>JAODKL010000095.1:18497050-18531226 GCA_026780765.1 Petrocephalus schoutedeni | reverse complement strand
TATATCCTAGCCAAACAAAATCAAGATTCAAAACAGTTCAGAAACACTCCATTTATTTATGACAATATGATTTACATTCAAACCAAAATAAAAAATATTTATATATATTTATATACTTTATATAGTGGTAGTAAGCGGGATACAGATTTAAAACACTCTTAAAATCACAAAAACTAAACTCTGTGTACCAAATATTTACAAGGCGTGCCTTGAATACTATACATATTCCATAGCTGTTTTACTCCTGTATGTTTCTCTTAAATTAGCAAGACTAAACATCTCTAGTGAGAAAGCTGGGTAAGTAAAGTGATTTTGGGGAGAGGGGGGGATTAGGACAAGGCAAGGTGCTTTAAGAGCCTTATCAGGCATTAGGACATTACACGCTGAAACTGGCAGCAAACTGGGCACTGATAAAATGAAGCTTCATTTTTATTTAAATCGATAGAACTCCCAAAACATGTACAGAAGAGCGGCTTCACAGGTTAGTACACAGTCATGGCAAAAGCCCACTTAAAAAACAATCAAGGGAAACAGAGCCGAGCTGGTTAGAGGAAACCTTCAAACCCCTTTGACGGATGCCAAAAGTATGCTATGGTCAACTTTGGTTGGTTGTGTCCCTGCTCTAAATTTCAGTCAACTAGGGGCCACCTGGTGTGACCTACAGCCTGCAGTTCAGTGACGCTGTACAGATATCCCCTACCATGCCTGGAGTGCCCATACACCATGCTGTCAATTAATCTAAAGTCTAAATCAACAACTGACCATATTACCAGTGTAAATTAAGCAATGAAACACCACAAAATCGCCCCTTAAAGTTATTTACAGCTTTCTTTTTACAGGCTACCCACAATTCATTTGGATGAAAAGTTTTATGATAATCACAGTATTTCCAAGGAAATATGTTAATTAAAAGAACAGGTAGTGAAGTAATGGGAATTTTACATTTTCGTTGATAAACACTATAGACTGCAGCTGAAATTTATGTATGTTTGTTAAAATACCTAAGTGATTGTTATACATCAAAACATTTGTACAGAAAACACGGCTACCGATGAGCCGCAGAGCTTCACGGCTGTTACCATCATTCTTAGATGTACTATGGTTGAAGCGCTGTACAGCATTATCAGGGATGTGAATTATAACAAACACATTAGTATTGGAAAAAACAAAGGGCAGTACAGCTAAAGATCATAAACAGCTGATGGAGAACGGATGAACAAGCTAAGCCATGGGATGAGGAACGATGATCCGGTGCTGAAGAGGTTTTCAGCATGACCAGAGAAAGCTGTCACCACAGTAAAACAGAGTACAGAGAGGGAAAAATAGGAAAATCTCACTAGGCCAAAGTCACAATAGAAAATTTCCGTGCTGTTAAAGATACACATATGGAGGAGAAGGGAGAAAAAAACAGACCTAAAGATTAAGAAATGGTAAACACTTCCATTTGAACTCATACATCAAGCACAAGCTCTGCCACAAGACGTCATGTTTACTCACTGCTGGTTTAAAACTGTAAAATACTGTTAAAATACACTGAATCATAATTTTAAATATGGATATGTAGTAGTCAGGACAGAATAACCAGGTCACATGATTTTTGTAGCCACGGCACAGTAAGACGTAACATAGCTGATCGTGAAGACTGGTTCCTCTTTCAGCTCACAAAAGCACACAGCCTGCAACACAAACATCAAACACACGGGGGTCTCTATGTAATTTGTATAAAACTCTGCACACGACTCTTCAGTTCTCCCACACAAACACATACCGACTAGTTCCACATACCCACTCTGATTTGAAAATATGGTGGTATAAATATAATAAATACTATATATATATATATATATAAAAATAGCAATAGAGACAGCAATCTTAGCTCATTCAGGACATCATCTGACAAGTGTATTTTGGCATCTGGTACAATACAGAGAAAATACAGATCTGGATCACCAAAACCACTGTTATAATCTTAACCTCCTCAAAAAAAACACTGAAAAAATGCACATTAGATCTTAGAACTGGAGTGAAAATAAGGTTCTACAGCCTAGACGACGAGACCCTGAACGTGACATCAGCACAGCAGCAGCACCGGCATGCAGATGGGGAGAGCAGCATGGCCGGCCGCCAGCCAAAACGCACCCCACACCCCCCATGCCAGTCACGCCAAAAAGACTGAAGGAAAAAAAACAAGAAAGTAGAAGCTCCATTAGCTTGGAGGGGAGCAGCGAAGGGCCCAACGGCAGAGGGCTTCAGATCCTCTTGGAGTCTTTAGCTTCAAACAGCTTCATGCGCTCCTGCACCGTCAGGCCCTCCTTCAGGCTCTGTGAGACAAGAGGGGAGGGGCATGGGGGTCAGGCAGGGTGCCGGGACGCCATGCGCCACCCACAGGTAGGGCCGGGAACTGCCCACAGCGCCACCAACAGTGCTAGATGGAGCAGATCCTGCAGACAGGTGGCGCTGCAATAACTGATGCTCCACCAAAACGGCGGAAACGGCACTGGCTACTTACACCAATCAATAGTCAATGGCAATAATAGGAACAATGATAGGAAATGCAGTTCTGACTGGGGATTCCGCTTTATATTTAAACAATTACACGCATACATGCAACTACATAACAATAGTCATCCACGGTCATACCCCGCCGCATGCCCCATGCTGCCTGGGACAGGCTCACAACCAGCATAAGAGGTTAGAAGATGAATGAACGGAAGGATTAAGTAACTTCTCCAAAGATCTCAACAACAGGAAAGACACAGATAGGGCTTTGAGGGGTGCGAATAACAGCACCAAGGCTTGGTTTGGCAGAAGTCGTTAGTTCCACATGCTGTAAGAGATGCAGTTCATGAAAAGCCTATCTGGGAAAACGTTCGTCATTTCGTGAAGAAAAGCAAATGTCCATTCAGTGCTGGTATAATAAGAGAAAGGTACCCTCTATGAATAGGAAACTGTATAAACCACTGATAGGACAATATGGAGCAGAACAAGGAACACGCACTTAACAGCACAGTCACCACTGGGATGTATGGGCGTGGCTTTGCACCGTGTGACTGTGACCTTGTGAAGTGGGGGTCCGGCCTTTGGTGTGGGCGTGGCATGTGACGAGACACGGTGCTTCAGTCGTGCTACTCCTCGTGCACTGATTCGGTGGCATAAGACAGTATGTAAAACAAGCCAGGCATGGCACTGACCTCCCCCCGGCCACCCCTGCTGCCAAGCAGAAATATTTCGCTTCCAAATGCTAACATACGATAAATCTGGACCTCCAAGATTTTTGGATCAAACAGGACAGGCTCACACCAACAAAACCTGCTATGTTAATGTTTTAATGGTTTAATGGATTAATCCCTGGTCTACAGGCACTAAAGTGTCACAGGTGACAGACCTTTCTGAGCACTGGGACAGAGTGTCGTCAGGAAGGCGGGGGGAGGACATGCAGAGTGGAGCATGCTCCAGAAGTACTGTACCTACATCACACACGACAGGGGGGGACTCACCCCCCATCCATGGGGGGAAGTCAGCTGTCCCACGAGACCTGTTCAATGACAGACTGTCAGGGGAAAGACAGGAGACATGCTTAGACAGACAGATGCTTACACAGACACTCAGACAGCCACTTGGAGGGCGTGCGAGAGGACTGAGTTCCTGCGCTCAAGGATCTTCCACAACTACTGCATCGAGTTATCACCCTGCTGCTTCAGGGGGACTAACTGTGCACGCTGCCTGTGTTCCACACTTACAAACAGAGGAAGATCGTACAGTCGGAGAGCAGACGGTAATCTATCTACATCTACAGCATCTAATCTACATCTAACTAATCTATCTACAGCAACTGAAGAAACATACAGCCCAGAGAGCACAGAGAATGCTGCTGGCTGAAACTGTTAGGTCTAGAGATGTTACCAGAACTGATACTTACGATACCTTTCGATACCAAAATTCTGAAAATCTGCTTTTTTTTTTTTGGAGTACGGTAGGTAAGGCAGCGGATGTACCGAGACTGCAATTCTTCCGGAACTGAAGGGGGCAACATATTTGCGTACAAGTCTTCTAGTCTATCGGCACTCTTCTCTCCACTGGGATACTACCCCGTCAGAGCTGGCTGCTGTAAACAGCCTCGCCTCCTTGCCATGTTTGGCCCCAGCCCCCAATCTGCCTGCTCAGAGATCCAGTCCTCCTCCTCCTCCTGACTGAACCTCTGAGGCTCAGTGATGGGACGAGCGGCGGGGTGCCGCAGGGGGGTTCAGGAAGGCCGATGTGCATTCATTCCAAATCTGCTCAACTAACGTTTATGTGGAAAATATAGCAGTGATCATACATAAACTGTGGGACGGCTTAATATTTTGCGTCCATGAACAGAATTCAGTTTAGTTCACCTTACTATGGTGACAGGGCAACCTACCTGAAGAAAGCAGCCAGGGGTACACAAAGACATGACTGAAGAACAAATCTGGATATTTCGTATTTATTTTAATAAGATGAACCAGAAAGTCTCCTTGCAACGGGCCAATTAAATTTACCCAAATACAAACATTGGATGTAATTACCTGCTGGTTCGTGTGAACATTTCGGTTAGGCAGTTGGATTTTTCCTTTTAGCTTTAGCTTAATGACAAGCAGTAATTTTAGGCAGGGGATTCTGCAGTACAGTGTCGGAGGCTGTGGGGCTTTCGAACACTGCACACGGGCATGACTGTTCACAGTCTGCAGGTGCCCTCCTCTTACAATGTGACCACTTGAATTACTCTATATGTACAGCCCCTATATACAGTCCCTATATATAGCCTCTAATAGGGGGGGGGGATGACCAGACCCTCCATAATTAGGATGCCATTAAGATAATCATACAGAGCAGATGTTTTCTGCTGTGCATGTCTCATCAAAATTGATGAAAATTGTTTCTCTACCGTTTCTGTTGTGCTACATAAATCATAGAACTGAATTCTGTTCTGTATCGTTCTTGCTTTTATTCACAGAAATAATGTTCAAATGTTTTTAATAATTGAGTTTAAGTGCACAGGATTTTTTTCCCCTGTGGTATCGAGAATTGTGTAATTCTACTAGTACTGGTACAGACTACTACATTTTTGGTATGGTGACATCCATAGTTAGGTCTAAGGTCTGCTGCAGGGCACCAGGTGATTTACCCCTCATCTCTACATCTTGCTGTAAATCCAGCTGCAGCCTTTCAGCTGTAGTATTGGCGGCACAGCTAATGCCGGGAACAGTCCCAACGTAATAAAATAAAATCCGCCAGTCGTGTATTTCAGTAAACTTTCTCAAGTTGCTACCTTCCAAAAGAAAAAACAACATAACAAATAGGGTAATGTGTACTGGTTCCCCATAAACTGTGTGAATGCTTCAGGCTGGAAACGCGGCTCACCTTTGACCTCACACCTCTGGCCTGCCTTGTCAGGGATGACCTCTCCTTCTTCAGGAAGTCTGGGTTGCTCTTGGATTTCATGATGTCTGTGAAGGGCATAAATAAAAGGAAATGTCAAGGCGAATCTCCAACAGGAGGTTGCTGGTGGCCGCCTCCCCGACGGGCAGGCAGAACGGTGACTACGCCACTCACAGCACGTAAGGGGAGGACGTTCAACCTATTATTGCCTTGCCCCATGACCCCCGGGAACTTGTCCGGCTCCAGTGGAGACAGCTGAAGCTCATGCAGGCCTCTGCTGTACATCACTGCCATCACCACGCGGCGTGCTAAGCCAGCTAGCATTTCAGTTTCTACAAAAGGTCACCATGACAACACTGATATACCAGTCAAAAGTTTGGACACGCCAAGCCGCCTAGGAAGGAGAGCGATCGCGTTGTATCAAATGACCTAGTCACCTGACTTAAAGTACAGACGGTTTTGAAGGGGTTTGACCAGAGCGTGAAGGAAAAGTGGCCAGTGAGTGCTCAGCTTATATGTGGCACCTCCTTCAGGACAGCTGGAAAAACATCCTAGGCTTTTCCAGCCACCACCATGCCAGGGAGCCTCGCGATCCAGTCCCCACCGAAGAGAAATGGATCTTGGTGACACTAGTGGAGGTGCCCAGTTACAGGCCTGGACAGGGACTCGGCCTGCGGACACGGGCCCGTGCGGGGTGTGGGGGGGGTGGTGCCTACCATATCCCAGTGCCGCACTGGGGCCACTCTCCATGCTCCTCTCCCCCAGGGCCTCCGTGGCCACCAGCAACTGCTCCCTCAGCTTGCTGATGTCACAGTCTGCCTTGGCCTTCACAATGCTCAGCTCCGTGTAGATGTCCTTGTACTTGTCTGTGGCATACTTCTTATCCTGTCCACGGGACGAAACGCCAGCATATAAGAAGGTGCCTGTCCGCTAAGGCTGCCTCGACGGCCAACCAGAAGGGCAGGCTGTCATACCCGCAGTGCAGACTGCAACTCATCCTTCAGAGAGTGGATCTCCTGTTTCAGATACTGGATTTCCGATTCCTTGACCCGGAGTAAGACCTACAAGAAATTATTATGATTAATTCCCATTACTAATGTTCCGAAGTCTCCGTTTATAATTAAGAATAGTTATTAGAAATAAAACAGCCCTCTGCTGGTATCATTTGGTACTGCAATGTGTTATGGCTCTCTCCTGTATTCACCTCCAGCTCGTACAGGTCCTTTCCGTGAGTAAGAGGAGGTGTGGCGCCGTCTCCGCTGAAGCAGGAGCGCATGCGTGTGATCTCCGCTGCTAGGCGAGTGTTCAGCTCCTGTCCAAGTGCCACAAGACCCTCAGAGAACATTTAACCCGCTGGCCTCTGGGGGGCGCATCTTAGTCGCCAGGCACTACTTTAATTTAACAGCAGCAACACAACTGCGGGTTCAATATGTTAACACCTTGATATATGCACCAGAGAGACTCTTTAAAGTCCAAACTTTCCCATGAATCTTGGGGTAAATTAAAGTTTACTGCCTCTGAAAATAACATTCCTGACAGCATTGCTTCTCTGTACTGTACCCGCCAGGCGCCACGCTAAGTGCCCTTGGGTGGAGGCACACCTGGTTGTGCGCGTTCAGCTCCTGGTTCTCCCGCTGGCACTGGTGCAGGGCCTGCCGCTCAGCCTCCAGCGCTTGGGCCAGGTGCGCGTTCTCCAGGCACTTCTGGGAGTACTGCTCCGACAGCACCTCCAGCTCCCGGTGGATAGACTGCAGCTCCTCCCTGGGGTTGGGGAGGTGATCAGTATAGGGCTCTCCCTGGAGGCGTGACACCAGTGAAAACGCAGTGTGTGCTTATCCCCACCCCCCACTCACTCATACTGCTGCCGCAGCTGGTCGATGTCAGCGCCCATGCCACTCAGCTGCGACCGCTGCGTCTTCTCCATCTCCTCCCTGTGTGCATTCTTCATGGCTTCAATAGCTGCACGGGGAAAGGGGATGAGCTTCACCCTAGACATCAGGCAGCCATGACTGGAGGCCGGATGGAGCCTCGGACACATGCTGTTGCCGCGTTAGCCAGGGGAATGCATCCTCTGGCCGGGAATGACCTCTCCTATTCACATATGTAACTGTCATAGGCTAGTGCAGACAGACCTGGGCCTGAACCCTCAACCCAGACAATGGCTGACGCCATACCAGCAATAGTGGCAGCCGTCTCCTCGGCGAGGAGCCTCTCCCGCTCCTCTAACAGCTTGGACACCTCACGCTGGTGCTGCCTTTGCAGGTCCTCGATGACTTTCTGGTGCGTCTCCTCCATGGCAGCGAAGCCGCGCTCACACGTGGCCTGAGAGAGAATCGTTCTGGTTAAGACCAGGCGGCCGCTGGAGTGCAGAACAGGTAACCTGCATTCATTCATGGCTGCGTGATGTGCTTAGACTAGACTGACAACAGTCTGTTGTCAAATGCTGAAGCTTTCAGTAAATATCAAGGAAAACCAAATGGAATTAAAGCTACTTTACAAAAAGCCCACAATATTAATGGTTTTAGTGGTTTGGGGACTGCACTTGCTTTTCTGTAGCCATGAATAAAATTTGGTTACTGATCTGTTTGGGGGGTGGGGAACTACTTGTAACATACTTCCTGATGTAAATGTTTAGGCGCACAGACATCAGGGAGACAATTTTCAAGTCATTAGTTTTGCTGGAACAAAACTAATGACTTGAAAATGACTAATTTTCTCAATCTATGGTTCATTGAGCAATAAACCATTTTATCGCTGGCTGGTGTCCATGCTGCACCTACAGGTGAGTTTACAGTGCAGAACATCATGCAAAAGGGCTTAGCAGAGTTAGTCACAGGGCAGAGTGCATATGAGACACAGCATGGAGAATGGCTCCGCCCACCAGCCAGAACCTTGGGGGCGGTGCCTGAGGAATGCACCCTGGGGGGGGGAGAGACTCTGGTCAGATGGTGACCAAATAAGGACATCGAAGCTTTGGGGGAGGGGGGAACAATTCCTGAATGACAAATTGTTTAAAAATAAAAAAATTATACAATACAGTGAAAATGGATTTCCCACTGAAAATGAAGGCCATTTTTATCCTTTCAAAACATATTAGACTTATCTTTATCATCAACTTCTCATAAAATAGAGAGGTTATTTAGAAACATTACATATGTTCCTTAGGTTCATATTACCATTCATTTCCAGTGAATAAAAAATAAATAAGACCACTTGTGCAGCTGCTGTTACTATTAAACATGATCATCCAATCCATCCAATCCAAGCTGAGCATGACAGCACAAATCGACATGTGAACAGGTAAGATGCCAAATGACTGTTCACAGATGTAACAACTGTGTCATTCACAACAGCAGCAGCAGCAGCAGCACAACACGGCTTCCACTGGTACCCCATTGCAGGGTGAATGAAGTGAAATGAATGAAAACTAAAGGCTGACAGTATCAACATGCATCACCTACATTCCTGCCAGGTGAGAGAGAGGAGGGGGAAACCTGCTCCAGAAACTCGGAGGGAAGCTGAAGGACATCAACAGCCACTAAAGGGACCATGTGACAGAACTAGCAGCCGCTAATAGTGAGAACTATCACTCCTCAAAAGTGCCAGTCCCTTGGCAGTCCCATGAGCAGTGATGATTATGAACATGTGATGAAAAGGGGAGATCTCTTAGTGCTGAGAGGTGGCGATGTGGAGGAATGTGAGGTCGAGACTCAGTAGAACTCATGCTACATATTTGGATGAAAAGCTGAAATGGTCGACTTCCTGTCAGCCAGCAGTCTCTCTGCTAAACAGCCACAGTACTGCACAGTTTGAGTGTTTCCAACAGACATTTTTCATGCAATCCTCAAAGAACTGTGAAGCTAATCACTCTGGCTACAAAGTGATTATTTTTAAAGAGCCGTCAGATGAGATCTCTGAATTAGCACACTAATCAGTTACCGACCACTGCAGCTTAGAATCCAAAATGGAGCTCGAAAACACTGATAAAAACTAAAAACTAGAAACAAAAAAAAAAAAAAAAAGTAAAAAACCTTCAAGCTGTCAAAATCTTTTTGGTATTTCTCCTTTAGGCTAGACACATCTCCTTCCAGCTGTTTGTTTTCCAGCTCATCCTTCATGGTATTCATCTGGGTCTCCAGCTCCTGGATCCTGTCTCTCAGGACTAACATTGAATCCCGGTCAGCCTTGGTGGCCGGACCAGTATCCTGCTCCATAGGCCAGGTTGGAGCTGTGGGTACTACGATCTGCTCAGGATGGGATGAGTCCTCTGGGTTGCTGGCTTTCAGCCTGTCCAGCGTCTCCTCCATGGCATGGATGGTTTGCGTATAGTGCCCATGTAGCATGTGCATCTCCTCCTCATGGATGTGCTGCAGCTCCTGCATCTTCCCATGAAACTTGTCCTCCAGTTTCTGGACGTGCTCTTCATGCCGGTCTTCCATCTTCTCCATGTCCATAAGGATAACCTCCAGCTTGCGCTGGCTACTGGCAGTGTTCTCCATTAGGGCTTGCTCCGTGGTTGCCCGCCCTTGCGCTGCCTGGGTCAGCTCAAGTTCGTACCTAGCCTTCAGTTGCTCAATCTCCCTGCAGAAGTGTGCCTCCACCTGTGCCAACCTCTCATGCTGCTGAGAGAGCTCAGTGATGCGACAGGACACTTCACCCTGCAGTGCACTGTTCTCCTCCTGAAGGCTGGCTACCATCTGGTTGAAGCCCTGGCGTTCCTCCTGCAAGGAGGCCTCATACCGCTCCCGAATGGCACCCACATTTCGGGCATGCTCCTGGCACAGGACGTCCATGCTTTGGCAAGCCTCCCTGCACAGCTTCAGGTCCCTCTCATGGTCTGCTCTCATCTTGCAGGCAACATAAGCAACCTGGGCCTGAATCATAGCCTCACGCATGCAAAGAGAACTGCTTGTGATGTCACAGGGATTCCTGTAAGTTGCATTTACACAGGAAACCAGTCTCTGGAGAAATACTTCGCTGTCAGCCTCACACAGTGACTCTACCTTCTGAGAGAGAAACTGGAGGATTTCCGCTTGCCTGATCAGTTCAGCTGCAAGTCTCTCTCGTCCAATATGTGGAGACTGGACATACTCAATGCTACAGGAAGGCACTGTGTCCTGAAGGTGTCTACTGACCAACTCCTCCGCCAAGTCATGAGCCTCTTCCATTTTTATTTGTTCCATATAGGGCTCAAGTTCTGGAGGACTTTCATCAATCACTTGTTGACCAAGGTCAAACTCATCACTAACCTCTTGAACGACTCTAGCAAATTCTGGTTTGTTAGAAGCTTTTATCAGCTCTTTCAGTGCCAGCTCCCTTTGCTGTAGGTTCGCATGAGCCTCCATAAGGTCCCCTTTAAGTTTTTGTAGTTTCTCCTCATAGAAGCTCTTAAGATTCTGAACAGCAAAAGCCAGTTCAGCTTTGATGCAGGCATTGCTAATTACAGTAATACCAGTATCATCACCACCCCCAGCAGAATCTGCATCCTCCCTCCTCCCTTCATTCACTTTATACTGTGCCTCAAGCTTCTCAACCTCTGTCCAAAATTCACTTTCTATCATAAGCTTCCTTGTCAAGACGTCAGCATACTCTACTGCCAAGTAACCCTCATCGCTCCTCTTCAATTTCTCAGCCTCTAGGTGAATCTCATTCAAACTCTGTAAAAGATCAAAATTCAGATTCTGAACTGAAAAAGCCATCTTACTCAAAACCAATGCCTCAAAAGCTAACGTTTTGGAGAACAGTTTTATCTTCTCTGTGTCAGTTACCTCATCCTGGTTCTGACCTGCTTGAATCTCTAGTTGCTGACCTCCCTCTCTAATATAAATGGTGGCATTCACCAGCTCGTTTTCTATGTGTGACAGTATGTGAAGCTGCGTTTCCATGCTGCCCTCAAAAGGATCTCTCAGGATGGCCTGGACCTTTTCCCTGCTCAGCTCTACGCAGGCTAGCGCTTTCTCATATTTGGCATTCACTGCCTTGATGCGGCAGGTCGTTTCCTGAGCAAAAGCAGACCTCTTGTCCATTTCTTCCTGGAGCTGAGTGGTGAGCTGGTCTACTTTGCAAAGGCTTTCACTGAGCTGCTCCTGTAACTCTGCCTCATTTTCAGCTAAGTGGCCATGTTGGTCCATCATGGACTCCAGCTGCCAACGCTGTTGTTCTTCCAGCTTTAAAGTAATGCGTTTCAGCTTCTCCTCTGTGGCATACAGTTTGGTCTCAAGCACGTGAATGATTGATATAAACTTCTCCGGATCAGTGTCATCAGAGACCATTTCTTGGTATTCAATGTTGGAGGAACCACAGTCTTCAATAAAGGATTGGTCCTTGCCAGTGTTTGATGGTTCGTTGCTGGCCCACAGTTTCTCTCCACCATCTGCGTGGACATATTTTTGGCAGTGGATGCTAGAAAAACGTATTCTCTGTCTTCTGGAAAGTGACCCCTGTGCATCGGCACTTGTTTTCACTTTTGGCTTGGCTTCTCCTACAACCGAAGGAACTTCCATCGCTGCTGACTCATCTAGCTTGCTCAAGCTTTCCAAAACATCACAGTCCTCCTGCAATTTGCAGTGCTCCATCTGGAGATCAGTGTAGCCTATCTGCAAATCATTAAGGTGCTGCTCCAGTTCAGCAATACGATCCTCTGCCACAACTAATTTAGACTGCAGCTCCTTCTCAGCAGCAGCTATCCTCATATCTCCTTGTCCCAGCTTACAGATCAACTCTTCTTTGGCCTGCAACTTTAACTCCGTCTCTTCCAGGCTGCTTCCCAAAGCTGCCATCTTTATCATGGCGTCATGAAGATCCTGCTCCTTCTTCTCTACCAGCCGCTCATACATCTCTTTGGCCTCACGGATCTCCTGCTCCTTCTCCCGTAGAACCTTGTTGATTTTCTGGAACTCTTCAGATACCTTTTCATAGGAATGTTCTAGATTATAATAGTCAGTTTCCTCAGTTTTAAGTCGAGTCTGAAGTTTAGTGACCTCATTGTCCGCCTCTGTGATCTGATTGGCCAGTTCCTGACAACGACAAGTTAGCTGACCCTTCTCTTCCTCCAGCAGTCGGATGGACTCCGTAAGCTTTTCGGTGGCATCACTCTTAATGGCTAGCTGCTCCTCTAGCTGCTGTACCATTTCATCTCTTTCTAGCCCAGACGTCCTGTTCTCCCTTAGAAGCTCTTCTACATGCTGCTCTGCCTCATGAAGATGATCCTCTAGCTCCTGTCCTCTGCTCTCTGCCTCTGCCAGACGTCTAACTAGATCTTGCCGCTCTTTCTCCTGGTTCTCCTGCAGGACATGCAGGTTCTTCTGTAACCTCTCCTCTTTAAGGGCCTGGGCTTCCTCAGTGGCAATCAGCCGGCCTGTAACCTCCGTCAGTCTCTCCTGAAGTTTCTGGACCTCCTTCAGGTGGTCTCTCTGCAAGGCCTGCTGGCGCTCAAGGTCCCGTAAAGCCTGGCTCTTCTCCAGGAGGTGGGCCTCCACATCCTTAAGTCGGTCCTCGCTGTCCTTGAGCTGGGCACGCAGGGTGCCCTCATTGTGCTCCCACTCCTCCTTGTGGTCCCGAAAGCGCTCCTGCTCTAGCTTCAGCTCGCTACGCATTTTAGCCACGGCCTGCTCACTGATGAGGATCTCTGCCATGGCGTTGTTGAGCTTGGCCTGCAGGGCCTGGATCTCCGCCTCGTGGTGCCGTATGACATCCTTGGCTTCATTGTAGCTCCTCTTGAGGGCCTGCACCTGCTGGCTGGTGAAGTCTTGTTTGCGTCTCTGGGATTCCAGCTCCACCTGAAGGTCCTGATTGAGCTTGTGCAGCCGATGCCAGGCGCCAGTGTTTGACGGCGGGGGCGGCGAGTCGCTCTTTAAAAAATCGATCGGACAATTTGGTTAGTGATATTTTTCCCACCACCCGCCCCAGACACCGAGGGACACATCTCTGGGGACGCT
This sequence comes from Petrocephalus schoutedeni, assembly GCA_026780765.1. Lineage (NCBI taxonomy): Eukaryota > Metazoa > Chordata > Actinopteri > Osteoglossiformes > Mormyridae > Petrocephalus > Petrocephalus schoutedeni. The sequence continues at coordinate 18,517,889 of JAODKL010000095.1, read as the reverse complement.
CAGCGAACTCCAGCTTTTCTTTAACAAGATTATTAAAAGCTTTCCACTGTGCTTTTTTGAGAAAGTAAAAAGAAAATAAATTATTAAACTCAAGGTGTCTTCCTTTGAACAAAAAATGCTGGAAGCTTCAATGGATGCAGACACAGGGACATTGGCACTACAGCTACACCAAACATATGATGGCCACTAATACTGAAACACCGGGGGGGAGGGGGGTAGGAGACGTGGAGGGTGGGATTCTGGATGTACATTTTAAAATGTACATACACACAGACTGCAGATGCAATGTACATAGAAAGTCCAAAACAAAGCAAGCGTGTATTTTAGTCCAAAACACCCAAAGTCATGCAGAAGAGTCAGGGGACAGAAATGAGCAAATGAGGAAGAGGAAGCAGGAAAAAGCACAGCGCAATGCTTCTCTGCATAAAGGTCCTTACCTTGAGCATAATTATTCAAACCAATTATTTCCCAGAAGATGTGCGACTCAGTTAAAACAGTTAGTGAGACACATGCTGAAAAAGCCACGTCTGTGCAGATCTGTCATGTGGATCAAGCTTCCACTTTCGCAAGCCCATACATGATCACACCATATAATCACAATTATCATAATTAAAATATCACACGTATACAATAGCCCATACTCGGCCTTTGTGTTAACGCTGCATCCTAACTAGATACCATTATATTTCCTTATGAATTCTGCCCTGAAAGATGCTTACACACTCCGTCTTGCAGGTCGAGGCCCCTCTACCCCCATGGTTACCTGCGGCGTGGTTCCTTGGGCCGGCGCCCTACCCTCACAGCTATTTGCAGTGCAAATCGCCCCAGGGCCGGTGCCCTACCCCCATGGCTACCTGGTGCGACGATCGCCAGGCCAGCGCCCTACCCCCACGCATACCTGCAGCACATAGCCCTCCCTGGCACTCTGCTCCCTCCCCCTGGCATCCTGGAGCTGCTCCTGAAGCAGGTTGTTCTGCTCCTGCAGCCTGGCTAGCTCCTTCTGGGTCTGCTCCAACTGTGCAGACACATAAGTGGGGGTGGGGGGGCAGTGCAAGCATTCAGTTTTAAACACCCCACAGCAACCCTGACTAGGATTACATTATGACAGAGAGAGCGAGAGAGATGGAGACAGAGATAGAGATAGATAAAAGGACTGTAAGGATACACATTCATCCTGTACAGCACAGTAGATTTTCAGTTTGGTACGCACAATGAAAAATTAATAAATTAAGATGGGAGGAACCTTCTCAACTTCACCAGCAGATATTCCACATGGAGAACATTATGCTAATTGTGGTTGTAAGTTTGTTACTGGTGGTTGCTGGTAACAGTCAGTCAATAAGTGGTTTGGGAAATATTTTGGCTTCACAAAGTACACCAACACTAGAGAACAGTTCTATTACACCAAAAAAAAAACATCCAACGTGTGAACTTGGAGATATGAGTGTGTGTACAACCTGAGTAAGACCTACACGGTGCAAGTTTGTCCCTCCATGCATATGCATACGTGTGCTTATGATGTTCAAATAATGATCTCTTCGGTTTTATTCAAACACGTCAACTGACACGTTGCCTTTGGTTAAGGCTTTGCAACTGTGTTTGCAGTGTTAGTCCTCTGGGGTCTAAGGGCTTCTGAGACACTTTGGAGAGGCCTTGATACACTGATTTTTCAGTATATAATCACCAACACAAAACATTTGTGGCTACAATAGCTACAATAATACGGCAGCCAAAGTCATTCACAAATTCCTTTTAGTTTAATAAAGAGCTATTACTTAAGTATGGCACCGTTTCTGTTCAATTGTACCTGAGCAACCAGCTGTGAATATGAATGATATTCACCTGGGGAACTCGCCATCCCCAAATCAACCCGTCAGCGGGCCTGTCTAGTACTGAATGGCAGTGTGAAATGAGACAAAAAAAAATCATAGATCATTTGTAGTTTTTGTTTGTTGAAAGCAATAGGAATGGTAAGCATGACAGAATGGGAAAGTCAAGAACTATTCTTCTTGGAACAATCCTCATTGGAGGATGAATTCATTGAATCGCTGCTGCTGGGAAATGATTGAACTTGTTACAGAGCTTCTTTGGCAGAAAGGAGAGCAGGCCATTGTGACAATAGCAAATACAAACTGCCTGATTTTGCGTGCCATTTTAAGTCATTCTCGGTCTGTTTTCAGCTAATTATTTTAAATAATTTCAAGGGTTAATACTTGTACAGGTTACTTTGGACCTGCCGGCTCTCCCAGTGTTACCCTGTTCTTTTGCCTGTGTTATCTTTTGTCTGCTTGCTTGTCCTATTGCATTCTCTGATTTTTTCAATAAAACCCCTGTTTTTTATAGTCACAAAAGAGTGACATTTAATGATGCAAAGTGTGTTACCAGTGACAACGGTATAATTTCCCCTATTATCGACTGGTCTAGACCTAATGCTCCTAATAATGAATGCATAACCTACTAAGTCTTATGCATATGAAGCTCCACCAGAAGACCGCCCAGTGATGAGAGAGTGAACTCCCTGCCAACACACCTCTTTGTCCAAAATGGCGGCGAGCTCCTGGGGGGGTAAGCGCTCAGCATTGGGCTGAGAAGAATGTGTGGTGCTGATGGGCACCTGCTTCTCCTCGCGGAGGGGCGTGGTCTCCACTTGGTGCCAGCGCTGCTCTATCTCCACCTGGACGTTGGGGGTCCTGCCCCTCTGAGCGCAGTCTTCACTTAAGGACTCCGGCATGGACAAGGAGCGGTCCATCTCCATGCGTCCGGACCCGGGGAGCTCAGCCGCCTGGACCGGTCCTCCCGCGGATGCCGTGGCGATGGGCATGGAGCTCTGCACGCTCAGGAAGCGGCGTCTCCTCTCCTCCCGCCGCCGCACCCGCTCTCGCTCCAGGTTCTCCTCCAGAGACCCGCCGTGGAGGGGCGCAGTTGTCGACGATGAGCCGGAGGAAGCGGAGGACATGGGCGAGGACGCCGGGGAGGAGGCAGAGGAGGAGGCAGAGCTGATGTCCACGTTGTCCTCGAGCTTGGTGACCGGCCCATCGCACTCCGCCCTCTCCTCCGGCTGCCCATGCCGGAACTCCGCCCAGTCGAAGGTCTTGGAGCGGCCGTCACGCCTGCGCTCGCGGATGCGGCTCCGACGCTGCTCCGAACTGCCGTTGGCCCGGAACGGAACCCCCTCCTCCTCCACGGTGGCGGCCTCGCAGCTAGGGACCCGCTCCACCGTCGGCGCGGAATGGCCCATGCCCAGCAGCGCTCTCGCTTTGGCCCTCTCCTCCGGCAGGGAGCTGGCAGGAGCAGGAAGCAATTGAGTGGGAGGGGTTAGCCGCCGTGCTCCAAACTCCCAGCCAGTAAGAAGTCCATTAATGAGCAAAGAAGCCAAATCACATTCAAGAAAAGCAGAAAATAATGAACACTCTTTCCTAAATACTACGCATTGCTAAAAAGTGAGCAATGGGCTTATTCCTTTCAGTCCAGACAAATCCGCAGTACTGCGACATCAGGGGGTTAAAAATGGGCATTAGGCAAGCAGGATGACAATGGGGACTCAACAACTGTGACAGTGGTCCACGTGATGCTACAGCCTACATAAGCCACTACAAGCAGGACTACAGGGATGAGGAGGAAGAGAAGACAGAATTCCAACCTGCTTTTCAGAACTGACAGTTTCAAAGGGACGTTTTTCCTGCGGCCGGCACGGAAAGCAAGAGAGACACAGAAAGGCAGAGGCAAGATCAACAGTGCAGAAGTGAGTTCACACTCTCATGGCGTGATGCGGTGCCCGTCCTCCGGCGTGGGCTTACCGGGTGACGTCGGGCCCGATGGAGGGCCGCACGCTCTTCATGATGGCCTGGATCCAGTTGCGGCGAATGCCGGAGGTCATGGCCGAGAGCGTAAAGGCACCATCTTTCGTCTGTGCCCAAAAGGGGAGAGGGCAGGTATTACCAAAATGAAGAGGAAACCATTTACAGGAATTTACTACTGTGAATTATTGTGTCATGTATTGTCATCCTTGTATTTATTGTGCATCATTATACACACCTTTATTTGCAATCCATGTTTTGCGTTTAATTTGTTTTCCGTGTTTAGAATGCTTTAAACGGTCAGTTCCACTATGCAATTCAAATCTCACACGACAAACTCGTGAATGAAATTTTTATGATCACCCAGTTCTGGTGACAATAACAGCCAGAAGTGAGACAGACATTATCCACCAAGCAGCGATGAAGCACATGACAGTGCCATGATGCGTCAGCAGCGACAGACATCAGTCCCGTGATCCGGCTTCCTAGCCGGCTGCCATAGGAATTCAGGCACCACAGGTCAGCATGAGCTTCCCTGGGATATCCGGGATGCTCACTTGTCCCACCAGCTCGGACGCTTCGGCAGTTAAAAATACCGCGGTTATTAATTTCTGCGCACTGACGCCATGCTGTCCTTGGTCAGACCGAATCATACACTTCACTCCTCTATTTTGACACCAACAAAAATAACTAGAACAGTGGCAGGCTGGCCTCAACGCCAAGGTAAACAAGCAGGCTAAGCGAAGGCTTCACCTGTCCGGCGATGCCGGAGAGTCCTCGTGTCTGTCGTAGCATGATAAACTACAGTGCTCGGGCTTGCTGTCGCTTAGCATCGTTTACATTCCTGGACCCTCCAAAAATGTCAAGTGAGGACATGGCAGCCGCCCTATTTCAGGAGATATTCCTACCATTTCAGATGACTTCCGCGCTTGTGACTAAGAGCGCACCTCTCTCACCTCTGGTCTCATCCAGCCTTACATAAACAAGCCATTAAGAACAGGAATCTGGTGATAAACCGTTTGCCGGGGTGGGAGGGTGTATGGGGGGGACATCAGAGATGGTCTGGGGCAGAATTAGACTCCAGGATGCCCCTCAGAACGGAGGGGGGGGAGGACAGATCAGATGACCGGTCAGGATGAGACAAAGGGTCATTTTTGGAGAGAACCCCGCAGACCAATGTGAACTGCATGCCAAACGAGGCAGTTTCTACTTCAAAACAAACCAATTAGCTCTCTGCCTTAACGAATCCGGGCCTGCATGAAAAGAATACAAGCTTCACTTACATGGATCTGAAAGCCATAGTTCCTCTGCACTGGGAACTCTGTGACATCGTAGCAAGTGGAGAGGTCAATCTCGCCATCCAGATCTGCAGCCTGACAGAGGGGGTGTGGTCACACCACAAAGTCGGGCAGCCCGGTAGCTGAGCGTCGCCTCACCGTTTCACGCACATACCTCCTCCGCGATGGAGTCCCTGTAGTATCGCAGGCTTTGGTCCGTGAGAACAAACCAGTGCTTCTTCCACTGAGGAAGGAGAAGCGGAAGGAGTCAGCAGCCACACACGATGCTGAGGGGGCCCGCACTCGAGACGCTGAGATGGGCACTTACCAGGCCATCTTCATACAGTTTGGTCATCCATCCTTTTTTGAAGTTCAACAAGTCCGGCTGAGGGGGAGGGAGCGGGACGAGGGGGTGAGGGCACACATTAATAAATACCTGACAACTCTTTAATTATAAAACTGCTTGACATCAACCCCCATTTTAACAACAAGCCATAAAATATCTAAAATGTACTGGGAAAAAATCTGCAATATGAGAAAAATACTCGTAAGGACCATAAAGTTTAAATTTTCAGTTTCTTTAAGTTTTACATACAGCAACAGATGGGAATGCCCTATCCATTTTCAAACGTAAACTGATTTACTGAAGTAAACACTTTCTTGCAATGCCCCACATTCTGCAGTCAATATTCCAGTAAATATTGACAACCCACAGCAAGCCTGGCTGCAGACAGTCAGCCCCAAGCTGGTGTTCCCAGCTCCTCAAGGCAGCCCTGTGCCAGGAGACGCTGTAACCCACAGCAAACCCACAGCATGCCTCCTCCCCCCAAAGCGGGGTCCTACCTTGTTTCTGTTCAGCTTCATTTGCCCTGAGTGCTATAAAGCCACCTGCAAGCTCTCACACTTGCTCAGCGAGCTCCCAGCTCTGCACTTTGGCCGTCCTGCCCGTCTGACTATTTATAACAGGTTGGGGGTATTCCAACAGCTGCAGCTCACATGCTGACAGGAAGCTAAGGGCCACGCCGCAGAGCATGCTGGGTAGGGAAACACCCAGGGGCAGCACCAGCCAGAGGCCTGCCAACACTTGGGGCTGAATAAAATCTGCACATAACGCCTGTGCGCTTGCGAGTATTTTAAGTGCCTGGCACCCCCAGGAGTCACAAGAAGAGCCAGTAAGATCAGCGGCCTCCCATAAAAGAGACACCAATGCCGAGTTTTGCGACAGATGAGCATCTCTGGGTTGTATCACTTCTCTACCCCTCAATACCAAACTTTTACAGAATCTCATATTTTGGCTACCTGAAACCCTAACAACACAGATCCCCCCCCAATGTTTGACAGCTGGTCAGACATTTCCACATGGCGGTATGGGCAGAATAATCAGCCATAGATGTGCACTGAACACTTCCATACAGAGAAGATTACAAGTTCCTTCAATCACTTATGGTCAGGCCATGTGACATTCATATAACTTATCTGAATTAAATCTGACCACTTCTCTACCTCTGTGCATAAATAAGACTAAATTGTTCTAGCAAATTTATATAAGCAACAGTCAAAGTCAACTATGCAGCAGCCACTTTCATCTTGCTTTGAATCATTTTCTGGTTCTGTCCTGCAGCACTAGCAGCACTACCATTTGCCCTGCCAACAGAAGTCAGATGTTCCACAGGGATGCTGGTCCATGTGGAATCGAGTGCCCCGATGCCCTTAGGGTGACTGACCATTCTAGAAATAAGCGAGTCATTGCTGAGCTGGGAAAGCCAGCTTCGCCGTTCCTGACCCATGCAAAACGAACGCAGCTACCCCCATCAGATCCTTTTCAAAAGGTACCTCCATCCTCGGTCTCGGCCCTCCCCTCACTCTCACTCACACAACTCATGAGTCCAGTGTCTCAAGCCATCAAAATCCTTGTGGCCATTTACAGCCCTAACAGATGAAATCATTTAGGGATCAGAGCTTTGACTGAAGAGTTTATTTCATGGAAGAGGCAGACTCAAGAGTTACAGTAACAGTTTAAAGGCTGGAGGGTGGCTGCACATGGGGGTGTGTGTGACTGCACACGTGGGCAGCCTCGCGACTCACTGTCATGCAGGACTCGGAGGCCCTCCTGTCCAGAGACTTGGCCCGGCGGTAGCTGGAGACGGCAGACTGAGAGCAGCGCTCCTTAGCGGCATCCAGGGAGAATTCCTACGTGCGACAAGAGAAGCATCACCCGCTGGTTACCAAGGGTAACGGGTCCAAGCACAACGATGTCGTCAGGACAACGGCTAACAGGAAACTCCCAGCCACTGTGCTTGCAACCCCTCCTGGATGTGTTCCTCTGATTCTGCATTACATTTTACCCTAAGCACCCCAACCGCTTGGATGGGGAGGTTCTCATGATCAGGGTGTCGCAGCTAGTTCACCAGCAGTCCCTCTTTGCTACGATACACAGGGATGATGATGGGGTGGAGGGCAAAAACTGATTCTGACAGACATGGCTGTCTTAATAGACATTCAGTGAGGAAAAAATTAAAATAATCTCTTATTTGAGTTAAAACTCACCAAGTTAGGTTTGTCTGAAGAAAAAAAAAATTGAACTGTTCCTTATGCTTTATAATAAAACTATTTTTATGACGTACACTCAAGTTCTTCCGCATAATTAAAACACAGATTACAAATAAGCCACCCTGCTGTAAAGCAAAGTGACAAATGGACACTTCCCATATGAAAACATTGCCCATATTAATAGAGTATTTTAAAAACAAGCTGGTAAGGCAGAGCAGGCCCTTGCACAAGCGCACCGGTTTCACGGGGAGGTGGCGACGTTCGCTGCGCCCCTGGCGATGGGCGGGGGCAGTAGTGGCGGGACACGACGACGACACTGGCTGCAGCTCTGACGAGCTGGTCTCCATCAGCTCCACACTGTCTCCCTCCAGTGCTCCAGATTTCTCTAATAGCTGGGACCGCCTGGGGTAACAGGAGAGGAGGTGAAGGCGGCAAATCGCCATGACAAATGTTACCACGGGAACCAGGAGACAGGCCAATGAAAAATGATGTACATATAAAAAAAAACATAATAGTGCATTTTTATGAGTGTACACAAGCATTTTGTATGCTACACTTCCTCCTCAAACTGCATATTACTTCCATTAGAAAAGTAATGCTTGTGACGTTTTATTTGTAAACAGACTTCAGCCAAAAATACATTACAACTCAATTACAGAAGAACAGCTTAAGAATCAGGCCAGTTTAAGGTAATTTACGTGCATTACTCTACAGCAGGGCAATAACAAATACAAACTCAATGCAGACTTTTACTAGTTGCTCATTAACAGACCGGCTGCTTTCAGATGCAGGAAATGTTCACATTCCTGGGATATTTAAACAGGCACTGCAAGCAAACTGCCTCCATCTGCAATCTTAGCAGAGAAAGGGTCCACAGCAGGACCCCGGACACTGGAAGCTGCAGTGCGCCCCTAGTGACTGACACCCATAATGTGTTTATGGGCTGAAGGAGTGAACTTCTATCCAACAAAGCAAAAAGGGACAGGGAGTAGAGAGCCGGCCACTCCACAAACAGGTACTGTATGAGCATGAGAGTGGAGGGCCAGGTGGATGGGAGAGAGGAGAGACACCCGTTAATGTCTGGGCAGGGAGAAGGCGGTTGCCGTTATTAGGAATGAATGAAGTTCAGAGAGCCTGCTCAGTGACACACCTCTATCTTACAGAGGCTATGCAGCATCAGTTAATGAGACAGGAAAGTTTGGATGTGTGTAAGCTGGCATACTGTGTATGTGATTATGGGTGTGTGTGTGAGACAGAACAAATGTATTATATATATACCACATGCAGACCCTTTTTGTTCCAATTCATTGCAGTGTAATAATTTTGTACTGTTCATATCGTCTTCTGTTTTTGCACTGTTTATCTGCATTGCAATACGCAAACAAACTTTCCCTGGGAATCACGTTATCTGTCAATCTCTTTAAATACCCATGCATCTAATGGGCGTGTGTACAGGTTTTGCTATACTTGTGAGGACTACAGCAAGACCAAGAAATACCCGACTTCAGGTCAGGTCATTCTTTCTGTCCTCACTACTTTACACTTCATTTTATAAAAATCTATAAATGAAATCAAAAAAGTGCTTACTTATGGTTCAGGTTAGGGCTGCATATGGGTTAAGGGTATCATGATTGGGATTACGGTTTTTCCCATAGGAATGAATGGATGGTCTTCACCAAGAAATGTGCGCGCGCGTGTGTGTGTGTGTGTGAGACAGACAGCATATATACAGGAGGTAATCACAGGGACAGCGCGTGAGACAGTGAGACAAGCATATATACAGGAGGTAATCGCAGGGACAGCACGTGAGACAGAGAGCATATATGTACAGGAGATAATCACAGGGACAGCACGTGAGACTGTGAGAGACCACATATGTACAGAAGGCAATGACAGGGACAGCACGTGAGACAGAGCATATATGTACAGGAGATAATCAGAGGGACAGCACGTGAGACAGCAAGGACAGACGGACGGAAACGTTAGATCAGACAGCATTTGTGTGGGTGGGGGACAGGCTCTCCAGGCAGCGCTTTTCAGAGGTGGAATGGAAGCAAGCAGGAGTCAGGGGGGCACAGCGGCAGCCGCAGCACAGCGGCAGGACAGGGGCGGAGTCGGGGGAGAGCAGGTGCTCCTGGAGGGGGGAGAGAACAAAACAGACGAGAGGCTAAGCTTAAAAGAGAGAGCATAGCTGGAACATGAAATGGAAAGTTACACACAGATTCATTATTATTAGTGAACGAGGACCTGGAAAAGAGTCACAGAGAGAACAGATAACACTGTCATAAAGTCATGTGGTTTATAGAGATCAACAAGTACGAGAATCATAGCTAATGCACAAAATATACGTTCATGGCATTCTATACAGACGGGCTAGTGATGCAATAATACTACTAGTCAACACAGATGCAGCCACTAGATGGCAGTAAAAGCTAACAGTTTCGCAACAGGCTCAAGACGCTGTGATAGTTAATGATGGAAAGACCTCCACTGACTGCTGCTGGTCTAACAGAATTTTAAACCTCCTTCATGGCATAAGTCAGTAATCAGTAAATGTGAATTTTTCAAGAAATAGTGTGTAGTAAACTGCAACATGTGCTACTCTGTGAAGGTGTCTTGCTGTATTTGTGGGTGGGATGTCACCGTACATTGGTGTGTGGCACAGTCAGTGCCAGGTGTAGACAGCGCCTATGTGGACACAGTGGTGAAAGGACGACATTACGCCTCATAACTATCACCGGGGAAGCAAAGAAATGCAGTATGTGTGGGGGATTAGCTCAGATGGTACAACACTTTCATGGCATGCCAAAGACAGCAGGACCAGTCCCTGCATCCTCTAGATGTTGGGGTGTGGTATGTAGTTCTGTGGATTAGGCTGCTGTGCCTGTGGTCAAAAGGTAGTCAGTTCAAAGTCCTACGCCCAGCAGAGTGATTTCACAATTGGGGCCTTAACCCCACTTTTGATCACATGCAGATGTGTGTGTGTGTGTGTGTGTATCGGTCCTGACGCCTGGACGGGAGGTCCGGCGCGTTCTCCAGAGCCCTCTCACCTGCGCTCCAGCCCAAAGAGCCGTTCCACCTCCGCCCTGCCGGGGCTCCGTGTCCGTGCCCTCTGCTCCTGCCGCCTCCTCTCCAGGAGGAAGGCCTCCTCGTGGCTCAGCCGCTTGGCCCTGGGCACGTCGGCCAGCAGGGCGTACTGCTGTGCCCCCCGGCCTGCCCGAGTGGGCCTATCGCTCGGGGCCTTTCTCCGCCCTTCCCTACAGGGAACTGGGCCCCCTGCCTCAGAGTCCAGGGAGCTCTGGGAGGAGCTGATGGTGGAAGAGCCGTTGGAAAGGCGAGTCCCTGAAGGGAGAAAGGGGTCCCCGGCAGCATTGCAGTCAGGGGGCGTCGAGGCCAGGGGCTCCGTGTCCGAGGAGCTGTACCTGTGGAGGGCCCCGGGACCGCTGGGGGAGGGCACCACCTGCTGGCTGTCTGGCTTGGCCTTCTCCAGGGAGAAGTAGCCACTCTCCACACGGGCTTTCCGGCCGCCAGACCCTGGGCCCTGATCTGCGGAGACCGGGGGGTGGGAACCAGGTGTCAGCAGTTAGAAGGTGCGGGCCGGAGACCCAAAACTCTGCCTAGGAAACTAGCACAAAGGAAGTAAACACCAGGTAACATCACAGAGGACCACAGGCAAGCCCAGCGGCTGCATCCTCGTCCAAGTCTCCGTGGAAACGTCATTGTCACTGGCTGGCTGTCATCAACACAGACGGCCTTTGTTTTAACCCTTAAGAGACTTCCTCCTCTCCACAATGTCCAGCTTTATACAGACGGATTTGTAACTGGGCAAATCTTAGCTCAGTTACTTACTCCCAAGCTTGTCCCTCTCCTGCAGGGTCCAGTCCCCAGTCCCCAGCCCCCCCCCAGAGCCCCACTGTCTTTTTTGGGCTGAAACAAATGCTGCCTGTTTCACTTCACTCCAGAGACATCACATGCTGGGAAAGTAAATGTCTATCTAATAAGGGCCTGGTTTGTTTCCTTTTACGGCTGGGATCCCACGGACTGGCAGAGGAAGTTTTATTGGCCCAGCTAAAGTCAGACAATGTTAAAAATACAGTAAAAAAAATAATAAGCATCATCACAAAGGAGGATGAAGCGTCCCTGAGTATAAAACAAGCAGCGAGACCATATTTATATAGGAAGGTTGTAGGGTCGAGTCCCAGCAGCACTGATGTCGGGACCTCAGCAGATAAGCTAAACCCGAGCAGCCCCAGTGAGAGCAGACCGGTTCGGACCGGACGGCCGCCGCCGCTGCGTACCGTCTCTGGTGGTGCCGGGTGGCGAGCAGCCCTGGCTGAGCTGGCTGATGCAGGAGGCGCTGCGGCTGCAGGGGATGGCGGCCCGGCCCCGACGCTCCTCCTGCCACAGGGAGGCGCGGCTGGCGGGGACCGTCTCCACGGAGCCGATGCTGCTGGGCAGGCAGGGCATGCTGGCCCCGGTGGCGGAGCCGCTGCTGGTCACAGTCACCTTGGCCGGCCCGGGCTCCTGGGGACGGGGGGGGTTACAGACACAAATGCATGAGGAGGAGGAGGGAAGCCAGGAAAGGGCACGCTGCCACCACGGGGAGATGCTAATCTGCACGGCCGCCACCACCGCCCGGATCCAGCACCGGCAAGGGTCTCACACCACGGACAGCCACGGGCTGTCGGACGTGTGACCCGGAAAGGGAACGCCCTGCCGAACACACAGAGCCAGTGACGCACTTGGCGCATCAAATTCTATGAATTACCAAAAAGAGTGTTTGGTATCTAGGGGACGGGAAAGCAAAATAAAGCGCATGATCAAAAAAATTCCTTTCAGCGGAAAAAACTGAGCGGACTCGTGAGCTCCAGCCTTAAGTGGCCTGGAATCGGCCCTGGAGCAGCTACTGGACTCCAGGAGCAGGTACGGCATGCGCTGGGCTCCAACACCAGCCTGACAATTCGGATGTGTGTGCCAGAAGGCCATCTGTAAGTGTGAGCCACGAGTGCGCTGGCGCCCCCCTGTGGCGGCCCACCTCTCCAACGCGTCTTCAGCGCCTGACTGCCTCAGACTGCCTCAGAATGTTTATTTAACACTCTGAAGATAATGGGGGGTGGGAACAAGGTGGGGGAGGGGAGCAAACAACATGAAAGTGGATGTTAGACAAAAATATCACTTGTCAGAAGTAGGGGGTGGGGTGACAAATCACCTGTCTGGGGGGCGGTGGCGACATTCAACATATCGCACTGTCCCAGCTTTTCACGCCTCTAATCCACAAAGGGCCCATTATTGCCCCTGGGGGGGCTGGAGGCACAATGGGTGCCTTTCATGGGCCGCGACACCTCAGCCGGTAGGAAGGGGGCGCCTTACTGAGTCAGCGGCTTATTCATTTACTGCTCCAACCCGTTCCTCGGCTGCAGGATGGGGCTCAGCGCGTCCCTCTTCGGAGGCCCCGCCCACACCAGCTCACTCAGACGGGGACGCCGTCGAAGAAAGGGAAATCCCAGGCAGGACCAGAGCGGGAAGCAAGAGGAGCGAGCCACGAAAAAGGACCCCATTCACAGCAAGCGGGATCCGCACCGCGTCCAGACCCAGAGAGGAGGGAGAATGCGGAAACGGGGGACGTCCCAAACCGAGCAGAGCACCCAGAGAATGGCGGTGATGCGGCACTGCCGGCCAACAGACGTGTCACTGCTTCAGCAAGACTTACGAGATGGCCGTTCACCGCTGCAGAGGAGCGCCACCCACTGCCGTTAAGGCGGCCCTGCCAAAGAGAGACGGGCATCTGAGTGCCGGTGCCTGCACAGCCCGCGGGGCCCGAACCCCAAGAGCGTGCATGGTGGGGCGCAGGTAGGGGATTGGACACCCGGGGACCAGCAAGGCTGTTGACGCGGAAATGGCTGAGCAACACTGGGAGCAAGAACCGCCCCCGGCATGTCCCACGACCACCTGGAATTACTGGGGTTTGCAGGGCGGTCACCAGAAGTGACAGAGGCCACCTCAGATCCACCACCCAATATCCACCAGCTAACAAACTTATTACGCATAGTGCGGAATCACAGCCACCAAATGATGGAGCAGGGCAATTAGCGAAAAGTAAGTAGATGTACCGCAGTACCTTGTTGGCATCCCACAGCTCAGTGCTGTATTTTTCACTTTTTCGTTTTACTTTTACTTATTTTGCTTATTGGACCAAACAATTCACTCAGTTACCTCTGAAAGGCCGAGCCCCATAGTAAGCAGTCACTGGCTTAACCTGACTCGTCATAATCAGTCTATATAGCCGGTGGCTCTGATGACACAGGAGTTAGGGTGGACATAGATTTCTGATTAAGTGCCCTGGATGGGTGCCTCTAGGTCTACAGACTCCAGAGGAATGCCCAGCTGAGGTACAGGTCTACAAATTCTACACATTGTACTTGACAAAGCCAACAAAATAACTATGAAAATGTTTGGAGGATAATGACAGAAGGTTGTGTTCCCCCACCCCCCCGCTGGCCGACCATGCCGAAACACATCAGCAATCACGCAAAAACAGCTGCTTTCCCATCAACAGCTAATCAACAGGTTCTTTCCATCTTCCATAAGCACCTGGAGTCTATCCCAGGAAGAGCAGGCCAAGGCTGGAAGCACCCTGGACAGGATGCCAGCATATCCCAGGGTGGGCGCGCGCACAAACACGCACGCACGTAGGGTAATTTACCGTCCCCAATTCACCCGGCTGCATGCTTTTCATCTAAGGGAGGAAACTGAAGATGCCAGAGAAAACTGGTTCAGACACAGTGAGAGCCGGCAGACTGCACACACAGCTGGTATCAAAACACGTGAGCAGGCAGGCACCAAGACTCGGGAGGGGTCGAGTACACGAGGCTGAGACCCAGAGTGCGAAAGCCGGTGGGCGACTGGGACACCAAGACCCCAGAGAGGCCAGGTACGCGAGCCTGAGACCCAGAGGGCGAGAGCCAGTGGGCGACTGGGACATCAGGATCCAGGAGAGGCCCGGTATGCAAGCCTGAGACCCAGAGGGCGAGAGCCAGTGGGCAACTGGGACATCAGGACCCAGGAGAGGCCCGGTACGCGAGCCTGAGACCCAGAGGGCAAGAGCCAGTGGGCAACTGGGATACCAGGACCCAGGAGAGGCCTGGTACACAAGCCTGAGACCCAGAGGGCGAGAGCCAGTGGGCGACTGGGACATTGGGACATAGGGAACCAGGATAGGCCCGGTACGCGAGCCTGAGACCCAGAGGGCGAGAGCCAGTGGGCGACTGGGACATTGGGACATAGGGACCCAGGAGAGGCCTGGCACGCGAGCCTGAGACCCAGAGGGCGAGAGCCAGTGGGCGACTGGGACATGGGAACCAGGAGAGGCCCGGTACGCGAGCCTGAGACCCAGAGGGCGAGAGCCAGTGGGCGACTGGGATACCAGGACTCAGGAGAGGCCGGGTAGTCGAACAGGAAACCCTGAGGGTGTGGAACAAGCAGCTTGGAAAGAATGCGACATGTGGGTAGCAGAGGTAGCGTTTGAACTTGAAAGCGGGGTGGGGAATCCGGCACAGGCGCCTCTGCTGTGTTTTGCACATTTGGGCACAGGACGCAGACAATAACAGTAATTAGCGTCTGTCACTGGGAGCGGTGCAGCAGCAGACATCCAGCTCCACATGGCAGAGCGGCCAATCACAGTGTGACCCTGACAGCCAGAGGATGCCTGCAGGAAACAATTACCAGAGAGACAGCCTTCCTCACAGCCACCTGTGTCTGCGGGGAGCTGCCTTTATAGAGGGTGGGGGCTGGAAACTCAAAGCCAGAGTGGGCTAGACAAATAGAGGTCAGCATTTTTTAGTTTCCTAAAAAACTACCCAAGAGGAGTCGTTAAAGAACGACTGAGCAAAGAACTAAAGAACTTTTTATTATCACGGGGGGGGTGAGGTGTGTAAATGACCCAGAATTCCCAGCACAACTAAGAGGAGGAGCCTCACTGGCGAATGGGTTGCTTCTCATTCACATTCAGAGCCTGTCGCCACCCCGACCTTGCAGAGAGTGCTGGAAGGTGGAGGGCAGCGTTGGCCCAGGGCCTTCCCGGGGATGGGGGGCCCAGGGGTGCCTGAGGCCTGTCTTCACTGGGCAGCGAGGCAGAGAAGGGGCCTGAAGACCCGCTTTTGTTTGACTTGGCACCAGGAGAGAAGAGGGTGGAAGAAAAAGCAGTAGGGGGAATAAAAAAAAGTAAAATGCCAGATTTTCTGTCAGTAGCCCATTGAGGCAGCCGGCGCCGCGGCAGAGGGCAGAGAGGTGGGCACGGGGCTGCGCCAGCTGGATCGGAGGGGATAGTAACAGCCTGCCACCACGGAGGCTCAGTGTGGCCTTCATCAAGGGGGGCACCAGACCAGCCAGGCTCGGCATCTCTGCAGCAAACAGAAGGAGAGCCGTGCTCGACTACACTGGCTGGCCAGTTCTACAGCCGTCAGAGCTTTTCGAGCTAGATAACCTAAAGAGAAAAGCGCGTCGACCAAGACTGACTTTCTTCTTCGTTCTCCATTTTTATCCTGGTCCATCCCGTTTTTTATCCAGTCTCTCCCGTTACCTGAATGCTGTATGCAAAACGGCACCGTCTGACTACACACCCTGCCCATGAGTTTCTTGCAGTGTCTGTAATGCACCGTTTAGCTCCGGCTCTCGTTATCGGGCACTTGCTGGAAGCTCAGCCTAACTGCACCTGTGCTGCTTGCCCCCCCCCCCCCAAAAAAAAGCTAACAAACCCAGGGGAAGTGTGTTTCTGAAGGGGCCACCGCACGCCTTTTCCAAACTCTCTTATAGAGGAGGAGACGGAGGCCAGCTGAGCGCAGTGGGTAGCCCGGCTGCCATGAGGGCCGCATGTCCACTGCTCCTAAACCACAGACTGCTATGGCCGCCAATGAGGGCCGCATGTCCACTGCTCCTAAACCACAGACTGCTGTGGCCACCACGAGGGCCGCATGTCCACTGCTCCTAAGCCACAGACTGCTGTGGCCGCCAACGAGGGCCGCATGTCCACTGCTCCTAAACCACAGACTGCTGTGGCCGCCAATGAGGGCCGCATGTCCACTGCTCCTAAGCCACAGACTGCTGTGGCCGCCAATGAGGGCCGCATGTCCACTGCTCCTAAGCCACAGACTGCTGTGGCCACCACGAGGGCCGCATGTCCACTGCTCCTAAGCCACAGACTGCTGTGGCCGCCAATGAGGGCCGCATGCCACAGACTGCTGCGAGAGTGCCGCTCTCCCTCTCACTCGCACACGCGCAGTCTCGCCTGACCCACAAAAGGAGCGCTCCATCATGCCAGCAGGCCACGTTCCCGAACTATTACCGGCACACCCACGCCGCGGCTGGGGACGCGGTAATGAATTTGACAATTACGCAACGAGAATGATACTGTGAAATTAAAAAATCGGCCCATTTCTAACTGGCACTGAGCGGCATGAAGAGCTGATCAAATGTTCAAACAAGTGAGAAAACTCAAGGTCTGTGTGATGCATTCCAACACCGCCCGCATCATCTGTCACTGTCTGGAGGAATAAATAGGAATAAAAAAAACTAGTTAAGTGATCAATGAAATCATACAACCCCACCCCCTCATGAAGCCTGGTTCTCTATACATAACCAGCAACAGAAAGACTGGCAGAGAGCATGTGGAGACCTCTGTGTCCTGCACGATGGTACCTGAGGAGTAGCTGGCTCCACCTTGCGCTTCTTCTTCAGGTTCTGCTTGTTGGTCCGGGGGTAGATGACAAGCGACTCATGCCATCTGTGGGAGAGGACAACAGCATTAGAATTCACACTCGCTCACACACACGCACACAGGTCAGCCAGAGAGCATAACGGCAGACAAGCTGCTTTTCTGAGGGGCGCGGAGGCTCCTTTAAAACGCGGAGCGTGACTCCTATAAGCTCCCGTGAGGTCGTCACGGCCCCCGCTGCCCATCACAGCCCTGCCGCTCTGAGGTTTCCATGGCTGCGGTGGCGAAATGATCTCGCAGCCTAATTGGTACCAGAGCCGGTACGACGAGTGTGTTATTAGGGGCACAAGTGAAAACAGATGAATCTACAAACGCACCATGTTAACATCACCTTCCCTCTACATGTTTTCCACCCTTAATATCTCCGTTTCCCAAAGAAGGGTAGACAGTTGAATTATTTGTACAAACTCAGCATGCAGGCAGCACGCGTTATAATGGACTCGGAGTACAATACGCTGCGCTGCCTACTGACTCCTAAAGAGCTTGTAGAGCGGAGGTCACGATGCCAGGACTTCCTGCAGCCTGCTGTGCATCGCCTTCGGTGCTGCAGCAGCTTACCTGCAGGCCTCCGGTACACACCAATGCTGTGGAGGTGCGTGATATGTAACCAACAGAAAGTAGAGCCCAAGCACTACAGCCCCAAAGCCAGCTGTGACGACGTGGCGTTCTTGCGCACGGCTACAGGCGGGGTGAGACTCTCCCGATCCCTGACTCGCTAATGACATCAGGGCACCGTTCTGGCAGGTGGGAGGGTAGGGGGATTTCAGTAAGGCCCGTGCGGATTACAGGCTGGCTGCTTTTTTGGCCGGACGGGATTATAACGCCCAACCAGCGAGCGGGAGCTGGGGAACGGGGCGACAAAGAACAAAAACACAGGACCGGGCCACGATCTGGGCACGACAGGAACGGTCTGCTAAGAGCATCCAATGCGAGCAGACAGGTTTCGGAGCGAGAGGCAGGGGTCCGTTTTCCCAGAGAAAGGCACAGGGTAAACTCAGGCCATCTGTACTGCGGACTTACAGGAACAATAGGACAGATCTTTCCAAAATGACATCAGCGTGGTGCTGCTTAAACTTGCATAGTCTATCAACCGACGATGATAGGTGTTGACTTAGGGATGTCAGCCGATTAAGTAATGATTTCTCTTCTGGCCTGCGCCAACCATTCTCATTGTGCAACTAGTACTGAGACAGATTGAGGGATTAGTCCAGATTTTCCCCCCTTTATTCATCACACTGAGCAGCTGCTAACAGCATCTTCTAGCTGCCGCGTGACTGGATTTCCATCCACAATGCGGACCGTGCTTTTGAAAAGGCTGGGGGGGCTGAGACCTCCCCGTCACACGACGAGGAGGGATGGAAATAAATCTGTCACCCACTGTGCGTCATGACAGTGTGACTTCCATGTTACACAAGGTCAAAAGCAATTCACATTATAATACATTGACTATCATACCATGGGTCACACAACTACAGGTCACATGATCGACCCAAATTACAAATTTTCCTACGCTTACCCGACAGGTTCCCAATGGGGCCGACTCCACAGCCCACAAGATCCCCTGCATCAGGGCCAACGACCGCCAATCCACAGCACATGGACGCATCTCTCCATAAGGAATACTTACCTTATCTGCTAATCATACCCATGCATTGTGTTAGCCCCTTGTCAGGATCATTGCAGCGCAAATTACCCTACAAATGTATGTGTAAATGAAATATGAAGCCATTGTATTGAGCCATTCATGGGCCATTGTCTAGTCCATAGTTACGGTTGTTGTTTGTAGTACTTGGGCTTGTGTCCTCAGGCCAGATCGAGGCTCTCTCCTGGGGTGTCCCATTACTCCTACCCTGCCACCTGAGCAGAGATGGCTACACTTATGCCTAGCTGTCCGTGTTTGCTGCTAGACGGCATTCATCAGCTCGTCTAAATCAAGCAACATAAACCATGCACATTTACACATGCTGACTATAGGTAAATTTAACAAGGCCGAGCTTCGGAGTGCAAAGAACACTTTGGTCATTCTTTTAAAATCATATTTAGCCAGAATAACAGGTTTTGCAGCTGTAAGGGAGAATCACAAGTCTGTCACTGATTGTTCACATGCACCATTCTATAAAAAAAAAAATAGTTTCTCATTACACTAAATCTTTAAATACATGATGCTACAATACTTAAGTTATTTAACACTGCAACAAACTTGGGGGAAAAAATAAATAAAAAAAAGACACTGAAATGGTTACCTAGGGACTCATCCAGGATTAACATTAGTTATGCAGGGAAAGCTGGAGTTACTGCGACTAAATAGGATGGAGTGGTTAATTCAAGGTGGAACCATACAGCTTCATAAGTGCCATGTCTGCAGATTAACAAGGGAGGAGGCCGAGAGCCCCGGCTCCATCTTTACATTTTTCATATTGAAGGGCTGGAAAATCTTTTACTGGAATAAATATTAAGACTGTGTCATTTATGCTGTTAGGGAACTGATTCAAACTCTCACTTACTTTCAATGGGGGGGCAGCTTTTCAGATGTGAGGTCTTACCCAACCAGTTTCCATTTGCGTGTTCGTTCTTGAACCGCAGTCAGGAACAGAGCAGGCCTCATCTTACTCAGCCGCTCTGCGGCTCGGACACGGCATCCAGCGCTGACGCCACTGCACTGCCTCTCAGCACGGCTGAATCACCGTTTGCTTAGTCGTGACAAATTGCCTTCTTATTAATTAATCCTTATCCACCAAGGGAGGAGCTCCAAGGGGCCTCGAGATCACATGTAACATCTGCTCAAAACCTGGTCCCGCTTTCTCGACACGCTAACCGCTTCGCCAGCCAGTGGCCGCTACAGACTCACTGTGTGCTCCTCCTAGGCTGAGGGAATGGCAAAGCAGACACCCAGCGAGATGCTGAGGTGTGACCACAACTTATGAACATAGGTGAAGAATCACATCAGCACATAGAAGAGCCTGTGCAAAGAGGGCCTTTAAGCCGTGCAGATGGACGGGGCAGCCCCAATTGCACTCGGTTCCTCTGCATGTCTCTGCAGCTCCAGCCCTGTAGGAGCAGACGGGGCCAGCTCCTCCTGCTCGCACCCGCGCCGCCACTGTTAATGACTCAGGCTGGTAATAAATCCCTATAGTCATCAACAGCTACTCGAAATCGATTGGAAGCAGATGGGCTTGCGGTTCCTGCCCGGACGTGCAAGCGGGGGGGAGGGGGGTTGGGGAGGGGCGGAGCCACACGCGGGCGCCGTGTCTGCCAGGCCACCAGACTGCGAGGTCGCTCTCCCAGTCCGGGCAAATTCAAAACAGGAGGCACTGCCTTCAGGTATGGCATCCCGCGACCCCCGGCTGGGGCTCGAGCCCTGTTACTAGCCCCCCAAAACACCTTCAGGAAGTACAGACAGCAGAAAAGGTCACTTCAGTGCTGGCAGATGGCATAAGAATCCCCCC
>JAODKL010000095.1:18479209-18496921 GCA_026780765.1 Petrocephalus schoutedeni | reverse complement strand
ACCCCCCCCCCCCCCCCCCCCCGTCCTCATTCACCTTCCTAATCGGTCTTCAGCTGGGAGATAAAACCCGCCAACCCTGAAAGCCCATAAACGCGCGACAGTATCGCAGGAAGAAGTCCACCCAGAGCTCTCCTGGGACTGTCCTTCCTAGTTGACGACAGCACTGCCAAGGACAACTGGAATTCCAGAAGAGAGGAAAAGGCAGCAGTAGCGCAGCTCAGCATTGACGCGGCACACGATACGCTTGTGGGGGCCTCCAGACGTGGGGAGCGGCCCAAATATTCACCGTCACCGCGGCTGGTTTTTACGGACGCTTCCATGTCGCAGTTACAGTCACCAAACGTCTTTGACCAAGCTGGTCCAACATGTCTCTAGGGAACCTTCACAGAGGAGACATTTTCGAACTAAAAGTAGGTGCCTTTTAATACCTTCACTAGTAATTTGCCAAGAATTCATACCGACAGGACCTCACAGTAGTCATGGTGAAAGCACTGGTGCTTATTATGCTTGTAATTATGAAGAGGGATTTTATGTTAACTGGACACTCAAGCTCAACCAGCTTTCCAACAGAAGCGGCAGGATCAGTAGCTTTGGTCTGTATCCTTACCGGAGAGTCGTGGCTGGGATCCCTGCGGCCAATCAGTTCTATCGCTCGGCACAGCCACATTACGCAGTTGTCTCATTCACATTTGCCATCGTAAGCCACACGATGCATGCAGAACATGGAAAATCATGGTCAGCACTTTCCTATCCCCCATACAAAGCCCATCTGTCCCGACCAGGCTCCAGAGGCATCTCTCCAGGGCCGTACAATATCTGGATATGATGGATCGGAGAGGGGCTCCGCTTCAGCGGAACGGATGGCCACACAGGAAGCCAAAAGCTGATCTTGTAAGCGGATGACCTTCTAAAGGACCATTTGGCTCCTGACGCGTCATTCACTCTACCCGGCCTTGCAGTACCTATTATGATGACAGATGGACTGACTGACCGGCCATCTTGGTAGATGCGTCTTCACACAGAGGGGCTCTGCAGTATGAATAGGGAAGCAGGTACTTTCATTGACGGGGTGCAAGTCAAAGGGTCAGTCCCTGACTAGACTATATATCAAAAGGAGCCAAACGCTCATGCTTCAGTACTTAATCTAGGGTTCCATTAATGGTTATAAACATTTCCAAGCCAAGTTTAATTAAAAAGTGAGGTGAAGGATATAATGTATTGACATGGGGGGCTGGGTCGCTCTCAGGTCAAAGGTCAAATCGAGAACAAATTTGCTGGTCTGTGTGCGAAAAGACAACCGGATAAGCTCCGCATGGCCGTGAGTCAGGGACCAAAGGGTGGTCGACTGAAGGCGACCCTTCATATCCATCATTTATACATTTCCCACATCCTCTTTCTCAGTCTTCTCCCTCCCTCAGTTTATAGCTCATTCTCACTTCCTCTCACTCTTTCTTCCTTCTGCTGTGCGACACGTTCATGCATTGCCAGCTGGGTCTTATCAGGGGAGCTCCACCCAGAACCACCTCACAGTTTGCTCCTGACAAAGTCCAAGATGTCCACAAATATAGAACAGGAGTCTGGGACTGGCCTCTCTTTGGATTCATGGTAAACTGGACACCTAGAAAACACCATCCTGCGCAACATTTTCTACTCGCCTGTATATGGTTGCATTTCAGTGTTGAAACCAGCAGAAAATGGCTCTACCTGACAATTCTGTCTTCACTCCCACAGTCACTCTGCCTGACAGGAAAAGCCTCCCGTCAAGACATTCATTCTTGTCAACCTTCAACTTCAATGCTCTCGTCTTTAGGGGTCGTTACTAAGGTCATAAACCGGGTCCCCACTACGTAACACTCCAAGCCCGAGGCAGTAATTTGCACGATGAGGTTCTCCTTGGGAAATGGGAGGGAATGCATCATTGATGGTGAGGTGGGGGGGGGGGGGAGGAGAGGCAAACAGGGCATGTCTAACACTTCCTGAGAAGTGTGGGACGGCGCACCTCTTATACCATTTAAACATGTCAGAACACCACAGGTGGGGAGATGACAACAGATCCCAAGCAGGGATCCGACGCCTGTCGTTCAGAGTACTGCCGGCTCTGGCAGCTTGCCGGGTGCATTTTAAGGTTTTGCTACCTGGAAAGGCCAGGATCCTTAAGGAGTCAGTGGGTGTCCGCCAAATAACAGCCCTGCGGTATAAAGTCCATGCCAAAAGTAAAAAAATAAAAAAATAAAAAAATATATATATATCATATTATGCACTCAATTACTTGAACTCAAAGCTAAATTGGTGTTCTTAATTATGTTGCACTGTCACAGGATAACCTCTAGCTTCATTTCCCAGGGACTATAACAAAATTAAAATACAAATGAAAATGCAGCCCGCAGGAAGGCCTTCGCCAGTCTAGCAAGAAGCAGAGGTGCCAAGCCCCTCCCAGCGCCCCAGGGCAGAGGTGGCTTTGGGGGCAGGGCCTCAAACAGACTGGCAGGGATGCCAGCCTATAGTTAGCCAGACAGCACACAGACAGGAAGCAAGGCCGGCAAGCCCGAGGCGGTTAGTCGTCAGATGCTCGGCGTCACTCGACTGCCAGTGAGCACTGCCAGGGTTCGGTCCCAAAACATGCGACCAGCAGCCCCGTTTGCTCTCACCCATTGATGATCTCCTTGTTCTCGGCTCGGATGAAGTGCTCCTTGTCTGGGGTCAGGATGCAGAGGGAGTTCTTCTGGCCCGTGCGCATCTCTCCGTCGATCACATCGGAGCATTGGTTCATGTTGATGGTGCCCTGCGGAAGTGTGCTGGGCTGTGGGAGAGGGGAGGTCCGGGTTAAATTCACCTTCCAAAATCACCCCAAGCTAGGGACTCAGGTCAGAAAATCACAGTTAACAAGTAAACTAGAGGACGAGGACAGAACTTGATGACCAACCCAAAATACTACACCGACTCCAAGAAAAGCTATGGGAACAAGCACAGAAGCCTTCAAGGAGAGCCCCCAGCAAGAGGCGCATTCGAAACGTGCTTATTTTCATCTTTTTGTTCTGCAGATCTCCGCAAAGCACTAGCTCTTGAAACGGGGGGCCGGACCACGACGGTGGGGTTTAATAGCCGGCGTGGGCGGATGTAGAGCGAGGCCACTCGGACTGGAGAGCGCTCCGGAGCACGGCGACGGCTGCAGCGGAGGCCTGTCTATGTGGACACACTTCACTGACTGTCAGCCCGCATCCATGGAGATGAAGAACCTCCCTCTGAGAAACAACAGAAGCTGCTCGACATTTCCCCGGCGAGACACAATGTCGCTTTGATGGTGGCTGGCGGTGGCAGGCTGCCACGGCTAGCTGCACAGCCTACCTCCTCAGCAAATGCGGGGCCTCGGCCACTCAGCTAAACAAACCCAGCACTGTCGACAGAGAAACCGGACCGGCAGCGCTTCATGCCGTTTGGTTTGGCAACATACTCCGCTTTTTTCTAAAGCGTCTCATGACTGTCAAAATGTTTCCTCATACTTCGACAGGCATATAAAGAATGATAAGCATGCATTACATTAAAAATAAAACATGCTATAGGTAAGTATGTATGGGCCCTAGCACAAATACATTCCTAGTCATTACATCCAGACACAAGCACACCAACAATGCTGGCTGCGTATATGTACATAAATACCATCAGGAAATGTACAAGCAGTTAATTGGAAAAAAAAAAAAAAAAACACTGACAATGAAAACAAATAGACATACACAGAATGTCTGAATCCAAGTAAACCCGCCACGCGTATGCACACACACAAAACTCAGACACCTGACTAAATCACCAGACAGTAAACGCCAGCATTACTAAACAAGCACACAGTGCTTCCATCACAGGGAAACTATTTGCACAGCATTTACCGTAAATAATACATTAGTACCCAGCCAAAAACTGATGCATTTTTAAATTTATGACGAAAAGTAGAATAGACGAGAGGTTGTGTGTGAATTATACATCTTCGGGCACTAATAAAATTACAGCCGACTTCCGTTCCCATGCCCAGTGCTGCTTGAAGAAATGCGGTCAGGTTCCCAGCATTTAGCTCCCCTCAGAAACAGCCTAACAGGGCCATGACTAAAGGGCCCAGTGCGTCAAAGACCATTTTCACACAATGTGGACCGCATACTCTATCTGTATTATGATATTCAGAAAAAAATCCACATGCCATAGGACAGGCCTGCAATCAGTAATCAATCTGCATGACAGACAATTACAAAGCCATACTAGCTTGTCAGGGTTGACAGGTCACCACTGACAAACTGAAGTGGTTATATTAAGTCCGGTAAACGTGTCCTTATTGTGGTAGTTTCAACTGTATTAATAACCAAAATTACAGTGGTCACAGCTCCTGCAGAGCCATCAGTGCAAACCCCATTTAGTCACAAGATCAGTTTTCACAACCACATGGTCAAAAACATGCAGAAATAACCCCCCCCCCCACACCTCTTCATATCCGAGAAAGCGGATCAGCAGCCAGCTCTCTGTAGAGAAAGGGGCCATCCTGCCAGATGCCAGCTAGAGTGAAGATGTCACTCATGTCAGCATTGTAATGGCAAGGCTTAACGCCACACTACGTTCTACAAGTCCCTTTCACAGCCACGCGGCCTCCGAGAAGCACCAAAACACGGCTGCCGGTTCTCAGAGCAAAAATAAATGGAAATGTAGAGAAATTAGACAGAGGTGGAGCGAAAGCAAAATAACAGCAGGAGGGGAGGAGGAGTTAACTCAGGTCTTGTGGTCTGTTTGGTGCTGGCTCACTGGCTTCTGCTGGATGATGGTGTCCCGTATAAAAGGGCCATCTGAAGTAAGCAGGGAGGAGCAGGGCTTCAAGCAGCAGAGTTCACATCAAGCAAAGGTTTTATTTGGTTTCTCATTTTTTGCAAGTTCTAGATACCAGCTTTGTCTCAACCACTCAGTACAAGGGGCTTTTTCACAGTAAATGACCACAATATTCCCCCATTAACCATTCTAGTTGACACTGCAGGAAGGCAGCTTGTCTCTGCCTCTTACGTGCTTGTCCCTGCCCATCATGCAGGCTAATCAAGAGAATGACACACTGACACCTCTGTGTATGTGTATATTATAAAAATAAAAATATACACATACACAGAGGTGTCAGTATATATATATATATATATTTTTTTTTATTATG
Organism: Petrocephalus schoutedeni; assembly: GCA_026780765.1. Classification (NCBI taxonomy): domain Eukaryota; kingdom Metazoa; phylum Chordata; class Actinopteri; order Osteoglossiformes; family Mormyridae; genus Petrocephalus; species Petrocephalus schoutedeni. Next base: position 18,491,748 of record JAODKL010000095.1, on the reverse strand, counting down.
TTATATTATATATTATATTATATTATGTTATATTATATCTTACAAAAAAAAAAAAAAAAACAGATCCCCGCTTACCACACTCAAAATGGAGGGATCTACGCTGCCGTCAGATTGCGGCCTGTGACACAGGTGCACAGAACCCCAGGTGCACAGAACCCCAGGTATCGCGCCTGAGACACAGCGAGCTAGACTATCGTCAGATTGCGGCCTCTCCCAGAAAGTTCAGCAGTGTGGTGAATAGAAGGGGAACCAGCCCCCCCGTCCGCGTCACAGCCTGAGTGTACGAACCCGATCTGGTGGCATGCAGAGGGGAAAGGGACAAGGAGACTTCCTGCAGAAAGCGGTGACACGTATGAACACCTACATGCTCAAAACTGCAACCCGCGATGTGCAGAAAAGCCACCCAACATCACACGCCAACGGGCACAGAGGGCCTTGGCATGACCCCCAGACTGTGCCACCACTGCGCTGGCATCGCATTCAAATGCACCCACACCTAACCCACAAAATGCAATAAAAGCCAATTATGCGTTTTTATACTGAGTTTTTTCGTTAATGAAATCCTTTTCATGAGCAGTGCATACGTAACAGACACGGCGCTCCTCAGCCTCAGACCTTTTATTTACAGGGCAGCGCAAACTTGCAGGTCTTCGAGCTAAAGGACAGCTGGCCGTGGCGGTCAGCTGCGTCGGTGACCAGTGCTGCCCGTCCGGGGAGGAGGAGTCAAGGCTGCGGCCCTCCAATTCGAGAGCGCAGCTGCCATGGAAACGCAAGCGCCCACGTCAGGGCCATCTGTCCTGCCACTTCCACGGGCAGACGGGCACATGTACCTGGCCCCTGCAGAGCTCGGAGAAGCACGGCCTACCTCTAGACGGATCCAAGCCGCGCCATTAAGCAGGAGCGCTGTTAAGAGGGCCGGCTCTGTGACCATGACTCTGAATGCCCTTAATCTGGAAGTGCCACTGCTTCCGTTTAGGGACACATTTACTGATGAACTGCCGCCTTCATCACTGGATATTCCTTATTTTGTATTTACACTGGATATTTATCAGAATAACTGCTCCCAGTGACAGGGTTATCAAAAGGGGGTGGAAGGATGCCTAGATCATTTGTCAGGCTGGTCCTCAAGAACCCCCAGACAGTCCACGTTTTGCCCTCTCCCAGCTGCCTGATGCACGTCCACGTCTTTGCTCTCTAGCAGGAGCTGGGAGGGAGCAAGAACACGGACCATCTCGGGGTCCTTGAGGACCGATTTGAGAAACACGGCTCCAGGTAATAGAATAAAAATGGACATACCAACGGATAAATACAATCTCAAACCATGTAAATCCAAGAGGAGCATTTCAACCGAGACTGCCGAATTTTCACTGTACGGACTGCGGGAGGAGGACCACAGCGTCTGCCAGGTTTTCAAAGCCAGGCCTGCAAAGCGACTGTCTGGCCCACAGACACAGATACGCCGAACACACTCCCCTTTGCCCCAGGCTCAACGAGCCACCAAGCCCGTGCAGGCAAGGGTGCATTCCTCACTCCCAATGGAGCAGCACAACCAGAAATCTCTCATCCCGCCTGAAGTCCATCAGTCAAGGAGAATGTGTTACTTGTTACAGAATGAGACTGACAGGCCAAGGCACTTTTTTTTTTTTTAAGTAGCACTTTTGCAATTTTGTAGGAAGTAGAATGAAGGATCTAGAGGAGCCAGATCATCATTTATTATCCTTTGTGAACCTTTATCTTCCAGTCAAAACTTACTCTGCAACTACAGGGCTAATCATCTGATGCAAAAGGAAGTGCACAGCTGTTAAAATATGCCATACCTAAGCTAAAGTAGCACGGTAAGTCTGGGAACACTGTGCGCCATGAGAAAGAAATGCGGTTTAGAGCACAGTGTGTAAATGATGCAGATGTGGAGCACCTAAGGATCAAAAAGTAGATGCTGAAGCTAGCAGCTCTGCCAGCTAACTAATGATGCTAAACTAATTAGCATTAGTGAGCTGCACATTTCTAGAACTAAGCTTTGATTGATGAAATGCCAACTGCATTAGATAAGAATCGAGTGCAAAAAAAAAAAAAAAAAAACGCGAACACCACAAGAGCTGTTTTGTTACGTTGCGTCTCATGGGCCTAGTATTGGTTTCAGTAACACAAAGTACTAAACTCAAAAACTGGCTCCTGTACTTTCACCAGTGGTGAAAACTGGCACAGCCTGTGTGTAATTGGTAGTCATCAATGATTTGATGCATGTTCCACCTCAGCTTGAAAGGCAAGACTAAAATAAACAGACTGCTTATTTGACGGGATACATTTTAAAGCATTTTTTCCTCATGGTTTTCAAAAATCATCCACAATAGTAGTAAAAGCAGGTAGCTGAACAATGCTGGCTTTGTGCAGGTCAGGATAAGGGCATGATTGAATCAGCACTCTGCTCAAGGCTAAGGATGCGGCATCATCCTGAGACACAGAGATGCAGGATTTAAATATATAACAGCATCCCTCACCGACAGTATTTCTCTCAAAAGAACATGCCAGAGATGTATTTTAAACAGACAAGCAAAGGCAGAAATGAAATCCTTGACTGAAGCAATACATCATTTCAGATTTACCACCAATACTTGGACAAGCAACAAGGCATCATTTTAAGAGCTTAACAGACCATTTCACCTGCACGCCTGAAGGTCCCCTACAAGACTGAGCTCTCCATACAATGAGGGTTGCTGCTGTTTGACCTTCATCTGCAAATGATCAGGCTTCATTTACATATGATCATCATTCCAATGTATTTAGCTATTCCTACTGCCTATGGTGAGAACTAACATTTCTAAAACCTGCAACAAAAATATAGTAACCACAAGACAAAAGAATGAAATTGTGTCGAATAGAATGAATGCAGGAAAACAAAATATCAAGCTAATATTCAATGGTGTTAAGAGCTTCCATCAAGAGCACGATATTTAATACAGCCCTAATGTTTCTGGCTTCCGTAGACAGCATACCCTGGGTTCAAGGGGGCAAACAAGTCCGACTCGGAAGATATTTTTAAGGTGCCAAAGGTCACTGAGGGTGTCCAGTTCCCTGGCAGGAGAGACGTGCATCACGATCTTTGCACCAAGGCCAGTACTTTAGTATCTGACCATCGCCGATGACCCAGACAGCAGTGTGCAGAACGGCATCCTCTGGAGGCCGAAATGGCAAGGGCATCGATTAGCTAGAGTGATGGGTTCGGCATTTCGACGAGGACAAACTGCTTTGGACCCAGATGAGGAGAACGACACCAGACCAAAGCGAGCGAGGAAGTGGTGATATTAGCGGGCCACGGACACGGAAAAGGTGAGACTGATGATTGATGTATTCTTGTCTGAAATTGCCAATACTGATAACCAGCCAAGCCACTTGTGCGTGTGTGTGTGTGTGTGTGTGTGTGTGTGTGTGTGTGCGCGCTGATTTGTAATTATTACAGTATGGGCACCCAATGTCCCCACAATGTGATAAAAACCTGCAACTTTTTACCTTGTGGGGAAATTTTTTCAGCCCTCACAAGCATAACTTCAATTCAATAAAAATCTGTGTCTGCAATCAAAAAACTAAAAATGTCAAAAGCCATATTTTGTTTGGTTACCTATAGTTAGGACTGGGTAGGGGTTAAGGGTGCTATAGGGATCAGGGTTATGCCCATAGGAATGAATGGAGTGTCCCCAAAATGATAGGAATACATGGAGTGTGTTTGTGTGTGTGTGTTGGGGGGGGGGGGTCATCGATCTACGGGCCAGGTTTAGCGAATTTAAAAGTTGTGAGCCGTTACTATGAAACCTCTTCTAAGTGGTGAATGAGTCAACAAAATCCCTCGATCTCCAGTGCAATCATCTCCATTATTTCAGCTGATGTCTCCTTAGTTCTGGTGCTGCCAATACTGACTAAACATCAGCCAGCAGTACTAGCCAGGAATGACACATTGGACCGATACCGATATCATGATTGTTGAATATTGACCAATTTGAGCGTGAGGGACAAAACTGCCCACTGGTGAAAATGGGAGTGAGAATCACTAATAATCACAGTTATGAAACAATCCGTGACCATATAGGGTTGTACTCGCACAGCTATGCCCAACACTGACGTACACCAAGATCCTCTGCCATGGTGGAAAATCCATGCGGCAGAACTGCCACGGCCAGGAAAATCTCCTGCCTTCCTGCATAAATGCAGCATCCAAAAGTGCTCAGTGCTTCTCGTCATACTGAAAATCCTCCCTGATCAAGCCTGAAACGACATACCGAAGCTCCTAAAGAGGAACCTGCTACAATGAGAGAAACACACATCCACATGCTTATGAGAAATACTACTTATTAACCCTCTGGAGTCAGCAATCCCGCTGGCGGGACCAAACGGATATCTCGCCAAACCGTTTAAATAACTGCGAGTTCTTGTCAAAGAAACATACACATCCACAAGCTTGGGGCCCCACTTAGCAACTGCAGCAGAATTAAAACCTCTATTGGGACTACCAAGGATGCTTGTGTGATGTTCAGCCAGACTGACATCTGTGACGCTGGACATTTATTCACGACTCACCTCTCTGCACTCGCGTGTACTAATCAATCGCAATGCCAGTAAAAGCCTGTAACTCCCCAGCGATAAGCAAATCTGCATTCCTATGAGAATCTGAAATCCCCGAGCCCTGGGTAGGAAATCAGCTAAGCACATGAGAAATGCTACCCGGCAAAAAAAAAAAAAAACACAGCCCTAGATTCAAGGGCTGAGGGGCAGCCGAGGGCCCAAAAAACGGGCAAACAATGACGAGGTTAATTAGTCAAGAAAGGAGTGGGAGGGAAAAAACTGCAGACATCCGAAGAAGGAGCCGGCAGCGAACACTGGCTCTGCTAACCCGTGTTGACAGAGGACCCAAACCTGTCAGCTCCCATCCCGGGCCGGCCTGCTTGAACCAGGGAGAAACAGAAGGCTCTCGGCCTGTGAAAGGCGGACAGGGAGTCTCTCCCCCAGCCGCTGGGCAGCACAATGAGGTCTTTGTGGGCCACCACCAGCACCCATACAATGCAGAATTGTCACCCCATTTCAACAGGGTAAAGAAAAGGGAGGGGGAGCCACTTTTGAACCCCGTGCGTGGCCCTACAAAAGGGCCTCAAGGGAGGAGAGGCTGCCACCTTGCAGGCTCCTTTGAGAAAGGCCCATCCCCAGCAGCGCCGGAATATGGCGACACTACCGGCCGAGCTGATAGCGAGTCTGCTGTTACCATTCCATCGCATATCAAATCGCTCGACTGCTGCAGCCTGCTGCTGCTCACCCTTATCCCCATTATTGCCCACTGTGGAAAACACACAGTATGTTTTGAAAACTCTGTAAAACAGGATGTTTTTATTGATAGTACCGTCCAGCCAAAGACCTTAATGAGAACCACACTGCAAAGTATCCAGAAGGTTTTCAGTGGAGCACTTTGACATATCAGAGAAGACGTAAGCCAGCAGCACTATTCTGGGAGGTCCTAACAGTTTTACAGTAATGCCTGCATATCCTTTAACCCACGGGTGGGCAATCTTACCCAGAAAGGGCCGCTGTGTGTGCGGGTTTTTGCCGCAACTCCCCAATTAGGTTACTACTGAGAGGACTGATTGGCAGGCGAGCCCTCACACCTGGGTTTGAACAGCTGACCTAAAGGTTATCCCAAAATCCTGCATATACACTGGCCCTCTGCGGGTAAGATTGCCCACCCCTGCTTTAAGCCCTTATAGCTGAAGGTCTGCGCATTAATCTCTAAACCATAATGGATCCAAACAGCCAGGTCAACTAGCTTGAGTTAAAAGCAACAGTAGACATCTAAGCAGGTGTATAATAGGTCCGACCTAATACCATCCTTCTCTTTAGGATGTTCTCTATCTGGGCGGCACTGGACTCTTCATTGAAGACCAGCAAAGCTGCTTTCATTTTTACACACCTTAAAGGCTTACAGTCTCTAAACCAGCCAGGGATGGGAATGGTGCGTCATTACTGAAGCATGTCACTTCGCTTCGATGCTGCTTCACAAACAAACTGTAAAACACAGAAAAGTGAAATAAACCTACACTCATATATCAAGTGAGGAACTTGGTGAGGAATTTGAGGAACGTCATGCCAGAGCTCGAATTATTCTGAGAGGCCGTGGGGAACCTAACCCCGCTTCAAGAGCAGACGGTCCATTTAGAGATCCCCACGTCAATATGGTTCCCCAGAGGTACACATCAGAAAACCAGATTTACAACTGGTTTAAACCCGCACAACTGCCAGAGCCATTTTTATTGCGACACATCAGCATGCTGAAATCCAAGGGATGGAGAGCTCCATTTAGATCCATGATCTCACCCAGGGGTGACTGATCATTCATCAGTCTGGCTCGTCTGGCAAAGCAGATGTCCATTTTTGAGGTTAAGGTTCAGCCCAGTTCCTATTTTTCCCAAATGCAACATCTCTTCCATTTGGAGAAAAAAAAAAAAGTGTTTTTATCATCAACACAATTATACCTTTCGCAGACAAACAGCTGTGTCCAGGGAGGGAAGGGGCTGCTACCCAAAATATCAGCAAATGTAAAATGAATAGCCCAGTTTGAGAAACATGCTGAATGAGCACTGGAAATGGTTATGGCAGCCGGATACGGCGTTTGCCTCGCCAGTGGCGTCAGTGTACCGCATTCTGCCGAGGGCTCAGCGCCTGTGGTGGTATCGCTTTGCATGATTCAGGCTCATCGCATACTGAGACTGCAGTTCATGCTTGTGACTCGGCGTTAAGACACGGTGGTCAGGTGTGCCGACATCTGCAGGCAAAAAAGTGTGCATTGTTCCAGTCAGATCGGGACATCCACGGTTCCTCCACCTAACACTTGGACACATCATGAAACTCCTCCTTTCTGCAGAATGGCAGGCAATACATAAAGGATTTTCCAAGAATGCACACCATGTCTTTTGGGAACTGTGACAAGCACCTGTGCGCCAGCACCTGCCGGCCCCCAGCATCAAGGCTCAAACCTTAAAATTTGGACCTTGTAAATTAAGACTTTGCCATCCTGTTCATTTGAGCTCCTCTGCCGACCCCTGGAAGACCCCAGCCTTTGAGTCTGGTTCCTCAAGGTTTCTTCCTTCTAGTGCAGGGGTAGGAAACCTGATCCATGGAGGGCCGGTATGGGTGTGGGTTTTTGGGATGACCCCTCAAACAACCAATAAAGCATTGGTTCTCAGCTCCGGCCCTGAGGACCCACTCTTATTGGCTAATTGAGAGATCATCCCAAAAACCCGCACCCACACTGGCTCTCCATGGATCAGGTTCCCTACCCCTGCACTAGTGAGTTTTTCCTTGCCACGGTCACCTCTGTCTTGCTCACCGGGGGGTTTGGGCAGAAATAATGTAAAGTGAGAATGTAACATTGTGAAAATGCACAATACAAATAAAGTTGTATTGTATATTGTATTATACATCAAAAAAACATATACACAAAATTAGTGGTGTAGTTTTTCCAGCTATATCTGATGACCTAAGGAAAGGAACCCCAAAGATGCACACAGAGCTCCATGAGCTGCAGTTACCCAGTCTGGTACTTGCTCCCAGAGATTAATAGTCCAGAATCACTCATACCAACAACACAAAGACCGGTTCGAAGAGGAGCGGTCCACCATCACGCAAAACTGAAACCGGAACAATCAAGAAGAGTAGACTTGAAATAAGACTCTTGATATAAGCAAAAGATAATGGACTATGAGGAAGATCAGCAACACAATGCAGCCAGCCAGCCATCCATCCATACCACTTATCCTGTACAGGCTTGTGGTGAGCCTCGAGTCAAGTCCACAGGACACAAAAATCACTACAGGCAATTTAGAAACACCAGTTCCCCTCATCCAAGGTGTTGGACCACGGGCAGAAACTGGAGTAGCTAGAGGAAACCTGTATGAATACCGCGAGAACCGAATCTCCACATACAGAGCTTAAGGCAGAACCCACAAGCATGGAGGTATGCAAGCTACCCAGTGAGCCACCACAAAGCCAGGAAAGATGATACACATATTTAATACTTTAATATAAACCCCACAGTAGGTCATTTGCATCAAAACGAGCTTTTATCTGCTTACTATTTCCTCCTGACTACTGTCTGAAACTTATTAGAGAAACAACTCCACGGACACTCAGCTGCTTTTTCAACAAGTTTTTGATGGAACATGCGAAGCCATAAGGCGCTCGCTCGTGCGATTTCTGAAATGTGGACTTCATTAGCATTAAGCCATTAAAGGTTTTACATCTGCACAACATTCGTTGCTGCAACCCATTAACTAGAGACATACTAGGTGCTAAGATGGCGCTATTGCCGCTTTATTAGCTGTGGGCTTCACGTGGGTTTCGATTTTAATCCGGGGGGCCCCAGTAACACCGAGCGAGCCAGGAATCTCCAAGGAAATGGGAGGCTGACCGCTCTTGTGTGTCCAGGCCCACTGAAGCCAAGCACCGCAACACCCCATTACAATCTGCTAAGCTAGACGAGCCTGTGCTCACCAGCTTCACGGGAGAGGAGCAGAGATGAGGGAGTTCACATGAATGGATATCAGGGGAAAAACAAACTTCTCTGCTTCGGGCCAGGATTACATTCCATAGACTGGTGTGCTGAGTGCAGCAAAGAACAAAGGGATTACTGACAGGGTCCTTTGAAATCCGGCCTTTCAAAGGAGGAGAACAACTTTTTCATTAAAGGAATACCATTTACCTTTACGGCCGTACAGTATAATCAGCACAAATTCCCCAAATCACGGGCCCCCATTGAAGTAAAAATGAACAGTAAATTGCTCCTGTAGAGCAGCTGAGATCTTACACGGCTGACATTCTGAGACAATTAATTAGAGAACAAAAGACCCACCAATATCCTCAAATTGAGACCACTGGTTTTCATCTCCCACTCTAATTGTGGTCATCATGCATCTCCGTAGAGAAACGCCGCATGTCGGGAGCGTCTTTTTACGTAATGGAAGGAGTCATGCATCTCTAGGTTGGCTGTGTTTCTGTACCCAGGCACTTGAAAAGGAAGGACCTGGGATGGACGGAGCATTACTGTCTGAGATCTCAATCGCTTCAACAGTCATTATTCATGTACTACAGTTTTCAGTTCACAAAAACAGTCCAGGTGTGGAGGATTACAGACCTCCCTTTAATACTGCTCATTCGGTCTACCTATAAAACAGATCCTCTGTAGCATCCAAAAGTAATTCCAACTGAAACAGAAAATAGGTAGAAGTCTTTAATGCCACTCGGCAGCCTGTACCAACTCGGTGCCAAGCGATACTTGTGGTGCCAACAGGTCTCTGCCTGACTTGAGAGCCCTCCACCATCACAAACCGAAGAAACAAGCTCATGGTGTCCAGCCATGATTCCTGCACGATTACCTGTCATCCTCCATTAAAGGGAACGAGTGCAACACTACGCACTATGCACAAATGCAACACAAGCATTTGTACAGGCAGCCCCTCTAGGATCCAATCACTGGCTGTTCGAGAGCAGACATTCCTACTTTCGGCTGTTGGCTGAAGCCTGCTGGGATGCGAGCATGTGGTCTACAATTTCAGATGTGCTCATTAAATAATGTAAAAAGTATAACTTACCATCTTATGCCAGAACTAAACTGGAAAACACTGACAAGCACCCAGATACTCTGAATAGACATATCCTGCAAATATGCCATGTCATCGTTCCTGAGAGAGAAACAATACTGGGGCATGAGTCCTCACAAAAGCTAGCCCCATCAATTTGAACAATTCGGGGGAAATACCAAATTGTGATTTTTCTGACAGATATTGCAGCTGCAATTTAATTTGCAACATTTTTTTAAAGTTAAGCTTCAGTTCAATATTCAGTGTAATAGACTTAAAAGATATGAAGCAGCCTTATCACGATATTAACTGGTCTATATTCTAATCCAAGGATGAGAACTTCAAAGATATCACTTGCTTCCAGCATGCATTTCTTACTTTTTTAAATTAGCAGAGAATAATCAAACAATTATCACCGAAGCTGTGACTATGTCAAGTGGAAGTAATAAGAATAAAAATTCCAGAAAGAAACATAGGGATCCTGCAGCTAACGCTGCTTGGAACTTTCTGTAAACAATCTCTGACCATGAAATAGGCAGGTAATTCACTTATAGCTCAGAAGTGGAATCAATTTTCTCTCACACTGCAAATGCAACCTTTTCCTCAGATTTCACGCGTGTTGCCGTTTATGGGCACATACGCAGTTGCCTTGGGCCACTTCTGACTGGTGACCATGACTGACATGCGAGGAGCGTGGCACTTCTGATTGGTGAGAATGACTGTCACACAAGGAGGACGGCATGAATTTGTAAAACTACTCTCGGGACACCTTGGGGAAGATGTGCTGTATAATGATTATTCTAAATCGCAATTCCAGCAAGAAAAATCGCGATTCCAATTTGAAAATCAAAGTCCCTAGTCATATCAGAAGTAGTTCCCAGGCGCCTGAAGGATAAGGTCATTCTTACTGCACAGGCTAGAAGCTGCCCCAATTCTTTCTAAAAGCTACACCCCATATTTCTTACAAGCTTGTAAGATTTCCCACAATTTCGCATCACAGATGTCCCGCTGAGGGTCACCATGGATACACTTCGATGGCTGGCAACTGGCTATGATGGACAGGCTACTCTAGTGCTGTTATTTTAGGCTAGTCATTCCACCATTGTGAATTGACATGTGCCTCCTAACTGACCCTCTACCCCTAACACACAAGTGCACACACCCAACGTACTGCGGAGGGCTCGCCCCGGGACTGCCTCCATGTGCGGTGTCAGCTCTGCTTTAATATGATTGCTTCTATATTTATCAAGGCCAGCTGCAGGCTTGAGGCTCAGGCCAGCAATAGTGTGACGGCATTCTTCTGTTCTCCCCATAAAGACGTTAAACTATGAGCCTGACTAGCAGGGCAGGGGGGTGCCAGAACCATGAATGAATGTTGATAGATGTCCCGGCTCAGCTAATCTCCCTCACAAACACTAATTCCAATGTGAGTGTCAACCCTGGGAGAGTACAATTCTTATGCACTAGTCACCCCTTCCAGAAATATGACTTGTGATTGGTATTTAGCATTTGGAGAACAGTCTTGACATGCAGTTTCCTTTTTTTGAGGAACATTTATTATTACTATTATTTATCTGTATTCATTTTCTGAGCCATGATTTAATTCTAAAACAAGTGAAACTTCAAACAATATTTCAGAGACCTAAAGCTCATGGAATAGAATGTTTATATAGAGACTTCTCTCCTCTAGCAGGTATAACTTGATTAGGGACAATGCTGGCAAAGAAAACTGCCAGCAGTCCAAAGCTCATCAGCAAGGAGGAGCCGGTGCATTCCAGGCCACTCGACGCGGCGTGGCGGCCGCGAGGCAGACGCACGAAGCCGAACTCGGCTGAAGTCGCTCAATCACAGCTGAACATGCCAGCAGTCATACGCATCTCTTGATGGTGGCTTCAGCACTATCAGCACAACGTCTATTAGCTGATGCATGTACAGTCAGTCTGAACAGGTAGTGACACCTGAACAGGCATTCACACATCTCATGTAACTGGAATGCACTCCGAAGGCGATGAGGCCTGCAGAGTAATCCCTCAGGAATCGGATAATTTTACCCGCCATCGAAAACAAACAGCCCTTCCGTGTAGCAGACATAAATCTCCTTCATACCTGATACTTTGCTCACATCTCTGCCAAAGGCGCTGGCGCAAATGTGACACAAAAACGAAAACCAGCCCCGTCTCCTGCAACACAAGACGGGCAGCCAAAACAAACAGCCGACTGCGATGGTTTCAGATGAACTCTTAAGGAGGGCCATGGAACTAAGATCATCTCTGACTTTGAAGCTGAATTTTCCGCTGGTACTGGCCATTTCTTTGTCCCCTCCGCCTCTTCGTGCCATGAAAGATTAGGATGTCAGGCGGACCAGGCCTTGAAGGTCAAGAGTAGTTTTCCTTCCTGAGCGAGTGCCAGAATCGAGCGGATGGAGAAAGATGACCGATGTTTTCGCTCATGGCTGCGTCCAATAAATGTAAGCGACCTCTCATCAGGCACAGGGCGCGAGCTGAGCGGTGACAGAAACATGTTACTGCAGAAGTATAAACAGGCAGTGCGTGTCTTCAGCTCAGGACAATCAAGCTATTCTTGGCCCACATTTCAACAGGCTACATGCTGCCTCTTCAAAAATATTTGCATCCTGTGTTGAAGCATTAGGAACACCCAGATTTTCCAAACCATCCTGAGACATAAAAACATTTAAATAGGCACCCGTCCTATCTTTTGTACTACAAACAGTTTATGTCATGCTAACTGGTAGCACACGCATGTTTAAATCCCAGATTGATACGTTGATTGAAACTCCAGCAGGGCTCAATGAATGGAAGAGTCTATGCAAGCAACAACATGATAAAAGAGCAATAAATTACCTTTCCCCGAGGGCCAGGTGATGTAACGCAAGTCAGGCTAAGGGCCAACAAAACCACCACCCCCCCC
>JAODKL010000095.1:18451224-18467420 GCA_026780765.1 Petrocephalus schoutedeni | reverse complement strand
GCTTAGCAAATTGTGGGCGTAAGGAAACGTCCAAGTAGTACCGAAAAACTGGTGTCCCGACAAATGTTTCACCAGTTATGTAAAGCCCTGGTGATTACTGCGCATGCACCATATAATCATGATTAAATCGCAATGTGATATCACGTAGCCCTACTCCCAATCTGTTGCAGTCCACCAAGCACTCAGCAGAGTTACGGGGCTTACAGACACCCCCCATTGCATTTGCAACCCCCCCCCCATGACTTTTACTGCCCTGCTCCCCATGACAAATGCACTCATATTTATTGCTTTTAACTTTCACCCCTGGATAACAGTGGGATTCCCGCCCCCCCACCCAGAATGTTGCTCAAGCACAGCATAGCCCTACTGGGATTCCACACAGCCATCCTGCACCCCCTCACCTGTGGCCCTGCCTCCATGAGTCCTCTCCCCGCATCCTCTCCCTAACCCTCTCAGTGCGCCCCCGCATCCTCTCCCTAACCCTCTCAGTGCGCCCCCGCATCCTCTCCCTAACCTTCTCACCGCCAACCTGCATCCTCTCCCCGTGTCCTCTCCCTAACCCTCTCACCGCCATCCTGCGTCCTCTACCTAACCCTCTCCCTGCCACCCCACGCCCTCCCCCCACGTCCTCTCACTGCCTCCCAGCATCCTCTCCCCACATCCTCTCCCTAACCCTCTCATCGCCACCCCCCATCCACTCACCGCGTCCTCTCGTTAACCCACTCCCTGCCAACCAGTGTCCTCTCACTGCCTCCCCACATCCTCACTGGCACCCTGTCCTCTCCCCACGTCCTCTCACTGCCTCCCAGAGTCCTCTCCCCGCATCCTCTCCCTAACCCTTTCACTGCCACCCCACATCCTCTCCCTAACACTCTCACCACCACCCCGCATCCTCTCGCCGCCTCCTCGACCAGCCAGCCTAGCAGAGGTGAGAGAGAGGAAATGGGCAAGCAGACAGGCTGCACTGTGGCCCTGACCCACCTGGTACTGGGGTGGGGGAGGTCTGAGTGCTATGAGCGCAAAGAGCAGCCTCCAGCTTTAAGGAGCCCCCAGTACTGTGCTCTCCAAAGCCTCATGGTATAGGGACATGCCAAACAGCCAGCTGACAGTTGAAGCATAAACACACAACTGGGTTTTTTTTTTTTTTAAAGGCCAGAAAATAAGACTCAATGAGCCTGAACCGCACAAAGGTCATAGAGAACAATCCCAGGCGTCATGTGACCGAAGCTCTGGCAGACGGCCACGGCCAGAGGCCGGATGCAGCCAACTCGGGGCAACATGCAGCTCTGAGACAGCAGACTGCAGGATCAGGGACCCGGGTAAGGAGTGTGAATTCTGTCTGGCAATACAGGCAGGTCACCGCACAACACGAGAACTGCAGAATGTGCTGCGGTTTACACCCCAAAGTAGGAAGCTATTATAAGGGGGTCTCACTCTCTGGCCTCAACAATAATAATTATAAAAGCAGGAGGCACTTTGTTCCATCGCGCCGCGGGGGCGCCTGGAAGCTGGTTTAGCAGCAGGGAGATCACCCATATCACAGGCCACCCGGAGATAAATCTGTACAAGACGAGCCTCTCCACAGTCCTTGGCCACGCCAGCGGAAGCTGGAATGCGGGGGGGGACCAAAAATACAAAGCCCAGGCACAATCCAGCAACCAGCAGAGTGTCAGAGCATGACGGGTGGGGATGTATGCTTCAAGGCTGGGGGTAAGGGGACAGTGGCTGAGCCCCAGCAGTCCTGCAACTGCCTCAGGGAACACACAGGAGTGCAGGGAAGGGCCCCAGCCACGGGGGACGAGACCGCGAGATCCGTCAAACGGTGCACATTCAGGCAGGGAGGGTACCCGCAAAACATAACCTTATGGCGCTGGTGGGGAAAAATAAAGCCTCGCACCCAAGCCTCCCCCCCAAGACAGTCCTGGAGCACCATCCGAGAAAAGAGGGATCCTGCAAATTCAGCAGAAGGGACCTCCTGGGGCCCAAAGCCCTTCAGCTACCATCATGGGATTTTGAATGTTACATAGTGCAACCTGCAGAGGTCCAAATCAGGCAAAATGGGACAGAGGACTGGATCAGAGCCACAGCCACTGGCCGCGTGACCAGCACACTGCCCCTCCCACCCCCCAACTACGGCAACTATGGCACGCTACCTCAGCCTCTCCGGGTTAAAAATTAGCTGCTAACAAAAATGAAAAGTGAAATATTAACAACCAGGAGTTATTTTCAACCGAGAAGTTTGCTTCCTGGCACCTCTGGCCTCAACAGCACCAGCTCCACGTCCCAGCGGCCCCACTGCCTTTACGATCCGAATGAACATTACGATGTACGCTATGTTTATTAAACAGGAAATTAATAAAGGAGTTACTACAGAAGCGTGAAACATCCACCATTCAGAAAAATAAATTACATGAATCCCGAGTAAGATCAGTTTGCCAAGTACAGTCAAAACATCCTTTCAACTGGATTTCTTGTTTGTTAAGATGTCAGATTTTAAAAATAATCCAATGTGAAAGGTGATCTGAAGAACACATGTAAAGAGGAATTTCACCCTAACCCATAAAGCTCATCAGCAGCCCAGAAAACAAAGCAGGACAGGAACTGTGCAAAGCTGGCCTGCTGTCTCAGAGCCTCAGGATGAAATCAGCAGGTGGCAAGAGGCTCGCCTTTAACCGGGTCACATCGCAACCTGTGAGCAACAGCATTCTAGAGGTCAGCATCCCAGCCAATGGGCTCCAGGTGAGAGCCGGGCCATCCCGTGTCCACATCAACTGATCAACATGCAAGGATGGCATGAAATGTGAAATGCAAGACAATCAAGACACAGGTTTTTATATAATTGAAGTTATCCTTGTGAGGACTGAAAAAATGTCCCCACAAGGTTAAAAAAAAAAAAAAAGTAGCAGGTTTTATCAAGTGTAGGGACACTAACTACTACAATGTGGGGACCCAAAGCCACACACACGTATTCATACCTTTATGTGGACCGTCCATTGATTTCCTTGGGGGAAAAACCAATTCCAACAATGACGACCTTAACCCCTACATCCAGCCCTAATCTTAACTATAAGTAACCAAACAAAAGACTTTTGCCATTTTTAGTCGTTTGATTGCAGCCACAGAGAGAGAGACGGCATGATGGGTGTATTTTAGTCAAGCGCCAATTTGGTGTTGATCTTGAGGAAAAGACGCTGCACCAGAGATGTGGTTGTTCTGCGCAAATCCTTAATGGGACTCCAGTGCTTTCGCCTGACTTTGGCCGTGATGATAGCTGGACAAACCGACGACGTTCCCGTGATACCGAGCGCCTGTCGCTTCCATCACTTAATTTTATGTATAAAATTTGCTAAACACAAATTAAGACATCCTCTAATTCCAGTTTGTTTTGGAAAGTTTATCATCGCTTTTTTGTGAATCCTCGTTTTCATTTTTATTTCAGTTAATGAAAATGCTTTTTCACAAGAAAGCGTTCCCACATCTTCGTACGCTTGACCCACAGAGACTCCCCACCAGAGCTCTGTTCCAAGCTCTCAATCACCAACCTCTTCACTCTCACTCGTAAAAATTTGCAATCAATTAAAACAGAGCCAAACTTAGCATCCGCGGCCTCTCTGGGTCTTAAGCCCCGCCTTAGAGCCTCCGCTGTGCCATTGGTGGCAGCGCCACGGGCTGAAGTCGCCTGTCCGCCGTTATACCACCAGAGACTGACGGCACTAAGGGCGACAGTCAGAGCTAAAAGCAGCCACAAGCTATTTCCCATCTTCAAAGATGTTACCAAAATCACATATATATATATATATATATACATATATAGGGAGGGGTTATTTATGTAACTAAATTGTGTTCTTTCCCGCGTAGTGAACAGCGAGCCCTCAGCAGCAGATAATTAATGGGGAGAACCGCGAGTAGAGTACAGACATCCCATCAGTCTCCCTGAGCCCATTACTGATGTGGTCGGGCCGCACGCGGAAAGTCACTCCGAAACTGGGCACCACCTGTTTCTGAAATGATTTCTGCAGCAGGAGGCGAGGAGGGGGAGAAAATAAGAGAGATTTGATGTACTCTGAGAAAAACACTCCAAGTGTGGGGGAGGGGGGGAATTAGCTGAAACTCTGGGCATTCCGGTTTTTACTGCAGAGAGAGGGAGAGAGAGAGAGAGAGAGAGAGAGAGAGAGAGAGGGAGAGAGAGGGAGAGAGAGGGAGGGAGAGGGGGAGGGAGTGGGAGAGTGGGAGAGTGGGAGAGAGGGAGAGAGGGAGAGAGGGAGAGTGGGAGAGAGGGGGAGAGAGATTTGGCAGATTACATGAACAACAGGGCCCTTCTGGATCTGTGCCGGACCCCACTGGCTTCCTGATGGAGAAGTCCATGGTCCAGGACCTGCAATACGGCCCTTTGGATTCATCTGTGGGGCTTCCGAGCAAATCTGTCAAACTGCAGAGCAGTGGCCTTGTACAAGTATGAAGGTCTCAGACTCTATAATGGAGGTGGGCATGACTGTACAAAGGAAAATAGAAAAGATAGGCTACATACAATTACATCTGAACGCCAGTTTTGAAGCATCTTAGGCTTTACATTTCTGGACATTCTAATTTTGGACACTGACTGCTCAGACATTGCAGTCGCCATTATGTTTATACAATACATTGACAACTGAAGTAATCAGATGTGGAGGAAAGTGGCCCTTACTGCGGATCCACTAAAAACTGTGCAAGACTGCACTTTTCCTATGGGCCACGAGCACCCGAGCCAGGGAAACCACAGAACCGCTTTCTGGCACCACCGTGGCTCTGTCACCGCGGTGACAGTCATTCGGCCTGACGGATCAAGGCTTCCATGAAACCCGAGCACTCGGTCACACCAGCGAGGTTCTGGCGAGTCGGCATGATACTGTCCTTGGGGAAAAAGGGGGGGAAAAATAAATAAATAAAAAAATCGGACAGAGCCGGAGCCTGGAGAATCAGCATCTGTAGTAGTGTTTTGGTTCCAAACACGAAAACACCATCTTTTCACAAAATTCTAACAAAAACGGGAGAACTAGGGGTGAAAAGCCTCGTCATTACTGGAGAAATTATGCTGACACACTCATTTATTAAGCCATTCTTGGGACTTTAACCATCAAAGGTTTTTGATTATAAGTCAGTAAGCAAACAGTAAGTGAAACCCTACCCTCCTCTGTCGAGGGCGGGCTATAAAAATGTGTACAGTCAACACCGGGGAATCAGACGCGGGGGGAGTGGAACATTGGAATGCTCTATGCTCACTGCAACTTCCTGGACATCACCCTATGAATAAACGTTACCCAGCTCACTGAACAAACATAGGCTGGCAACGCCAACCAGCCCGATAAAGACATGCCGGCCACACTCAAAGTGGCGGGAGACGGGGACCCATCGCAGCACATCCAGATGCTAGTCAGACCTTATTCCCGGGATTTCCGAGCTGCTCACAGCAATCAGGATCTCTAACTTTCACGCTCCAAGTCCCAAACCCGATTTGAGCCAAACTGAGCTTCAGGTAGGGGTATTTACTGCTTGTAAAAGAATAAAATTCTTATGACCGCCAGATAAGCCAGAAAGATGGGGGGGGGCGTCTTATAGAGTTTTGGGAAAAATACATACCATTAGGGTTAAATGTAAATTCTCCAGAAACAAGTACAATTCCAATCATTGTGAAAGATCCCCAGAAAAGATCTGTACCTAATGTGTGGGCATTGTGGGGGAAAAAGCATCTAAACTCTAGACTGCACCCACTGCAGGGTACACCGTGAGGGATTCCTAGCAGGGCCAGAGGAGTGCACGCCGCCCCCCAACGCAGCAGACGGGCCACAGTTCCCGCCAGAGCCCCATGTACTTCAGCAGGTCAGCATCCGTAAAACGGGGAGAATGCCTCTGACCGGCCTTCTCAACCGCAGCTTCTAGTGAAATCAGTCAAAATTTGAGAGGAAGCTTAATTCCAATAATTTTATTTCATCTGAAGCCAAAAAGATAAAGTTGCCCGACACGAGGCGCCATGGCAAACACCCCCCCCACCCCACAATTCTACCGCGAGTCGGATACACTGATACCCAATCATACATTTACCTCACTGCACTGCTCTGAAGCACAATAGGTCGGATGATTAAGCACCAATCAATGTTTTGACAGGCCGGCGAGCAAATGTATGTGTACACTAGATAAGGTCTATTTCTCTTGGAAGACTTTCAAAATTACCTCACCCTACTGCAGTAACAGAAAGCAATCAGTTTTTTAAAAGGGGAAACAAAAATACTTCATGCTCAATGAAACAGACCAAGTGGATATGGCCTGATACCATAAAGTATGGTGCTTCTGACTTCTGAGGTACTCAGACTTTGCCAAAGGCAGTGGTACCCAAACACAGCCCACCTTCAGTCACACAGAGCCAAGCAATGCCAAGAGCTCCCCAACGCTAATGCTAATAGTGCAGGGGTGGGCAATCCCGGTCCTGAAGGGTCATTGTCCAGCACGTTTTGGCGATTTCCCTGCTCAGAAACACCTGGTTCACCTCACCAGTTAATTGTCAGGGTTCAGGGTATTAGTGTATAAACCAAAGAGCAGGAAGTGGCTCGGTGGGCTCCAGGACGCCCTACATCATTCTGAAGCTATGGAGAAACTAGGGGTGTAACTGTACACAAAAACCAGGGTTCAGTACATTTTTGGTACCGTGGGAATAAACAGCTACTTTTTCCCCTTTATTAAACAGTGGTTTATGGACAAAGCTTGACCGTCTCAAACAAAACCTGTCAATACTACCACACCCTACTAATAAAAAGTTTACTTTGTTCCGAAATGGCAGAAGTTAATGATAGTGGAGGGTCTTATGGTGCCGCGTTCACCGTACCCATGTGCACAAGCGTAGTGGTGCGGCTTCATCCGCCCCTTCCCGAAAGTCGCTCGGGGGGAAACGCAAAGCACATTTGCTGCAGGGGTCAGAAACAATCATACTGAACCGATAGCCCCGTACTGAAAATTCTCAGTACAGAGGCGCGCGCCGTTAAACTCCCACTGCCGACTTCCCTTACGTAAACAGTTGCCACGATCACATGCTTCCATCGTCGTCTGAAGGCTGCAGCGCACTGACTAATTGGACGTTACAAATAAAAGGCACATTAAGCTAAATGCAAGTCACTCGAGTGTGGCTCCTGAGGGAAGGAGAAGGTCGCCCATTCTCACAGCCTTTACCACGACAAGGGTCAAATTAGATCTGCTCTGATGAAGGCACTTAAGAAGTCACAGAAAATCAATGGCGGCCACCTTACCTTAATGACACCACGGGCTAAAATTAGCATGCAGGGACATGTGGAGCATGGAGCGAGCCGCGATAAAAGCATCAGATCTGCCCGCTCCGAATGAAACTCCCAGCAGGAATGCAGGGGAGACCGAGTAAGCCTCAGCAGACCGGGGCAAGGCCTACCCCCAGCCAGACACAGAATAAGAGGCATGAGAGCAGAGGCAGGACGTCCCAGGAAGCCTAAGATCTACCCTCCTCCTCAGCTTGCGCGTACACTAGCGGGTCCGAGCGACGCAACGGGATGCCCAGGAACGCGAATGAGCACAACTGAGCTCCTGGATATGAACAACCCTGTTGGCCTGCAGTGCTCTGTGGGACAGGCACCACCCCCCAAAACTCAATGAGAAAAAAAAAAAAAAAAAACGCATATTGAGCGCCTTTTTGTGCCACATTAACCCAGTCTTCAGAAATAAATTCCAAAAAGCCTTTGTACGCCTGCTATTTGAGGGCCGGTCTAGGAATACGAGTGGCTCCAAATCTCATGAAATGACCGCTATCCATGGGCCTCATTCCCCAGTCGCATTTTACGGAGGCTGCAGGCTCATGGTACAGCCTGAAGACAGAGTGGCCACCTTGACAATCTCTGTCCTTTAACCCCTATCCTGTGTTTGGGGTCAGTCTGACCCCAGAGCATCATTAAACGGTAGGCAAATTTCACATGGGGAAATTATCACGGGAAAAGGGTTAAATGGAATGCCATTATTGTAAATGTAATAAAGAAATAAAAATAAAGGCTGCTTAGAGCGGCCTTCACAACAGGAACATGGCAGAAGGTTGAGGTTCTGTATTCACAGGTCTCACTTGTTTAACAGACATCACCCTCCCCTACTTCTGTGAGATAACATCTTCCATTTCTGCTGGATCCCAAACTGCTGCCGTGATAAAGGCTCTCCGATGCGTGCCAGCGAGCGACTGCCGAAAGCCGGGGCCAGCGCTCCCGTGCTGGAGGTCGTCCAGGAGCCGGAGACACCATGCAGAAACGGCTTCCAGAAAGGGCTGCTAGCTGCAGGCATGCTGCTTGTGAAAAAAATAAAAATAAAAAATAAAAAATCGACAGACGCGTGATCTCGCACAATTCTGCAGTGCGCCCCGTTTGCGCTGAAGGACAAGCTTGTGTTCTCTGACCTGCTATGACCGGCGGCTTAAATTTAGACCGTTTTGGAGAACCCATTCCAGTCCAGGCGAGAAATAAGCTAGAGAAATCTAACTAAAAGCCACAGAGGATGCCAAGAGTTGAAGTGCAGTGATTTAACAAAATCGGGGAGGAACGTGTGCAAATACGGCCTCGCGAGCTGCACAGAACGTCTGCAGTTCATTTTTTAACCAGGTCACACGGGTTTGAGAGGTCATTCCCAAGGTCGACCTGTCATACTGGGCAGAACCAGGAGGGGAAAAAGCTACACGGCAGAGCTCGCAGAATGACACGCATGGCACAGTTTGACGGCTGTGACCTGTGGTGACAGCACCATCCGCTGCCCCTGTGAGACTGAGGGCCAACCCCCTAAGGAAGTCCATGTCCTCTAAAACGCGAGGGGGGCGGCCCAGCTGGAAGGCCCCGATCACCGCCTGGAAGCGAGTCCTGCAGGTCAGTGACCTCCCCCAGGCCACAAGGGCCTGGATTTTTCTATCCCAGTTAGAAAACTTGGGCCATTATTGCTATTAATAGCACAGGAACGCTGACCACAGAGTCACATCTATGGGGGAGATTAAACCCCCAACAGAATTCTCAAGAACGGAGGAAGTAATTAAATCACTATGGCAAAACTCCTCCCTTTGGAAGGGGGGGGGGGGCGAAGAGGATCACACTGCCCCAGCTTCCCCGGGACACAGTGTTCAAGAACAGCACCCAGCCGGAAACACATCAAGAAGCCATGCACCCAAGGCGGGACCCGAACTCGGGGAGATCACTGCGACAAACTCACTGGCTCCCCTTCACTCGCTCTCTCTCTTCCTGTATTATGTGCTCTCTCACAACACACTGACTCAGCAAGCTGCCGAGGTCACGTTCCCACTTTCCGCCTCACGGTGAACCCAAGGCAGACTCGCCTAAAACAGCTCAGATGCACAGGAGTGGCAGAAAAAATAAAAACCCTGCTACAGGCTCACAAAAAATATATATTGTTTAAAGACATCTGTGAGATTTAATTTCTACTTTGACATTCAGCTTTGCAAGACAACTGGTGTCTAGCTACACATTCACAAAAAAAAGCAATAGTAAGCTTCCAGGAGCAAAAGTATAAGAGGATATTGCATGCCTTTCGTTTTTTATGTATGGACAGTATGAACCTTTTAGCACGTTTCTGTATTAGCAGTAAAGCCCTTCTTCCCGCTTTCTTTCTCCTGGCTAAGAACCATCCAGAGAGCACTGACCCATCTCCGTGAGCTTAGCAGAATAACCAGTGGAGAGAATCGCCGTTCGCCTGCCAGCAGCGCCTCCATCGCCTTCGCTCGATGGAGCGACACCAGATCCTGGAGTCGCTGGCCTCTCCAAGCCGAGCGTGAAGGCCGGACACCCCGCCGGGGAGCGGGACACCGCTCCCACAGCCGTACCCCCCAGGAGACGGATTCCAGTCCAGCGGAGCCAGCTCCTGTTTCAGCCATTACCATGCTGCACACACGCTGCCTTTAATCAGCAGCCTCATTTGGCTCTTAACGCAATAGATAATAGAGACGTGGGATATTTCTTGCAGAAAAGGTCAGTCAGGATGGATGGAGAGTACCTACTGAAGGCCAGCCAGCAAGCAAGCCGATCAGAGCGAGTAACATTAGAAAGGCTGCACAAAGCAGCAGGCAGGCCTCTGTGGCCTCGGTGTGCCATATGGCCGGAGAGCGGCAGGTTCGGCCCGGCGAGGACCATCCTGCCTCGGGCGCTCGGCACGGCCATGACGCTAGTGACCGGGCCTGGGTCTTTATGATATTAAAAGGCACAGAGAGAGGATGGTTCACGCCAGCCACCAGAGCGGGTGAGGACAGAGCCAGCGGGGGTGGGGGGGGGTTGGCCAGCTGAGTCCAAGAACAACACGAGGAAACTGTCGGCGCGGACAGCCAGGCACTCGACATCGGGGCTCGGGGAAGAGGCATATAAAGCAAGTAAATAAAAAGGGAGCCTGTCAGGGCTTTATTTCATCACGTCCTTTTAAGAATAAAAATGGCCGACGTGTGGCGCACATGCCTCCCTGCCTAATTATATAGGCCGCGTGCCGTATTTCACACGAGTTTCCCGGTCTCCATAAAGCTGTCGTGAGCTCAACCTTACATTTCCCTGTCCCTGCTCTGTGAAAAGCAGCCTAGAGTGCTGAGCCACCAGCGCCCACCTCCCCTGCCCACATCACACCACCCACTCTGACGGGCTGCCTTACATAAAGGCGGCGAGCATCGCTCCCGGGCCCCAGCGGCGCTGAGCACACGCGCACGCTGGGGGAGGGGGCATCCGACGCATTTTTTCTTCCGTTATGCAACAGGCCTGCCAGTTTATACAGAAAGCTCTGGGTTTGTTTCCCTCTCCAGGCCATTACGTAAGCGACGTGCAGACCTGCAGCTCATTCACACAGGGCTGAATTGGGATAACCAGTTAAAAAATTTGGCGATTTAAAGATGCATACCCAGAAAAGGGCTTCAGGGCCAGGTGCATGGCTCAGCAGGCAGGGGGACAAAGCCAAGCACTTTACAGCAAAGGCACATCTCTGTAAGAAGCTCCCCCCCCGGAGCTTACGCAATGGGTGTGGCAGACACCGACCGCAGTCAGGTGACTGCACTGTCACCAGCACAGTCTGCACGGAGATCAGTGATCAGAGGCTCGCAACCAGGCACAGGGAGGCGACGTACATGAATCTGAGCACTGGCCCGCACGCGTAGAGTGGCAGATGTGGGACCGGCTCGCCACGCCAGCCGACCCGACCCGGCCAGGGTAAGACAAAAGTGCACTGGCACTTACCTTTGCACAGACAGACATGCGACAGTGTGATACCCAAAGCGGACCTACCATCTCGTCCAGGGCATAGCGGAGAAGGCCGTGCTCGTACAGGATGAAGAAGCGTCTCTGCCATTTCTGTAAGAAAGGGGGGGTTGGGGGGGTGGTCAGCAGATCCTCTACCACATTCACACGGCCATGGCTGCCAAGCGCCGCGAAAGGAGCAGTGAGGCGACCGCAGGAGGGCCAATCACGCGCTCAGCTTGTTTACATAAAGACTTAACCTTTTACCTGCATCCTTCAGGAGCGAAAACGAAAGGAAAAGCTGGGCTTATAAGGGACATGCGTACGGCACCCTGCTGACTAACCCCTGCTTTGCCAGTTTTCATGAGTGTGAGCAGGAAAGGGGGTGGATTTATTCACCCATTGTCAATGCTCCCTGCCTGTACCACCCAAGCACTCGCAGCCCCGCTGTCAGGGCCCACGAGATGGGGCAAACCTACTGGGCCCACATGGAACCTAACAGCACAGAACCCCAAAAGCATGTCACGGACGGCATAGAGCCAACCCAGAGAGCGTAGCCAACGGTTCCCTCCCAAACTCCCAAAAAAGGGACAGAGCACTCATCTACTCACACTGCACTGTCACTCTCAAAGGTCTGGATGTAATCCTGCATGAAAATAGGGGAAAGAATTCAAACGCCTATATTGGGATCAAAACTGAAAAACTGCTCTTCTGAGCCTGCCAGGAAGATCGCAGATATGTCTGGGTGGCGGTAAGGGCTGAAGAGGGCAGGAGGGTGCCGGAGAAAGGCGTACGCATCACCAACACACAGACCCGGCACACGCGGCCAGTCAGATGGCTGACGGGACCCGGCGGCACGCTTCAACACGGGCTTGGCGGCAGCCAGACCACGAGGACTTAATATCAGCATCAGGGAAAATGCAGCCTCTCCCACCAGCCAAACAAGGGCACGGGGGCTTTGTGCCGTCAATCCAACGTCAAGACTATGGAAAATAAATGCTGCATTCATTTCCCTTTCGATAACAGAATCCCACGTCAGGGGACGGAATGTTTGCCAAAAGTCTAAGGCCTGTACTTGATTTAGCTATTCTAATTTGGTTCTTCTCTTGACTGTTAAGCCAACACAAAGAAGGTAAATAAGCAATAATTCTTCCGTGATTCTCTTTTTAGGGTTTTATGTACTTTCCCCCAAAGGTTTTTGCTTCCTGCATTTCTGGGCCAAAATAATAACAAAAAAAAGTTGTTCAATAAAATCTTGCTGTACAAAGGAACTCTGTTGCTTAAGTTTGACAGCATGCCCTTGTAGAAAGGCCTGGGAGCATCAGGGAGTGTCAGGGAGCGAGCACACGAATTAGGTACCGGTTCCCAGCCCCCAGCACAATAAAACCTCACTTTATGTCTTCTTGGTGCACAGCTGGTGTTCCCACGGTACTCTGCAGCCACTGGATATTGCGCTAAGTGCTTTAACATAAATAAAAGATAAATGGAAGACTCTCCCCCACCCTGCTGACCTGCAAGAGTCCAGCCTGGACGGGGCCCGAAGCGTCGTGCAGAATTGCTAAATCGCACCACGAGTGCGCTTGATGTGCATTAACGGGACATACCTCGCCCCCTCAGACAGAAATGGAGGGAAAGGCCTCAGGGAACCAGGTCCAAAACAAGGCCCAGCAAAGAGCAAGGACAGAGTGAGCCTGGGCCCAGTTCCATACTGGGAGATACGGGAACATCAAGCACGCCATAAGCAATTAAGAGCCCAGCTTAGAATAACAATTATCACTGGCTTGGGGTAATCCTCAACTGCAAACGAACATTACCTTCAGAAATGATCCCTGGTGTATTACAGCACCTAATTACACTGTCTTAAGTCACCGGCACAACACATTACACTGAACATTACATCCCCCAGCCAGGATTTTTTCATTTAATCATCCATTGCCAGCTGCCCCTTTAATAATAGTAAATAAAAAAACCCACCCCCATTTGGTTCATTGAGGAAAGTCATCAATAAAGTATGAGCAGAGCGCTTTGCACCCTAAAAGGCACGGGGGACGGCGAGCCGAGATGCCGACTCTGCTCCCCGGCACGCCGGGCACCCGCAGAGATGCTATGCGGCCAAACAGGGAGGCGATTACGAATTCGGATAGGGCCCCGGAAGGCTGGCTGATAAAGCAATTAGAGCTCTGGCAGAATCCCTAAAAGAGAATGCAGGGGGGGATGCAGGGTACAGTAAAGAACTGCCTCCAGCCAAGTCCCTGTCAGCCTTATCCAGCAGTTACTGGCCAGAAAGCAGCCTTTTGCCTGGCATAAGGAGCCATGTAAGCTACACAGGCTGACAGCACTGCCTGCCCTCCACATTCCCCTCAACAACATCCCAGCATCCATATGGGAGGCATTAGGGCTGTTTTGTAATCCTCCTCCAGGAAGCACTAACAGAGTATCTTGTGTGTAGGAGGAACACCACATACAGTAGGAGGCTCCTCCTTTACCCGCCTGGTGGAAGGAGTGGAGATTACTCTCAGCGGAGAAGACGGCCAGAAGGTTTTAGTGCTCTAGGCACATACATCCCATCCCTCTTAATGCTCTGGGAGCATACATCCCTTCCTTTCAGCGGACCTCCTCAAAACGGCAAGACAGAGGGGCAGAGGGGTCAAAGGCAAGGGATCCTCAAGTTCCTTAAATGCTGGCTTATGCTGGGAACATAAATCCAGTTTCAAAAACAGCATTAAACCTAGACGAAGGGCAGCAAAGTCTACGACGGCCTGGTATCAATTCAGAGCCACGTGCCAAGTCGGAGGTATTAGACACGTCCACAACTTCAGCAAGGCAGGTATAAATTAAAATGTATTTTTAAAAAAAACCCACTAACTTGAGAAGCCGGTTTAATAAGTATCTTGCCATCATCAGCTAAATAAAGCTTTAACGGGGATGGACAAGTAAAATGGTTTCTAAGGCAGAGATACAATCATCCAGTTAAAAACCAACGCCCAGAAGTGTGTATCATCAACTAAGCTAGTATCAGTAATGTTTAAAAAGCAAAAGGAGATTACGAAGCACAGAGCGCAAAGGTCCTCCCAAAGCCCACCTGAAGGACAAACTTCAAAAGCTACTTCAACACTGGTGATAAATTCACTGATTGAATAACTCCTTCAAATGTCACCGGGAAACGTGTGTGAAGCCAAGACGCCAATCAAACAAAGCTAAGCCAATCAACCCTGAAGTAACTAACAACTGAATATGGACTGGGCAATAGGCAAAATATAACTATTCAAATACTTATAATGACCTATAAGAAATTGTGTCAAAGCATATCTTTTACTCTGCAGCATAAGTAAATCAATATTACCGTAAATGTCAACAAAGAACCATAAATGTTTCAGGGTTCTTTAAGGAATTACTGAAAAACTCATGTGATGTTCTCGCTTACCCGAGATCTGTGCAAAGGATTGTCAAAGTTTGTCCCTTCAGGAGCCAGAAGCAGCCATCCTCCATATACTGGTTTGGCCTGAAAAAGTGCATAAATAAATACAATAACTTGTCACAAACAAAATTAACAGAAGACAACAATTATAAAAGCATACAAACTAGCAAATTAAGAATGCATAATTGACACATCTATTCATCTTTAACCTACACTTTCCAGTTGTTTACGTCACTCAGAAATAATAAAACATTAGTAAAATCTATATAGTTGCCTTTTCATAACTGAAAAATAAATGAACACAAATCAAACCCACTGGACTATTTCCAAACCTTTTGACAGCATGTTGTCTTTTGAATTGTGTAGTTTAAAGGCAATAAGTAACCACCGCAGGCCATTTGAACGTTCACCTCATGAAGGCAGACCTGTCCTTCAAGTGGCAGAGTAGCAGAAAGACCAGGGAAGGAGGTTGGCCAGCTGAGCGCATACAGCACTGCTTTTTCAGACAAGCACACAAACCCATATGAGAATATCAATTCACTTTCAGGTCAGTGTTGCGCAGTTAGTCAGAACCAGCAAAGGGCAGTCAGAACAGCTAGTCTGCCTCAGCACAGCGGTAAAGACCGGAGAAAGAAACCCAATTACTTCATTACTAAATGACAGGCCATCTCCTGCTTCCTGTTTGAAGAGGGCAGGGGAGCCAGAACAAGGCCACATTTCCCCCCCTTACAGGACAGCAAGTTTCTAAATAATCCTAACTAAACATCGTCATTTGTAAAATTAGAAATGAATGGGAGTTCCTGGGAAACAAATTTAGAAGAAATAAATAGCAAAAATGAAGTAAAAACCCCTCGATTATTTATAGAATTGGGCCACACAAGCTAAACAAAGTTTTGCCAGGATGCTGATTGGCATTTAAGTTTCTCTTACATAAATGCTTTCAGCACATCTGTTATGCAAGATAGCTGGCATCTCCGCTAAGAATACGCTCATTAAAATGTCAATCCTGGACTCTAATTGACATCAGAAAATGGGAACTCTACTTGTAGATTCCACTTGAGTAAAGGAAATGGGTCAGCTTACAGCACCTCTTTCCTGCATACACAGCTTCACAGGGCTACCTACAGGTTTGGAAGTGTGTGGCACTGAAACAAACCGAGGAATGTTTGAAAATGGAACATTTTGAAGTCTCCAAACATAGCTGAAATAACACCTCTGGCAATGAATATGCAGAAGTACCATCCAGAAATACAACCGTGAGGACAAAAAGTACTGCATTTTGTGTTTTAAATGTGGTTCTGAACATAAGAGTCGCAGAGCTTCATTCCCACCTCCCAGCTGGAAATTATCCGTCAGGAGAGGACAACTGGAGACCACAAATAAAGTAATTCCAAACTCATGGACTATCCATTTCACAACATTTAGAAAGCCCTTCAGTTCCCACCAGGACACTGATACTATTAGGGTTGCCACATTTCATGCTGAAAAATAAAGGACGCCTACCATAGTGAGGCCACAACCACTATATGCCAGTGACG
>JAODKL010000095.1:18420195-18433276 GCA_026780765.1 Petrocephalus schoutedeni | reverse complement strand
ATGGAACTGGGCCGGATTCGAACCCTGGTCCCAGAGGTGTGAGGCGGCAGTGCTACCCACTGCACCACCGTGCCGCCACTGCCACCTGACCTAAACATAGAAATTGTTTTGGAGCAGTTTGACCAAACAGTGAAGGAGAAGCAGCCAGTGAGCGCTCAGTATTTGTGGGACCTCCTTTAGCTGGAAATTCAGGAGGCCATGGAACTGGTGTAGAGGAGAAAGCAGAGTCAGCCAGTCTCTGGAGCAGTTGGGGATAAGGGCCTTGCTCAAGGACCCAATGGTGGAATCACTCTGCCGACCCTGGGATTTGACCTGGCAACCTTCTGAGTCCCAACCCACAGAACTGCCCCCCAACAAATGCATTTTTTAGTTTAATACTTTTTTGGTCAGTGCATAATTTCATATGTTATTTTAAAGCGCCAATGTCTTTATAATTGTTCTAAAATGTACAGCAGCTCACATCACATTTAATACCGTATATTTCTAGAAGCTTTAATTTAAATAACTTCATTCCAGGCTGGAGGAAATTGGCGCTGAGGCCAGCAAGGAGTTTTCCCTGGAGAAATCCATGGACAAGATGAAGTCAGAGTGGGCTGAGCTTCGCTTCGTCTTCAGCCCATACAGAGACACGGTGAGCTGGTTACTCAGCACAGAGGATTCTGCTTAGTCATCATGTCCCAGTGCTGTGCAGCACAACATCACTCTGAATTTAAATTGAACCAAGAGGAGAGGTTAGAAAGCTGCATAATCAATCATAATAATCGCAGCCATCTCTTTGCTTGCTTGTTAATGCAAATCCCTTTAAGCTTATTCACGTTAGTTTGGCATAAAATTACAGTTATTGTGCAAATGAAAGAACGTGAAATGTAAAAAAATATTTGCAATAAGCTGTTTCTTCTTATTATTATGCTTTGTATGTGATACAGTGCATAACCATACCTTGTACCATGACCTCAGCAAGTAAAGTATCTGTGGGGGCAGGGTACAAGTATTGTGAGCGCTGTAGATGACATCCAGGTCATGCTCGATGATCACATCATCAAGACGCAGACAATGCGTGGATCTCCGTTCATCAAACCCATCGAGGCTGACTGCAAGGTGGGATGCACGTCTACTTTCTGAGTGCGAGGACCATGTTTGATTCTCCCTGACCTAAATATGCCCAATTCTCCACACAGCAATGGGAGGACAGGTTACTGCTGATCCAGGACGTTGTTGACGCCATGCTCAAGTGTCAAGCCAGCTGGCTTTACCTGGAGCCCATCTTTAGCTCAGAGGACATCATTGCCCAAATGCCAGAAGAGGGCCGTAGATTTGCCATAGTTAATGAGCACTGGAAGGAGATCATAGCTGAAGCGGTGGGCACTGTACAGCAAAAGATATACAGAGCTTTGACGCTGATTAGGCACTTTGTGTTTTGCACTGGGAATAATGTTTTGGTAACACGTTACTTAAAGCAGTCATTATACTGCATTACACATACCTTCATAATGCATTATAATGCATTCATAAACCTGGCTATGACTATTTATAAAACAGCCTAACACATTATAGTCATGTGTATCATGCATTATGAATGCTCTATGAAGGTCTCATTTATAATGCACTATAAAAACCTTTATAATGCAGTACAATGCATCCTTAATGCTTATACTGATCATAATAATGCATTATGAAGGTATATATAGTGCATTATATATGAAATCTTCATAGAGCTTTCATAATGCATGAGAAACATGGCTATAATTAATTATGCCTTTTTATAAATATTTATAGTTGTGTTTAAAATACTATATGAATGTGTTGCATTAAGTTATGAGAACACTTATTAGGCTTTATGAATATGGACTTGTTACAGAGGTTTTTGTCCAGTAACTAAATTGTGGTACCTATTTCTTTTTCCAGGTGAAAGACCCCAGAGTGCTGGTAGCTACAGCCCAGCCCAACATGCTAGAGAGACTGATTGCTTCCAATGTGCTTTTGGAGGAAATTCAAAAGGGGCTCAACACATATCTGGAGCAGAAAAGGCTGTTCTTCCCCAGGTATGCATGGCAGCAGGTCCAGATAAATCACGGTGATCCTACTGATCCAATGTTTTTATAATTGAGAAACTGCTCATGTGAGAAATCGTGTCGCCTCTCGTTTCTGGTCATTCGGGTCATCGCTGGATGTGTAGGTTCTTCTTCCTATCAAACGACGAGCTTCTGGAGATCCTTTCAGAGACTAAGGACCCGCAAAGAGTCCAGCCTCACCTTAAGAAGTGCTTTGAAGGCATCGCTAAGCTAGAGTTCACGGAGGACATGGAGATCACCGGCATGATCAGCTCTGAGAAGGAAACTGTACCATTCATCCGAAAAATCTACCCAGCTAAGGCCAAGGTGTCGGGTTGTCTGCCAGTGAATGTTTGAATGTTGGAACAGAGCTTTATTTAGAAGTTTGTGTCTGCATATAATATGTATTTACACCAAGGGCACATACAGAGGTGAGGCCACAGGGACCCTGGCCCCAGCTGAAAGCTGATTGCCCCCTAGAATGCCTCTCCTCTGTCATTCACCAATTCAAAATACTTAACTATCTCCTCAGTTTATCAAAATCCTATAATAAACTCTGATTGACACCTATTTTGGTGTTCATGCTTCTTAACACCTCAGCATTATTTCCAAATGAATCCTTTCCTTGTATTGTTTTACCCAGGGCATGGTGGAGAAGTGGCTGCAGCAGGTGGAGGAGGTGATGTTGAGCAGTGTGAGAGCTGTCCTTCATGATGGAGTCAAGGAATATGTCCAGGTGCCAGCCAAATCTTAAGTAGTTACTGTAAAGTCATGCACCAGCCAAACGTAGAGTGATAGTTGCACATCACATGACCTTGCCACCCGACCTAAACACAGTAGAAATGGTTTTGGAGGAGTTAGACCAGAGGAAAAGCAACCAATGAGTGGTATGTGGGACTTCGGGACAGCTGGAAAAGCATCCCAGGTGTCCACCTCATGAAACTGGCATAGAGGAGATAGTAGGGTCAGCCAGTCCCTGGAACAATTGGAGTTAATGGCCTTGGGTCAAGGCCACAATGGTGGGATCGCACTGCTAATCATGGGATTTGAACTGTCTCCCCAACAAATGTCATGACCTATAGTAAAGGTGGGCCCCAAAAGCAGACTGTAGTGCAGGGAAAACCCCCACAGGGAACTTTATTGAAGCACAACTCTGGACAATAGGTGCAGACAGATAACAATGACAGAACTGGAAAGCACAGGACTGGGAGGTACTAAAATACTAGACTAACGAAGTGGGCAGACAAGAGGCAGCTGTGAATGGTTAGCATGAGGGCAGGAACAAGAGGTAAGACAAACGAGCATAAGGCCTGGCTTGTTTAGAGCCATGCCAAGAGGAAGACCGGAGAATCAGGTAGATGGGGTGAACAGGGTGTGACACAAATTTTCTGTTTAATACTTTTTAGTCAAGGCAGCATGGTGGTGCGGTGGTTAGCAGAGTTGCCTCACACCTCTGGGACTGGGGTTCAAATCCTGCCCAGTTCCATGTGTGCGGAGTTTGCATGTTCTCCCTGTGCCGTTGTGGGGTTTCCTCCGGGCACTCCGGTTTCCCCCCACAGTCCAAAAACATGCTTAGGTTAATTGGAGTTCCTAAATTGCCCATAGGTGTGAATGGTGTGTGAGTGTGCCCTGCAATGGGCAGGCCTCCCATCCTGGGTTGTTCCCCGCTACGTGCCCGTAGCTTCCGGGGTAGGCTCCGGATCCCCTGCGACCCTAATAGGATAAAGTGGGTTGGAAAAGGGATGGATACTTGTCAGTGCATAATTCTATGATGTCTTTATAATTATTCTAAAATGTAGTGAATAGTACAAATAAGCCTTTCTATAAACTTCTTACTGGCACTGTGCACTTTTCAAATTCCCCTTTTATAGTTCCATTAAAGTTTACGGACTGCTGGAATTGTCTTGAAGGTTCCGAGGAAGACGTGGGTGCTGAAATGGCCCGGACAGGTTGTTATTTGCGCCTCTTCCATCTTTTGGACCAGTGAAGTGTCAGATGCCATTGAGAAGAACACGCTCGCTGTGAGCTCCCTCTGCTGGTCATCTCTGCAACAAACATATAAATGCACAGAACTTTGTACCACTATGTTCTCTTCCTATTCATCACTTAATAATCCTGCTGTTTTGTTGCTTTGTTGCTGAGGTTTTATTTGACATTACCGCTCCTCTGTTTACTGTAAGGCCTACTTGGAGAAAAGCAATGTTCAGATAGCTGACATAGTGGAGCTGGTGAGAGGGAAGCTATCAGGGGGGGCACGCATGACCCTGGGGGCGCTGACCGTCATTGACGTTCACGGTACATTCTACATTCTTCACTACCGTCATCAGTTGATTCAGTTAACTCATCCGACCCTCAATGCCGAACCTCTCCTGTGCTTCCCCCAGCCCGGGACGTAATAGCGAAACTGGCCCGAGATGGGATCTCCTCTCTGAATGACTTCCAGTGGATTTCCCAGCTTCGGTATTACTGGGAAGATGATGACGTGCTTGTGCGTATGATCACTACCGCCGTGAAGTATGGCTACGAGTACCTGGGGAACTCACCCCGTCTCGTCATCACTCCGCTGACTGACCGCTGTTACAGGTCCGTCATAACGACACCTCACCCACAGATAATTTTTTATTTCATAACTTTAAATAGCACTTAGCATACTCTATAATCAGAGCTTATTAGCAGGATGTTTTTCATGCTAACAAGATTGTTAAAGTTATAAATTCAAGAGACAAGATCTAGTTGTAACTTTAAGGACCTATCAATTGGTATTTAAGGACATTTCACACAATATTTCAGGACACTAATGGGAGCCCTGAAATTGAACCTGGGAGGTGCTCCAGAGGGGCCGGCAGGGACTGGGAAGACAGAGACCACCAAAGATCTGGCCAAAGCGCTGGCAAAGCAGGTGTGTGACAGCATGCATGTGTGCACAGCAGTCAGGGACTGAAAGATGGCTCTGCTAAAATAAATTTAAATAAAATGCACAAGTCAGAGTGAGAGGCAGACAAGTAATGTGTATTTCTGGACCGGTACTATTTTTGTTAATGTTGATAGGATAGTTCAAGGTATGTGCTGTTTTTCTTCATAGCATGTTTTGTGCTGTTATTGTCCATCCATCCACCTTCCAGCTGCTTATTTAGTTCAGGCGGCGCGGGGGGGCTTGAGCCTGTCACCTGGGACCTGTAAGGCCCTCTAGATGGGATGCCAGTCTATGGCAGGGCACACACGCTCACAGACATACACACACAATCATGCACTACAGGCAATATAGAGACACCAATGAGTCTAACCCTGGGGGTGTGAGGTAATAGTGCGAGCCACTGAGCCACCAAGCAGCCCACTACTGGCTGTATTATTATTTAATTTTATTTCCTTTGGAATAGGTACCATGCACTCCACAGCTTCTCACTGGACAAGTGGTTCGAAGATGTGTATATAGGCAAATGGATTATTATTGTTATTGCTGTTAGTTACAATATTCATCATAATCAGAAGTAGAAGATTAAAGGAATTATGGGTCACTGTTATGTACGTTATCTCTTCTTCAGATTTTTCTTCCATTCGTGTTTTTTTGTGCCTCCTCTCCCAGTGTGTGGTCTTTAACTGCTCTGATGGCCTGGATTATAAGGCCATGAGCAAGTTCTTCAAAGGCTTGGCACAGTCGGGAGCCTGGGCCTGCTTTGATGAGTTCAACCGCATTGAGGTGAGCAGTCAGGCGGGCACCGCTCACATGTAGAATCCTGAGCACATTAATCTTCCCTGACTCTGTATGCCAGGTGGAGGTGCTATCTGTGGTGGCCCAGCAGATCCTCAGCATCCAGCAGGCCATCGCCCAGAACCTCAGGACCTTCCTATTCGAGGGCACAGAGCTCTCACTGAACCCTACCTGCTCAGTCTTCATCACCATGAATCCCGGCTATGCCGGCAGGGCTGAGTTACCCGACAACCTCAAGGTGTTCAGCACCAGTCAACACCAGTTCAGCACCACAAAAAGAGACAATCATAGCAGCATAAATAAGAAAAACATACAAATAATGTGCCTTAAATATCAGTATTTGCAGAATTGCTGATCCTTCTGTGTTTGCAGGCCCTCTTCCGCACAGTGGCCATGATGGTGCCCGACTATGGTCTCATTGGCGAGATCTCACTCTATTCAATGGGATTTATCGAATCCCGCAGGTATCCATATTATTAACTGACTCAAGTTCAACAGTATTGGTACAGTGGGACCCCTGTATCTGTGGTTTCAGTAGCTGCGGTTTCGGTTATCTGTGGTTTGCTGTGGTTCAAAAAAATGAACCACAGAGAAATTCCAGAGAAAAGTGGTTCATAAATTCCAAACTGCATGTCAAGTGCAGGCTGTAACATGGTGAAATCTGCCAGCCCAGCCACACCTGGCACACGACTCTTCTCCCTCTGTC
The DNA here is from genome assembly GCA_026780765.1 of Petrocephalus schoutedeni. Lineage (NCBI taxonomy): Eukaryota > Metazoa > Chordata > Actinopteri > Osteoglossiformes > Mormyridae > Petrocephalus > Petrocephalus schoutedeni. The sequence continues at coordinate 18,426,810 of JAODKL010000095.1, read as the reverse complement.
ACCATACCCACACTTCCCCACAGAACTCTCATACAGTCTGCCTCTAGTTTCATTGCTCCATCATCCTTTGATACATGATCATTTTTCATTGCTCATTGTCTTAAGAATTAGGCTAAAATATCAGAACCCCTTTCATTTGAGAGAGAGTACAGTTCCATATAATAATTTACAATGTACTTTGTTGTTACTGTATTTAATGTCTGTCATGTCTTACTGTGCATTACTGTATGTACAATTAAACTTTACCATATGCATGTAAATAAGCATGTTATACTGTATATGGTGGCCGTTGGTTCGCTATTATCCGCGGTAAGTCTTGGAATACATCACCCACGGAGAAGGGGGGACTACCATATGGCTTATATAATCAAAAGTGTCTGAAAGTCTGAGAATATAAATGGAAGTGTACTTTTCGCCAGCAAAGCTGAGATGTTATCTGCATTTTCCCCTCTCGTCTTTTATGTTGACCGTAGTCTGGCCCAGAAAATTGTGGCCACCTACCGACTGTGTTCAGAGCAGCTCAGCTCTCAGCATCACTATGACTACGGAATGCGAGCAGTGAAGTCGGTCCTGACAGCAGCGGGAAACCTGAAGCTGAAATACCCCCAGGAGGACGAGAGCGTCCTGTTGCTGCGAGCCCTAATGGATGTTAACATGGCTAAATTTCTGGCTCAAGATGTTCCACTTTTCCAGGTCAGGTATTGTGTGCACAGCCCTCTCCAGACATGAGTGAAGGTGATTAATTATAATTGCTGACACACCACAATGAAATGTGTCCTCTGCATTTAACCTATATGTGACATAGCAGTGGGCAGGTAATTCAGCACCTGAGGAGTGGTGTTTGGGAGTCAGACCTTGCAGGTCAGGGATTCAAACCGGCAACCTTTCAATTACAAGTGCACATCCCAAAGCATTAGGCCACCACTGCCCCATGTGAATCATTTTAGTAAGATATGTAACATCATATTACAGTGATATGTACAGTTGACCCATCAAATTTGTGAGGGTTACGAATGGAGGAATACTTGACTCTTTTATTACAAATGCTAAATTAAAACTTATCGAAAGTTACTGTGAGAAACGCAGCATTCCACAGTCACAGAAACAGCTAACACATCAGGTGGGGCATACCCAAATCCAAGACATCTAATATTAAATATTAAATATAGTATGCACTATACACTATAAAAAATTATGTAGGCCCATTACTCATATTTACATATTATATGATTTTATGTGATCTGGATCGTTCTTGGTATTGTTAATATATTTTTAGCTTACGTGTTGCCCAAAAATATTCCCTTTTAATTATTCATGGTCAATTCTCGAACAACCAAAACTGGTAATGTCAGATTTGTGAATCTGGAGGGGTGACTGTAATAATGCATACGCGGTATGAAATATGTTTTATGTGTCCTCCTTTGCCGAGTGTCTCTGTTTGCACCGCAGGGCATCATTTCAGACCTCTTCCCAGGGGTAGTCCTTCCTAAGCCAGACTATGAGCTTCTTCTCCAGGCCCTTAATGACAACATCGGCAAACTGCGTCTTCAGCCGGTCCCCTGGTTCATTGGCAAAATAATCCAGGTGCATGGTGACGCTGTTAAGATGATGCTCTAAAGAGAAGCAAATGATGTCAGTCAGATGCCAGCTTTGTGGATCGTGAACATGACTGTGCTGAGCTGTGGCCTCCATGATCCCCTCAGGTTTATGAGATGATGCTGGTCCGCCACGGGTTCATGATTGTAGGAGACCCGCTGGGTGGGAAGACATGTGCCTATAAAGTCCTCGCCGGAGCACTAAGTGATCTTCATGGAGGTTCCTCCTGTTGGATTATGCTGTCATAATTTTCTGATCAGTTAATTTCAAATCAAATCAATTCCTTTTGAATGTAATCCAGTGCTTCCTGGTATTCTGTGTGTTAGTGGCCAGATGAATATCTGCTGATGTTATCTCTATTTGATCTCACCCCAAGCCAAGCTAATGGATGAATTCGCAGTGGACTTCCGAATCATTAACCCCAAAGCCATTACTATGGGTCAGCTTTACGGTTCATTTGATCCCGTCAGCCATGAGTGGTCAGATGGGGTGCTGGCCAACTCTTTCCGAGAGCAGGCTGTATCCACTTCAGATGACCGAAAATGGATAATCTTTGATGGTCCTGTCGATGCTGTGTGGATTGAAAATATGAATACTGTCTTAGATGACAACAAGAAGGTATGTGGCATACTGAATAATAATTCCTGGTTACTGAATAGTTACTGATCATTATTATAATTACTAATTATAATATCTTACTGTAAAAGGTAATGAGATTGTTACTAAATGGTTGGAAAACACTCAACACAACTGACTGAATGGTTCATATTTGTTCTCTTTTTAAAGACTATAAAATGGTAATGAAATCCTTTAAGAGCTGCTATTGTATGCTGTACTTTCTCCATTCAAGCTGTGTCTGATGAGTGGTGAGATCATCCAGATGAGTGCAAAGATGAGCCTGATCTTCGAGCCCGCTGACCTGGAGCAGGCCTCCCCAGCCACTGTCAGCAGGTCAGCCTAAGCAACAGTACCTACAAGCAGTGCCTGTAAAGCCATGAACACACATTGATCAGAAATGGCCCTTGCTTTCTGTGTTCCAGATGTGGTATGATCTACATGGAGCCACATCAGCTGGGCTGGGCCCCTCTAAAGGACTCCTATATGGACACTCTACCAGACAGCTTGAGCTCGGAGCACAAAGAACTGGTGAAAATAATATTTATAACTGGATTTCATTCGGACTTATAATGACTCAGTACTAACCGACTTTATTTTTAGTATGTCTAGTATGTTTTAGTCTGATGGTTATAGGAATGCTTAGTGATCCCTTCTTCTGCAGGTAACGGACATGTTCAGCTGGCTGGTGCAGCCATGCCTGGATTTCGTTTACCAGGAATGTCGCTTCCTCGTGCAGAGCTCTCCCACCCACTTGGCCTACAGCCTGATGAGGCTCTACACTTGTCTTCTGGGTTTGTAACAACTCATTAAAAGAGTAAAGCAAGCTCCTTGGTGGATTTTCAAATTGCACTTTTGTACGGTGACCAGGTAGTCCATGTCAGAAAGGACACTTTGTGTTAGCACAGGATTTGTAAACTAGCATTTCAGTTAAAACAGCCTGGATTTTACTGAATTCTTACTGCGTGCTGATTGGTCAGTCTCCTGTAATCATGCTTGTGTCACTAATGTTAAACAGCTGGATGAGTCTTTCAATCAAAGAAACAAACCAGTCAAAGCGCAAGAAGATCTGAACTATTTAGCCAAGCACAGGAGCCTTTTAGTAGTTTTTAAAACCTGAAGTAGCTCAAAGTGTCCTCCCTGACTGGGATTATCTGGTCAACTTAATTTAGGACCAACTGCAAAGTGTCTGTTATTCATCTGTAGTGTAACAATAACAAAGTTGACAATTCCCTGCATGTTACATGCATTGCTTAGAATGAAAAGCAGGAAATTGGGATGAGCTGAATGTTTCATTATCTCTGGTGTCCTTGGCAGATGAGATTACTGAGTCAGGAAGACATGGAGCGGAGTCAATGTCCAGCCCGCAAATTACACTGTGGCTTCAAGGCCTCTTTCTTTTCGCTGTTGTTTGGAGCATCGGGGGCACCGTAAATGGAGAAAGCCGCAAGAAGTTTGATGTCTTCTACCGTAATCTAGTGGAAGGCAGGAACGCCAAACATCCCCGGCCTCGAAGCATGAAGCTGACGAAGAACAATATCTTCCCGGAAAGAGGTTTAATGGCTGATTTCTCAGTTGAAAACCAATCACTGGTCAAAGGTTGTATTGTACTTTTGATCTAATACACCTTGTGTCCATAGGAATGGTTTATGACTACTACTTCCACAAACAAGCATCTGGACAATGGAACATGTGGACCGATCACATCACAAAGGAGGATCTCACCATCTCTCCTGGGGCCAATGTTAGTGTTTTCTCTTTTCTCTTTTAACAGTATTTCCTACCCATCACAGATTACAGATAGATGCCTCCAATATCAATACTTCCTGCTAATTGCCATGTGTCTCGTCCCTCACCTCTGCCCCCTGGCAGGTATCTGAACTCATCATACCCACTATGGAGACGGCACGCCAGTCCTTCTTCCTGCACACATGCCTTGCCCATGAGGTACCTGTATTGTTTGTCGGCCCTACTGGCACGGGCAAGTCCATCATCAACAACAGCTTCCTGCTCCAGCTTCCCAAAGAACAGTACATCCCAAACTGCATCAATTTCTCGGCACGCACCTCTGCTAATCAAACCCAGGACATCATTATGTCAAAGCTTGACCGCAGAAGAAAAGGTGTCTTCGGTCCCACTATGGGGAAGAAGTGTGTGCTCTACGTTGGTAAGGACCTGGCATGCTTTTATGAATTTAATTTCTTAATGTAGTTGTACTCTCTATACATTAATGTACATACACATACACAGGTGTATAAATGTAGTCAATAATATATTGGTCCTTTTGTTTTGGATTCTTAGATGATCTTAACATGCCTGCAAAGGAAATTTATGGTGCCCAACCACCCATTGAACTGTTACGACAGTGGATTGACCATGGCCATTGGTATGACAAGAAGGACACTTCAAGGCTGGACATAGTCGACGTTCTCTTTGTGTCTGCAATGGCTCCCCCTGGTGGGGGTCGGACTGACATTACAGGTACAGATGTGGATAATCTAGTGACTTGCAGAGCCATGTAAAATTAGCAACAATAAAGAGAAGTTTTAAAGCATATTTAAGCAGCAAACTGTTTATCGTGAATATATGTAGTGAAATATTAATTGACCATCCAAGAATTTGGACACTCATTTGTTTTTAAATGAAGGGCGATTCACACGACACTTGAACATCATCGCTATTGACTCCTTCGATGATGAGACCTTGAGTAAGATTTTCACCTCCATCACTGACTGGCATTTTGAGAAGGGCTTTGATGCCTCTTTTCAAAGGTGAGGGTTAACCTTCTTGTGATCTAATTTTATACTAATGCATTAAATAATATGCATGTTTTATATGCCGTTTGTGTAATACCACTTTCATTATTATATGAATTATGCATATTTGCTGTATTTTTATATATGTTATGCATATATATTATTTGCTGGGGATTTCTTTAGCCTCTAATCTAAGAATCACTGATATGCATTGCCAAATTTATGGGAAAAAAGCAATGTTTCCATATTTATAAATAATCACCTCCTAAATATTAAATAATTTAGAGAACGTTTGTGTAAAAAAATTGTGTAACATTATGTATTAGTGCACTTTTTTGTTAATTATAATATGAATATATTATAAACCATAAGTGTATCTTTCAGAAGCAGGTAATACATTTAGCATTCCTTTGCGCCCTCTGTGACAGGCTCCATTGCGTGTAATAGTGTGCAGCATTCACACCTGTCTTATCCACACATATACCTGACAGTGCGCACCCTTCACAGACCTCTCTCTCATAATGCATTCATGTGGATTGAGGCTGCTGTGTTCATAGGCTGGGGAACATAATGGTGCAAGCTACCAAGGCCGTGTACAAGGACGCCATTGGCCATTTCCTGCCCACTCCCTCCAAGTCCCACTACGTCTTTAACTTGAGGGACTTTGCCCGGGTGATCCGGGGTGTGCTCCTGTGCCCCCACTCACATCTGCAGGCAAGGCTCTTCCTCGTCGCTCTCCACAGCCTGCAGCAGTGCTATCTTAAGCATTATTGCACCATTGCCCTCAGCTGTGTTTACACAGCCAGTCAGAAGAGACCCGACTATTTTCTGCTTATGCTTGGCTTGCACTTTTTATCTAATGCAAATTTCAGTCTTAATTTATAGCCAGTTGTTTTGCTGTAGCTGTTCAAGTTTTTTGTTTGAGAGTGCAGAAAGACAGTGTAAGAGCTTGAGCCTTCTGGATACAAATACTGCCCGTCCTACAATATTTAGCCCAGGTGTTTCTTGATATATAAATTCAGTAACGTTTTACATGCATTTAACTGCACATTCATAATGCATTCATTATGCATTCATAAGCAGATTGTAAGTGTACCTTAACATCGTAACATACCTTTAATCGTAATGTATATATTAATAACAAACATTATATGGCTAACCGTGGTATCTCCAAGTCACTGCCATACCCAGGCACCTTTTATGAGTAGGAAATACATAGACAGCAGGAGCCTACAAATGACATTCTCAAGCTCTAAGTTTTGACTTCAGCTGTATGACTCCAGTACAATAAAAAGAAATTCTTCGTGTTATTTTCTGGGTTTACCCTGTTATTTAGTCATGTGTACAATACCAAAAACAATATACATTACTTGGCAGCACTTTACTTGGATAGGCTGCCTATAGAGGGCTAGCAGAACATTTGTAGCATCTTAGCTGAGATTCAACAATTCTGTTTCACTGTGCCTGTAGATGTTTAACAGAACACACAGTATATACAGTGGTGGCCAAAATTATTAGAACACCTGACAGATCTGAACATATTGACTTTTTGCCTCCAGAACATGATAGAACACTTCATAATGTTCATGAAATATGCAGATGGTTGAGCACAACAAATATCAGATGAAGTGAGACCTACTGTTTTTAT
>JAODKL010000095.1:18374276-18420005 GCA_026780765.1 Petrocephalus schoutedeni | reverse complement strand
TAATGGCCAATTCAACAAAAACAACTGAAACCTTTTAAATATGCCAAGTGTTCTAATAATTTTGGCCACCACTGTAGAGAACATGTAACGATTAATGAACAGACCTATATACTCTTAGAATAATTTAAATGAATTTGACTACTCACTCAACCATTGTTATATGAAATGTTTATTCCTAATTAGTAAGTTATCGAAATGTTCCAAATGCTCTGGATGCCCTCTATAGGCAGACTATCCAAATAATATGTTACCAAGTTTGAAGTAAAAAAAAATTTCAATCTGAATTAAATTACCACTTAGTACTTTTATTCTTACATTTATTGACAGGATGGAAGCAAGCTGATTCGATTATGGATGCATGAGGTTTATCGCGTGTTCTATGACCGTCTTGTTGACAACAAAGACAGAGAAAAATTTTTCAGTATAGTCAAGGAGAGAACTTCTGACTTTTTCAAGGAGAGTATGGACATGGTAATGGACTGTTTTATTTATATACAAGAAAATGTCTGAGAAAAATTCTGAGAAATGTATTAGATCTAATAAAATGTTGTTCACGGGAACAAAGCTTTTCCATGTTCCTCGACAGCTCCTGAGTCATCTCGCCCTAGCTGGGAAAGTGACAGATGACTCCATTAGCAGGCTTTTCTTTGGGAATTATGCCACGCCTGACTCGGACGTCAAGGCCTATGATGAAATCACTGACCTGAAGCGGCTTTTGGCCGTGATGGAGTTCTACCTGGATGAGTTCAACAATGTTAGCAAGGCCCCCATGTCACTGGTCATGTTCAAGTTTGCCGTAGAGCACATCTCGCGGATCTGTCGTGTTCTCACGCAAGACAACGGGCACCTGCTCCTCGTGGGCATAGGTGGCTCCGGCAGGCAGAGCGCAGCCAAGCTCAGTACCTTCATCAGTGATTATGAACTCTTCCAGATTGAGCTGACCAAAAACTATAGCATGACAGACTGGAGGGATGATCTGAAAAAGGTAATGCTACAGGCTGGCATTCAGGGAAAGAGGACTGTCTTCCTGTTCAGTGACAGCCAGATCAAAGACGAGGCCTTTGTGGAGGATATCAACATGCTGCTCAACACTGGTGACGTGCCCAATATCTTCCCGGCTGATGAGCGTGCAGACATTGTAGACAAGGTGCAGGGTATTGCACGCTTGGAGGGCAAGAAGGTCGATTCCACGCCTCTTTCCATGTACAACTATTTCGTTGATCGAGTCAAAGCCAACCTACACATTGTACTAGGTATCACACCAACCAATCTGATTTTATGATATTGTTACACTGGATTTTAGAAACTGAATATTTGTTTTTCTTATCTGCATTTTTGTGATGCTCTGCAGCAATGAGCCCAGTTGGGGATGCCTTCAGGAAGCGTCTGCGCATGTTTCCCTCGCTCATCAACTGTTGCACCATTGACTGGTTCCAGGCCTGGCCCGCTGATGCTCTGGAAATGGTGGCAAACAAGTTCCTGGCAGATGTGGAATTAGACGATGACATCAGAAGGGAGTTAGTGCTGAAGTTGCACTCTTTACGAATTCTCTCATTAAATCATTCATAAAAGTGTTTATTTGTTGCATTGATTTATAATGGTGGTTGCATGAATTTGAAGCCTGGGTGCCCCTTTCTCTCTGCAGAGTGGTAGACATGTGCAAAATCTTCCATGACAGCGTGAGGGAATTATCAGAAAAGTACTTTTCTAGCCTAAGGAGACATAATTATGTAACACCAACTTCCTACCTCGAGCTCATCCTCACCTTCAAAGCCTTGCTTAACTCAAAGAGGAAAGAAGTGGATACTGCTAGAAACCGATACACACTGGGTTTACAGAAGCTGGACTTTGCAGCTTCTCAGGTGACATCTTCCATCCATCTAACTTGCAACCTCTTACCCTGTGCATGTGCTGGATTGTTCTCTGAAATATATGGAAACACAGAATCAGAGTAGGCTTGGGCAGTATCTAATTTTTCATACTGTCCAAACATTATACTGCACTTTTTTCTCTGGCATTATTTTCAAAAGCAACGCTATTCCATTATTTTGAAATCTTGCGATAAAATTTGAGCAGAGGGTTCCCTGTGATTAAATCTGCAGGGGGTGGGGGGGTATAATTAAATATGGCAAATTTTATTGTGAGAAACCATGATTACAAAATACTGTGGTATAGCCAGAAAACCATAATACCGATCCAAGCATAGGTCATAGACTATTATCCTACATGGAATCCGCATGAAGCAAAACATTCTGGATCGTGAATCATACCACATGATCCTTTATTCGTTCCTCTGGCTCCAGGTGTCGGTGATGCAGCAGGAATTAACCGCCTTGCAGCCAGAGCTGATTAAGACATCAGCTGAGACGGAAAAGATGATGGTGAAGATTGAAAAGGAGACCGTGGAGGTGGATGCTAAAAAGATGCTGGTGTCTGCTGATGAGCAGGTGGCTAATGAGGCAGCAGCTGCAGCCAAGGCCATTAAGGTATCATTTCGTGCTTACGGCACTGTAATGACAAAGCTTTAGAGCTACTTACGCTACATTTGTTACAGATTTCAGTTGAAAGTGTAGGTTATACATCAAATGTTTTTGGACCTTACTGTATGCAGGATGAGTGTGAAGGGGATTTAGCAGAGGCTATGCCTGCTTTGGAGGCTGCGTTGTCAGCCCTGGACACCCTGAAGCCGGCTGACATAACAGTGGTAAAATCCATGCAGAACCCACCCGGACCAGTCAAGCTGGTCATGGAGTCCATCTGCGTTATGAAGGGAATAAAACCAGAAAGAAAGCCAGATCCTAGTGGTTCAGGCAAGTTTTTCACATCAGACATAATATTGGCCCATGAAAATGTATATAAGTGGTTGAATTAATGTTTTAGAGTGTTGAAAGTTTCAAATCATAAATCATGTTTATTTTAATCTAGGTAAAATGATTGAGGACTATTGGGGTGCCTCAAAAAAACTGCTCGGTGACATGAAGTTCCTGGAGAGTCTGAAAGCATTTGATAAAGACAACATCCCGGCAGCTAACATCAAGAAGATCAGGGAGAAGTTCATCGACCACCCGGAGTTTCAACCCTCCATAATCAAAAATGTTTCATCAGCCTGCGAGGGATTGTGCAGATGGGTGCGGGCCATGGAGGTGTACGAGCGTGTGGCCAAGGTGGTGGCTCCCAAAAAGGAACGTCTGAAAGAAGCAGAGGAAGAGCTCGCGGTGCAGATGCAAAAGCTGGCAGTGAAAAGGGCAGAGCTGAAGGAGGTGGAGGACAGGCTCCAGGCCTTGAGTGACACCTTTAACACTATGAACAGGAAGAAGAAGGACCTAGAGAGCAACATTGAACAGTGCTCACAGAAACTGATCCGAGCAGAGAAATTAATCGGCGGTCTTGGTGGGGAGAAAGACCGGTGGACAGAAGCTGCCAGTGTCCTGGGCATGCGGTATGTTAACCTTATCGGCGACGTGCTGATTTCCGCAGGCATGGTGGCCTATCTGGGGGCTTTCACAGTGGACTTCCGTGCAGAGTGCCAAAGGGAGTGGCATCTACTCTGCAAGCAGAAGCATATCCCCTGCTCACAAGAATTCTCCCTCAGCAATACCATGGGGAATCCAATAAAGATTAGAGCATGGCAAATAGCAGGCCTGCCTGTAGACTCTTTTTCTACGGATAATGGAATCATCGTGTCCAACTCACGCAGATGGCCCTTGATGATAGACCCCCAGGGCCAGGCAAACAAATGGATCAAGAACATGGAGAAGGCTAACAAGCTAGCCGTCATTAAACTCTCAGATGGAAACTATGTGAGGACACTAGAAAATGCGATCCAGTTTGGGACTCCTGTCCTGCTGGAAAATGTCGGAGAGGAGTTGGATGCTGTGTTGGAACCCGTGTTACTGAAGCAAACTTTCAAACAGCAAGGAGTGGAGTACATGAAACTTGGGGAGAATATTGTGGAATACTCCCAAAACTTTGTGTTTTATATGACTAGCTGTCTCAGAAACCCACATTATCTGCCTGAGACTGCAGTCAAGGTCTGCTTGCTGAATTTCATGATCACCCCTCTAGGGCTGGAGGACCAGCTCTTGGGCATCGTGGCTGCTAAGGAGAAACCTCAACTCGAAGAGAAGAAAAACCAGCTAATTATTGAGAGTGCTGCGAATAAGAAACAGCTGCAAGAGATTGAAGATAAAATTCTGGAGGTGCTCTCTTCTTCCCGGGGCAATATCCTAGAGGATGAGACTGCAATTAAAGTCCTTTCCTCCTCTAAGGTACTCTCAGAAGAAATCGCAGAAAAGCAGAAGATTGCCAGCATTACAGAGAAAGAAATAGATGATACCCGGATTGGATACCGCCCAGTTGCAAAGCATTCTTCCATCCTTTTTTTCTGTACTTCACATCTTGCTAACATTGAGCCCATGTACCAGTACTCACTGACATGGTTTATAAACCTCTACATGCAGTCAATTACTCAGAGTGTGAAAAGTGAGGACCTTAACACTAGGATTGTGCATATAATTGAATACTTTACAGTCAGCATCTACAACAACGTGTGCCGGTCACTCTTTGAGAAAGACAAGCTTCTCTTCTCTTTGCTGCTGACAGTGGGAATCATGCAGGGCGAAGGTCGGGTGGACAATGAGGTGTGGCGATTCCTCTTGACCGGGGGAATTGCGCTGGACAATCCACAGCCAAACCCGGCCCCCGAATGGCTATCGGACAAGTCCTGGTCAGAGATTGTACGAGCCTCTAAACTCACAAGCCTTAACGGACTTTCTGAGCATGTGCGGGACAGCATACACGACTGGAAGAAGATCTATGATTCCAGCAAACCACATGAGGAGAAACTGCCAGACCAGTGGAGCTCCTTGGTTGGGATGGACCGCATGGTGGTGCTCCGTTGCATTAGACCTGATAAACTGGTGCCTGCTGTACAGGATTTTATCATAGAAAATATGGGCAGGAACTTTGTGGAGCCACCCACCTTCGATTTGGCAGGCAGCTACAGTGATTCCAGCTGCTGCACTCCCTTGATATTTGTGCTTTCTCCCGGGTCAGATCCCACAGCTGGTAATGCACATGCCCATCATTTTATGCACCAGAACCATTATTGCGATCACTGCTATAATCACATAATTTCTATATACATCCACTTGAAGTCTGTTGAATGCCGATTGAGTTTCCCTCAGGTGTTCAGCAGTCACTTGATAATTGGTACAGGCGCATTACTAATTGTACCGTTAGGGACTTAATTATGACGTATCTGCTAAGCAACTGCTGATACCATATAGAGGGTTCACCTCCATCAGCGACAGACTAAAATGCTGGTATGTTGATGGGTTTAGTTATATATTTTTAAATAATGCTGCAACCCTGACCAGGATAAGCAGACAGAAAAAGCACAGATGGATGGATTTGTAATTAATGTATCAAAAACCCATACACAACCACAAAGAACTACCACTATTCAGACAACAGCTTAGCATTTTAGTGGCACTATACTACTAAACTACACTGCTAGTGTTCAATAAGTATTTACCCATGTATTGTACTTTGCTTATAGACTGATCAAATCATTTGATAGCCTTTTCTCCCTGATGCAAAAGATACAATATAATATATGACATGCAAGGATTATAGAGAAGCTATCACTGTATGTTATTTGTTTTTGTATTTAACACACAGTTATCAGTATTTAATGTGGGCAGTTGTGTTTATTGATGTGTGCTTTTAGGTTTGTTAAAATTTGCGGATGATCTGGAAATGGGTAACAGCAGGACTCAGACCATCTCTTTGGGCCAAGGCCAAGGCCCCGTTGCCGCGAGGATGATCGAGGTGGCCATTAAAGAGGGCACCTGGGTGGTGCTGCAGAACTGTCACCTCGCCACTAGCTGGATGCCCACACTGGAGATGATCTGCGAGGAGGTGATCACACCTGAAAACACCAACCCGCGATTCAGGTCAGCAAAGAGGGCGTGAGTGTGTTCCTCGTACAGCTTTCGCAGTAAATGCACGCTGAACACACTGAATCCAACACTGAGCTTTTCGATTAATTTTGTTTTTGTTTTATCCTACTTACAGGTTATGGTTGACCAGTTATCCTTCAGACAAGTTTCCCGTCAGCATTCTGCAGAACGGAGTGAAGATGACCAATGAGCCTCCTAAAGGCCTACGTGCTAACCTTCTACGTTCATATCTTAATGACCCCGTCTCTGACCCCACCTTCTTTGGCTGCTCCCAGAAACCGGAAGTCTGGCAGAGGCTCTTGTTTGGTCTGTGTTTTTTTCATGCTCTTGTGCAGGAGAGGAGGACCTTCGGGCCACTTGGTGAGACATTTTCTATCCACTTCACCTAGTATTCAAACCTCGTAAATTAAGTACGATGTGCTTTGGCAATAAACGATAAACATTTGTATGACACAATGAATTGTAAAACGGGCGGCCAAAAGCTATTGTAGACTATTTTCCATGTCAACTTCAGGCTGGAACATCCCCTATGAATTCAATGACTCTGATCTGCGAATCAGCATGAGGCAAATCCAGATGTTCCTAGATGAATACGATGAGATTCCTCTGGAGGCCCTAACTTACCTAACTGGTAAGAACTGTTCACAGTTACAGAATTAATTACAGCTTTGTTGCTGGAGACAACGTAGCAAAACTTAACTTTCATGTTTTGGTTTTAAGGTGAGTGTAATTATGGAGGACGGGTCACGGATGACAAAGACAGACGGCTGCTGCTCTCCTTGCTATCCGGCTTCTACTGTCGAGAATTAATTGAGCAGGATCACTACTACTTATCGGAGGGCAACCGTTACTTCATTCCCCCTCATGGTCCCTACCAGGTACGGGCTGGCGCGTCCAGTGCTGCAAATCCTGAAACATCCCCAGCAACATCACTAAGGATAAGGTCTGAGAAGCACGTCTTTGCTTTCAGTCTGACTCACTAGTACTGTCAGCATTTCACACGGGGCACTCCTGGAATCCAGTCGGCCTTGCCGTGTTAATCCGTCATCGTCTGTTGCAGTCCTATGTAGATTATATCCGCAACTTGCCCATCAGCGCTGACCCTGGGGTGTTTGGGCTGCACGGCAATGCTGACATCACTAAAGACAACCAGGAGGCCAATCAGCTACTTAGTGGAGTGCTGCTTACGTTACCCAGGCAGTCAGGCGGGGGGGTCAAGTCTCCTCAGGTAAGATCTTCCAAAGCTTGGAACCTGTGTCTGTTTAATGTCTTGGAGTAATGAAATGTATTAGTCAACACAGAGAGGTTAAATACAAGCAAAATATATGCTAATAGTCTCACATGGCACAATTTTAGGCTTGTTGCTGACTTTGTTATTGAGATGCAGTTTACTTTTTTTATCATCATCAGAAGATGCTTCAGTTCTAACTCTATGTTCTCAGGAAATAGTGACTGAGCTAGCAGATGGCATCCTGTCTAAACTCCCAGCAGATTTTAAAATGGAGATGGTAATGAAAAAGTACCCTGTGATCTATGAGGAGTCCATGAACACAGTTTTGAGACAGGAGCTAATTCGCTTTAACAGGTACAGTCATTCATCTGTTGATACTGTCACAAGGGCCCTAAAGTAAATGATTATTCCTGTGAGACTGTTTAATTTTTATGTTAATAAGAGCTGTGTATCATCAGATCAAGGCATACAAGTGTATGGCTTTTAAAATATATATCTTTGTCTTCTAGCATGTTCTATTGAAAAAGAAAAATATCCACTCAGAATTAAGCATTTTCATAATTCAGGATTTAGGTAGTTAACAGCTTTCATGAAATGTGACAATGCTATTTTGGCTACTTTTAAAAATGGTCCATAATCAGCAGAAACAATTCAGTTTCTGCATTGGTTAGCAATTAAAGTGGATAAGCTCATCAATCATGTTCTCTGCCACTGGGCTTGAAAACTTCAGATTATTATAGCACAGTGCCTCAATAAGCATAGAATTCATTTTTATTGCAAACTCAAAACACCCCACTGGTCTTATCAAGTATCTAACATTGTTTGAGGATGAGCGATAAAAATGTTATTACTGTGATCTCAACTTACACAGAAGGAAGACAGATGGCACACGATTTGGACCACTTACAGAGACTGCAGTATCGTTCTTTATCTGCCTACTTATAAAGACAATTATACAACAGATCATAGATATTCAGCTGGAAAAAAATCCTGAAAGGTTCCTACTTTTCAGACTGATACTTTTTGTATCTTTGTATGACTTTTTGACTGTGAACATCTCCCCACAGACTGACTGGTGTGGTGCGCAGCAGTCTGCTAAACATCAGGAAGGCCCTCAAAGGCCTGGTAGTGATGTCAGCTGAACTGGAGAACGTCTTTAACAGCATGTTAGTGGGGAAGGTGCCGAGCATGTGGGCTGCAAAGTCATACCCCTCTCTCAAACCGCTAGGCAGCTACGTCGTGGACTTGCTGGCCAGACTACAGTCTCTACAGGTAAGGAAAAGTTCCCAGAATATTGTAACATTTTCTAGAATTCTGCCTGGTTGAGATGGTTCTGGTGGCTTATTAGTTAGCTGCTGTTTTACTAATGTGGCCGTCTTCTAAATTTGTCCGTTTCAAAGGACTGGATAGACCATGGACCTCCCAATGTCTTCTGGGTATCTGGATTTTTCTTCACACAGTCCTTTCTCACAGGGGTGACTCAGAACTTTGCTCGTAAATACAGCATCCCGATTGATTACCTTGGGTTTGAATTTGAGGTAAAGGTCTTACCCGTCCATCTTCAGCCATGACTCTTCTGCATACTGACATAAGATGGCTTGAAACTCATGATGACCAATGTCAGCAATATCTGCATGGATCTGATAATCTAGGCCAGCAGTGGGCAATCTTATCCAGAAAGGGCCGCTGTGTGTGCGGGTTTTCGCTACAACTCCCTAATGACCACCTGGGTTTGAACAGCTGACCTAAAGGTTATCCTAAATACGTATATACACACCAGCCCTTTGCAGATAAGATTCCCTACCCCTGATTTAGGCAATATGAACATAAGATAGATACTGATCAGTGTCAACAGTAATATGTTCTCCAAGTATTTCATAATTAGTCAAATGGGTTACAGTGCTTGTGTCTGGTCAGGTGACCGAGCAGGAGACGCACATGGCACGGAAGCCTGAAGATGGTGCCTACGTGACAGGCCTCTTTCTAGAGGGAGCACGTTGGGACCGAGACAATATGGTGATCGGAGAGTCTCTCCCCAAGATCCTCTTTGACCCCCTGCCCATCATCTGGCTAAAACCGGGGAAGATGGCCACCTTTCTCCATGAGAACATCTATGTCTGCCCAGTTTACAAGACCAGTGCCCGCCGAGGGACGCTTTCCACCACCGGCCATTCCACAAACTATGTTCTGTCCATGGAGCTGCCCTCCAACCAGCCTCAAAAGCACTGGACCGACCGGGGAGTGGCGTGCCTCTGCCAGCTTGACGACTAGCACCCTCCTCATACTAACATCTAAGGTCTGACACAGAGCAACCGTCACAACAGCCGTCAGTTACCTGGGAGGCATGTTATTCTGCTGTAGCACATGACCAGTGCATGAGGACACGGCCTTCATTTGTGCCAAATATATACACATCGTTGCAGTAAATGTAGGATAGATTACCAAAATAAAGGCATATGTTCATATTATTAGACATTTATGAGTGGAGCAGCCACACAAGAAAAAGTAAATGGAACTTATATTTTTTTTTATATTCTGTTTTAAAGAACATCAAAATTAAGCAAAATTAAGTAAAGGTACAGGGTTATCAATTTAACTTTAATACAGAAATGAGTGCATCTGTTTACACAGGCTAATAATCAGTAGTCGAGTTGTAAAAACAAATCGGGGGATGGTGAATTTTATCATTTAAGGGATGGAACGGGGGGGGGATGTTTGTTTTAGAAGGGGGATGATTTTTGACTTTTTCAGGGGGGATGACATCCCTCCTCATCCCCCCTCAACTCGAGTACTGCTAATAATATAGCAAAGTGCTTTACCTAAGAGATAGACAGCACAGTGCATTTACGCCTTTCCTTTGATATAAATATTTCCTGAATACGAGTCCCAGTCTTACTCTTGAATACCACAGAACCATTTTCTATATAAAAATGATGGTCATTGAGCTGATCAAATGATGGCAAATTATACTAAGCATACTACATACTAACATGTACAATTAAACTGGATGTAAGTATTCATGTAACGTGGGTATTGGTGCATCATGAAGGAGACTGAGGGAGTAAACGTTCTTACTCAACACCAGAACAAATCTCCCCCAGCTGGTGCCATTTCACGTTTCATCATGTGACTTTAAATAAATAGGTTTAGCCTGTCTCCTCAGCCTCTCCTGCGTGCGAAGCCGCCTCCCCTTCTGACTGGCAAGTCCCATTGGTGGAATGTGGATCTGAAAGGGAAAATTACCCAATGAGAAAGCTAAGGGATTCCCTGCCATCATCCATCCATCCATCTCCCAACCCGCTTATCCTGTACAGGGTCGCGGGGGGTCCGGAGCCTATCCCGGAAGCAATGGGCACGAGTCCCTGCCATCATAAAGTGTTTTAAGACAACATCAAGGGATACATCAAGGTCAGAATACCACAGAAAATGGGCCTCTACAACCATACAACCCCCCCTCCCAAACAGGAAGAAGAATTATTTGCCTCTTTGATTTAGAAGTGGATCATGAGCTAGTCCTTAGCAGTGTTCATTTTGACAGCACATTTTTATTTAGTTTTAGTCATAGCCTTTTGACTAAAATGTAATTTAGTTTCAGTCATAATTTAGTCATCTAAATTATTTTAGTTTTAGTCTCGTTCAATTTGACTAAATATCATAAGATTACAGTCGACAAACTACAATTGATTTAGTCGACTAAAATAAAAGTGCAAAGTTTCCCTTCTATCTCTGAAAGTCATTATGTTCACCAAGATGAATGAGACCAATAAGGAATGGTATTAAGATCTGACTGTGCAGTGCACAAAGACACAGATTTCACGCTTATTTGAAACACAAACATATGTTTATTTACCCAGAAACTGAGTACTGTAAAAGCAGTAGTGCCATTAGTGCAAAAATAAAATCACTTCAAAGAAAAGGTGCATAGGCTATAATACCAGGCCTGCTCTCTCTGGATATTAAAATAAAAATATTAAAATAAACGTGTAATATTTTTATTCTCACTGTTCACCGTTTGTTCACTGTTAAATGCTTCACCTGAAATTCTCAAATATGTTCAAAAAAGAGGACCAATAATGGTATCAGGGATTTATACCCATTATCAAGAAAAAAAAAATCCAAGCATTGAAAACATACTTTTCAACAGCTATCAGTAGCAGGAAGCAACCATTCTATTTTAGCATTTTCAACATTAAAATAATTACCTCGAGGCTACAATTCCATTAGTGCATTGAGCCAAAAATTAACTATCCTTTCTTTCAGCAGCAATAAATAACAGTAAGAGAACACAAAACAAAGAAAATTAAAATTAGATTGTGCATACTGTTTGTACATAGGTGTTTCATTTTAGGCAAGGCACTTCCTGCTAACATCACCCTAGCTCTACTGCGGTCACCTGTGACACTGAATACCCTCTCTGCAGAAGCTTGAGAAGCTGGCACAGCCAATAAGTCAAAGGCAAAAGGTTTTAACCTGTGATTTGCAGGAGGGACTTGTAAACAATGAGCCCGAGACAGTTAAAGATTAGTGTTGGTTTTTAATGCTGGGAAAATGGCATTTGTGTACGTGCCACAGTAGCCTGAACATCAGTAAATAACCAATAAATGCATACAATAAAGTGCTGTAAACACTGTATGCCACTCTTGCCTCTTCTTCGTGCTGTATTCCCCAGGCTCTCTGCTGTCCTGTAAAATCCTTGATAATGAAGAGGTCCTGTACCCAGCCGGCAGTGAACTGTTCGTGCGCTTAGAGAGATTTGTAGTTTTTTTTTACTTCAAAAGTGTACGCACTAATGCCAAAAACTTAATAGCTGACAATGACCCCATAAGAAAGCCGAGGTGGAGCGTCGGGTCCTTTGTCCATTTGTTCGCTGGTGTCTCGTAAGGGGGGCGTTTCCCAAAAGCTCCTGTTAGCAACTTATGTAGTTGGATTCATTCAGATGCATGGCTCCAACTATGTACGTTGCTAATGTAGTTATCTATGCTTTTGGGAAACACACCCAGGGTCGACGTTGTTGATGGCGATAACTTCTGCAAATACATTTGCTTGGCATGGCACTTCACTTTCTTACAGCATGGTGTCCTCTCACTGTTCTTCGCTTTCTCCATCTTCGCGTTCCTTCTAGTGTGCAGATCGGGGGTGCGTTTACCAAAAGCATAGATGCTAACTACGATACTGTCTTACATGGTTAGGACCGTGTAGCCGAATGGAACCGAACTATGTTATTTGCGGTCATCAAAATACGACGCCGCTATCCCGTGATTCAATGCGATAGTGACGTAACTCCGCGGGCCCGATAGATCAATTCTGATTGGACTCCGCGCTCCTTATCCTAAATTGTCATTACCTTACGCGAACTACATTAGTTCTGATTCGATCTCGTCTCTGGAACATTTTCGTCTCGTTTATATTAGTTGACGAAAGTGTCAATACACTTTGTCATAGTCTTAGGCCTCGCAAAATCATTTTTATTTAGTTATCGTCTCATTTTAGTCTGAAAATAAAAGGTCGTTTACGATAACTATGACGAAAAATTTTCGTCAACAAAATTAACACTGGTGCTTAGCAGATTAATAATATGGTGCTGTAACCAGAGACTGGATTACTCACAGGCCTTGGATATGGATTCTGGTAGTGAAGAGCTGTGAAATACAAAATTACTTTGTGTCATATGTCATCTATAACTATGATGTCACAGTCCCACATATTAACTAGTTTAGCTCTCATTAATATATAAATTATCAAAAACAATGGATTTTAACATTTGATATTTTTCATTCTCTCTCACAACTAAAGAAAACATTTCCAGGTGAATCAGAATAAGATGTAATAAGATGTCCACAACCTTAATTCAATCACAAAACTCACAAGCCACAGCATTTCCCAAAAAACACAGTAGGGGGAGCACCTTCCTCTTAATAATAATAATGACCAGCGCCCACGATTTACCGCGGCAAGAAATCGTAAATTCTGCAGCACGTTTTTTTTATTTCCGCAGCGTGACAAATGCAGTACCAGAACTCCACAAGACTAATTCGAAACCCAAGCAAAATGCAATTTTTCTTAATCTTAATCAATCGTGATCACACATACACGGTCACACGATTCCACATACATGCTCACACGATCACACATACACGCGCACCCGCGCACATGATCACACATACACACACATGAGCACCCGCGCACACGATCGAACATACACGTGCACCCGAACACACATACACGCGCGCACGATTCCACATACACGATCACACATCCACGCGCACATGATCACACATACATGAGCACCCGCGCACACGATTGCACATACACGTGCACCTGATCACACATACAGGATCGCATATACACGCTCACACGATCGAACATACTCGTGCACCCGATATGGAAAGCCATCAGGGTCAAAAGCGTACGCATTAACGCGTAAAAAATGACCGCGTAAACGTGCTCATTTCATACCTGTTAACGCACACTCTGAACAACGTACGCGTAAACGTGCTACAAAAAGTATGTGTTAACGTGTCCTGAAAATTAGGACCCAACCATTGTGGTCCAGAGGCAGGTAACCTATCTCAGCTGCTGCCATTAAAGGCAGAGACACAAAAGTTTCTCTGTGTTCAAGATTAGATTCAACTGTATTAAAGCACTTAATGTAATATAAAACGTAGTCTAAATTATATATATGGATGTATTTACTTATGGGATTTTATCCACACACTTTTTTTTAGTTAATTCACAAAGCTATATGCATTTCCACCATCAGTGTAGAAACATTTACTTTCATTTAATAACATGTAAGCATGCTCCGATCGATTGGCTACTGATCATCATCGGCTGATGTTTGTTCTAAATAATTTAATCGGCGCTCTCTATAAAAGACGATCATAAGCGCCGATCATATAACGATATATGCCAGACATATCTCTAATAAAAGCCGCTTCTCCGCGCTCGCGAGCGAATGCAGTGAATTTTTTCGCCGAGTAGAGGATCAAGCTGACCTCCACACATGCGGAGCTGCTCATATTCACAGTTAAAAACTTGCCGTCGATGCTTAACATGTAAATGTTGAGGAATACTCGTTTCTCGTGTTTACTTTTGTTTTGAAAAATAGCGCACAATGTTCAGCACATTCAACTTTGATTCCATATCAAGACATATATGTTGCCTTTCTATAAATAAACATTTGTCAATTTATAATGCTTCCTCATATTTCTCTAGTTTAAATGTAATGCGCGTAAATGTTTTTTGAACTGTGATCGGCAATCGGTGCAAAAATCCCTGTTCGCAGCATCCCTAATACACTTCGTTTGGAGTACTGCTACCTAACGATCTAACCTTAAAAGATTTAATCGTGTTGAAACGTATTGAAGAAAAAAAGATTTAAAAGCACGAGCACAATTGCTCAAAAAAAGCCATTTCGTTATATGAAATGCATGCTCTCTGAAGATCTGAAGTGAAGTACATAAAACTATATCCCGGGTCCTGGATTTCAATTGGAACGGCTCTAAAAAAACCACCAGATCAGCGTAACAAAAGTGTAACTGTCCTAACATCAACGTAGCTCATATGATAAACCTTGCATCAAACGTAGGATGTACGAGTATGACATGGACTGTTACGAAATGTGTCATTAATATGTACGTATATGCAAATTTAAGTTTTGCCATTCGCTGTAACCACAAAAACGTGTTAACGCGCCATTTCTGAACACGTTAACGTATCAAATTATGCCGCGACGTGTTAACACGTATTTCCCTACACGTTTTGACCCTGATGGCTTTCCATAACCCGATCACACATACACGCGCACATGATCGCAGAGCTAGTGACGCTCATGGCGTCACTTTCTTGCATCCTCATGAGTCATGAGATGATGCAATACGGCATAGGCTAAAGAAGGAAGTAATTAAAACTAATCATAAATTTCATAATCAATATCTATGCTTCAAATGGTGAGATTTCCTTCAGATTTGGCATTTTCCGCGGCAGTTAGGTTAATTCCGCGGCGTGACGTTAAATTTCACTGGCCGCGGTAAATCGTGGGCCGTAGTAATGACACTTTTTTTCTTGTACCAATTATGAATGGTAATTGATTATTTGAGAAACATAAGAGATAATGGACAGAATTTCGACTGTCAGTGTAATACTCCAAACTACAATAAATGCATTAAAAAAAAGTGTACATGCATAACCTTAACAGCATTTAGTTATGATTCTAGACTGATGTGGACAGGCAACTATGACAAAATGCAGTTCAGGGAAATTGGTGGGTCTGATTTCTCTCTGTATGCATATGACTATTTCAGAGTCATAATTGGAAAAACACAAAATCTATGCAATGTCAGGTATTATATCTGAAATATGCCTTGCCTTAGATTGATGGACTTCAAAATGTGGTTTTCAGGTATACACCAGAATAACTACATATAAAAGCATTGCAACAATATGTTTCATTACAACTCACCAATTTCAATCCTAGCTTGACATTCTTCTATGCATTGCCTGATGGTTTCAGCATCAGTTACCTACAAACAGATTTATGCTTCATGAAACCAAGTTATTTTGCTTACACTGTTTCATGAAAGGCCACGGGGGAACTTAGTACCCGTTTATTTTGCTGGAAGAGTGTCCTGGACTCCTGAACAATGTAGTTTTTCTCAGTTTCTGTGTCATGCGGACGCGAACTCCGAGCCTGCCAGCTCCGAGCAATTCGAAGTATCCGCCTGTAAAGTGACAAAACCTCTTGCCGTGTGGCAGGCGTCATTGCGGGTCTTTAAAAAAATGTAATAAATAAACAAACAAAGATTAGATAATATTTTCTGCTATATATTCGCATTGTATACACTGCAGAACTACACATGATATCAACGCAAATAAGTTCAATTATAGTGCGGACATTTTAATTCTACATTTTTAAAGAGTGCAGGCTTTCACGCTGAAGTGTGTTATAATCAGAACCACTAGATGGCAATATATTACTTTTAGACTAAGCTGTACCTGGTGAAACAATTTTATTTCCGTATTTTCAGTATAGCTGCATGTCATATAATAAAAACTGCCAGCAAAACACACTGCAGACAACAGGAACATATTCGTTTAAATAAAGCAGGTTTAGAAAATTAGTAATATCCTGGTTACTGTTAAATGACAAAATATGTACTCTAATTTAACAAGCATTGAGTGACTTCGACTGGATAGCTAGTTGATGTGACTAAAACGCTTTTGAGGTAACGAGTATATACTGACTTACTGCGATATCGTGTAAAGTTAATAATACCAATAGGCATAATTAATATATTACATATTATACATTATAACAATCCCTCCAACTCGGATTTTTTAAATAAGATATTTAGGGATAATTAGCAAGTATTAAATTACAGACATGCAGTTGCCAAAACAACACAAGGAACCGCAGCACCAGAGACCATTCAAATGTCGAGATACCTACACACACGTTCGCCTGTAGGACACCGCGCGTCCCCACCCTCTTACAGGCGTTTGTCGCTTTCTTATGACGACAGATGCGTTTGCTGTGACGTATTACGCAGGCCGTGGGAGCTGCGGCGACGCCGATGCCCTGCAGGAAGTGATGCGGGGAAAATTCTCATTAATATCCACTCAGTAGAAACTGAGAAAAGGGGAAGGAAGGCAAAGCGCCGAGAAAACGGAGGCACCGATAGTCCGGTACTCGCAGTTTATACACGAGGATCCACCGGATCGGCACACGCGTGGCACAGCCGGGGTAAAGGACGTCGGAGACGAGGTGGTTTCGATGAGGAAGCCGCTCCGCGTCGTCTGAGCCCGAGTGAGCCGGAGCCTCGGGAGCGATGAGTGTCGCTTTCGCGGTACACACCGCCGCCTAGAAGGTAAGTTCGCTGTTACCGGGGCCCTGCCACCCGGGCGGCTTACGAGCCTTGACACGTTCTGTGACTGTGGCTGGAACTTCTGGGAACTGTCAGCGGAGGGGACCGCGGTGCGGGCGGGCTGGGCGACGGTGCGGACGGGTCCGGCCAGCTCGCCGAAGCGCTTCTCATAACTACAGGCGCGTTTCTGCTTGCAGGCAGGCGGCCCCCTTCGTAACTTTGGACACACTGACCGCTTGTAAGAAGCTGGCTGAGTAGTTGGTAAAATGCCCTCGCTGTGTTTTTTAGCACATCTACAAACGAATAAGGTGATCATCAGCAGCTGCTTACTGTGACCCGGTTACGTCCAGATGTCTTTGTTACCCCTGGCTAAACAATGATCCCCGCGCTGTTCAGCTGCCGAGCGGGGAAGCTCTGGCTGCATGCGACGGAAAGACGGCAAACGTCGGCCGGTTGCTTCGGCTCGCTGAGCCTAGCTGACTACGCCGGGATGCTTCCCAGTAGCCGTTCTGACGCGCTGAAATGTCGCTAATTGTTCTTTTAGCTGTCAGAGCGGCTTTCCCGCGGACGCCGTGTGGCTCGGTGGGCATGTTACGGATCTGTCACGTTTTGCCGAGCGATCGGCCACAAAGTGCCTGGAGTCGGGGTGTGATCGGAGTCGGACGCCGTAGGTATCCGTGTGGGATCGGGGTGTGATCGGAGTCGGACGCCGTAGGTATCCGTGTGGGATCGGGGTGTGATCGGAGTCGGACGCCGTAGGTATCCGTGTGGGATCTGGCGTGGAAGCTGATTGATTTATTTTTTCCTGAGTCGGGAAGCCATCTCGGCTGTGACCGGGCTCTCCTGTCGCATGGGCCGGGAGTGCTGCCTGGGCATGCCCGCGGCGGCCGTCTGTCCACGTCGCTTACATTCGCTTTCTTCCAGTGTAATTCATCTGGTCCCCATTTGGACCCCGTGTTACGCTCAGCTGGCACAGAGTGCAGCTATTAGACCATAGGCCCAAATTGAATAGAAGCTTTATTGTTCTGCCTGTGCAAATACGTCCTGCTTTGGCACGTGCGGGTTTCACATTTTCTCCATTAATTCAATGTTTGTGCGTTGTCAGACCATACCCGAATTTAGGACTTCTCAACTTTACCTGCTTGTCTGCATGTTTGCCAGAAACTTTTCTCTCATAGCCGCCCACCACAGCAAAGTCTGTGGTTTTTGTTAATGTTTACGTTTTAACCACGTAATCGTGTTATTGTAGAGCAGGCAGAAATAAAGCAGGATTGCTGTTTCTGGGGTAGTTAAAATGCTTAACGTCTGTAAAATGACCTAGGCATTATCAGTATTGACTTGTTTACTAAATTAGAATGTTTAATGTGCATTATATAGTGATGCAACAAGTATTTCTATTCCTGTGTGTACAGCCTGTGTAATGTGATGCAGGGTTAATTCATAGGTACAGGGCTGGTCACGTGGCCGGGTTTTGTATTGCAGCCACTCAGCAACACACACACACAGATAGACGCGAGCGCGTGCACACACAGACAGACAGACACACACGGATAGACTAACACAGAGACACCCGGACAGACAGATACACATGGATAGAGACACAGGCATGCGGACAGAGACACGGAGACCCAGACGCACACACAAACACTGACCCTCCCGGAGCTGATGACATGGCTGCAGGGAAATCTTACACTGTGCCAAAGGTCGCAAGTTTTGCTGCGCTCCCTCGGGGAGGCTGTGGTAATTAAGCCGCCTCCGGGGGTGAAACCCCAGTGCAGCATCCCCCTGCCTAAGAGCCGCGGCAGGCAGTGACCTTACCCTTAGGCAGGCTGTGTTTGGGGTCAATCTGACCCCAGAGCATCTGGAAACAGTAGGCATTTTCACGTGGGGGATATTAACACTCCCAAGGGGTTAAGCACTCTCAGGGCTGACTCCGTTATGGCAACCCGGCTGTTTTCCCCTATTGGTAGCACTCTCTCTGTGGTGTGGTCCTTCATGTAACTGGGTCTGCACAAACATTTAAATCGGCTCTGAATTAAATAACGTTAAGCGCAAGATCTTTCAGATTTGCTGGAACTGCAATTTTGAGATCAAGTTTTACAGATACTGGAGCTCTGTTTTGTGGTCTGGTCTCTTAAACAGCTGACACGTCAGTATTATATACGATCGATCTTCTGTAATCTTAAACAAACTTAAACGTACAGCTACAAGATGAACATATCTGTTTAGAAGGCAGGTTTTGATTTTAGTACACAATGTGTTTATTTGCGGGTTTTTCAATGGCAGCTTTTGAAATGCAAAGTTATTATGAATTGGGTGTGTTTTGCGACAGTGGTGGGCAGGAAGCTGGTAAAAACAGCAGCCTGGCAGCAATGTCACTGCAGACAGTCACATGAAATCACCTACCAGTGTGTGTGGGGGATATAAAGACATTTGTGCAACTTTGACAGACCTGTGAAAGGTATTAACTGTCATACTGAGAGGGACTGGGATCAATTCAGCTCCCTCGCCGTTCATCTGGAGGTTAGAGGACGCAGTGCCTGGCTCTTGGCAGATTGTCCGTTTTTTGGAGCAGCAGATCTGCAAGTTTTGATGTGCAGGGTTTTTAGCGCCTGAGCCAAAACGATCCACATGCAGCTTAGTACTGAATTCCAAAGAATCCTGAAATTATATGTTAAGCTTGGAGGTGTGAGATGCGAGATATGAACTCCTGGTTTGGCTGTGCGAACCGTGCCGAGCTGGCCTGTCTTTGAGGATGGGCATGGGCCAGAGCGAGCCAGTTTATTTGGGGCCCCAACTGAGACCGACACAAACGTAGTAATGGGAATCATTGTGCCTTATTGGTCACTAATACAGATACAAATATAATAAAGAATAATAACTCGTCGATCGCTGATGGTTTACCGTGTGACTTTCCTGAACTTCCTGGCGTGGAATTCTCAAATTTAGTCTACATAATCCGGGGCTGAAGCATTATCCGAATGGTGACATGGCTACACAGTTCACAGTATCTTAGGCCGTGTCATCACATGTCCAAGATAGGGTTTAAATTAGCATTTCCATTGATGACAAATGACATTCAGATGAAATGTGGCTGCATGTAGTCAATGGGGGGGAAAAAAACAATTAACCTGTAATTTAGCCGATCATTATCTAGGCAGATTTCCTTTTTGGGTGGGGCCTCCAAGACAGGGGTGCTGCCCACCAGTAATACACCAGCCCAACAACAGCTCTGACAAAGCATTGGGAGCATGCTTCAGCCACCCAGTTCCATGCCGGCTTATGTTAAGTTCTTAATCAGGACATTCATTGCATGTCTTTTTTTTTCCTTCAGTTTTTTCAACTATCCATATTCCATAGCCACTTATCCAGCAGAGAGCCTCAGCTGGCCTGGAGCCCATCCCAGGAAGCACTGGGTACAAGGCAGCTGGACACTCTGGACAGGATATCAGTCTGTCCACAAGTCAAACACTCTCTCGCACAATATGGGTGATTCAGAGACGCCAGTTTGCTTATCCGTGTGTTTTTTGGACTCGGCAAGGAAACTGGAGTACCCAATGGAAACCTTCAGAACTCTCAGCGCAGGGGTGCAATTTGGCGCCCCCAGCCCTGCATGTTAAATATCACCAATTCATACTGAACAGTTAAACTGTCTGGGGGTAACTCCTCACCTGCTGTGTATTCAGTGCCGCTTTATATAACACTTCATGCTACTTGCTGCGCCCTCCTCACAGTGCTGGTTATATTTTCGCAAATAAAATCATGCCTTATATAGTTAAAATCTGAATTTGACTGGATTTGCAGCGGTGCGATTGTCCGGAGTCATGCCCCGTGGCAAACACAGGCTGCTCTGTGGCTGAATGAACAACCTGCTGTAGCATTTTACCTCTTTTATAATGTGGAAGATTTACTATAATTATGTCTGTAAGCTAGCAGCTGCTGGTTCTCTGAAGCGTGTGAGTCTGCCGTTGTGGCCCACATGTTCCTGGAGAGTGCTTAGCTCTGCAGCTGAGGCTCACCACTGCCCCTTGTTATCCGATATGTTTCCCTGGCCATCGGTGAAGGACTTCCGGGGTCGTAGTGCAGCTCTGCTTTCTGATGGGTTGTGAGAGTGTGCGGTTTGCTTTGGGAAGCAGAAAATGATCTCCATCTTGGGTTTTAATTTTTATTTGTAGACTTAACCAGCCATCTGCTTTGTTGTGGGGGGGAGAGTTACATATGCGGAGTGGAGAACATTGTACCATCAGGCAGAAGTTTAAGCATGTCTGCGCTTCCCTCCCTCCCTGCAAAGCTACCATCCATATCTGTAACTCTGTCCTAAGAATTTTTGAAAGCAAGCAAAGATTGCGTGTGTTTCATGTACTCTAGTGAATCCTATTGCACAGATTTTTTTTTGGGGGGGGGGGGGGGTAGATGTACATCCAGCAGATGTACGCGTCTGACCGATTTTCTCTGGGTTTGACCTCTTGGTTCTTGGAAATTTCGCTGTGAGAAAGTTGGGGGGGGGGGGCGGTTCAGCTCTGTGTCCCCGCTACTCCGTGGGGTTGCGGGGCTGTCAGCAGGGATGGGACTGAGCAGTGTCAGGCAGGATTATCAGATTAAGGTCCCAGTGTTGTCAGCCAGGCAGGCCCTCAGTCTCAGGCCACATTGCCAGCTTGCCGGCACAGAGGAGACTGTCCTTTGGTCTGGCGATGGAAGCGGGTGAGCTGTGGTGTTCCTAACCTTCAGACGGGGTCAGGGCCGTGCTTGTATATGCACACTGCATATAGCATTGCTGTGACAGTGGCCACCTAAGAATGTGGTTGGTATAAAGAAAAGTATTATTATTATTCTGTTTTTAAAAACCCAGCTTGATAAAAATGACTCTTAACATATTCTTTCTCTGTCATAGTTTTCTAAGGCTACTATATTATATCAAAGACTTTAAAATCTAGCTGAAATACTTGCATAGTCCTGGTTTATGGGTGAGTGCACTGGCAGTGATGATAATGATTCATTTACATTATGTCCACAGTAAGCAGAAAGGCGATAAACAACCATTTAGGTAAAACGACCCAAAAAATGCGAGTAACAATGCACCCCAATTCTGGGAGCATCTGAGACCACAGTGGCTGAGAGTCTAAGCAGCCATGTCCACGCTGCAACTGAGGCATGCTGGGAAGGTTGGGGTGGGGGGGTCAGAGGGGTACCCCTTCCGTTTCTGCTGACTATAAAGTCGAAGAGCAGACACAAGGCAAAGATGTCACTTTACTGTATTAAATTCTAAATTATCTTATATTGAAGATGTTGGTTTTTATATTGAGGTGCTTTTTCACCGCACCAGGTACCATACTTCGGGTACTTTGACCAAATACCAGAAGTACAGTAGTTCAGGGTGTTGGTTTTCCACTGGCGTAAAAACTGGCAGCTGTGCCGAGTGAAATCACAATGCGAGGTGAGGTATTTTGTACTGATTTAGAAAAATAGCTGTAATATTATAATAGGGCTGGACGGTGTGCGATATTAATGCCAACATCATTTGTTATGCACATGCAATTATTACATCGCTGGTCAGCTAGAAAGAGATCAGGCTTTTTCTTACTTTCAGTTCTGTACAGACATTATAGCGAGTCTTGCTAAAACATTTTTACTCTGTCATAGGAAAAAAAGAAATGTAGTTTTGCAATTTCAATAATTATTCCTTTTCAAGAAAATCTAGTATATGTTTAAAAATCAATCCAAAGTTTACCTCAGCTGCTTTTGCGTGACCACTGCATTGCGCTCTCTGAGATGACCACAATCATTTTCATCCTCGCTGTTTAAGTCACTCCCAGACTTAGACTCCTAGCAATATTTATTACAACAAAATCACATTGCGATATTTGAATCATTTCCAATACAGTTATTTCCTAGTATACACTCAACCGGAAGTTAATGCACACAGGAAAGTACCAGAAGTTACCCTCCCAAAAGTACGGTGCCTGGTGCGGTGGGAAAATGCCCTATATCTCTTCTGTAGAATGTGCTAAGTGAATATAGTAAATAATGCATAAAATGCTCCGTGTGTCGTTGGGACATTGTCCAGACTCTGCTTCCTGTCACTCATCACTTATTAAATGTAATTTGAGAAAATCACTGGGGGAAAAACTGACACTAATCTCAGCATCACCGAAAGCATTCAAGGTAAAGATAGAGCGCCTAAATGCATGCAGTATAACTTACACGGTACATTTTAGCGTAAATTAACTCCCCTTTAGGTTGCTTTCCTGGTCATCACTCTGTTAGTTTAAGGTACGGTAAATGGTATTATTAATATTAAAAACTCAACTATTTAACATGGTCCTAAAGACAGTTCTAAGAATACAAATGATTATTGGAGGCTTCAATATTGTATTAACAAGTAAACAGTGACCCACTGAATGAATTTGGGGGTTATAATGGAGAATGGGAATCTGCACTTAAAATGAAATTTACACTATGAAGGTTGGAAAGTCAGCAAGGAGCTCCAATAATAATCTCAGCAGTCCCGGCTAAATTGCTTTTTATTGGATTTTTGCAATAAGATGCAACATCCGATTCGCAGCGTTCCATTCCTCCCCACACAGAAACACCCGATACCGGAGCTGCATGCTTCCTGTGAGATCGGTAAGGAGAATTTGCAGTGCTTTAGCGCGGCATCTAGCATTGTCTAAATTTAAACACGGTGATTAAGGTTGTCATCCTATCGCGTAACGAAATACCTGAGGACCGCAGGGGGTCAGGGTGACAGGCCGGCGAAGGCGAGAGACGCAGACACAGAGAAGAGTTGGAGAGGGGATCTTCCTGGCAGGCACGCCGCAGGGGAGTATCATGGGCTGGTGACACGTGTGCCTGGGCAGGTTCATTCATATCGGCAGGAGCGGCAACATCTGTGCCGCGCGTGGGAGGCGATGCCGCCGCCGTGAGGCCTACGTGCTGCGTTTGGCGGGCGGCTCGCGATCGGCCCGGAAGTGGGCGTCGTCGCCATTGGTGGTGGTCGAGCGTTCCGGAGACGGAGCCCCACCCTGTAAAGAGTCAGCCAAGGCACTCACTTTCTAAATCTAATTTTACTTGTGGGAGAGAGGATGTAGACCTCCACAAAACCAGGCAATAACTCTCTGACTGCAACAGAGGCGTTAAAAGAAAAAAAAAAAAAAACAATTATGTGCCAAGAATTGTTCCCGGCAAGTCTCGCTAGGGCCATTCCACACTTTTACAACCAGGCTTTATACTTGGACGCTTACTTGAAATTGAACGCTATGGATTTGCGGTGAAATACTTTCACATACCACCAGAGAGTATAACCGCTTATCCTGGGGTGTCAGTTGCTTAATTGGCCTACTGATTAGCCCCATGTTTCCCAATCTGGTCCACGAGGGCCCTTGGCCTGTCCACGTTTTTGCTCCCTCGCAGCTCCCAGGGAGCAAAAAGGTGGACTCTGTCTGTGGGACCCCAAGGGCCAGGTTGGGAAATACTTTTTTAGCAGAATGATCTTCAAGTTACAAGATGGTGGTGAATTTTAATGTCTTTAACACCGTGTGGAGCTGGATCATTTTACTTTATCGTGATAGTAGAATTTAACGGTAAGATATTTGTTTTTTTTCGTTGTCTCCCCCATTAGCTGTCTCATTCTTCTCTTAATGATTAGCATTCCATTTTTCCCACACTGGGTCCAGCGCCCACGAGTGGCCCCACCTGCCTTTCCGTCATGAGAGGACTGTGTATTGTGTTTGAAAGTATCTTCTGGAAGTGAAAGCCAGCTTTGCGGGGACTGTAATGGTCTGTCTGCCTGTCTGTCTTTCAGCACCGTGGATGCCAGCTCAGCCCATTGAAATCGGCGATGGTTCCTCCTTCCTTTACAGCCGGTGTGTTCTGGGAAGTCTGTGTGAGTATTTCCTCTTACTGGGGTTGGATCTCAGCCCTGTTTTTCGCGAATGCTTCTGACAGGTCGAGTAAGCGTTGTCCGGCGTCAGATTGGCATATCGTCATCTTTCCCTGTAATGAATACTGATGAATAGTGTTTAAGTAACCCATGTAAAGTGGCAGCTGAAGCCCTTATTTAGTGACCCGGCGGTTTGTTTGGTTGCCTCCACATTTGGAGCCCTGCTGGCCGAAAGCACCTTCGGCTGCGGCTGAAGGTCGTGACACCAGGAGCTGTCATTAGCCGGTCCGGAGGAGCTGGAAGTGGGGGCCGCCATCCCCTTAATTGAGTGTTTCTGCAAGCTCACTGCGGTGGGACGGACCTCCATTTCCTGTGTGACAGCCCTTGGAATGTGCCTAGTTATTTTTTTACCGTCTCAGTTTTTAAATATTGAATAAGGTCATGAGCTTATATTACGTGGACATAGTTTTGAGGACGTCTTTTGTTTTGCATGATCACCATTATTGGGTGTCATAGTGGCTTGGTGGATAGTGCTCTGGGTAGGTCAACCACAGGTGGAGCCCCCCCCCCCCCCCCCAAGCGTGTGCATGCACATGCGTGTGTGGACTTTGCACGGTGAAATTGTAGCCAGCCTCTTTGGAGGCATCCCTACTTCATGACCACAATTAGCCCTTGATTTGTAGGATGCTGTTAACTTAACCAGCTACTTACCATTCACCCTGTTTCTTAGCTGAGGTCCTTTTACCTTTTTGTCGATATCGTGAAGCACAGTTTCCGGGTTTTGCCTGAGCAGCTCGCGGACTCTTTTTGTTTACGTTCCACCTACTGTAAATCAAAGGGGCTTACGGCAATCCCTCCAGAGGATTTTGTCTAACCGTTAGCGGAGTGCTGGCGGCCGGTCATTAAACTAAAAGGTCGGCCATCAGAAGCCCAGCGGCCACAGCCTTTTCCTCCGCGATTTGCCTCCCTGCTTCGGCATGGCGGTAATGCCAGTTAGGGCGAGAGGGTGAAGGTGACTCAAGTGGCCGAGTAACACAGCGGCCTGCAGAAGGTAAGTAAAGAGAGTGAAAGGTGCCTTGGATCCCGCAGGAGTCATAATGGGGATATTGTGCTTGTCTAGCCTGAGTGTTTTTCGTCTGCCAATGGCCCTGAGCGCTCCCTAACGTTCCTTAATCGCCCAGCTTAATTGCGGCCTGGGCTCTGTAATTCACAGGCTTCATCTTGCCCTGACTCCTGGCGTAACAATGCTCAAGTATTAAAAGCTCTCTTTTGTCCTCGGCTCCAGTCTTGCTTTCTTATATTCTTTAGATCGCTTTGGCGGTGCCTTGGTATCGCATGCCAACGGCCTGCTTCACCCGCTTGCTCAATGACGACCGGCGGAGTGGTGGTATTCCTCGCATTGCGTTCATTTAGCGAGCAAGTTTGAACAATGGCCGCTAATGTGGAAGTACGGCCAGGCTGCTCGTGAGACTGGCTGGCCCTGTGGCCATGGAAATGAGTGTAGCGTCCGCCCCCCCCCCGCGCGCCACGCCTCCCACCCTCTAGATGGCGACTCGCCATGTCGCGGTCAGCATTTCTCTGGTTCAGAGACTCATGGACAGGGACTCGTTGGGGTGGAATGCCAATTCCCTGCGTCATTAAGGATCTTGCAGCTGGCAGCAGCTGGCCCAGCTCACTCCCTGGTCTATATTAGTACATTACAGCTTTAAAACAAAATTTAGTTTTAAAGTTATTTGCTTGATGAGTTTGTTCAAAGCGACATACATGAGAGAAAATCTTGGGTTCAGAGAATGGGGTCAGCCAGCACCCCTGGAGCAGTTGAGGTTAAGGGCCGTACTGAAGGCCCCAACAGTGATTTGGTTACACTGCCAACCACAAGATGTGAGCCCACAACCATCCGGGCGCAAATCCTCAACCTACTGAGCCCCACAGCTTCCTGCTGCGAGAGCTTCCGCTGCCTTCTTGTTTGTGAGAAACAGCCCGTGCCTTTGTGCCGTGTTTCCAGTTCACAGGCTTCTTGCGCTCCACCTGTGCTTTTCTGAACTCGAACACTAAACACAGATGTCACCTGCATATTACTGGGCCTGGGGCTGAGATCTGTAATGCTGCATGAATCGAAAAGCCAGACAGTATTTGAATGTAAACGATGTCATGGAGAATGTAGACTGGGTTGTATAAGTATAAGGTCTTCTATTAAAACTTGACTCTTACGCACATGTGTGTGTGTGTGTGTGTGTGTGTGTGTATATATATATATATATATATATGTATATGTATATATGTGTGTATATATATGTGTATATATGTATATATATGTGTATGTATGTATGTATATGTGTGTGTGTGTGTGTGTATGTACATAATATGCACCCATGCAGAGACACATAAAATTGTTTACATTTCTATATTTATACCTTTATTTGCGCATGCATACCCCAAAGCTGTTTATATCCTACATAATTTTAGTCATGTCTCCATGCTTTATTTATTAATAGGACATTTATATTTGTTGTTCTGTTTATTTTTAGTATTTTTGTCATGATTTTATGTTAAAGGTTATATATAAAGTGTGAATTACTGTTGGAATGTGACCATAAGGTGTGTATGTATGCATGTTCATTCATTCATATTCTTCGGTGTGTAGAAATATTCTGGTATTTATGGTAATTGTTTAGTACGTATCTTCCGGGGATAGCCGGCCTGGCTGTGTCTGGCATGACGGCAGTACGGTAACCTTGGTGCGCCATCTGCAGCCGCCTGTGTGAGTGCCAGCTCCTCACTCGGCGCCCATCTTGTCCTCCCTGGCAGGACCCGATGGCATGCTGAGGTGCGCGGCCAGCCCAGAGCAGCGGTATCGCGGCGGAGCCAGCCGGACCTGAGGTGCCGGGGGCGGGAGGGGCAGAGGACGAGACATGGGCCAGTGTGTCACTAAGTGCAAGAACCCGTCGTCCTCGCTCGGCAGCAAGAGTGGAGACAAGGAGTCGGGCTGCAAGTCCCACAAGAAGGGGACGGGCGGAGCGGGGGCCGGAGGAGGGGGCGGGGGTGGCGCCCACAAGGAGGAGGCCGGCCCGGGGTTTGGCAAGTCTGCTGGCGACCTGCTGGCCAACGGCACCAAGAAAATGGAGGTGACGGCGGAGACGACGGCCCCTCCGGCCCCCCCGGGCGAGCAGCGGCGGGACGAGCCGTCCCCCGACGGCGAGGAGTTCTCCCTGGTGCGCATCGAGGAGCTCTTCAGCTGCTACAAGGACGAGAAGGACGACGCCATCCTGGAGGAAGGCATGGAGCGCTTCTGCAATGACTTGTGCGTGGACCCGGCCGAGTTCCGCGTGCTTCTGCTGGCCTGGAAGTTTCAGGCGGCCACCATGTGCAAGTTCACGAGGTGAGAAGCCCAGCCGTCCCTTTTTTTTACCACCGCCAGACAGAAAGCATTCAGTCTGAGCAATGTAGATGGTATTCTCAAGTTGATAGACCCAGTACCGTGTCCCTCAGCAAGCTCGCTATGCCAACACCTTAGCGGCCAGCCGCGGGGCCTCTGCAGGTCGCCAGGGAGGGATGGATGAAGGATTCTCGAGGGGTCCGGCTGCTGCGGACTAGTCGCTATGGCTGTGGCTGAGCGTTTGCTGGCAGCAGGGGAATAATGACCGTCATCATGGCGGGGATTGGGCCAAGCAGCTTCATGTAGAATGAGGGGAATGCTGTGGCTTGGGCGAAAGGCGAGCAATTACCCACAATGCTAGTGCCAGCTTTAAAGTTTTACAAATGGCAGGCTCGTGTCCCCAACCCCCCCCCCCCCCAGGTAGTTTTATGGGATGATATTTTTAAAAGCACAACAATATTATTAACAAATTGTATAAGTGTAATTTGTAATCTATTACTAGTCATTATATTCCCAAACAAAACTTGATATTCTTATGATAAATGTAGTCATATGTTGTAACAAATTAGAGAACAGAACGGATTGTATTTACAAATCAATGTTAACTATAATCAAACTAAAGCAAAAATTTGACACATTTTTTATTTAGGGAGAGCCTAAGACCAGCGAGACAACATAGCACTCATGCTAGCTACTAAAAGGTTCATTGGTAACCTTTGCATTGTCGGCTGTTCCGTTTTATTTACTGTCTGTAATCGTTTGCGGTGGTGGAGACTGAGTGAACGCGGAGTGTCACCTGGAGGCCGGTATGAAAGCCAGGTCTAAGTGCCGAGCTGCATGGCTCCTCGGGATAGGAGATGCGAGCCTGGGAGGGTCACAGCTTTGCCGTTTGGGAAGCGGGCATGATGATCACAGCGCTCCTGTAGCTACAGCAGATTGTACATGCTTCTCCCTGTGCTGTCTGAGACTTTGCCCAGTGTGCTTCTTAGGTCGGGGTCAATCTGAGGTGCTATCAAACCTGCAATTAGCCCCAAAGTTATACCATTAAGCACTAAATGTTATTCTGCTCTTTCAGCCTTCACTTGATTGACCCCAGCTATTTCGCTGCTAACCGGGTCACAACATATCTGGTTTTTATGGTCGTATGTCTTAAGTTTTACCATGTTAATACACACTGTAAATATTAAAGTCATGACTTGTCATTGTTTCTTTAATCGCCTCACCGCATGCAATTTTTTGATAACCAAATGGGAATATAGTATGACCAATGATTTTTAATGGAGTCCTGTGATACTCCTTCCTAGTTGTAAACAATGCGAGAGTTTAGGTCATGATTTTTCACAGAATCCTAGAATTCAAAGCTAAAATCAAAACATTCAGTTAACATCTCATGGTGAAACTGTTACCTGGTTTACTTCATATTAAAAAAAAAAAAAATCACTAGACTGACTTGCGTAGGATTTGCAGTATTTTATTTTATTGAAAGCTTATGCTTTAAAATCTCATAATTTCATGTAATAAAGTGCACTTTCTGTGGTTGTGGGGCTTCTGATTTTAGAGCCTTTTGTGAAATATGTTTTAGATTTTTCTATCGATTGCACGGTCCAAATTAGCATGTCGTTCCACCTCTTGAGTGACTGCTGTTATATGTATATGTGGTATATGGCGTTCTCTGTTCCCCTGCCTGCTGGGAATACATATGGTTTTAGCGCCGCCCACCACGGCAGATGCTTTGATATGCAGACAGATAATTAAAAGAACTGTATGGCGGGTCTTTTTCCAAACTTTCTTGAGACCTATTGTTCCAAAACTGAAGCAGTGTCACATAGTAATGGCAAAACAATTTTTTGAATTCTGTAGTTTTGGAATTGATCTCGTTAATACAATAACTCAAAAACGTTTTTGAAAGTGTTTCAAACTTTGCAGCAGCATTTTATCTGTACCGAAGTGGAATTGGTTACATTTGGAGACAGATCTCTCTGAAATTCAAAGTGACGCCACTTAATGTCAGCAAAGCTAAGGGAGAAAGCAGATGATATTTGACCTTGTGATTGTCCACAAAGTCATTTATGAATCATTTATGATCTACACCTGGTTTCATTTTCAGTGAAATTGCCCCAAAAGTGAAGCAGCAGCGCTGTGTGACGGCAAAAGATGGAAACGGCAGCTGTAAGACTCGCATGATCTTGTGAACAGAGTAAATCTAAAAGTATTGCAGGGATAATTTTCAAACTTTGCACGCACATTGTAGGAATGGCAAACTGGAAGTGATTGAGACTGATTGTCCAAAAACTGCACCAGTACCACAGCGATAACGGCAAAAGGGTTATAGACGTTTTGTCCATTAGCATGACAACTCAATAACTCAAAATGTATCTGACAAATCTTTTTTTAAACCTTTGCAGACATATTGCAAGGTTCAAGATCTGGACCTGATCAAATTTTGAGATAAATCGGACCTAAACTGAAGCATCGGCTCTCATGCTAAGTTCACACCACACAATTTTTGCCCCGAATTTCTGTGGACCGAGAGTTTTTGGAGATCGCTGATAGAACCCCCAGATCGGAGGGAAATCGGTGCTTGATCATGACGGGGATGACCGAAGAATGCAATGCTCTCGTTTCCGACAGCACGAAATCTAGTTGCCATGTTGTGCAATAAAAAAAAAAAAAGTTTAACCACCCTACTTAAAATACAGTGCCCTCTCTCGTCTTATTGCCATCTGTTTATTGAGTCTTTTTGAAAGCATTGAAATTCAGCTTGTACCTTGCAGGTACTATTTTTGTAGAAAATAAAACTTTTCAAGTTCAAATTTTTCAAGTTAAACCATTAAATATCAGTTAAAATATGGGTCATTCTTAGGAATTTGATCCAGAATTTGGATCCATTAATCCAAATACTGTATTTCATTGTCTGTGTAGAGTAATTGACCTTTCCTTAATTTTTTAGATCTCTTAAAATTGCAATTTGTTGCTCTGATTTTTTTTTCTTAAGCCATTGGCAACAATCAAGCAACATAAAATTAAATGTTTTTTATCTTCCACCTTTTATTGCTTGTAATCCACAATAAGCACGCAGTTTATATAAGATGTATAGTTAATACACTTGATTAAAAGCACCAGAGGCAAAATTAACCAATTGACAATTTAACCAATTAAGTTGTACAATTTGAGTCTGCCTTCCAACTCATTTTTAAAAATTTTCATGTTATGGTGACAACATTGTGAGTGGCCAATATATTCCCCTTGGTTAATTCTACTTTGTTTTAATACCATTTTTTATACTGTTGAATTCAGAAAAGGATGTTGGTCAACTTTCCGATTCAGAGTAAGTCAGTGAGCTCTTCTATCGATAAACGTTAATGTTACTTAAAATTACAGATGTGGAGCACAATTTTAAATTTAAAATGTTTAACCATTGGCAGAAGAATGTAATAGATGCATTTTCGGCTTATAAGCATGAAAATAATGTCTATAGGTCCGAGCCAAAATGTTTTTTCTTGCAATTCAGTCTCACTGCATGACTCATATATCTTACAGCAGAAACCGCAATAAAACACTCTGACACTTGTAAATCTCTAAGTCAGTTTGATTATTTGGTAAGTTCTGTGTTTTTGTTTAGCTCAAATATATAAACATGCCTTCACACGTTCAAATATCAATCAAATGCGCACCATGTAGAATTCCGATACGGATGGGTGTCTGACCTGAAACCAGTGTCATTCGCTCATTGATTAATGATGACGAGTAATGGGGCATCAATCGTCGTTTCCCAAGGGTGCCTCACTGCCTGTTGCCATGACAAGAGCAGAGCAATTAAAAATGTTCTGAGAATGAGGAAGGGGGTGGAAACGACAGCTTGCATCCACATGATCCTTCCTTGGAACTGAATTTGCCTCCGATAGCTCTTTCCTGGATATAGTTTCCCTTTTCACACATGCACCGCCTCACACGGACTGCTCTCTCGCCATTATCGCCGTGGAGAGTCATGCACTTCATTGGCATGTAAAAGCACACTGGGGACAATAAAATGAATCGGTCGTCTGGCTCCAGAAAATGTTGATCCCACCACAACCCCGCTAAGATGGAGAGGCGTGGCAGCTCCAGCAAACGGGAACTCTGTCTGCAGCGTGGGCACTCCCATTCGGCCCAGTGCGGGGGTGTTTACGTTTCCCGGCCCCCAGTGACCTTTCAACACAACTTCGAAACAATACGACTGTAATGAAACGGAACATCTTGATTACAGAACTATTGGCCTGGCCTTCCCCTCTGGAGCCGGGGGGAGTTTTGTGGGTGTGTCGTGGGCAGATTGTACCATGCCGATAGTGGGGGGCAAGGAGATTTCCCTTTGCTGTGAAGTGTAGACATTTCCAAAGCAAGCCCAGGACAGGGAATCATTTTTGTATAGGCAAACGGCATTGTGTCCTAGTCTCGCACAGTTATGGCACCAGATTGCTCAATTCTGTTCAGTTTCTGGTTTTGTAATTCCAGCTTTAAAATGCACATTTTTGTACAACGTGCTACAGTCATAATCGCCAGTCATCGAAAATCTAGCTGTTGTTTTTTGTTCTTCCTTGTGGGTGTTTTCTGATTAAAATAGGTACTTGTAACAAATAAATAGCCACCAAGGTATTACTCCCAGGCTTGATTCCATAAGAGTCTGAGAAGACATTGTAGATAACGTAGATAGAAATCGGACGACATTTTGATAACCTTTGTACCAAACAATGCTGCCAGAAATTCTCCATCCTAATTAAGCGCTTCTTACGTTAACTTATTTGTAAGCAGTTACTAAATTGGATGGGTAAAATTTAGTAGACTGTGGCAGAAATTATTTTCACTCTTGACATAATCAATCTTGAGGTATCATTTCTTTCCACGCAAACGTGTAAACAATGAGAGCATCGGTGTGGCTCCCGCAGAGGTCAGCAGCTGGCAGTACCTCGTTGCACCCTGCGATGATGGCGTGCCTCTGCAGGCAGGCTCGCTGCAGAGCTGAGTCGGCTGCAGCGAACGCCAGCGGTTTCCTCACTCCCCTGACCTGCGACTCGACGTACCGCCAACCTCGTTTCTCACGTGTTGTTGACCCGACACCGGCTGCATCGCACCCTGCGCAGATGGGGGGGTAGCTGAGTGGGTCTTGTCCCAGTTCTTAGGCCTCCCCCTAGCTAGTCCACATTTTGTTCTGTCCCACCTCCAACACACCTGTTTTTTTTTTTCTTTCTTTGCTAATAATAAAGACCTTCATTACCTGTCTCAGGCAAGCTGGTGGTGAACTAGAAGGCAGAGAAGACTCTGTGGGAGACCGAGATATGTGTTGGGAGCCACTGAAGCAGCCTCTTGGGAAAGCTACCCCTTCATCATCTCACTCTACCTCTTTCTCTGACCCCCACCCCCCACCCCCTGCAGGAAGGAGTTTGTGGAGGGCTGCAAGGCCATCAAGGCAGACAGCCTAGATAGCATCTGTGCACGCTTCCCATGCATGCTGCTGGAAGCCCAGGTGGAGGAAAAGTTCAAGGACCTATACCGCTTCACCTTCCAGTTTGGGCTGGACTCGGAGGAGGGGCAGCGCTCGCTGCACCGGGACATCGCCATCGCGCTCTGGCGCCTGGTCTTCACCCAAGACACACCGGCCATCCTGGACTGCTGGTTGGACTTCCTGACGGAAAATCCCTCGGGGGTGAAGGGCATCTCGCGGGACACCTGGAACATGTTCCTCAACTTCACTCAGGTCATCGGGCCGGACCTCAGCAACTACAGCGAGGACGAGGCCTGGCCCAGCCTATTTGACACCTTCGTGGAGTGGGAGGTGGAGCGGAGGAAGAAGGACGCCTTGGCCAAGAGGCCCCTCGGGGACCCCAGCACAATGACACCAGGCTCTGAGGATGAGGAGGAGGACCAGGGCAGCCGGATTGGCCAATGACTGATCTGGACCTGCCAATGAAAGACTCATTAAGTAAAACTGCATCTGTGAAACTGTTACCATTATTGTTATTATTTTGAATTTTTTTAAATGAGGTGTGGGTGGGTATGTGAGGGAGTGGGGTAATTTCTTAACTACCCTAATATGCCTTGTTTTATGAAAGGGCTCTAGAATACTGTATATTATGTTGCCAGGCTGTTTTATTTAAATTATTTTTTTTTTTAATTTTTCGTTGGGTAACTGGATGTGTTGTTCTTTTTAAACTCTGACAACCCCCTACACTTTAGATGATGGTATCTGGCTAATTGCGGGGGGAGGGAGGTATCGGGTCGCCACATTTCTCCAGGTGATAGCGGTTGGTTGGTATTATGGCAGTTGGTAGGACCACAGCTCATGTGTTTTTAACCGAAAGAGACAATAATGGAGTGGGGAAAAAAAAAGTTGAAATCTCCAGTAGTTATATCATTTCAGTTCCATTTTTATAATGTGCAGTGGTTTATTAAAAATAAAAGTGTTCATCCAGTGGACCATGAAATGAAACTCCATTAATTTTGTCCTTATATATTTTTCCCTCTCACCTCTTACGCCACTTTGACTAGTTTTATTTTTTTCCCCCCAAGTAAGAGAGTCTGGCAAAAACAAACCCACATCTGGCTGGTTTGAGGTTAATTTTTCATGATTGTTTTTCCTGATGGAGATGTACTTCAGCCCTGAATGCAGTTAATGCTCCCAAATGCAGGATGTCAAAGGCTTCCAAAGTGCTAAATTCAGGTACTTGAATGGCCAGGGCTAGCTTTACACGGACAGCGTCGTGTCTCACGGCACTTTGCTTTGTGCCTCGTGCGCCCCACTCCACCCTCCCCAAGTGGTCTATAAATAGATCATCCCAGGTAAACGGACCGCTTCTTTGGGAAAGCTAGTATCAGAAAGAAAAGCGGGAATATCTGGTGATTTTTTTGAAGGGCTGCAATTAAGTACCAGGCCAGGATGTCTGGACACTGTAAAGTACAAATTAAATAGAATACAATGATTTGCAAATCATTTAAACCCATATTTAATTGAAAATGGAACAAAGACAACATATCAAATGTTGAAACTGAGAAACTTCTTTTTTATGGCAAATATATGCTCAATTTGAGTTTGATGCCAGCAACACATAAAAAAAAAAAAAGAAAAAAACCTGGTTGAATATTTCACTTCTAGTTAGGATAATTGGCAACAGGTCAGGAAGATGACTGGGCATAAGAGCCTCCCAGCACAGCAGTCTCTCTTCAGTGAAGATGGGGGGGGGGGGTCACCATTTTGTGAAAGTCTGCGTGTGCAAAGAGTGCAGGAATTTAAGTTCTTCAATGTAACATTCCAAATAATATGAGAAGTTCATTGTGTATGGTACATAATATCGTTCAAATATTCTGAGAATCCGGAGAAATCTCTGCATGCAAGGGATAAGGCCGAAAACCAATATGGGATACCATGATCTTTGCTTCCATAGGCAGCTCTGCAATTAAAAACAGACACGAGGCTATAGTGGAAATCACTGCATGAGTTCAGGAACACTTCCAAGCTCATTTAAGGCAAAGTTGAAAACTGTCGAACTGAGGAATCAAAATTTCAAATTCTTTTTGCAAATCATGGATGCCGTGTCCTCCAGTCTAAAGAGGAGAGGGACCATCCAGCTTCTTATCAGGGGACAGTGCAAAAGCCAGCATCCGAGGCATTAATGCCCATGGTTTGGGCAGCTGGCATATCTGGGAAGGCACCATTAATTCTGAATGATGTATATGGGTTTTGGAGCAGCATATGCTGCCATCTGACAGTGTCTTTTCCAGAGAAGGCCTTGTATGTTTAAGCACGACAATGCCAAACCGCATTCTCCATGTATGACAATAGCGTGGCTCCGTAGTAAAAGAGTCCGGGTGCTAGACTGGCCTGTCTCCAGTCCAGACCTGTCACCCACTGAAAACCTTTGGCGCATCATGAAATGAAAAATACGACAAAGGAGACCCTGAACTGTTGAGCAGGTGAAATCCTACATCAGACAAGAATGGGACGGCATTTCACTTTCAAAGCTCTGGTCTCCTCAGTTCCTAAACGCTTATAGAGTGTTGTAAAAACACATTGGTAAACATGCCCCAGTCCCATTTATTAAAAATATGTTCCTGGCATCAAATTTGGATCAAGCATATATTTGTCATAAAACAACATTTAGATGTCTGTTTTCAGTTAAATATGAGTTTATGTGATTTGTAAATCAGTGCATTTTGTCTTTATTTACATTTTACGCAGCATCCCAACTTTTTTGTATTCGTGGTTGTGTAAGCCCTCTATGATAAGACAAATACCCACCCTCTCCTTAAATGCAGCCAATTATCAAGTAAGTTTGCCATTCCATTTTTTTTTCTCTCTCAAATGTACTTTATGGACTATCCATTGCTTATTTAAATCCTAATGACAGCACGCGCAGTGCTTCCGATGCCCTGAGTTGTGATATTGCTGTTGAATGGTTTCTGGTGTGTATATTAAAAACATTCAAAGACAATTTAAAAAAAAAGTGTTGCTTTTCAGGTCCTTTAATATAATGGAGGTGAAAGTTTCTTCTAGATGATCTTGGGAATGTGGTTTACCTGAAAATCAGACCAATCTATCTTTTTATGTACCGACAGCTTTGGGAGAATTAAATAGGATCGTTAGGGCCACTGAATAATCGCAGCACGCAGGCCCACATGTTGGCCTCTCCTGGCCAATATCCCCATGTGTCGTTGGTTGGAGGGCCACATAATGCATAGTTATAAGTATGACTAATGAGGTGTAATTCTTGCTGTGTCTTTATGCATGGCAGGCTGGGGAATTTGCTAACATAACAAAGAACCACTGAATCGATATCATCCCTGGAACAAAACAAGGAAATGTATCCTTTTTAAGCTGCGAGGGTAGGCGGAGAAGGTGGTGGGTGTGAGCATTAACACAGATTGCTGGGGGGGGATCCGGGGCTGGACACGCGGTTTGGTGTGTGTCACGAGCATCCTGTGTTGTAGAACAGGCTAGGAGCTTGAGGCTGGCATCTGGTGTGTTTGTGTGTCTGTGCTGGTTTCCAATCAGGATGCAGAGGCGGAGTCTGATGTGGGTTGTGACCCGTGGTCCTTCTGCTGTGCCCATGCATGTGGAGCAGAAGCATTTATGAAAAGGGGGCTTTATTGTACTGAAGAAGAGAGCATACTACTGTGACTAATTGGTGTGCATTTTTTGAAGGGGGCGGGTTAAATAATTTCGGTTTCTGAGCAGTTCCCAAATCACTGTTATCGTGCGGGGTGTTTACAAAGGATTGTGCAATTTATGACGTTTTCAATTGTGGACCACAGTGTAAAGTCAACCAGGGCTCCAAAGCTTTTGCAGTGTTGG
Source organism: Petrocephalus schoutedeni (assembly GCA_026780765.1). Classification (NCBI taxonomy): domain Eukaryota; kingdom Metazoa; phylum Chordata; class Actinopteri; order Osteoglossiformes; family Mormyridae; genus Petrocephalus; species Petrocephalus schoutedeni. Next base: position 18,382,371 of record JAODKL010000095.1, on the reverse strand, counting down.
AATGTTTTCTAACCAAATCCTAAAACAGTGAGATTGACTACTGCAGACGAATGAAAATCCTAGATGAAAATGTATCTATGAATGGTGGAGAAAGGATATTACTGTAAAACGCTTTTTATGTTTCAGATTTGTGAGTAAATGCTGTTCTGATTACTGACCACTAATGGTGTGTCGGGAAACTACAGGCATCGTAGCTCCGGCACGTTGTGGCATGTTCTGCTTTTCCAGTGTTTCTGGAAGCTGGGTTCCAGTGATTTGGGATAAAAGGCCCCTCCTTTCCTAAGCAATGGGAGAGTGTGAATACCATTGTGGGGAAAGCAGGAGGACACGCGGCCGTCCACGCCGCGAGGCTGCCGACGCGTCGCGTACGGAAGGCGGGGCGACGCCGAGAGGGGGCGTGTCCAGCGCCCCGTGTCTCTCGCCATTGGCCGGCGGCTCTCCTGGTAACCGGCGCAGCGCGTGTCAACAGACCGAGGACGCACGAGTCTCACTGTTTTTATTACCCGGCCATTTGGGATCGTTTTCTACGAGATGACATGGACCGTAAGTTAAAAAAAAAGAAAGAAAGAAAATTTATTCTGGTGCACCTTATGTTTCGGAAACCGCACAAGACATCCTGGTGAATTGTGAAAATGAAGCACTGCCGAGCTATCTTACTTACGTTCTTAACATCAGACCTGTTACAATATTTGTCAATAATAGTACACGTTTGACAGGAGCTGCTATACCCTGTAATATGCAGCGATAACTAGTCGCTTGTATAAATTGCATGCATTTACCTTACACTAGTACGGGTTTCTCCATGCAGCAAAGCTAGCCGATTAGCTAGCAGTTAAAGTTAGGCCTTCACTGTATCCGCGGTGTGGACTTTTTGGTGAATGCTGCAACATCATCTCTTCGCGGAGGGGAGCGGTACCTACCCTACTTCCGCGGCGTTCGCTTATATGATTTTATTTAACATATAAAAATCAAGCATAGCCGTTATATAACATTTATTATCGCCAAACGCCATTACGCCGGTCCGGTGTCTTTTTATTTCATTGAACTGTGTTGTCATGGACATCCTTTTATTTGGACACTTTCTTTTTGCATGCTGAAACACAGAGGTATCCGAAAAGAACGGCACCAGACCCAAGGCAAAAGAGGTAGGCCCTCTCGCTGTGCTGTAACGTTTTATTGCAACTAATGTGCACGGATGTGGCGGATCGCATTCACTCCGTTATCCAGGCAGCGATTTCATTATCCTTTTAATGACATTGATCTTTATGGATAATTTGCATTGGTTAATAATGGGGCTGGCTAAATACAATTTTACCATGGGTAATCAGAATACGTGACTTGTGGCTATGATTTATCCTCGGTGAGACTGCATCCACACGCAGGAGTGAGTTCAGGTGTCCCGCTGAACACGTCCGATGTCCGGCAGCTTGCAAAACGTGGAAACGTGTAACGATTCAAGGCGCTATTTCTCCATCGATCTCTTTTTGCTGTTGACGTCGCTGATTGCCATCTCTCCTCCTTTCTGCCTCTCCACTGGCCCTGTCCTTGTCTGTCTCTTGCAGGTGCCGTAGTTGACTGAGAGAGACTGTAAGCGTGCTTCTGATTTCCTCTCCTTTCTGCATGCTTGTCATCACTATATGGCTAATATCTCTAATTCGCTTGCTCTCTTGCGACATAACCAGTTGTGGCAATTTGATGCAATTTTTTATAATCTTTTCCTAAGCCGAGTGCATTGTATTAAGCTGTATTTTAGGCTAATAGAGTTATTGTCTGAAGTTATAATGTTCAACGATTTGTCACGGACATGGGCGTGTTTCTAATATGATTCTGATTAAATTTTAGGGCGGCTTCTGAATTCATAACTGTATTTATCCTTTTATTTCTTGATAGTGTTTGTACTGTATGGCGTCTCTTATTGCACACTGTTAATCTGGGTTTCTGAGTGCCGAGTTGTCTGAAATTGTATCTTGTTACTTTTTAAGGGAAGTCACGAGAGCCCCTGTGGAAAGTTTGCCGCTACAAATATTGAAGAGAAGCTTGATGAATATTTAACCATCCTTCAAAAGAAAAACAGGTTAGGTGTGACTATAAAATTTGCTCAGAGCTTCTCCCGTTACCGGATGAGGTGCCTTTGTGTCCATCCTTCTGATTTGTGAGCTGTGACTGGTTCCCCGAATGAGGTGATGCAACCTGGTGGATGTTTTGTTGGCAGCAGGAGCTGATACCTTTGCTTCCGATGCTCATTGTTGTCTTTTCATGCCCCTGTGTGAGTTCAATTTCCCCCCTGGGTAGATTTATTTAGTATGTGTAGAAAGTCCAACACGCTGTGCATGATGAGCATGTGTTTAAGGCAAAACGAGGCTGTATGCATCCTCCCCAGAATCTTACAGAGCCTGAGGACCAAAGATCCAAAGCAGATAGAGCTTGAGCGTCTGGAACAGGGCTTCTCCATTTATGTGAATGGAGCAAACTCTCCGCGCGGCAGGCAGCCCAGGAGAGCCAGCCAGAAGCTCGAGTCGCAGCACCCCCCAGCGAGGGCCACCACTGCGGCCGGTGAGTGGTACAGACCCCCCTGGGGGGGGGGGGGCTGCATTCGCTGTGGCACCTTCCCGGACGTGGCTGCCGATTCTGAGTCCTGTCTCCAAATCGAAGAATGTGACACTTTTATGAGTAAATGTTAGGGATGAGGAAGCCATCTGTGCTTTATTTTCAAATGTTTTGCTTTTCCCAAGTACTAGATACTTGCTTTTTTACTTAGGAACTGATTAAATAAACTGATGCTTTGTTTGCCGATTTGCACAAGTGTGAGTACAGGTGCATTGGAGTGCTTCTTTTCACATATCTCATCATGCTTCCTTTTGGGACATGCACAAGTTTGGGGGCTACACGCAGGGTCAGCCATTTTTTCAGCCCCCCTTGGGGGGCGGGGGGGGTAGGGATGGGGAAGGCTAACCTGCTGAGTCACACAGCGCCCCCCAGTGGATCCTGTCAAATTGTATGAATGTTATCATAAGCAGTCATTCATAGATGTAGAGGTTTAGATAAATGTGTGTAATGTTATGTCTTATGTTTATGCAGTATATTTGACCTTACCTGTAATAATCAAGGTACATCCAGACTGACTTACATCAACACTTCTAGCACAGAAGCAAATGGATAACTGCATATATCTTTTTTTTATTCTCCAATTGTTCGGATTAGATGTTTCCAGAAGGATTGCGGGTCTAGCAGAAGACCTGCGAGATATTGAGAGGGCGCGAAAAGGGAGGAGTCAGACGGCTCCCGAAAGAGTGCAGCGGAAAGAATGGGTTCAGGTAGGCTCGGGCTGCTGCTAAAAATGCAGGCCTCTGTGGTTCTGTGTTGATGATCGTGATGAAATTCGTCTGCTCAGCGCTGAGCCAGTGAAAGTTATGTAGGATATATAAAGTGGTGATGGGGAGAAACCAGACATATTAAAGCCACAGTGGGCGGGATTATCGTGTGCTGTCAGTCACTGACCAATGGAAGCCGGCCAGTGGATAAAACCTGTCTCTGACTGGCAGCATACAGCAAGGCCACCCACTGTGCGCCTGAGAGCCTAATGTTCTTGCATCGCTTTTTAAAATAGGACTGTGGAGGAAGGGATTAAATTTAGAAATGACAGCACCGGCCAAATTCTGAATCATTTAAAATCTTCTTCAAATTTTAATATGTCCTCGTAGACTTCGGTTCATCTTAAGGCCGAGGAGGGACCGTCTCTGCGACTTCGCCCGGAGTGCCGCTACTCCGAGGACTTCGAGCCGTACGAGAGCGTGGCCATGGAGGTAAGGGGCTCGTTAGCATCCCTGCACCCGTGGCCTGTCCTTTGGCTGATGTACGCAAGGCAGTATCTTGTATCTCTATGTGTCTGCCTCCCCCCTGTAGCACTCAGGAGCTCAGTCACCTCACAGAGACCCTCGTATGGCCCCCAGGCCTTTCAGCGCCAGGACGGAGAGGCGAGGGAGTCAGGGCGACCAGGAGCGCGGAGAAAGAGTCCTCCTCAACATGGATGAAGTCAAGGTCTGTACATCTCTGACTTTGTGAGGTTCAGCCATGCAACAACCGAGTTACTACTCACGCCGGACCCCTTATTACAGCATTCAATATACTTCAGGCATCAGTGCCTGGCATTGCTGAAGGTCATTTTGAATTTATTGCTGATGCTGGAGAAGTAGGGGCCAGCTGGAGTGAGTTCAAAGAGCTAATCGGGGATGGACTGAGTTCTAAAAGCTAATCAGGGTTGTACTGGATTCTAATAGCCAATCAGGGACGACCTTGTCCTCCCCCGCCCCTTTATTTTCCAGATGTTGCGGCGGAGCCTGGAGGCCAGTGTGAGCGTGAGGCGTGGCAGCCGTGATTCGGCGGGAGAGGAGTCTGAGGAGGAGTGGGTGGAGGAGCACATCGAGAGGGAGGAGAGTGCAGAGAGCCTGGAGGAGCTTGGCCTTCCCTCCAAAGTGCCTGCCTCCAGCCTGCGGCCCAGCGAGCCCTCCGGCTGCCGCCTTGACTCTGGAGACCTGATAGTTCTGGACTTTGGCCCTTCTCCAAATGGTGACCACCTCCCATGTATCTCTTGACTTGTTGGCAGAAAACGTTCCAGGAACACACATTGATGCCAGTTCAGTCTCCATCCCTTTGCGTTGACCTGGAGCATGGTTTTGTACTTTAATATATATCTGCAGGTGGAAAGATTCAGCGTTCCCTGTCAGCCAAAAGGAAAGCCAGCGTGGACGCATACATTCCAACAAAGCCGGTCTTGGTGAAGAGCAGACTGATTGATAAGGCTTCCTCTTCCTCAGGAAGAGATGCACCAAGTCAGTACTTCCTGCTTGACAATGGAGCTTGATGAGTATATTGTCCAGGCCTCATTAGAAATAGGTGCAGTATCTTGGGCTGAGTCTGTATGACACATTTTTAATTGACTTCTTTTGTGTCTTCTCTCAGGGCCGTGGAGTCGCGTAGAGCGCCCTCTGTCCGCTGCCCGGAAAGCGGCTCAGGAGGGGCGGGACTCTGAGGAGGCAGCCTGCCAGGTGTTCCAGGCGCTTCAGAAAGAGAACAGCCTGCTGCAGCCAGGGCTGGGGGCCCTGGAGCAGAGCCGGCCGGTAAAGCCCCCCGCGCTATGGTCTCTTTCAGCAGAGTGCTGGCCTGCTCGGGTTCTACTCAAAGCAGCAAAGCTGGGCCCTTTTCTGTTAATGATTATTTACATTGAAATTAATGACCAGTTGTGGACCAGTCGTCCACCTTAAAAATCCCCTAAAATCCCCATCTCATTTTTACAGTAGTTCTCAGTTCTTTTAGATTGTGACGAGCTGCAGTGCAAAGCTCTTTTTATTTATTTAGTGGATTATTTTATCCATAAAATGGTCTGTTGGTCCTGTTGGCAATTTGGGGTTGAGGGCCTTGGTCAGGGACCATGATGAAATCACTCTGCCAGCCCTGGGATGTGAACTAGGGGCCTTCAGCCAACAGGCTCCCAACCCGCTGAGCTGCAAGCCGCGTCCTGTATGTTTGCCCTGTTTGATCCCACTGCTGCTTGGGTGACGGCACATCTTCCCTGAGGCTCAGCGTGTCACAACCGCTCTCGTCCCCGCGTAGATCAGAGTGTGCCAAAGGAGTGACGTCTCAGAGGCTGATGGGCAGAACGGGGTCACCAAGGCTATGCAGAGAATCTCGCTCATGGAGCCAAGGTACGCCCCCAGTCATGCTTCTCACAATACACCAACAAAGTGCGGAAGGTCTCATTTGTCACAGTGACTCAGTGTACATTTTTTTTTTGTCCTCCTGGCTCTCTCTGCTTTCGAGTTGAAAAAATACTTTCTCTCTGTACCTCAGCCAACAGAAGAAACTGCTGAAGGCCTTGGAGAAGATCGAGGCTGACACTGATGTTGAGGAGACCCAAACGGCTGAGACCATGACTAGTAGAGCCAAGCCGCCGGTGAGTGTGACCACCAGTGTGTAACCTGAGAGGCCGACCCAAACAATTGAAATTCTGACAATGCCACAAGTCCTTTGCTATGGGAGCATGTGACAGTATCTAGCCGTTATAATCAGGGTCCGTCGGTGAGAGAGCTCGGACAGTCATGCTAATGTCTAATGTATTATTTCAGATTAGGTGAGTATATTGTGCTGAAGTTTCTGCCTGGTCATTGTGAAAACTGAATGAATGAACGTTACATTTATATAGTGCTTTTCAAGGCACCCAAAGTGCTTTACAAAAGCAACGAGGAGCCACTTCAGCCACCACCACTGTGAAGCACACACCTATATGAAGTGACAGCAGCCATTCTGTGCCAGTACACTCACCACGCAGTAGCTAAGCTGGTGAACGGGCAAGAGAGAAGTCACCAGTTAGATATAGGGGATGATTAGGAGGCCAGATTTGATAGGGCCACAGTGGGCAAGTTTAACCAGGGCATTGGGTTACCACCCCTACTCTTTCGAAAGATGCCCAGGGATCTTCTACAACCTCAGAGAGTCAGGACCTTAGCTTTACATCTCATCCAAAGGATGGCACCATTTTTACAGCACAGTGTCTCCATCACTGCACTGGGGCATTGGGATCCACACTGACCACAGAATGGCCACCCCTGCTGGCCACACCAACACCTCTTCCAGCAGCAACCCAGCTTTCCTAGTTGGTCTCGCCTCCAAGTACTGACCAGGCCCAAACCCGCTTAACTTCAGACGGATTACCTGACCTGACCTGCAGGTGGTAAGGCTTCTGAAATGTTTGAAAATGTCTTACACCAGCAGAGGTCTCCAGTGCCTGTGGAGGTCACTCCCTCTCTTTACGTAACCATGGAGATCCTATCCAACTGGGGGAACAGTCGGCAGGTGGGGCTCACTGAGATGCAGTTCTTCTGCCTGAGGAACCGGAAGCTGTTTGTGTCTCCGCACGACCTGGACATCCGGAATGCCGACAGCCCAGGGAACCTGGGAGCGCTGGTCAATGGGAAGGCCAAGGTAATGCTGCATATAGTATGCACAGGACCTTTCCTGTGACGAGGAGGAACTTTTGGGGCTCCTTGTTAATGGTGATTGAACACACAGGGATGATCGCGATGAGTCACACCTGTTTTTAATGCCCTGATCTGCTCTCCTGCTTGATATGGACAGACCACCAAGGAACGAAACATGTGGACCTGTCCCTTCCACCCTCCCATCCAGCTCTACTTCATCATCCGCAACCCCGAGCGATCCCCTGACTTCGGCATCTCCAAGATGAAGATCTGGAACTACAACAGGAGTCTGAATGTAAGCAGCATGCCCCTCACCAGGCCACACCACTAGTCCAATAGTACAGCCTTCATTATCTACGGCCTGTGTAGGGCTGCACCAGAAGTGGATAGTACTGGTCCAGAAAGTAATTGAGTTTAAAGAGCTGCATTCATAGAGTACTCATGGACCTTAAAAATAATCATTTAAAAATGTTGACATGGTGAAGCTCAGATTTGGCCCTGCATGGAAAATAATTACCCAGGCCTGGGTTAGACTGTGGAACACAGGGCACAAAACAATCCATTATTGCGTAGGGAACAAAGATCTCCATTCACGTGTGTGCTCACAGACTGGGGGCAATTACGAGTCACTAGTTCATCTGATATACGTGTCTGTAGGCTGTTAGACTTGGTACCCAGAGGAGACAGCATAAGTGTGGGACGAGTGGCTGGAGATGGATTCAGGGGTAGAATCCTGAAGTTGAGACTGCTGTGGTGTTTATCTCCAAGGATACAGGGTGGCTCAAAACTAGGTGTTAGGTTTATAAACTCACGTTCTGGAGGTGGATTGGCTCCTCCTAGTGGTGTCCGGCGTCACTCAACGAGCGTATCATAAGACTCGGGCTAAGGCACTTGTTGGGCGTCTTGTCTGTTGGCTCAGTGTATGCTCTGACTGCGGTGAGTGATGTCATGATAAGGGAAACATTCTACTCGCAACTCTGATCTGTGGTTGATGGGTGCCCACAAGCATGGGCGTAAATCCTGGGGGGGACGGAGGGGACATGTCCCCCCCATCCGAGGATTGTCCCCTCCAAATAACCATAATGACGCAGTCTCCATGCTACAATAATAATGACAGAAGC
>JAODKL010000095.1:18347129-18367294 GCA_026780765.1 Petrocephalus schoutedeni | reverse complement strand
CTTCCCAGCTGTCTTTCCTGACTTCTTGATGCTTGACTGAGAGTCGGCATTAATGGGGGTGGCGTATGGCTTGGTGGGTTTGGGCTCCATGACCGTGCGCAGTCTCTGGTTCATATCCCAGGGTTGGAAGAGTGATTTCACCGTTGAGTCCTTCAGCAAGACCCTTAACCCCCATAGCTCCTGGCCCCATCTGTGTCTTTGGAAAATAGCATCTGGTAAATAAGTGAATGTAACCGAGGTACAGTAGCATACATAGGTCTTAGGCAGTCAAGGAAAATGTATAAAGCTATTTATTTGAGAATTAAGTGTATATTTGCTTAGGAAAAAAAAACTGTTTAACATGCAGAAAGTTACTGAAATCTTAATGGATGGCTTGAAGAACACCACTTTAGTTCCCTCTTTTCTGGGGCACCTCAGCTATTGCATGTATTCATTGTGTCATCACCACCTCAAATAATTAAGTTGATTAGTTAACTCAATGAGGTCTTGATCAGCCACACGAGGTGTGTTAGTGGTCCAGTCAGGGCCAGGTCACAGGGGCCCAGATGCTCAAATCTCCCTCTCTTCCATTTTCTCCAAAGAGATACCCAGCGTGTCCCTGGTCTGCCCAGGGTTGGACATGCCTGAAATGCCTCCCCAGGAGGCCGTCCAGGAGACATCCTACATAGATGCTTAAACCACCTCAACTGGCTCCTTTCGATCCGGAGGAGCAGTGGTTCTACTTTGAGCCCATCCAGAATATCCGAGCTCCACTAAGGCTGAGCCCTGACCCATAATTTCAGCCGCTTGTATTCTCAATCTCAATCTTTCAGTCACTATCCAGAGCTCATGACCATAGCTGAAGGTTGGAATGTAGGTTGACCTGTAGATTGAGAGCTTTACCTTCTGGCTCAGCTCCCTCTTCCCCAAAACAGAACCGTACCGCATCCGCATTACTGCAGACACTGCCCCAGTCCTGCTCTCTTCTTCCCTCCCAAGACCCCAAAATATTTTAACTCTAGTTCCAGGTGCATTTATGAATACCCTTGTGCTCGAACTTGGTGTTTGTTATGGACAAACTGTGGTTGGTACAGAAGTCCAATAACAGAGCACCGCTCAGGTTCAGATTGGGCAGGGCCTTCCTCCCAATCACACCCCTCCAGGTTTCACTGCCATTACAATGGACAGTGTAGTCCCCTGAGGAGGTGCCTTCCTGCACCCTTTCCAAGGTCCCTATGAAGGCCAGATACTATGAACTCGTGTTCGGCGCATCCACACAGACAACAGTAAGAGCCCGTTTCCTGACTCAGAGTTGAAAGGAGGCCACCCTCTGATTCGCCCGGGTGAATTTCAGTGTACTGGCACTAATCCGGAGGGGGGGGCACTTCTCACCAAGGGCAACTCCAGAATGGAATAGAGTGCAGCCCCTACTCCCCTCCCGCCCCCCCCCTCAGGGATTTGGTCCCAGAGCCTGTGCTGATTACATTCCATGTCCCTGAAACCAGTTTTGGTAGCTGGGGTTTGGGCCCATGGCGCCCCCTGCAGGTGGTGAGTCCACAAGAGTGGTGTATTGGATGCAGCAAATGCTGGAGTGATCTTAGGAGCGGTCTTGATTTTGTTAAGTTAACAAACATAATATCATTTACATATATTTGCATATATCGTTTTACACCAACATGAAAAAAATGTAAATATGCTTTTCTTCGACCTTTGACGTTAAGGTTAATGTCGTCCTCGTGTCCCCTGACAGGTTGATTGACGGACACAACATAACTATGGAGGATGAACACATGTGGCTGATCCCCTTTGAGTGTGGGGCAGAGCACATTCTCACCGTGAATTTCGAGGAGCCTCAGACTGTCGCTGGCCTGCGTATCTGGAACTACAACAAATCGCCTGAGGACACGTACAGGGGGGTGGGTCTGCTAGCTGTCTTGTATTTTGTTGCGTATAGCTGGGACATTCCTTTTATTCTTTGTAGTACCTGGGTTTTTCCCATATTTGTTTAACGAAACCACCCACCCACATGCACACAGGTGAAAGTGATCCACGTGTCCATGGATGGCACCACCATCTCTCCACCTGAGGGCTTCCTGATCCGGAAGGGTCCAGGGAACTGTCACTTTGACTTTGCCCAAGAAATCCTCTTCATCGATCACCTGCCGTCCATCAGCGGCAAGGCCACAGACTCTCTGCAGGCCCACAGGTACCAGTAATGGTGATACTCTGTAGTGTGATATGCTGGTAACTATGAACCGTGTCACCAGGAAACTGTAGTTTAGTCGGTAGACTCACTAATCACTTTGTACAACATCGAGGAGGTGTCAAGTCTCCTTTAGAAAGATTTCATCCTGTATTTGATTTCAGACAAATCGATCTACAGAGTGTTTATTGCCCGGTACTGACTACCCCCTCTATTTGAAGCGTTACACCGGTAACCAGTGCTGTCTGGTAATGGCTGGAGATCTGGAGGCACATGTTTGCCTGTCTGGGCCCTGGAAATTGTCTTGGTTCAGCATAGTTACCCAGCAGTTTAGCATTCAGCCTCCTTGTCAGACAGTGTGAGAGGCATTCTGTTACATGAGCAACATGTGCGCTTTTGCACTGGAGCGTGCTCAGATCCGGGTGAGCGTAGGTAGCTAATTAGATCTCTGGGCTTTAACGGTGCTCTGCCCTGTAGTGTGGCTGCCATAGATTTGTTGTAAGACGAGGCCGGGGGCAACTAGACACTGCAGTGTGTAAAACGAGCCTCCACTGAGGAGGACTTTGTCTGATTGGTCCTTAGCTGGTGATTCCACTTGAAGTGTATCGGTGGGGGGGAGGGGGAGAGATCAAATTAAAACTAAAGTCTTACGCCACATTACTTGATCTGTTCTTTAGCACCAGGTCACTTCAGCGTGTCACGGTTTACAGTGAATGATCGTTTAATCAAATTATCCACAGGATATTAATTACATGGCCTATATTTAAATTTAAATATGTATTCAGTTTATTGGCACCGCCCATGCTATTTGCTTGATTACTCTGTGTGCAAAGTAGCAATTTCTAGGAAATTTGGTCACTAAAAAAGACCTCACTCTCATCAGTGGGTGGTTGTCGAGTCTGAGATCAGACATGAAATGCTTTGTTCAAAATGATGTCACATGGTGTGATGCTGATGTCATAGCATGTGATGTTGATGTCACTGCCCACCTTTCCAAACCAGAGGCAGCTCACAGAAAGATGAGCAGCCCAGCATGGACTATGAGGCCCCCCTGATGCCCTGTGGGTGTATCCTTTTGTCCCTGCTCTTTGGAGGCACAACAGGCTGCAGGTAGATGGTGGGGATTAGGCCAGCATGGGTGTGTGTCTGACGCATGTCCCGCACTTTCCTTAACGGAGGCCTGCCAGTCATCTTTCAGCTGCAGCTGCTGACAACCTGGGGCGACCCCTACTACATCGGACTGAACGGCCTGGAGATGTACGACCAGAACGACGAGTGCATTCCTCTTACTGACAACAGTACCCTTTCACACCTGTCACTTGTGGCCATTCATATAAAACTAGGTTACTGGGTCTATAGTCAATCCAAAATGCATCAGGTTCATAAGGGAGCTGAAAGTATAGGCAGGTCTTACACAAGTGCTCCTGGACTTTCACTGTGGTTGCATTCCAGTGAACGCATCGAAATTGGAAAAGAAGTTAAATATGATCTGATATGTAAATGAATAACTACCATCACGAATAAGTAAATAAATTATTATTGTACCTAACTAAATACCAGTAATTAAAAAGTAAATAAAGGGCTACTAGTTTATTTGGTTAAACACCAAGAAATCACTGTATGATGTTGTATATTGTAAAAAGCTATATGAGATGTTTACACTCACGATAGAAACTGGAGAAAGTGTCACCCGGTGTGTGTGTGTTTTTTTTCATGTTTAAGCAAATAAACTTGTGTTTATTTACTTTTTAATTACAGGTAGTTAGTTAGTTACAGTAATCATTGCAAACAGATCAAAATCTAAAGTTTGATGAATACTGAAAGTATATTATTGTGAAGTTAAAATATAAGTTTAACCATGGAGCGAAGAGCATCTGTAGTCTGCACAATGAAAAGTGCAATTACAGCTTATCTGTACAGTGCAACGACTTTCAGCCCGCTGCGAAAAGGCTGCGCGGCGTTTCACAGAGGCATTAAGTGGGAGACTTAACAAGCCACGCTTAGACATCGCAGCCTTTCCGGACAGCGTGAACGTGCTGGACAGCGTGAATGGCGATGTGCGTACTCCCGACAAGCTGCTGGATGGCGTCAACAACACGCACGACGGCCGCCACATGTGGCTGGCTCCTGTGTTGCCGGGGGTGGTGAGTGTGTCGTGTCCCCATGCCGGCTGAGACGCCATTGGTGAGGGTGTAAGGTGGGCGGGGCAACATTGAAATCTTTCCATTCACCTTCCAGCCGCTTATCCAGGGTCTGGCTCTGTATTAAGTCTGTCAGTCATATACTGTGTGTGTGTTGAGTCAGTGTTTTGTGTTTTCTGTAAACAGGTGAACCGTGTATACATTATATTTGACCAGCCAGTGACAGTGTCCATGATCAAACTGTGGAACTACTCCAAAACCCCTCAGAGAGGCGTGAAGGAATTCGGGGTAGGTGCTGCTTTATTTAAATTTAGAGGACCTAGCATGGGGGCAGAGATCAAGTTTAATAGAGGAGGGCTCTGTATCACTCCCCAGCTGCTGGTGGACGATCTGCTGGTCTATAATGGTGTCCTGGACTGCGTCAGTCACGTGGCTCGAGGGATCCTGCCCACCTGTGACCCAGTGGTGCCATACCACACCATCCTGTTTACCAGCAACGCTACGATCGCGCATCGCGAGAGAAACACTGTCATCAGGTACGGTGTTGGCACCCTCATCACATGTGGTCGGACCTAGCCAACCTCACTCTCATCACTATAGACCTGTGTCCCTGTGCTCACCGACACTCTGTTCCCTTGCTGCTGAGGGCCTGTGCCCCTGTGCTCACCCCCGCTGTGTTCTCTCTCACTGCTGTGGGCCAGTGCCCCTGTATGTACCCACACTGTGTACTCTTGTTCTCGCTGTGGCTGGCTTGTGTCCCTGTACTCAGTCAGACTGTGTTCTCACTCTTTCCACTGTGGACCTGTGCTTCTGTGCTCACCCAGGCTGTGTTCTCTCGTTCTCGCCACTACAGGCTTTTGCTCTGTACTCACCCATGCTGTGTTCTCTTTCTGCTGCAGGCCTGTGCCCCTGTGTTCACCCACAATGTGTGAAACAAACGTGTAAATGAAGACATGTCATTACCAGGACTGTGCTCACCCACGCTGTGTTCTCTTGCCATTGTGGGCCTGTGCCCCTGTGCTCACCCATGCTGTGTTCTCTCACTCTCACCACTGTGAGCCTGTGCCCTTCTGCTCACCCACGCTGTGTTCTGTTGCTCTCCCTGCTGTGGGCTTGCGTCCCTGTACTCACCCACGCTGTGTCCCCTCGCAGCTGTGGGCCTGTGCTCGCCCACGCTGTGTTCTCTCTCTGCTGCGGGCCTGTGCCCCTGTGCTCACCCACACTGTGTTCTCTCCACTCTAGCCCTCAGCGCAACAGGAATCAGGAACAGTGAGTAGTGATCTTTCCAGCGCCACCCCCCCATCCCCAGTGCCCATCCTCTGTCCTCCTTCCTTCCCCACGGCCCCTCTCCAAATCCCTCCATCCATCATCACCCACCACAACGACAGAGACCCGAATTGGCTCACAGTGCTTTGGTCATGTGACTTGTCCCGGGCCAGCAGAGGCTTCCTTCCCTCACGGCTGTCTGTGGTGTCCATATCCGTTGCCCTTACTGGATCAATGCTGATGATTGGCCTACATGAAATTGTTGGGTTTTTTTTCCCTCCCTTGCTTTGTAGCAACTACGTGGAGGACCAGGATGTGAAAATGACCGACGAGAACCAGATCGTTCACCATCATGCTAGGAAGAAGCCGACAGCAGATCCTGGTAATGCCATGCCTTCGTTTACACCTTTGTTTCATTCTTTGTACATTATTACATATTTGAGTTTTCTGACTAACAGTCTTTCACCCATCTGTTTATGCTGCAGCCTTGCGTCCAAAAACTTGCATGACAGACCGAGGACAGATTGGGAAGAGGCGCTACTGAGAGCCAAAGTGAACCATGTCCATCACAGAAGAACCTGGAAGTGGATTATCCCAGCGCTTTCCGTAGTGGAACACTGACCCCCCCCCCCACACGGATACCATCCTTACCCCCTGCCATACCCCACATATGCCCTAAAGTATTTCCAGATGTCTCACAGAAACTGAAGTTCAGTTTGGGGACACTTTGATCGTACGTTCCCCTGATCCCCTTCCCTTGCTGCATTAAGACAGCCTCTGCTTGTAAAGTTTTCATTTTTAACGTCATTCCGCATTAATCTTTTGACCACAGCAGAATATGCGCAACACAACACAAACCGATAAAGCATTTAAGCAGCCTTTGCAATTGATGCTGATGTAAACTGCCTTAATCTCTAATAGCGTTACTGTACCTTTGAACATCAACTAGAATAGACGATGAGCAGTTCTTTTGTATCGCTGCTGTTTTGAAGCCCCGTGCTGGTTTCACGTGCTGAATATGCCATAGCTTTTGTAAAGGTGTGTGTAACCTCATGCTAGCTTCGGAAACCACGGCGGGCTCTTCACCTGGAGGGTTCTGCTTCAGTGTATGACTGCTCTCCAAACGCAGGCGTAGCCAGCGGCCATATTTAAGTGACCTTAAAGTCCATAGATGGCTGCTATAGATGCCCGATTACATGCTTCTCTGCTGGGAACAAATATTAAGGCTTTGTGTGGACATGGATAGTATGTAAATGGCAAACGATGCTGTGTGGTTGTAAAATTAGATGTAGGATAAAACAGCAAACATGTAGAAAAGAGGCATGTTTATATATAGAGATGTTGACAGTCTTTATGAAAGTAATTTATGGTTGTTAGCTGGGAAATGACTGACAGCTTGACTGCATTTCTAAAGTGTGAGTGTGCATGTGTGTGTTTCATTATAAATTACTGACACGCCGAAACAGCCCAACTGGTAAATATGCAAAGGTCAATAATATACCTCAGTTATGAACACTAGAGAAGTAACCATTAAGTATGTACCATTCTGGAGAGATTGGAATGTTTGTGGTGATGTACAATATTACAATAAGGAAATCCCTGTATAGGAACATTACGGTTGCATGTACACTAAAACAGTCTCAACTCATATATTCAGGACAGGATATGTAGGGCATTTCCCCAAGATAATTTTGTGGTAAGAGAGTATTGCTGCTTTTTTGGGCCAAATATATGCTACAATATATTAGATTTCACACTGCACATCAGTCACGCTTCAGGTTGGTGAGTTCTGTTGCTGAAACTGTAAATGTAACATTCCATGTTGAAATATTTCACAATATTTTTTTAATCACTTTAATATTAGTGTATATTTATTGTAGGTCTACCTAAATAAAAATGTGTTGACAATACAGAGTGCCTCAAGATTACGCTTGAATGGAACTGTATTACAAATCAGAGTCTTAGGGTGACATGGTGGTGTAGTGGTTAGCATTGCTGTCTAACGTGTGGGACCTGGGTTTGAGTCTCTGCCATGATTACATGTGTGTGGAGTCTGCATGTTCTCCCCGTATCATCATGGGGTTTCCTCCTGGGTACTTTGGTATCTCCCCAAACACCCCCAAAAACATGCTGAGGTTAAATTGCCTGTTGATGTGAATGGTGTGTGAGGTACCCCCCCCCCTCCCCCTGTGAGGGGCTGGTGCCTCATCCTAAGTTCTTCCCTGCCTTGTAGCTTCTATGATAGGCTCCAGACCCCCCACAAGCCTGCATAGGGCAAGCAGTTACTGAAAATGGGGGGAGTTCACTCCCCCTCAGCTGCTTCCTGCACTGGAAACTCTCCCTCGTCTTATCTGTACAGCCATGGAAAAATCATCAGCATTTTTCTCATTTCAGCCCAGCCTGCTTTATTTTTGGTCTTCTTCAAATATATTTATTTTAATCATTAAATAAGATAGAAATGATTTTCACATTACTTTTACTTTCTAATCCTCGGTGTCCCATGAATCATTGCTGTGTTGCACAGTACATGACTGAAGTATAACTTGAAACTGATGGTGACAGCTGCTGGTCCAAGCCGCCATGCTTGGAACAGAAATGCTCCGTTTTACGGTTTAGCAAAGCTGTTGGAAAAACAGTTGTCTGCTATAGGAATCTACACCATATAGGTCCCTTTTTGTCCACTGGTGTGCTGATAAGGCAGCCCAGCCATGGCTATTTAGTGATGTGAATTTGTTTTAACGTGAGGAATCAGGCTTGGAGTGTCACTCGACGGTGACAGTGCCATTACAAAAAAGGTCAGCCATGTTCCAGTGCAAAGTACAAAAGCAAGTGTGCATTTACTGGGCATAAAACCTCCGTCATGTGACACTTATGAGACTGCAGCGTTTTTCCTTGATTTACTAAGCACTTCTCCTTTAATTTTCTATGCAACATTTTCCCCCACTTATCTAAAAATATCAGTGGGAATGTCTGGGAGATGAAATTGCTCACTGCAAAATAATGCAACAATAATACTGCATTCCATAAATGGAGAAAAGACTCTTTAATCATTGTCTGCACTGGGCTTTAGCTATGATACTCAGTTTTAATTCTGGGGACCCTTCCAGGTAAGTGTGTGAGGTGTGTGTCCTACAGTAAGGTTTAAGGTTTGAAATGTGCACCTGTGTCGTTGTGGGGTTTTCTCCACATTCTCCAGTTTCCCCCCCAAAAACACGCTGCTAAGGTAATTGGAGTTGCCAGGTTGTCCATAGGTGTGCATGTTTGAGTGTGTGACTGGTGTGTGTGTGTGCCCTGTGATGGGATGGCGCCCCATCACAGGGTTGTTCCCGGCTTTGTGCCCGTAGCTCCTGGGGTAAGCCCCAGACCCTCACAACCCTTGCATAGGACAAGCATGTACAGAAAATGGATTGATTTTTTTTGTATATTTACACAATGTACACTTATGTACACAAAGTACAATGTACACTTATGTACACAAAGTACAATGTACATGACATTGGTTCTAAAATTTTTTACTTTGAATTAAATCAGTGGTAGTTATTTTTTTTCATTTCAGACAAAAAAAACGGCAGGACCTCAGCACCAAAGCGCACATTCCAATGTAATTTATTGCCTGAGACCTTAATGCAGAAACACAACACAAAGGTGATTATTAAGGAATGACCGTTCGGTTAGAGCCCGCCCATGTTTCAGGGCGGCACAGGAAGGAGGATCCCTCCTCTAGTACATGTTCCTGTTTGAAAGAACACTTCATTGGACCTCTTTCAGACCTTTCCAGGAAAGGAGCCGTCTGCTCTCTGATCATCCCATTTAGATACCTAGGAGACAGGGGTGGAATTTAGGCAGCCAGAACCCTGAGCTTCCCTTTTTTTTAACAACTGCCATTAGGAGAAATGCACAAGATGGCTGGTCTGGAAACAGCAAGGTACTATGGGACTTCAGAAGTCAGTGGCTCATTTACCAGAATCAGCCACATCAATGGAATCACTTATTTGCATAACTTTTTAATTATTTTAAAACTCCTAAGAAACGCTTTTGGATGCACATCTCCACCACGGCGATCGGCTGCTTACCCATGATGTAGGGCAGATGGATTTGTAGACCCTCAAGTACCAGTCACAAGGGGTGATGTCAGTCCCCTTGGCAGTGAGTGCTTTTTGGCAGCGGTGATAATCTATAAATAAATCAGTAGCATTAGTTCAGCTGTGCCCTGATGTCTTACAATTCACGGAAATGTTCCTGAACTTCACTATAGCCTACAGTTAATCAGGTCTTAATGATTTTCTTAGGCTGTTGCAAAATTAGCACAGACTGCCATGGGGTGCAAAGTTCGTCACACTGACGAGGTGTCCACGCCACTTTTAAACGGGGACATCCCGTTTTTATGCAGCAAAAATAATTTCGTATCTCAAATTAAACCATACGTCTAAAATAGCAGCGGGCCGCGTGCTCGGCGCGCTTCGCCGGGCCGGCCGCAGGGAGCCATTCCGGCCCACAGAGGGCGCTAGACACGACTTCCCCAAAGCCCCGCACCGGGGGCAGAACTCACCAAGATAATTCTGCCAGCAGTTTCTGGTCTGGTTCTGGTTCGGGAATCGAGCGTCGAAGGGCGCAGTGCGGTACGATTGCAGCTTAGCCTGCATGTCCTCGGCCATGGTTAACTGTAAAGAAGACGAACAAACACGTGGGTGTTTACTTGTTATCCACAATGGTGGCAGCTTCCCCAAAAAAAAAAAAACAATAAAAATGTAACTGCCAAATGCAGCCGGTTACGGAAACCAGTAAATTAATTGGCTTAAGGCAACGAAGGTGTGGATTGGTTACAAAAGCAGAGAGCGTGTGTGTGTATGGTTACGTGTGTGTAAACACGCATACGCAGCCGAATAAATCGACAGATCATTTTAAATATAACTGAAAAGAAAATACTGTGATACAGTCTATTTATTCAAGCATTCAAACAAGGACAAAACGCAGAGGTTAAAATGTGCCGTGATGCAGCATTTTGAAGGTTATCCTAAAGATCTATCCCTTACATTCGAGATGTAAATAAATTTGGTTTTCGTGTCAAGGTCATTATTTTCGCTAACGATAAATTAATAAGCGTATTTCACACATTTGACAATTTCACGGAATTTTAACATAAGATGATATTTCAAGCTGCACGGTGATCCTTGCGCGTTTTTCTCCGGGTATTGAAATACAGTTATGAATTCCTATGCGAATTTACCATTAAATGCGAAGGATTTCGATAATTAGGCATACGCGCGCTCGGCAATTTAATAAAAAAAATGTAAAATACATAGAATAAAAAGAATAAACACAAAAAGGGAAGACAAAAGGTCATACACATAAACTGCTAGCTACGCCTACGTACACACATTTATCTGTACTTCCCTATATCACAAGCAATTACTCTAGTATCATTCCCAGAATCGAAATGGAACATTAGTGTAAAATTACCTCGGCGGTAATTTGCAGGTGTTGTAATGCGGCGACTTTGGGGTTTATACGGGCTCCGGGTGGACATGCGGCGCCTCCTGCACAGTTATATGAATTAGGAGAGCGGCGTCGTGCGGGCGGATCTTAAGGGTATGGCGGACCGGGTCACATTGAGAGCCAGGCTGACGCTCAGCACTTACATTATGATACCGGGCAAGTATGGGAATGTCAATGTCACCTTTCGCAGGCGAGATCCTGCCCGTTTTCAGGGTTTTTTCTTTCTTTTTTTTGCATTCTGTGGTTAATGCAAAGCAGCATCTGTTATTTCTCTCATTAATATATTTACATATTGGTGCGATATTTGTTCTTGAAATATTTCAGGCAGCTGTCAATACGAAACCCGGAAGGGTAAAACTCTCGAGCGCGTAAACGTCGTACAATTTAATGATTAACCTGGAAAATGGACTGTTGGCCATGCGTAGTAGTGCATTTTGTTTCTTATTGTGGGGTTACGAAGTACAATATATTAGGCGATGTATGTTAACTTTATGATTGAAGGGAAAGTGAAAGGCAGACGTAAAGCACGTTTACTACAGCGGCAGGAACGTAAGCTCGCTTGAACCAGTTGCAAAAGAAAAACAAACGCTGTGGTTATACAGTTATTCTGGGGGGCGTTATTATAGTAAAGGATAGAAAAAAGTCCAATTTTCTCCTAAGGTCTGTATAATGCTGATACGTGGATAAATGGACAAAATGATGGAAACTCCAAATGAATGAAGTAATCTATTACAGACAAGTTCAGGTCCAGAAAGTACAAATCCAGACTAAGGTTTTGTTTCAGCCAACCAGTTGGTTACACTGTGGTTGAAACAAACCTTGTTCTGAATTTGTACCTTCTAGACATGAACTTGTCTGTAATGGATTACTATTATGAGTAACGCACCCGACACTGGACGTAAATAAACCACAATAAGTGCAGCTGCAGATGTGAGTATTATTAGGTTGACTGCCAATTAGCAGTATGTGTCAGCTTGTCAGAGCTCTCATAAGCAGCACTTTGAGCTGTACGTTTTCCAAGTAACATGAGCCAACTAGTACAAACCTGAAGAGGTTGACTTCAGTGGCCAAACCCCTGGCGCATTTATTGTAAAAAAAATTGCATAATTATTTAATGCCTCATGGAGAATAGCCTGAAAAATCATCACAGTATAAGTTGTACCCAAATTGGAGCGATGGTCACAAGTCAGAGCTCACTGACAAGGAGAGGCAGACAATGGCATGGCTGCCAGACACCACAAATATATGGCATCGTAAATTACCACAAAATGAACCAGCACCTCTGTAACCCTGTTGCACACAAAAGTACTACATGGAAAGCTTTACAAAGCTGGAATTTTTGACATGGCAGCCATTTGGAAACCACTTTTATCCAAGACCAATGAAAAATGGTGTAATAAATACCAAACCTCGATCGCTGAGCAAATGGAAAAAGTAATATTGTTTGTTGTGACTCATCTTCCACCTGTGTTCTTACCAGACAGGATTATATTTGGCTAAAGTCAAAGGATGTCTGCTCATACGGTGTCTCATTGAATTCTTCAGGTGCCATGACCACTCTGCTCATATGGTGTCTCATTGGAGTCGTCAGGTGCCATGACCGCTCTGCTTATATGGTGTCTCATTGGAGTCGTCAGGTGCCATGACCGCTCTGCTTATATGGTGTCTCATTGGAGTCGTCAGGTGCCATGACCACTCTGCTCATATGGTGTCTCATTGGAGTCGTCAGGTGCCATGACCGCTCTGCTCATATGGTGTCTCATTGGAGTCGTCAGGTGCCATGACCGCTCTGCTCATACGGTGTCTCACTAGAGTCGTCAGGTGTCATAACTGCTCTGCATATATGGTGTCTCATTGGTGTCATCACGTGCCATAATTGCTCTGTATATATGGTGTCTCATTGGAGTCATCAGGTGCGATGACTGCTCTGCACATATGGTGTCTCATTGAAGTCATATGGTTCCATGACTGCTCTGCTCATATGGTGTCTGGTGTCATCAGGTGCCATTACTGCTCTGCATATATGGTGTCTCATTGGAGTCATCAGGTGTCGTGACTGCTCTGCGCATACAGTGTCTCACTAGAGTCGTCAGGTGCCATAACTGCTCTGCATGGTCACATAAAGGCCCAGGAGCATAAAGAACCAGGTGCACCTTGTGATGCAAGCACCAATCATAATGTCCTCATATTCCATGATGATGCTGTCCCCTTAGAGACTGATAAAGTCTTTCAGGGATGGATTCATGAAGTGAAAAATTTTCATGCCCTCGCTCCCCCACTCCAGCCACCAGACCTAAATATCACTGTACATTCATGATAAATTCTGGACTGTAGGATGTAGGCTTTCCACCTCCTTCAAAGGAGTGGAGCAGATTCTTTGTGAAAGCTGGTTCAGTGTCCTAATGCATGCAGTCCAAGACTTGCAATGTCAGCATCGCCAGAGGGACTGAAGCCCATCTGAATGGTCCACACGTCCTCACGTATCAGGTTCCTGATATTGCAGTTCTGTTTGATGTTTCCATAATTCCATTAACCCTTGGTCTATTAGGATACAGTTTTACTTTTTGCTTAAAATGATTATTAATCTGAGCTGTTTCAGCATTTAAATTCTTCCCAAAAAGAGTATATATTCTTATTCTAATAATAAAACACAGTTACATCAAGGAAAGTGTAGATGGACATACAATAGGAATGTAAGCCAATAGGAATGAGTTTTACAGCTAAATATTTTTCTATATGGGGAGTCCGAGACAGGACCCCCCCGGACCCCCCCACAACCCTGAATAGGACAAGCAGTTACAGAAAACAGATTTATGGATGTTTTACAATACACAGCCTATCCTGAACACTCTTAAGAGGCAAGAGAACTTTTATTATGAAATAATGTTCCATGAAAAATTACATCCTGGGTCTTGTGGGAGGGACTGTGGGGGCTGGACTTTAATTTCTGTAAGCCGTAAACCTCTGGGTCTGGTGCAGTCGCACTCTGAGGCCAGGCCCGGCTTGGGCCACGCTGTGACCTCGAATTTTCCCAGCACTTTCACTGTGTGCTTCTTGCTTGTTTGCCAGCTGAACGGCAAACCGCTCTCCCTGCATTGGCTGGCAGCCTGCAGATTAGGCCAGGTGACTACATCAGGGAATCCTCTTTCCCGTCTGCTCCTTCCCTGCTCTGACATTTGTTATAAAACTTAATCTTTCTTCACATTTTCCTCTTGTCAGCTTCCCCAACATTTCCCTTTTCATCTATTCCATTTGAGAGGACTACTTACACCAAGCAGATTTCCTGCGTGGATGTAGTCTGAGATATTAATACCTCCGAAATCGCAGTATATCCTGTTCCCTGGTTTGTGCCGTTGCTACGTTTTATGCATTTAGTGCACAAACGTTCTATGCAACCTCTCCAATACTGGGCTCCAAGGAACAGCTGAAGCGTAAATCATGGTGAATTGTATCATTTGGTTCAATTTACTAAGAAACCCAAGCTTTTCAGTACATATTAAATATACATGTGGCAGACGCCGGCTGGGAGGCAGGACAGGGCAGTCAAAGAGGTTCCAAAAGGGCTTCACTGGTCAAAAACTCCGAGAAGACTCCCGGAATCTTATACACCAGTCCACACAAGCATCTTCCCAGTAATCTTCAGCTCCGACAGTGGCCTCAAGTCCAGCCAGCTGACCTATTTAATACTCTGAGCTAATCAGTTGAATCTAGGTCAGCTGGGTGCTGTTACCAGTGGCGTCTGGGTGCTAGTGATCAATTTCCATGGAGATGAAAAAGTTCACCCTACCCCATCTCCCTGTTGCCTGTGTCCAAACTCAGGGGCTGCATCCATATAAGGCTGCATTCAGATACCACAGGCTTCACAAAGATGCAACATGTCTGTCTCGTTTTGAGGGCTCCTTTCAGTGTCCATAGTGTGTCAGTATATGTGCCCTGCAGTGGACTGACATTTTGTCCAGGGTGTTTGCAAGTGCTGCCTGGGATAGGTTACAGGCTTTGAGCCCCGACACTGAAAGATGATTATTTTCAGCAATATCAAACACCGACAAAGCAGCATGCACTTTTGGTCACTTGGCGTAACGTTACTGGATTTAGCTAATCTATTTTTGACTAATTATGCATCAATAAATAATATGAGAGAATGAAAGTTTCATTACATTTTTATATCAGAAAATACTATAGATATCTCAGGATAGGAGTGCCATCGGTTTGCAGTCTGTGCTGAGTGTGTGAATCTGGCACCATGTCTAGGGCAGGGGGGTGAGGTCTGCAGTAGACACCTCCATATGGCACCGCATTCCAGCAGTGAGTACAGACAGCAGACAGGTATCCTGCGATGGTACGGGCTCGGAATTCTCAGGAAAGGCGCGCAACACAGGAAGGCGCTATTTTGGCCTTTTCCTCTCTGCAGCACACAGAACTTCAGCTGCCGGGTGAGATGCACTCAGGAGATAAGTGAGTGGAAGCCAAGAGTGAAGACTGACCCCCAGCCTAGAGACCATTGGCTTAAGGCAAGCGTACGGGCACGCAGGCCTCTGAAGCATCCTGATAAAAGCCTCCTTGATCTCCTGATCGGTCTCTCCAGTGGGCTAATTTAATTGAAGGACTCGGCTGGTGGAGCATCTGGAAGGGAGCAAAAATGTGGACTGTCTGGAAGGGAGCAAAAAGGTGGACTGTCTGGCAGAAAGCTAGAAGGGAGCGAAAAGGTGGACTGGATCGGGGTCCCAGAGGGCTGGGTTGGGAAACACTATATATTGTTCTGCATGCTCTATACTGGCTACATACATACAATATATCCATGTCAATAAAAAAGACTAAAAAATTAGTAACTGATTAACAAAGCAGAATATTCCACAAACACCAGTGCCCCCCTCAGCAGTACCTCTACTTGGTTTGTTCCAATTAGAATGAGGTCAGTGATTCCATCCTCCAACGAGGTCGGGCACTGTCAGGGCTGGCATAATGCAGATTGGTTTGGGGGGTGGGGCCTTTTGCCATATGGCCTCCCATTCATTAGGGAGGGCAGCGAGAGAATCTCACATCTAACATTCACTCTGTGAGATCTGAGTGGTGTTTGATAATCACTAGGGTCGAAGACAACTGGTTAACCTCACACTTCTGCTTTTAATATTCCAGTATGTATTTCCATTTCCAGTTTCCATAAATTTGTAAAGATAAGCTCCTACTTTCATACAGACATGTTGTGCTGAGGCTTCGCTCAGTGTCCTTTAGGATTAAAATCACATGCTTGACTCTCGGTTTGCATCCAACACAGCCGGGAAGTCAGAAGCTGCTTTCAGGAGGAGAAAGTGGAAGACATTGTGTTATTTCAGCTATTTATGTCTAGGCTAATGTGCTAATTTAAAAACATAGCAGGTTGTAAAATGGAATAACTAAATAGCCGTGACATAATTGACCATGCTACTACTCACATAAGTACTGAGAGGTTCACACAAACAAAGAAGTTAATATTTAATGAAAGGAGACTTCAGAAGTGACAGCTGGGAATACGGTACACCATCCAATGACTCACTTAATACAATGGGAAGTAACAAAGTAGCCAATGAGAGATGGGTTCAGCCACTCACTGACTGACAGCGTGTGGTAAATCCTGCCCAGAATAAGCAGGAAATATAAACTATTTTTATTGCAATAACTGATACTGGTGGCCGTACCTGCATTGTGAAAGGTTTGGTTCTAGCTGCTCAAGGATGGAATCTGAGGGTGGGACATGGGACAGTGAAGGCAAAGGTGAAAGGTGAAAGGATGAAGGCTGCAGTGTGCCAATGGGAGGCTTGAATGACGGTGTGCACTCCCCCACAGCAGCCCTTGGACATTCCCGATTGGGCGACCTTTATAACCTTGCATCTCATTGGCTACATTTTCACAGCTGGGATGCGTTTCCCAAAAGCTTCCGTTAGCAACTTACATAGTTGGATTCATTTAGTTGCATGGGTCTAACTTAGGGTTGCCACATTTGCAGAAAAATAAAGGACGCCTAACATAGTGAGGCATTGCCACAACCATTATACTGTATATGTGCCAAGTGACGCACGAGTGGTGGTAAATCAAAACTTAAACCATGCTCTTAAGAAAGTATTACGATTCATACTTAATATTTGAAGCACTTTATTCAGTTTATTTATAAAAATAAACTGAATAAAAAAATGTTCAGTTATAAACTCCAATTAGTAATGAAATTAGCGTTGACATACGAAATTTGTCGATTTATATCAAAACTTCAGGTGCCTAACACTTAAATTAAATTAATCTTCAGGATATACATTGTTAACTCAGCAATAACCTATTAATTATAAATAAGACAAATTAATCTAATCAATGCAACTGCGTTTTCATACAAACTGTGGACGGGACGATGCTGCGTTCATCACAACTCTGAAATAAGGGGCAAATCGCGTCTCGTATTGATTAAAAACGGGACGCAAAACTTCAAAAATGGGATGATTCCGTATTTTAAGGGACGTGTGGCAACCCTAGTCCAACTATGTAAGTTGCTAGTACAGGAGTGCGCTTCTGTCTGGGAAATTCAGTCACTATTTCACGTTAAAGAAGAAAAAGGAGAGCGTAACATCATTGTGCAGGGCAGCCTCTATTTGACAGCCACCAACTTAACTTTCTGCGTCCAGAAACTCCATTTCCAATCTAAAGAAGCATCTTTTTTCTTCTTTTTTGGTCTGGCTAAAGTCAGCTTATTGGTTAGCTTGCATTTCCTAGCCCTTATAGTTATAGTCAAACTGCCAATCGACAATCTGCTAACTATGGCTATTTACCATGCTAGAGCTGTAAGATCAAGCGCTTTGGCTTTGTACAGTATGCAGTTTCGAGACTACACAATTAAGCAATATAGGCTGTCTGCTACTGGTATTCACGTGTAGCGCGGCTCCGAAAACTGTTTACAGATTTAATGTTTCTGCACACTGTTTTCGCCGTATGCATGCATGCATGCTCTTGTCAAAATGTGTAGCCTAATGATACCATTTCACTAGCAAAGAGGTTTTAGGATAATGCACTGAACGATGAGACATGTTAAATGTATGGTGGTGGACTTGTCATGTACATTTATGATGCGCAATTATTTAGAATCTGTAAGTGAAATGAAATCATCACCAGGGTTTCACCAACTCTTACACATCTGGCGTGATACTTTAATACATTTAACCAATTGCTACGGTAGAAGGAAATAACAGAATTGTCTTCTTAAGTAATTGCCACATTCATACCGTTGTAAAATGTAAGACAATGTTGAAGTAATCCAAAGTATTTAGAATACGCAACTCACATTGAGTAATTAACAGAATACATTACAAATTACATTTTAGGGGATGTGTTTTGTATTCTGTACACTGATTAAACAACACTGCTCTGTATATATTTTTAAGCTTGCATTAGTTTCTAGTATTCCCATTTTGACCATAATTTAAAGTTTTGTTCTCATTCATAACTGTCCTCAGTTGTTCTCATTCATAACTGTTCTCAGTTGTTTCATAAGCAACTTAGATATAAATTGACATAAATATTGCAGCCATCCATTTGCCATCCAGGAATTTAGGATGAATATTGGAGATTTACAACACAATAAAATCTAATTACATTAGTACTAATGCTACAGGATATATGTGACATACCTTGATTATATTGCATGATCTTAGTCCTTCCCCATGTGAAATTTCCGTACCGTTTAATGATGCTCTGGGGTCAGACTGACCCCAAACACGGGTTAGGGGTTAAAGTTATTGAATAGGATTATTAATAAAACTGAAAGAATTTGTTTGTTGACTTTGTCCAGATGTAGCTAAAGAATGTAGAGAAACAGAAGAAGGTCAGTACCAGTGAAACGCACCCAGGAGTGTGACACAGAGCACCTGATAAAGATGCACCCCCCTCAGCCTGACCTCCTTTATGGACTTCTATAAAGCAGTCATAAGAGTTCACCCTTTTCACATTTCCCACCCCCCTTGCAAAGCCAGCTACTCACACACAAGTTAGGGCCCTGACTCAATCACAACAAAAAGTAAAATAGCATCATTTTGTAATTAATGGTTTTCAAGATAGATATTTGTACTATTTTTAGGCTAAAAAATGGACAATATTTCCTGTTTAACATAAAGCATCCAGGCTCATATTGCACGATAAATCCTCGTAACTATTCTATGTATATTTTGAAATGTATTTTTTTAATCATAAAATGCATGTAACCAATGAATGGTACTGGGAGAGGTTTTATTGTAAACACAAGCTATCCTTGGAGGATTTGCTGGTGTGAGAAAATGAAACCATTTATCCTTGTTTGTTCCAGAACCATGGAAGCAGAGATAACCGATCGCTGTACGTACAAGACCCCAGAAGGCCTTTAAAAGCCTGGGAGTGATAGAGTAAACTCTACAGACAATGTTTAAATGTACAGGACTTTAAAAGGCATCAGAGCCTACTCCCCCTGCTATAGGCTAAAGGAGGAGCGCCAGCCTCTGGAGACCCATTTGCTTAGCATCACTGAAAGGCTGCTGTAATTAAAGGAAGCGAGATGGTAGAAGATAATTTCCTGAAACAGGCTGCAGTGACAGAGGTCCCACTTCCACAGTTCACTTCTGCCAACATAGCAGTGTAGCCAAATGAGCAGCAGCAGACCAGAACAGTGCAGAACTCTGTGGGTTATTGAACCATCCAACAATCCCTGGTCACCTGACAGTAACTCAGCAGTAACACTAGTGGCTGCTGCTGGCCACTGCAGATCATTCTATATGGGGGTTCCCCAATTCCAGTCCTGGAGGGCCAGAATCCAATACAGTTTGCACATTTCACTGCTGAAACACACTTAATAAACCTGGTAACTGGTGTATTAAGACATGCTTGAGCAGGGAAATCAGCGAACTGTGCTGGGTTGGAGCCCTCCTGGGCTGGAATTGGGGAACTCTGTTGTTGATGCTAAGCATTGCAGTTTTTAATTCACTTATGCCACTTATTCAATCTGTGGAAAAACTTAACCATTATTTAAATTATTATTTACTTTTGCACTATGCAGTTGCTTTTGCAGTTGGGGGGGGGGGGGGGGGGGGGGAATT
>JAODKL010000095.1:18328300-18347119 GCA_026780765.1 Petrocephalus schoutedeni | reverse complement strand
GTTGACTCGGTGAAGTATTCAGCAAAATAGAAAGGAAAATAAATCAAACCAAACTGACAAAGATGCAGTTTTGATAGGGGCAAGACGGAAAAAGATTTATGCACAAGCGAAATGGGAGAGTCAGTCTCCCCTGAGGCCTGGGCTTACAGAGATGAAGAAACACTCACATATAAACAAGGGAACAAAAGCTGGTAGGTGGAAAATTGGACTGTCAGCTAACTAACCTCCTGAGATAAACTTCAGCGCCGCCCCCTCTGCATAAACACACAAACTGAACCATGTTGTCCTTGTGGATTTGGCTGGCGACAAAAAACATCTCAACAAAAAGGAGCTTCCAATTACAAGCATCTAAATATGGGTGTTTTTATGCAATCATTTGGTAGCAGCTGAGTTTCAACTTACAAAAAAATTTAATAGTCTTTTGCCACCCCCTGAACATTCAAATAGGATTATTTCTTTCCGGAAAAAAAAGAAATGGACTTAGGCAGCTATTTTTGACCAATGTACAGTGTCCCGCACTTTAACAAAATTGCCGGACTCACTCACAATTTTGGTCAATTAATTTTTTTGCTGATTGCTCAGTGTGGGAGAAATTTATATTTGCAAATGTATTTTGCACAATGTTTGGATTACTCTGTAACTGCATTCTGAGTTTTAATGAATCATAAATGGTGCAATATTAGAATAATACATTTTTATCACATTTACATTAGATGCTTATTTTTTCCTCCAAAAAGGGTGATACAGTACAGGTTAAGGTTATAACTTGTGCACTTCCTGGGAGTCAAATCCACAACCATGGCATTGTCAGGGCAGGGTACTACTTGTTGAGATACAGAATACACCACAGTGTAGATTAACCCCTTTGTTATAATAATGGGGAAAATTAAGACTACCGCATTTGAAAGTAGTATTTCAATGCATTTACATTTCCAGTATTTAACTAGACCCAAATTCCAGCTATAGACCTATGCTATACCCTTAGCTGTCACTTTACTACCCACACTGATTTCATTCGTCGTCGGCGCATGCGGAAAAGCCTTACGTCACTTCCTCCCCGGATTCCACAGAAATCGACGAGGAGAAGACTGAGCCGAGGTGGAAGGGGCGTTACGGAGTGGAGAACAGTTATAAGACGCTTCGGATAAAATTACCGTTCACGTATAGTGCGTTTTCACAAAGGGTATAAGGAACCACGCGACCGCAATGTCGGCCCATGCTCAGATGAGAGCTCTGCTCGACCAGTTAATGGGAACTGCGAGGGATGGTGAGTAACTAGCAGGCTAGTCGGCTAGCTCGCACCGAGGGTAGTTAGCGATTATTTCGTTTCTAAGATGAACACGGTGTGTTTTCGCCCCAAGAGGATGGTTTAAATCCGGCTTGGTAGGATCATACGACTCTGCACTGTCTCGCTAGTAAAAATGGTGTATTTAATGTTTGTATCCCGCCTTTTTATGTTCGGTAGTTAGCTGAAGTGTTTACCGAGCAGTCGGGGCCTTGTTCGTGGAGCAAGGCCTGCTTTTATCTTTCCGGATCAGGATCATCGTGTAGCTCGGATAATATCTCTACACCATTGTTCTGCATGTTAGCTCCGTAGTCCCACGTCAGTATATGTGTGGATACAGAAAAAAATAATTTCACATAATGAAAAACCAATCTGCATGTCTCCGTGCAGGATGCCTGACGTTTTTCGTTAGCTACCTAGCCTCCGTGTATCATTGTCCACTTAAACAATAGCCCTGCTTTGGTTACGGCCTCAGCTTCCTCTTTCGCCCCTCCGCGGCCCTTAGCTGACTTGGGTTTTACATTTTGAAGGAAATCGTTACCATAAGTTCAGTAAATGTAGGCGGTTTTGCCAGCCCAGTATAACATGGATACACCCGCGTGTACAGTCCTGTTAATGGATACAAACATTAAACAGTGTTAGCCGCGGTGAGGGAACATGCTTTGCGATTGTGACGGAGGGCACTCCTGGGATTTTCATCTGCCGTCCAGTCGAAGTACTTTTTTTTGGGAGGACTAGCTCGTAAAACAACAAAGAAACTGCGTGGCTGATCTTAGACTTGGTTCTAACTTTTGCTCAGACTAATGATTGCTAGTTGTGTGGAGTGAGTTTGTCTGTGTGTATGTATTTAAGATTAATTATAAATGCTTCCCATACCTATGTTCCATACAAACTGAACAATTGTGGCCCCTTTATTTTATTTATAAAGGTTCAGTGTATCTTTGCCAGCCTACATCAATCTGCAAGGGAGTTGCAGAAAAGCCTCATGTTCATCGAGCCGTGAGTCACAAATATAATTTTTAACGCTGTTATGAATATCGAAACAATTTGTTTGCTTTTCAGAAGTAATTATAATTTTGATCATATCAAAAGCTCATCAGCTTAAGAGCAAAAAAAGAGGAGAAAAACAGATACCTTGAAATGGAAACAGCAGAAGTATTTGCTTCATAACTGAGGAGTATTTGGTTGCCTGCAAACCATGGAGCAGTTCATACAGTAGTGAGTTTCTAGTAACACTTTTATCATAGAGACAGAGTAGCTTTAAAATATGCCGCAAAGCATTTACTCTGACTTGTGTATCATTCCCAACTTCCTTACTACAGGTGTGAGCAAGAAAGCTTTTCCCTTTTATACTTTTCAACAGCGGGTTTAAAATTCTGCAGCTGAGGTCTTGAAGATGCAGATGGGTACAGTATATGTGGAAGCTCGCAGTGTGTATTAACTAACCGCTTTTTTATTTTGATTTTTTTCCCCCCCCAAATCCCTCCTCATTCAGATTTTGTGTTAAGGTTTGGTCAACAGAAACACATTCAGTCATGTTGTCCTTGTTGTAAAGGTCTGCACAGCCATGAGGATTTAACAGCTGCTACAGTAACCCAGCAGGGTTAAAT
This sequence comes from Petrocephalus schoutedeni, assembly GCA_026780765.1. Taxonomy (NCBI): domain Eukaryota; kingdom Metazoa; phylum Chordata; class Actinopteri; order Osteoglossiformes; family Mormyridae; genus Petrocephalus; species Petrocephalus schoutedeni. The sequence continues at coordinate 18,344,224 of JAODKL010000095.1, read as the reverse complement.
TTGATTGAGGAGGTCTTTAGACAAAGGTAGTTCTCTGCCACCTGCCCATGTCAGTCATCGGCAGGTCCTCTTTCCTGTCAGGCAGACGGGTGTATCATTCCGGGTTTGGTCGCACCTGAAATAGATTTCTTTGCCTGTTTTACGGTAATGAAGGCCATCGGCAAAGGCCCTCACATGACAATCCATTTCTAGCACTTTAAGTGAACTGTCGCTTTTGAGGTAGTTCAACTGAGCTTCTCAGACTTGCCGGTCTCACTTAGCGTTACATATTGACCCAATCCCACCCTCATGTGTGTGTTTGGGGAGTCTGAAGGTTTTATTTCAGAAACCTGTTTCAACACATTTTCCAAGTGATGGATACACAGTTAAAGCCCTGCCTAGAGAAACATACGCAGCCTTAGTATTACTGTTTAATCCTGTTCCTCTTGGTAAATTAAGAGGTAAGCAGAATTTGCAGCTCTGGTACCAGTAAAACGGCTTCCATTTGACAGGACGAGATGGTCGCACTGATTTCATCTATCGTCGCAATGCTTTTCAGTTAAATCGCCTTTTGGAATTACGAAAATAAAATCCAGGCATCACTCGCTCATCCATAATTAATCCTTTGATTCTCAAGTGAAAAATGCCCTTTCAAAATGAACGAAAAGCACACAGTACTGCCGTAGGGGAGGTCATTAGGATTGCACCCTGCTACCAAGTCCAAGCCTGTTCTTTGCTCGGCTTGTCTCCCGGAAGCGTGTGGACTCACTCTCTGCTCTATTCTGCTGCCACCTTTTTCAGGTGACGAAACTCGACAGAGGGTGAAGTTTACCGACGAGCGAGTCTGCAAAAGTCACCTCCTGAACTGCTGCCCCCATGACATCCTCTCTGGAACCGTAAGTGACATGTGACAACCCGTGTGCTCCAGGCAGACTTCCCAAACACTCAGCTTAGACTGTTGCATGTGGCTTAGTGGGACAGGCCTCCCTACCTGTGATAGGAAGGTTGCTGGTTCGAGCCTGGTCTCGGCAGAGCTGTGAAGTCTCTGTGATGTGAGTCAGGGAGAACAAGACGGGGTAGCGAAAGGAGATTTTCCCAGTGTTGATCAATAAATTATCGTTTTATTTCAGTATCTTTTACATAATTTTTGACACATATGTGATGTTTGTCTGTTAAGATGAGTACCTGTGGGTACAAAAAATGTTCAGATTTATTGGGAATGATTGCTGATAATATCACTTATAGTTAATCTCAATTCATATAAATCATATGTCATATACTTTTCTAAAATGAGGAGAAATGTGTGTTGTGGCTTTCAGTGAACTAGTTGAGTGCGTCTTTGCCTCTGCTTGAATGTTTCTGCTGTGTGTCTCACTATATGTGTGTCTCTTTCTCCACCACAGCGCATGGACCTGGGAGAGTGTTCAAAGATTCATGACCTCGCGCTCCGGGCGGATTACGAAATCGCTTCCAAGGAAAGAGACCTCTTCTTCGAGCTCGACGTGAGTCATGCCACAGCTCCTGGTGCAGAGTGTTTGAGCCTTTTGCTAGGTATTATGGTCTGGTTTTCACCCCTCCCTGTCTTCATATCTTCTAGGCCGTTGATCATCTGGAATCCTTCATCGCCGACTGTGACAGAAGAACGGAGCTGGCCAAGAAACGTCTCGCTGAGACACAGGAGGAGATCAGCGCTGAGGTCGCTGCCAAGGTGAGGGGATGCTCCTCTTGGCAGGGAGTCAAAATGAGCCTTAATTACAACGAATAACCAGATGCTCCACGGTAGGTGCTGTGATGTTCTAGGCATCATTTTGGCCGGTGGTGGGTGGTGGAAGTGCCACTTGTGCCGTGCTCACCTCAGCATGTCTCCGAATGCAGGCTGAGAAGGTACACGAGCTGAACGAAGAGATTGGCAAGCTGCTGGCCAAGGCAGAGCAGCTCGGTGCAGAGGGGAATGTGGACGAGGCCCAGAAAGTCCTTCAGGAGGTTGAGAAGGTCCGGAGCAAGAAGAGGGATGCTGAGGTAGAGAGCCCTATCACTGGGCAGCGGGTGCACACAAAAACACTGACCTGGAATCAGGTTCACTGGAGGTTTGGTCACACTTAAAGCATGGACAGTCTTGAAGTATGTGGTTACATATAATTAACATCTTAATACAATGATTTTCAGTTGAATTTCATGTTGGTTATATTTATCTGTCCCTAATCGTCACTCGCTGCTGTCCTCTGCCTGTTAGGAGGAGTACAGGAACTCAATGCCTGCCTCCAGTTTCCAGCAGCAGAAGCTCCGCGTGTGTGAGGTCTGCTCTGCCTACCTGGGCCTGCATGACAACGACAGGCGCCTTGCTGACCATTTCGGCGGGAAGCTGCACCTGGGCTTCATCCAGATTCGTGAGAAGCTTGAGCAGTTAAAGGTAGGCTCGGGGTGGCTGGCTGGTTGCTGGATTTCACTGCAGCCTTCCTGTTTAGTGTAAGAAGAACTGTTCTCATGTTGTTGGGTCAGATGCTTTATCAGCAATATAAGCTGCAGGAAATGGGTGAAGGCAATCTAGAAACTTTCAGGTTTGCAGCTTTTCTTGATTTGCTTTGGCACGTTTCATGAAACATACTCAATATTCTCAAGACTATAAGATCACCTCTCAAAACAGTTTATGCACATAGCACTACACCATGGTTTAGCTGCAAAAGGCTGTAACTTACCCAAAACAACTCGCGTGTCAAAAAAAAATCCACCAAGAGTTAGTAACTGCGTTACATCATTATAAAAGTAACTAATTACCAGGCAAAGTAAGTATTGCGTTATTGGGAAAAAAATCTAATTTAATATAACTATATTAATAATATATTAACTATATTAACTAATTTAATAAACTATATACCGCTTGCACGGTAAATGAGCGCTAGGGCTGGGCGATTTATCGATTTCACATTATGCATAATACAGCACGTCTGACAAAGGGTTTAAAACTGTCGTGAGAATAGTTTTGCAAATTCATTCCGTCCACCTTGTGCGACAGTCAGTCTCACCAATCAGAAGTGGCCCAAAGTGACTGCGTATGCACCCACAAGCACAGACACGTGAATCCCAAGGAAAACTACATTCGCAGTGCAGAGAAATATCAGTTCTGCTGCCGAGCTGTAAGTGAACTACCTACCTATTTAATGGTCAGAGATTGTTCACAGAAAGGTCCTATTATTAGGGGTCCGAGCAGCGTTAGCCACAAGATCTCTGTTTTTATTACTGGAATTTTTATTTTCATTACTTTATTTAACTTATCACAGTCATTCATTCGGCTTTTGTGATAGTATTTTTTGTGTCATTGTTTTTTGCTAATTTGACCCTTGTGTACATAGGACTTTCTGGAAGCATGTTGCTAAGGGTAAAAAAGCGGTCGAGCGCTGTTTGCAAATGCGACATTTAAAATGTAAAAATATAATCACTTTACCAGTTTCGAGTTGCTAGAGAATTGTTCTGTGGTTTATTAGGTGTATGCTGTATATCTATATCATTTATTAGGTGTATGCTCTATATCATTTTGTTAAAATAAATACATTTTGGATTCAATTAATATATTCCCAGTCTTATCTATGGATTAATGTAGAGCGCAGTTTAGATTTCAGTGTACGGTTGCGCTCAATTGGTTTTTCATACCCATACTGTGTTTACTGATCTGAGCTTTTTAATGAAATCACAATCGCTGGTTCAGTCGGGTTCGGGCTTAATTTCTATCATTTTACTCGGGCTCGGGCCTTGTCGGGCCTAACTTTTAAGGCCCGATTACAGCTCTACTTCAGTGTTCTAAGTTATAGTAACGCGCATTTTATTGTCAGTGACGGTGACGGCGTTGTAACCGGGGAAACGGTAATTCGTTTGATTACTTGTTACTGAAAAAAGTATCGCCGTTAGTAACGCCATTTATTTATAGCGCCGTTATTCCCATCACTGCAAAACATAAATGTGGTTGTCTGCCTGCTGTCTTAGATTTTCCATTGAATGTGTTTCAGAAAAGCTCCTAAAAACACGAACAAAGTTGAGGTGCTGTTGGGCTTGTTGGCATTGTTGGTGTTAATGAAAACAAACTAATTAGAAAAAATTAACTGAAATAAAATGAAAGCTATTTACCTAAAATGTTGAACTTTACACTTACTTTACAAGTACCGCCACACCACCGGACATCACTGCATCACAGGACATCTCATTTTAGGCATATCAAGTTGTGGGTGTAAGTAAATATCCGTGTAGTAATGAAAGTCTAGTGTCTGTTATAGAGGTCGACCGATTATATCAGGCTGATATTTGGCATTTCTAGATGCATCAGCCGATATCTGAGTGTAGTGTGCCGATTTACAAATGGGCACATCTGCGGGCAGCCCAGTTGCTGTGGAACACATGACCCATGCTGCTGCCTTTGCAGGACCCCAGCCAGAACTTTCATAAGAGTCCTGGGAGAGAATGGAATGGCTTAAATTCTGGTGCCAGTTGCACAAAAAGCCTTGTTAAGATTTCCTTAAAGTCAAGTCAGTTGCACAAAACATCCTTAAATGTCCTCCTTAAGGTTTCCTTAAAATGTTCACAAGTATTTAAGTGTTTCTCCTTATCTTGGTCTTATACTTAAGGAACCCCTTAAAAAGGTCCCTTAGCGGTTGCACAGAACACTTTAAGAACCAAAATGAGGCGAATAACTTAAGGTACCTCTGACTGTACCTTAGCAGCATGCCATTTATGGCCGTGAATGAAGAAAATGAACTCATCCCGAGAAATCCACGACTGGATACAATCATGATCAATTTATCTAACATTATAGATTTGACCGACAGTTGATTTTATAATTTTATTTATACGGTCCGCGACATTTTTATAATTCATTATTTAATCTGGCTGACACTGGTAAGTTTCACCGCCGGTACCAACAAAGACAGAGACAGAAGTACATTGGCTATTCGATGTAATTTTCTATGCAGAAATATGTAGACACATGCAGAAAAAGGTATTCATGAATGCATTTAATGTAACTGAGATACAAAGTAAATCCCATCTGCTCAGGTTTTGCTCGCCTGCTTCTCTCTTTCCCCCGCACTTTCGCGTAACTTCCAAGTTGCCACCGCTGGAAATCTGGCTTTTGTTTTTATTTTATTTATATCCATCAGATGCAAAATATGTAATATCATTGGCAGTATCATACTTAAGGGGAAAACTTAAGGGGTTTTGTGCAACCGGCCCCTGATGTTTCAAAGACCTATATATTTAACTGGTTTGCTATAAAGTGTTGCTTTGAAAGAACGTGAATAGCCCACAGAACAGTCAGGCACTGGTGTAATGATAGCAAGCCGTCAACCAGCTCTACACTCTAAAAAAATCCGTAATAAACTTATTATATGCTGGTAATTTTCTGTCAGGGCATAATCCGTTTTCTTAGTTTTTTTTCTTTTTGTTAAAATTACAGACAGCGAGTGTATTTGCTTCCACAATGCAACGCGAAATTCAAATTAAAGGGTGAAACACATGTAAAAATGTATATGGAAAATTCCTTCATATTAACACGGTATTTTTACCGACTTTTCTTACAGTGTAGCTTACAGGTAACATTAAGGATGGGTATTAAAACCATTATTGACAGAAGTTTTGTGCGTTTATTTTTAGTGTATATAGTTTGTTTATATGGAGGGTGACCAGATAATCCATGTCATCCCAGACACTTTGAGCTGGGACAGGATTTGTAAACTACCATATCAATCAAAAGGACCTGGATGTCACTTAAGTGCTGCTTTCTTACTCTGTGCTGATTTGTCACTGTTAATGTGAAACAGCTGGATGAGTCTTTCAATCATTGGAACAAATCAGTCAAAGCTCAAGAAGAAATTAACCAAGCAAAGGAGTCTTTAAAGTAGTTTGTAAAACCTGAAGTGTCTGGGATGACATGGATTATTTGGTCATCCTATTTATATTTAAGTTTACACTTATGTTCTAAGTCTGTGTTCAATAAATGTTAACTTGAGAAATGTTGTGTATCCTGTACTATTAGTGTGATGATTTACCATGCAAATAGAGGGGAAAATGCCAAATCACGGACCTGAAAAAATCGGCAGCATATATCGGCCATCGGATGACCCTGACTTCTAAATATCAGCATCGGCTATTGAAAGACCCATATCGGTCGACCTCAAGTCTATCTAAAGCCCTACAATGAAATACAGCATGTTGTTCCCAAGATTAATTTGAATGAGGAAAATTACTCATTTAGATGGATCAAACCATTGGTAAAATAGGTAATGGATTAATCTGTAGAAAAGGTTAGTGGCACTTGCATGTATTTTTCAGGTCTCAAGATTGTTGAGTAGCAAACACAGAAGTCACACAACACTGTATAACACCTCTGCTTTGACCAGCATGTCTAAAGCAACTGAAAATTGAAACGATTGATCAAAGTCATTTGCATCGAAGTCCTAAGAAATTTGTAAATTTGTTTGAATTTCAAGATTCTTTAATTGTCACATGCATAGATTATACAAAGTACAACACGCAGTGAAATGCATCCTGAACTGCTCTTTTGTAGATTGTGCAATTTAAAAGGAATGAGATATAAATAGAAAATAAAAAGATATAAAACGACAAATAAAAAATAAGATATAAATAGAAAAAAAAAAAAAAACATTCGATTGTGCTATATTATAGTGCAAAGGGTATGTCAAAATTAGTAGTGACACACACATTAACAAAAAGTGACCAGTATTACAGTGCAGGTATGGTGAGGGGTACAAGGGCACAATGGACATCAGGGTGTGAGGTGTAATGGCATGTCCAGGTTCAGAAACCTTATGGCCTGGGGGTAGAAACGGACTGAGAAAGTCTCAGTCCTGGCCATGATGTTTCTGAGACTTTCCTGATTTCAAGAGCTGAAACAGGCTGTTGTTGGGGTGGGATCCTACATCTCTTGGTGTAAATGTCCTAGAGAGATGGAAGGGCCGACCTGCAGCAACGTTCTGCTGCATGGATCACCCTATGGATGGCTTTGCAGTCCTGAACACAGCTATTCCTGAACAAGGAAGTCAGGATGCTCTCCACAGCACCTGAGTAGAAAGTCCGTAGAATCGTTGGTGAGACCCTGAACTTCCTCAGCTGTCGCAGGTGGTACAGGCGCTGCTTAGCCCTTTTGGACAGGACTTGGATGTGAGCAGTCCACGATAGGTCATCAGAAATGTGGATGCCCAGATATTTAAAGGTCTTCACCCTCTCCACAGGGGATCCGTCGATGAGAGGAGGCCCTCTGCTGGCCCCTACTGAAGTCCACCACCAGCTCCTTAGTCTTGCCAACATTTAGCTGGAGACTGTTATCGTTGCACCACACTGCTAGGTTCTCCACCTCAGCAAACTTAACAATGGTGTTGGAGCTATGAGTGGCCTTACAGTCATGAGTGTAGAGTGCGTACAGTAATGGGCTGAGTATGCACCCTTGTGGAGATCCTGTGTTGGTGGTGATGCTGTTGGAGACAGCAACTCTCACCACCTGTGACCTACCGGTGAGGAAGTCCAGCACCCACGCATACAGTCGGTTGTTCACTCCTAAGCTCCTCAGTTTAGTGAACAGTCTGCTGGGCACTATTGTGTTAAATGCTGAACTATAGTCAACGAACAGCAATCGCACATAGTTACCCAGTTTCTTGTCCACGTGGCTGAGGGTCACGTGCAGGATGTGGGAGATGGCATCCTCTGTTGATCTGTTAGAGTGGTAGGCGAACTGCAGGGGGTCGGTGGTGTTGGGGATGGAAGAGGAGATGGTGTCCTTCAGGAGCCTCTCAAACACTTTCATGACCACCGGTGTTAATGCAACCAGCTGGTAGTCATTCAGGCATGAGGGTTTACTGTTCTTGGGTATGGGGACTTTTTGAAGCACGTGGGGACCTCAGAATGCACCAGAGACTCATTGTAGATGGTGGTCAGCACACCTGACAGCTGGTCAGCACAGCAGTGTAGCACACGTCACTGTACTCCGTTGTCAGGCTGTAGGTACAGCCCGGCTCCTGGCTAACCTCAAAGTGGGTGTAGAATGCGTTGAGCTCATCGGCAAAAGCAGTCGGCGCTCACCGTTGCGGTGTCTTTGACCTTGTAGTCTATCGTGTGCAGTCCATGCCACATGCTGCGTGAGAGGCCCCGGTGGAAGTGAGACTCCACACGCTCCCGGTACCAGCGTTTCGCGTCTCGCCGCGCGCTGAACGCCGTAGGAAGCCGCTTCGTAGGTGCTCATATCACCGATGGTCCGGGCGTTCACTGCAGTGCGGATCGATCTGACGACCCACAGTTTCTGACTGGGTAAGAGTGTGACGCTCACCTTTGGGATGACATGCTTGCTAACGAAGCTCACCGTTACAGCCGCAAACTCGTTGATGTCATCTGCGCAGTGATGATGATGACCGAGGTGAACTCTCGAGGCAGGTAGAAAGGACACTTAATGCCGAGATGTTCTAGATGTGGCAGGCAACCGCTGGAGAAAGTGGCATCGCACCACTTGCTGTTTATCATGAAAGACTCCCCCACCTTTAGCTTTGTTAGACTCCGCCATTCTGTCCATGCGGAACACAGAGAGTCCGACGGGGTCACGGCGAGGTCCAGCATGGTGGGGGTCAGCCATGTCTCGGTGACAGTATGGTGTGGCGATTACAAATGGTTGTCTTGCAAAGGTTTTCAATTTGAAATGCTCCAAAGCAATCAAAAAGCACCCATAAAGGCTAATTTTCCACATCACTTGTATAAGCTGAAAAAGTGACTTTGCATCAGTCCTGAAAGTTTGATCTTTCTGTTCTCATTCAGAAAACAGTCGCTGACAAGCAGGAGAGGCGGAACCAGGAACGCCTGAAGAGGAGGGAGGAGAGGGAGCGTGAGGAGAGGATGAGAAAGAGGTTGGTGCCTGTGTGGTCTGCTTACCTCCCTGTGGGAGGGGCCTACGGGGGTGGGGCTCAAGCCGGCAGCGCGCGGAATTGGCTGGAGGTTTGCAGAGCAGTGGGAAGTGATAGGACTGTGCTGCTAGTGCTGATAGGTGTAGCGTCATCGGGGTAGCGTCAGCTGGATTTTAACAGTGTTTTCCCCACACTCTGCTCCAGAGGGGATTCTGCATTGGCTGATGCCCCAGGAGAGCTGCATAGGGGGACTGCCTCAGGGTAACTAAGCCTTCTCTCTCACCACCATCATCACTTCATTCCTCCACCACACCCCCCGCCAAGAGAGTATGCTTGATCTTTGCAAGAGGAAAGTCAGGAAATATGGAGGGGAGCTTGTGTGGCCTTCCTGGGCTTTGTCCTCCAGCGCGCGAGGAGAGCGGGAGCAGGGACACAGTGATTAGCCTGGGGCTTTCTGCTTTATAGAAGCTTGGTTAAATAGCCATAGGACTAGAATGAAAGCCCCATGTAGCCTTATACTAAATTTTGTGTGTGATCTAATTTGTAAGTGGAACCTAAAGGGGATGCCACCCATTTGGGTAGTTCAGGTCCCGAAACTACAAACCCAAGGTTTTGTTTCAACCACCCAGCTAAGCACTCTGTGACTCTTTATGCTCAGTTGGTTGGTTGAAGTAAAGCCTTGGTCTGTTTTTGTGCTTTGTGCACACCACTGTGCCTTGTGGTTTTGGATTAGCTGTAGGATTGGGCGGGTAAGCGTGCAGGGCAGTCAGGTGTGTGGTTCTGACAGTCGTTCGGGGTCAGCATTGCTGCTTAATGTGACGCCTGTCTGTCTGTCTGCAGGACTCGGTCGCGGAGCAGGGAGCATCGGAGGTGGGTGTCTGTATGCCGTCGCGCGTGTGTCAGATGTCTGCTTTGGAGGTGACCCTTGGGGGGGCGTGTGGATGCTTGACGCCTGTCCAATGGTCTTTTCTCTCTCTCTCTCTCTCTCCCCAAGGTCACGCTCCCGGGATCGCAGGCGGCGGCGATCCCGCTCATCGTCGCCGCGGGAGAAGCGGCGTTCCCGCTCGCGTTCCCGGGACCGCGAGAGGCGCCGCCGGCACCGCAGTCGCTCCCCCAGCAAGGGCCACCAGCGCAGCCGTGACCGGGAGCGAGAGCGCGCGGCCAGGCACAAGTACGGGGCCACCGTCTCGCAAGGAGAGTGGGAGCAGGGACGCAGTGCATCTAATCACACCGCAGAGTCCCCGGTGCTTTCTGCTTTAGAATCTCGGCTAAATAGCAATAGGACTAGAATGAGAGTCCCAGTTAGCCAGTGTGTTCAGGGTTGCCTGGGCTTAAAGTCACTCTCTCTGCTAAGTTGCTGGAAGCATATGAGCTTCTCCGCACTCACGGGCCGTCGGCTGTTTTGTGCCGCAGGTCTTCACGGGACCACTCTCGCGAGAGGGACAGGAAGAAGGCGTCATCAGAGCGGCGGCAGGACGGCGTCAATGGCAAGGTTGACTCGCGGAGGATGGAGGACCGGGAGGCCGGGGAGATCTGAGCACCCGCCCCCCCACCCCGTGGTGCTTTCGCTCTCCCAGCTCAGCCTCACTTTAGCTATGCCAGCCCCGCCATCCCACTCTACCCGTAGCTTGCCACACCTCCCTCTCTCTCCTGGATCATGGCTTCTGTAGGGCATAGATTTTATTTCCAGGAAGACCAGTTTTGCTTTAAGGGTACTTCTGCCCCCCCATCCCCCACCAGGAATGTCCAGAAGAGCTGTTAAAAAGGGTTTAAGAGCGTGTTTATGGGCATTGTAGTGCATGGGTTTTTTTGTTAATAAGCAGCGGAACCTTTTTTGCATTGTTAAACTTTGCAGCCCAGATGGGGTTTTACATGAAGAAAAAGGTTGTTGAGTCGGAAAGTTTTTGGTGTTTTTCTTTTAAGTATTGATGCAGCTGACAAATTGGCTTTTCTTATTTTAGAGTCAGGCTCTCTTATAATCCCTGCAAACCCCCCCCCCCCAAGACACTGCAAAGGTTTTGTTCGGATGTGCTGTTGTTTATGCTGCCCCCCGCCCAAGTCATAATATAGATTTCGGGGTCTTTTTCATATTGAGCTCAAACATTACGTCTCTTTTCTATCAAAGGTTGTACTTTTAACTCCAAAGCATAAAGTTACCCATGTCCTCCAAAGGCATCATCTCCAGTCCCTTTTTATTCACCGCTCTGTATTTAAATTGAACATTTTGTTCTGTATTTGTTTCCTTTATCCATGGTAGCCTTTAATAAAGAGAGAGTGACTGAGGAACAATGACTGATTTATATCAGATATTCCTGTTGTTGCTGGAAGTTTGTAGCTTTTTACTTTTGTTTAACCCCCCTCTCTCTTTCTCATGGATTGTGATCCTCTGTTGTGCTGTAGTTGTAACAGCAGTAAGTTTCAGTGAAGTCCCGACAGCTTCACGGTCTGGTTTCCTTGTGCTCGGTTCAGTCTTGTATCATAACAGCAACTTGCGTCCAAAACTGGAGCCCAGTGAACCTCAGACAGTTTGGTGTCTCCCAGACAACATGAAAGCATTAGTGCTTCATTCTTTGTCCTGCTCAGTGTCCATACCTTTTGGTTTTAGCCTTGTGGTTCTGTTCTTGCATGTCTGAGAAGCTCCTCTGAGGTTTGCCTTGTTCTTGTTTTCCTGGGGGCACAGATGCTGTAAATATTCAAGAAGTTTTAATCAGAAATGCTAAAACAATGACCACTTTCTCAATTTTAATGATTGCTGTTTGGGAACCCAGTTCATTTTTTGTATGGCAAAATTGATGTTGAGGCTAAGTGGAAGAATATGTACATGAAGTTATATTTAAATGTAATACCTGGAATCGTTGGGTTGTTAGGTTGCTTGCGATTTGTTCCTTAAGATGTCTTCTAAAGTTGTATTCCCTGTTTTATTCATTGATATCAATTAAAAATTCTTGAACTAGCTAGAAGTGCCATCTGTCTCTGTCTATCCTATGTGTGGATAGCTTGTGTTAGATTGGCAGTCATCAAGGGTTAGCCAATTTAGCCACTTGTTTTTAATCTCTCAAAGATCACATATTAGGTTCTTTGAATCACCTGACACTTCTGCCATGTTGATATTTTACAAACATTTATTACTAGTACTGAGGAGTAATTTGGTCAGAGGACACCATTAAGTAGCTTTTTTTCTGTTTTATTATAAATAATTTTGCCTAGGTTTGGAAAATGCTTATACCATTCCAAAGCATTCGGTTGTCTTAGTTGAAGGACAGTTTAATCCCATCTCTGTCCCCAGTGATGATCCCCAACCATCACTCTTGGTGATTAACAATGTGTTCAAGGTAGCACATCGAATGTTGTGCTCCTGTTACAAGCATTAATTACCGAGTCAGGATTTTGAGTCTGTTAGGACATTCATCTTACTGTTTCACATATTCTGGATTGAAGAGTTGTCCTTGAAAAGCATATTTTCATTTATATGGTAAGCTGTTATGCAAAGCTATAACTTAAGTTATATAAGACAGTGGTTTCCATTTCCAGTTGACAATACTGCCATTTATGTCCAACTTAATACACAGTTAACGGTCATATAGTTGTCTTAACATTGGCAAGCAACCTCCAGATAATTTCTTAAAATCCACACATTGCCTTGTCAGTTTTTCAGATTATTCTTATGCTTTCTAAATATTTCCTCAGCATGCATGCTTTGCATTTTGATACAAAATGTTTGTTGTGTATCTTTAGCACCCCTGGCCCTATGGAGCCAAAGCAGGACACAGCAGCAGGAAATAGACTGGAGTGCATCAAGGCAAATCTGAGAATATATTGATCTATCAGAGGCTTTGGATCTTTGTGGCATTAAGATGACGTCTCTGCATGCATGCGGCCAAGCCGAGTCCAGAACAGGAGTCTTTGAAGCTTTCTCCAAAGGGTTCTATGTGGGACCCTGCTGACCACAGCCTGTGGACTGGCTGGCAACTAGTGTCCCTCAGAAGGTGGTGCTGTCCTGCTTGAAGTCCACCTTCATCTTCTGCTTCTCCATGACTGCCTCCAGTTCCGAGACCTTGTGGGCATCCTGACACAGAGTGCAGGGTTGGGGTGGGGGGTAAACGACATAAAAATCAATAATGTGTGGGCTGTGCCAATGTATAGGCAGAAATACACTGGAAGACTACTGCAATAAGGACAGACCCCTCCCGTCCCTGGAATCTCTCATAAACCTTCTTACAAACATATCTACCCAAAATACACTACAGAGACTGTTAAAAATCCATGGCAGCCAATTTGCTGTGCATTACTTTGTTCCCAATCTCAAAATTGGAAGCACAATCACTTCTCACAAACATGTATTAAAACAAAAAAAGAGAAACAATGTATTGTGAAAGTTACCTCCAGCAAAGCTTTTTGCACCATGATCTGACTGTAGACTCTAGCACCCTCATCTGGCAGAACAGCACGCAGCTCCTCTTTGTTAAGGGAGAATAGCTGAGCCCCAGTCAATACGCTTAAACAGCTCACAGTACTAAGAGAGAGAGAGAATTAACCTTGGTAAAAACATTTATATCCAAGTCACTGCCGAAGGTCTATGTCTGAGATCTGAAAGATTAGCACATGCACCAGATCTCCACGCAAAGAGCATATTTTAACATCAAACCACCCTTGTCTAAATGACGTGATCTTTTGTTTTGTGTTTTTTAAGAGATGAATCTTATCACATTCCAAACTCAGTGCCAACGCCCATGCCAGCTCTGGAGTGGGGAGGTTCCGGCGTGTGCGCTGTGAGCCACCTGCTCCTTTTGTTCTCCAGGGTGCTCAGAGTTGTCAAGTCGCATGACGCTATCCTGTCCGTGTCCTCCAGTCATGTACCCAACATTACACTGTTGTAGTCCTGTGTTTCCCAAGCCCGTCTATAAATCCCCAGCTCCTTGGGCGCCGTACGAGGTGACTGCCCTTCACAGCGAAATTTGCTCTCATGGAAAGCAAGGCTGGGGGAGGTGAGAAGACAATTTCCCCACGGGGATCAATAATATATATATATATACATAAAAGGGTCTGAGATTGGCTTAAGGCACCATCACATGGGTTTTGACCATCACATGTATTTGGTAAACTTCACTTCCAACACCCCTGACTCAACTAATTATGGGCTTGAAGAACAGTTGATCGTGTTAAACGTGTTGTCTGGTGATGAAATAGGAGGTGTTTTGTAGGCACTGACGTAGAGAGAAACCCAGCCGGCTTAAGTTATCTGGGCCAGTGAGAGTGAATGGAACATGGGTCTGAACCCAGGCCACACCTTGGCTCCTGGTGCTTTTGAATGGCTTTTAGATAAGATGCATATCTCTGAGTCAAAGGCCGCTTTTCCACCGTACGAAGTTCGGTACATTTGGTACCGTACTTTCGCTTTTCCATTGACTTCCGGATGAGTACCAGTACCAAAAATTCAAGTACCCAAAGTGCCAAACCAGTAGAGGTACTTTGGTACGTTGGGGCGTATCTTGAAATGCTTTCGCTGTTGATTTGTTATGCAAATTGCCCGATTCTGAAACACAATGCGATGGCATAACAAGAAATTTAAAAATTTTATAATACTGCAGCATGGTACTGGAGAGTCTCCAGATATAGTGATCTGATTTTGTTCTAATAAATATTGGGATATTTATAAGTTAGTTAATATAAATTAAAAAATTAGTTTACATACATTTCTCTCTGTCTAGGAGTGATTTAAATAGCAAGGGTGAGAATGATAATGATTGCCTTGGAGAACGCATAAAGTGCCCAAACAAAAGCAGCGGAGGTAAACTTTAAACTGATTTTAAAAACATATATTGGATATAAATATAATATATGCAAGGAATAATCAATAAAATTGCAAAGTTAGCTAAGCTTTTTCCCTGTGCCAAAGTAAAAATGTTTTAGCATAACATTAGCCCCCTGCGCCGTCCATAATGTCTGTACAAAACCGAAAGTAAGATATGATCTTAATGTAACTCACTAGCGATGTAAGAACTTCATGTGCATAACATGCAATATTTACATATATTTGCATCCAGCTGCATACTACAGCCATTTTTCGAATTCAGTACAAAATGCCCCACCTCGTGTTGTCCTTTTTTTCAGTGCCGGTACCAGTTTTTACGCCAGTGGAAAACCAACACAAAAGAACTGAGGTACTGAAAGTACCAAAAATACGGTACTTGCAGTGGTGGAAAAGCCCCCAAACATACCACACGTAATGCATCCCTAGGGACTGAACGTGCACTCACTGCTCGCTGAAGCCCTTTCCTCGCAGCCACTCCTCCACCTCAGAGGACGGCGACTCGTAGTGCAGTGGGGCAGAGGTATCCGAGGAGCGTGGGATGACCAGGGGGCGGGAAAAGCTGGCCTTGCCGTGCGTCAGCCGCTGCAGAAGCTCGTCATTCATCACCATGACTGGGGGGGTAGACAGATGTCACCTGAACTGTCATTTATCACTTCTTGGGGTGGGGGGCAATATCCCAAAGAGTGACCCCCTGAAGTATTATACCTCTGCTAACACACACACACACACATGGCAAAAACACAGCATTCCTGTGAATAATTCCACATTGTCACGCTGTCCCCGAGAGGATCCATTGGTACCTCGGTCTGTGCTGTCCCCGGGCATGACGTGCGAGGCGCTTGGGGGCAGACTGCGCGGCCGGAAGCTTGTCGAGTCGGGGAGTGGGGGGGGGGAGCCAGGAGGGGCGTATGAGTACGGTCTGGGTGCTGGCGGGGAGCCACTTCCCTACGGAAGACAGCAGAGAAACATACATCAGCAATCCAAGCTCTTGATGGACACTGGCAAAGAAAACAAAACCAACTGTACTCAACAGTATAGAGCTCTGACTAATGTGACTTTTCGGAGGGAGCGGGGCCCGGCTGCATATGTGTACCCTGCCAGAGGAAGCAGGGCCCGGTTACATATATGTACCCTGCCGAAGGAGCGGGGCCCGGCTGTGTATGCACACCCTGCCGAAGGAGCGGGGCCCGGCTGTGTATGCACACCCTGCCGAAGGAGCGGGGCCCGGCTGCGTATGCGCACCCT
>JAODKL010000095.1:18309818-18327840 GCA_026780765.1 Petrocephalus schoutedeni | reverse complement strand
CGCACCCTGCCGGAGGGAGCGGGGCCCGGCTGCGTATGCGCACCCTGCCGGAGGGAGCGGGGCCCGGCTGCGTATGCGCACCCTGCCGGAGGGAGCGGGGCCCGGCTGCGTATGCTTACCCTGCCGGCTGCATATTACAGGGAGACATGCTCACCATGGGTTGCGTTTGATCATCGAGGTGTTGCGCGTTTGTGTCATTCAAGGCAGACAGGGGCTCCAGGATGTTGAAGGGCACAAAGCCGATCTGATTGTACCGATTGCGACACTTCCACCATCGCTTCGATGACTCAATCACCTGAGAGGAGACCACAGAATCACACACGACACAATGAGGTTTGGCTCCAGTGATTGAGAGCTCAGTAAACAATGAACTGCATTTTTTACATTTACATTTATGTATTTAGTAGGCGCTTTTATCCTAAGTGACATTACACGTTGAGCACACAGCTGTAAAGTATCTAACTTCGTTAAAAGTGTTGCTAGGCTGAGCTTCCAGTGAGGGACCAGTGACAAGCGTTAGCCAGCACTGGAGCATTAGTCTAACATCAGGATAGCTAGGTGCTGTGATTCATCATGGGGACTCGGTTCCTGCTTGAGAAGTGCAAAATACAAGAGATGGGCATCCAGTGTTGTGAAGAGACAATTAAATGGTCGATGCAGACAGAGGGCAGGTCAGTGATATGGTGATTCGTTTAGCTGCTCCTGGAGGATTAAAGCAGTACCTCCAGGGTCTCTCCATGCAGCACGGACAGTTCACTACTGTTCCGAGCCACAAAGTCGTAGCTGCAGCGGTAAAGTCTATCCATGTCTGGGGGGAGCCCACCGCCCTCCCTGAGGAGAAGGAAAGAGGAATGACAGTGAACGAGAAATCACAGAACACGCTACATAGTTTCATCAGCCGTGCCTGAGGCTGGAGCAAAATAGCGTGACGTGTGTAGAAAACATGGTGTCAAAATAAAACTCACACTTCCTCGCCGGCATGGGCCACAGACTTGGGCAGCTCAACCGACCGGATGGAAGACCTCTGCAGGCGAGAGGAGAGAGCTCTCAACTAATGTCACACGCTTTCACACAATAATCTGAGATTGCGATCATTTACACCAAATAGTCTTCATATTTATGGGCATAGCGAATGTGACTCTTGGGTGGGCGGGACACAGACCATGATTGGCGGCTCTTATCACCATTCACGGTCAGCCATGGCAGCTAGGTGCCCTGTTACCTGCTGCTTTCTCTGCGAGTCCAGTTTGTGTTGTGCCTCTATGGGATCCTCCCACACCTGTCCGTGCGGGTCGACTGGGTCAGGCTTCCAGCCATCCAGGAAGACAGGGGTGTAGGGGGTGACTGGGCCTCGCTGTTGAGAGCTGCGGGGGTGGAGGTGGGGGGCAGGGGGGTCAAGTGTCCATACAGACATGATGACTGAGTAAACATTTGCAATGTATTCTCTTACGGGCTAGACTGGTAGTAGCCTTGGGGGCATGCACTCTCAATGATTGAGATGGGCGAAGTTAAAGGCTTCACAATGAACTGTGAGACATCAGTGAAGCCCTATGAGGTAACATAAGAGGCACTAATCTCCTAATGAGTTGAGCCTGCTGACCGTGGTTGTGTCCAGTTGGGTCCTAGTGCTGTCCATAGCTGTCTCTCTTCTGGAGTCAGGTTATCCTGCAGCAGTGATACGGCCGCGTCGGTCAGGGCCGGGCTGGCCACCCTCGCCCCCAGGGTCGGCCCCCCCGTTGTCTTCACGATCTGGAACGAGGCATTGCTATGACGGGCTCGTCCACTGATTGGCTGCAGGGTTCCACCCGGCCAGGAGGCCAGCCATGTGACACACCCCCACGCGCTCCTTATGAACACTTGCCATGCAAGTCTGCTCATCCTTACTGGGTACCAGAGAGGCGAGGATGCACCATCAATCCCGCCACTGGTGACCAAACACAGCACAACAATTCTCACCGTATTCAGTAGCTCCATTCCCAGAACTTCCTTGGGACCCTGTATCCTCAGTCCCAACTGTGTTTCCATGGTAACTGAACATTTAGAACAGCTCCTTTCACAGTACACTAAGTACTACTCACTCTGGAAATCAGTAACTCAACTCTAAATTTAACCAGATGTCTGCTCTATGGAAACTCATAAATTTTGTTTCAAGTACAGTATTTTCCCTGGATATTACATACATCCAAAGGTCATGACCAGGGCTGAGAAGATATCTGATGGTTTTATAAGCCCATAACACAGTGAACGTCAGGGCTATATGAGTCACAAGCTTTCTGGTTAAACGGGATACAATTATTCAAATACTCACCATGTCCAGGGGTTTGAAGACATGGTGAAGTAGCTCTTCAGAGCTGGGGTTTGTGATGGATGTCCTCAGCCGGGCCTGAGTAATGACGAAGAGCAGCTTTTAATCTATCCGTCCTGCAGTGCATGTATGTGCTTTTATGCATGTCGACATATTGAAAGCTGAACTGGGTTCTCACCAAAAGACTGAAGCAATACTTGAATTTCTGAAAGATGTCAATGAATTCATTTTCAGACGGTGGACGAGCTCTCAGAGTGAGTAAGTCATCTACAGAAAGGAGAAGGACAGGAAACAATGCTCAGGTATTCATTACAACCCTCTCCCCCATTCCTACCCTCCTCTTTCATTCTCACACTGAGCTTATAATGCTACTTGTAACATTTTTTCTCACATACCCTCCAAATGATGTGAACTGCCCCCCCCCACCAGGATCTCGTCTGTACTCATTGTTCTAATCATTCTTCCTCTGAAACCTTCACCTGTCGCCCTCGCTAAAGCCCATATTTTGACTGTCTGCCTCTTCTGTCCTAAATACCGCCGTCTGCTTCTCAGTTTTCCGTGTTGGGTGTTGCTGTTTATTTTCTTGCTGAATTTGTACTTTCCCCTGGTTCGTCCAGGATTTTCCTACTTTCTTTGGTGAGGATAAATATCACAGTTTGCTGTTGCAGCAGACTGATTTTTTACCAGACTCCAGCCATTGTTCAAACATTAGGACGATGATCAAGGATCATTGCAGACTGTAATTAGGGATAATAGACTAGCAATTTAATGTTTGTGAAGTCAAACACACTCAGTGGCCACTTTATTAGGTACACAGTACCAGCTGGAGCCCCTTTTCTCCAGAACCACTCTGAGGGTTGGCGAGTTCTGAGTCCAAAGAGGCCATTCCTCACACCATTGTTTTACTGAGCTGTTACTTTTGCACTTGCGGTCTTCCTGTTAGCTTCACCGATGCTGACTATTGACCTCTAGCTACACTCATTAACAAAGTCAAGGTTTTTGCCCACAGAAATGCCACTGACTGGATGTTTTTTGCTTATTGCATTATTATCTCTAAACTCGAGACACTGTACGATGTGAAAATCACAGGAGGGTGGCCGTTTCTGACCATTCTAATGATTAACTGCACAGTAACCTTCTGTGACCTTTGCGGCTCTGTCTGCGAGAACATATATTCAGTTGGGGCCACATGATTCGTGCAGGTGAACCTAATTAACTAGAGTGTGGTTTATCATAGAGTAACAGGAGTATAGAAATAAAGCCTTAGCATCAATGTAATCTAAGCCGGATGCCCCAATATCATTGAAAAAGACCTTTCAAGAGATCATCAAGGCTGTAAGCTATTAGGTGACCAGGGGAATGTGGTTTATATTGTTCAAAAATAAAAAAGCATCTTCTTAAACACGAAGAGAAAAGCATGATGTCTTCCTTCGTCCCTCTCTGTCTCCCTCTGTCTCCCTAAATTTCTCTCTCTCTCTGTCACCCTCTGTCTCCCTCCATCTCTCTCTCTCTCTCTCTGTCTCCCTCCATCTCTCTCTCTCTGTCTCTCTCTGTCTCCATCTCTCTCTCTCTCTGTCTCCCTAAATTTCTCTCTCTCTCTGTCACCCTCTGTCTCCCTCCATTTCTCTCTCTCTCTGTCTCCCTCTGTCTCCCTCCGTCTCCCTCCATCTCTCTGTCTCCCTCTGTCTCCCTCTGCCTCCCTCCATCTCTCCGTCTCCCTCCATCTCCCTCCATCTCTCTGTCTCCCTCTGTCTCCCTCCATCTCTCTGTCTCCCTCTGTCTCCCTCCATCTCCCTCTGTCTCCCTCCATCACCCTCCATTTCTCTGTCTCTCTCTTTCTCTCTGTCTCCCTTCGTCTCCCTCTGTCTCCTTCCATCACTCTGTCTCCCTCTGTCTCTCTCTCTCCCTCCATCACTCTGTCTCCCTCTGTCTCTCCGTCTCCCTCTGTCTCCCTCCATCACTCTGTCTCCCTCCATCTCTCCGTCTCCCTCTGTCTCCCTCCATCACCCTCCATTTCTCTGTCTCTCTCTGTCTCTCTGTCTCCCTCTGTCTCCTTCCATCTCTCTGTCTCCCTCTGTCTCCCTCTGTCCCCACCTCTCACCTTCTGCGCCTTTGCTGCTTTTCTTCTTCTTCTTGCTCCTCTGGCTCAGGATGCTGTGCGCCTCGGCCGACTTCTGCAGCTTGCCCATGAAAATCTCGATGTCGTTGAAGCAGTGGTTGAGGATTTCCTGGGGGAGGCGTGACAGGCAGTGAGCTCATCGGGTGCCAGCAGATCGCGCACCGTATTGCAGACAGGGACACAGAGAGGGATAAACACATACATGCATATACACACACATGAAATTTTACTGCTATTCACAGTCAATAAATAAAACGCCAAAAGCTCAAAAACCAAACAGCTTTTCAACAATATAATTTGTAAAATAGAAAGGCTCTTTTTTTCTTTATTAAAATAAATTTTTGCATGAAGCCTTTTTTGCATTTTGCATTTTTGCATTTTGAAATAAATATGTCCACATACACAAAATTACACCTGAAAATAGTGCAATATACTGACATGTGCGTCAGAGACAGACAGACAGATGGACAGACAGACAGACACAGGATGATAGACAGACACAGGCTGACAGACAGACAGACACAGTCAGACAGACACAGGCTGACATTCAGACACAGGCTGACAGACAGACAGACAGACACAGTCAGACAGACAGACACAGGCTGACACAGACAGACACAGTCAGACAGACACAGGCTGACATTCAGACATAGGCTGACAGGTAAACATAGACACAGACTGACAGATAGACAGGAAGACAGGCACAAGCTGACAGAGAGACACAGACAGACACAGGCTGACAGACACAGACTGACAAACACAGGTATCATACCACTTCTCTCTCAGCCTGTCTGAAAGCTCGACTGGCCTGGTCACCACTGGATCCATTCACTAGTGCAGAGAGAATGAGAAATGAGCCACATGCTAGCGCCCTGCTGCTAGCACTTACCCTCTTCTATTCCACAAGAACAGAGCGCAGAGCCTCATCACATATGCACTCATGGTCAGAGATTAAAGACCACCCCAAACACAGTAGGGACTCACCCAAACCCTGCCTGTACTACACCAGCTGCCAGATTATAGACCGCACAAGCCGGCATCACCGCGACCCCCATGTGCCTTCACAGCGGCCCCCATGTGCCCTCACAGCGGCCCCCATGTGCCCTCACAGCGGCCCCCATGTGCTTTCACCACAGCCCTTGTGTGCCTTCACAGCGGCCCCTGTGTGCGTTCACCGCAGCCCCCGTGTGCCTTCACCATGGCCCCCGTGTGCCTTCACAGAACTTCCCAGAAACAGACGTGCGGCCCTCCTAAAGAGCCCCATCTGCATGCCATTCAGAGGGATTCCTGCCCCCCTACACCACTGCCTCCCGCCCTCCCCCGCTGCATTAAGCAATCTGCCCCCCCCCCTTACCATTCATTCCTGAGTGTGGGGGAGGCGTGGAGGAAGGAGGGTTGGGGGCTTGTGGCATGGTGTGAGTGGGAATCCCCTGTGGGCCCGGCTCCTTCACGACTCCAGCAGCAGCAGAAGGCTGGACCATTCGGGCCTGGTTCATCCTGAGGGTGAGAGAGATAGCTGGTTAGCAGGGGGAGCAGGTAAGCGCTCCCCAGGTTAGGCTACGTCTGCTGGGTGACGCCCAAAACCGCAATGCTCAGCAGCCTGTATCACAGGTGAGAAATGCAGCAGCCCCTGTAAGCTTCGTCGTTACTGGGAGGACCATGACCAGGCCTCATCTCCAGGTCACCATTTAACACATTTAAAGTAAGATAATGAAGTATCTCAATAAGATCCTATTGCCTATCTATTGGGTCAGTGTTTTCCAATCTGGTCCTCAGGGACCCACAGGCAGTCCATGTTTTTTGCTTCTGGTAGGAAGCTGGAAAGGAGCATAAATGTACACTGTCTGGCAGGGAGCAAAAACATGAACGAGCTGTAGGTCCCCGAGGACCGGATTGGGAAACACTGTATAAGATCATTTATGCAGCTACATAGATAAAGTATTTTGTAATTTCACGCACTATATTTTCAGTGTTTCACAACTGACAGCTTTTACAGCTTTTTTGTCATTTATTCTTTTTGATAAACTGTAACACCGCAGTGTTATCACAGAAATAGTCATTTGTCCATAAAGCATACACAGGCATAAGCATTAGCATTAACAATATCAACAACACCGATACAAAAATCTGATACGAACATGGTGATCGGGAGCGGGACCGAGAAGCTGAGAAAGTGGGAATTCAATCTAAATGACCTCAAGTGGGACATTTCTCCGAATCTTTGGCAGGGACATATTAGCTGCTCTGACCTGTTTAAAAAGACATGCTATTCCACAACAGCTAAATGCACACTAATGGCAGTCTGGAGGTCTCTGCATTGGATTGGCATTGATGTCAAGCCCGAGCCGGACTCCCGTCCTGTGAAGGTATAATCTGGTACCTCCCTTTCATCCGTTGCAACTGCCTTATTTTCTCGGTCACACCTCGCTAAGTAATGCGAAAACGAGTCGGACAAGTCCGTCCATTCTTTGCTGGTCACTCATTTTCTTTTCCCAGTGTCAAAGCTTTGTCAACACAAAATTGAGTGGGACTAGACAGATCAGCTTGTTGAAACATCAACAGTATTTTACAGGTGTCACATTTTTGCATTTTAAAAGGAGCCGGGGAAAACAAAGGAATTCTAGTAGATCAAATCTATGCTGTGAAGGGTGGGAAAGTATTACTTTTAACCTATGGCCTGTCAGGTATCTGGTTTAACTATCACATACAATCTGTGACAATTGTTTACACAGAGTCCAGTTTCAAAATCATGCTTAGAGGGAGATTAAGTACATTCTGTAGTTATCAAAAGGAACTTTGTTATGTCAAAGCACCTCCGCTGAAATAAATGAACGTTGTTGTCATATCACAAAAGAATAAGTGGACGCCAGACAGATTTTCCTTTACTCAGCCTCAAAGCCCATTCGGGGTAATGTCCCCCCAAACCATCCCATTTTCCTTTTGCCTTTATTACTTCCTAGTATCAATCCAACCCCCCCCAACACCTTACAGAGCTGTCAAAAAGATAACACATCAACAGTAATGGGGAAGGTGAATAATCACCACAACAAAATCAGAAAACACAAATTAACTTCATAACGGTCTGTTTTTCCACATATGCTTATAAATTTATAGGTTAGTGTGAATATATTCATTTACTCGTTTCATATTAAGTTCCTTTTTTGTAAATAAGTGTAATTTACATTTGCTCCGCTACGGCCCACCATTACCATGAAACATGCTTTCAGCTTTCTGAAACAACCTACTTTAAGCTCAGCATAATGTCTGAATGTGAAACGGGTCACCTAAGTATGGTGTGGTTCTGATGGCACTCAGACTTGCTTTCACTTGTAGCGGACCTGCTTGTCCGTGAGGCTGGGAGTCTCCTTCTGCCCCTTTAACTGGCCATCTGTAACCTAGGTGTTCAGTGCTACATAACTAACTAACAGCTTTCCCAAACAATTTGTCTAAATCTTGTGGGACCTTTGAGTAAGGCCCTTAACCCCAGTTGCCCCATACACTAGCTGACCCTGCTCTCTCAACTGTATTCTGCTTTGGTTAAAAGCATCTGCTAAATACATGTAAATGTCATTACACTCAAGTCATCCTGTGGTAGTAAAAAAACCTTTGATCCACCCACTTTAAAAAACCACTTCCTTCCACCACAGTGCCCCAGTGAAATCCTATTAATTGCACCCTGTACAGTCAGGGAATTACTGGAAGGCTCAGTTTGCATAGGTTTCTGGCCAAAGAGCGGCAGTTCGGTTCTGCAGGCTCCCTCAATGGAGCCAGACTTTCCTTAGCCGTATTCTGTGACATACCTCAAAACCTCAGGACGCCTATTAGTCTTCGACATGTGATCGGACACCGCACTGACGACGTCGTCACGGATCGGTTCCGCCTGCAAACACGAGGTATTCGGCAGATGAGTCGCATACTTCAGGGGGACACGCGACAGCACGGATGCTCTGCTCGGAAAACGCGTGAAATGCAGTAAAGAGAAACACTTAGCTGTTAACCGGACACGGTGTTTGCTGGAGGCTCGAAGCGGACACTTAAGAGATCAGGTCTCGATAAAGGGCCTCATGGCATGGCATAGTGACAGGCTGTACGGCGCGGGCACTGGCACTCACCCCTACATTCTCGCAATTGAAGAAATGAATGTCGGGCTTTTTCTGGGGACCGTACTGACACACTAGGAGGAGCAGGGAGGGAAACTGCTTCTCAGTGAGGATGGCGTCGCAGCGATGGATGCAGGAGACAGGGTACGCCTCCAGCTCATCCTGTGCACAAACGCAATGCAACAGTTTCAGTGCTAGGGGACACCACCCTGTCATCTCATCTTTTAAATAGAAAAGTAGAAACAATGCTTTTGCTGTTATCCATTTAGTTACATCTATCCAGGAATCGTCCATAACTACTTACCCAGTATAAGGCCTGTCGTACTAAAACGATCCTTTTCAAAATAATGACTCTGGACATCTCACAAGTCAAAAAGGATGTTACATAAACATAGGTTACTGTGCAAAAGTCTTTGGCAGTCAAAGAAACATTTTAAATGATCTTCGTGTTGGTTTAAAACTATGGTACTATGTTTGTTACAGTATTTTAGCTTCGCTATCTCAAAACCTCTTCTAAAGTCTGTATTTCCAGCAACCATCCAATTCACCTACTGTATGTTTTTGTTGGCTCAGCCACCAGCACACCATGTCTGGCTAATGAATACCTCATTGAGTTATGTAACTAATTAGGTACGGGATCTGAAACTGTGTTCTTCTAGCCATCCAACGAGATGTCAGTTTTGGAGAACAGAAGAAATTCTTGTTACTTTTACTTCTGCTTTTGTTTTTTCCAATATAAATATACACTTTCTACAGATAAACAGCTGTAAAGTTTTACTTTAGCTGCATATGCCTTCTGCACAGTACTGCATATAATCGAAATCAAACATAAATAACCAGTGCACGCCCAGTCACCTTGTTCACGATCTCTGCTCAGTGAACTAGGACACCCAACTCAGATGGGTTAACACGTTAGCACCTGGTGCCCCATAATTGCCCAATGTGATCCAGTGCCCCCCCCCACGTGTCTATTTCAGCGAGGAGCATTAGCCCCATACCTGGTTCTGAGCATCCCTCAGCCTGACAGTGTCCCGACTGACTTCCACCACCATCTCCTGGCTCCAGAGGCGGTCTGTGCGGGCCAGGTGGGCGAGCCGCGTCAGGGCCTCCTCCACGCTCTGGACCTCCCCACCCTGCAGGGAGAAGGTCACCAGGTGCTGGGGTTTGGGGCGAGGCGGGAGCGGAACAAGAGGGATATCAATGGAGAGAGCTTATTGCATGTCTAAAGTCACTTTATCATTCGCGGAACAGGTTTCGGCTGAAATTAAGTACATTAACAAACACATGTGTCATACACACCTTTAAAAGCATAGAAGCGCAATTCAGTATCTAGATAACTTACATTGACTAAGTACTGTGAGATATCCGCCATTACGAAATCCACAGTGAAGACACTGACGGCTCTGGGAAAAGAATTAACGAGAGATCAATCAACACAAAGAATTACAATGAGCACATTTACGTGATGATACGTCTTTAATCCTTCAGCATCTAGGCACGCAACATTCGTGGATTTATAGTTCGATGTGTTTTTTATTGATATTGGAAAGGATACAATTAAATGCAATGGTCTGTTTAGTGATGTACGTGTGTGTGTGTGTGGTGGGGGGGGGGGGGGGTACATAAAATATGAAATATTTGGGGGGTACATCCCCCCGCTCCCTGTAATCTACAATACATTTAAACTATCCTATAGTCTATGACGGTTGTGAATGCCATAATTATAAATATTAAATGTAATATTATTACACATCATCATAATAAATCTTCCAAACTACATCTATTTATGATACATATCTATTGCCTATTTGTTTTTCTGTACTATGACAACGTAAGTATTATTTTGTAGTCAGTACAATATTAAGTACTTTAAAAAGACAGAGAAATATTTGTATTATTACTAAAAATATAATAAAATATTTAGAACAATCAGTGAGACATAAATGAGCTGATAAGTGAGTCGCATTTGAACCAAATGTGAAACGGTCTTCATTAACATTTTCGAAAGATTTAAACGACCGGTAAAACTGACATGCACCGCAGTAATACAACATCAAAATACAACACAGATATATACATATGCACCTAGACTACATGCGCATAATGAGTCTACAGTCTCAAGAAAGAGAGCTCGTTACGCCAAATACGGGACGACGAGCCAAATCCCCATATTACTGGGGAAAAAGATTATCCCAGCACGCCGCTAAACATGTGTGAATGAACGGTGTCCTTACTGCCTCGGTCGCCCGGTCCTTATTTCGCCTGTCGCTTTACTGAGCACCCCACCTCCTTTCTCTTTTTATAGCCTGAAACTGTAAAGTTACTCATCCAGTCTGACCGGGTACGCGAGAATACCTCGCATTTAACTCCTTCCAGCCTCGTTATTTTCATGCCAAATACTGTATCTGACCTCCACTATTATGACATCGTCCTTCCAGCTCTGGAAGAGTTTAATACCAAACAGCACACTCAAGTTAAATAAGTTTCATTTGGTACATTATTTAAAAAGGCAAAAATATAATAATAATAATAATGATGATGATGATGATGATAATAATAATGATGATGGTGATAATGATAATAATAATGATGATGATGATGGTGATGATGATATAACAACAACAACAACAAGAATCATAATAATAATAATCCAATAATAATTCGATTCAAATCCCTTGATTTCTCCTGTAAGTTTGACTCAGGTAATCGACAACAAAGCATCACGAAGCACCGGCCATGAATACATTGTGCATGTGTGAAATATGATGACTATGTTGGAAAATCAGTAAATTGAACCAGACAACACGCGTTAATTACCCTACGTCCTGACTGCTGACTTGCGAAACACGAAAGAGTCTTTAACAGCGCTTATAGAAACTTCTTGGTTCGCCTACAGTATGTCGTACCTTGAGCCCGCGCCGCCAATGCATGTATTTTTTTCATCACGAGACTAATATAATTTGCACATATCTGATACCGCCGCTTATCCAATCAGGGCGGCAGCGATCTGGAGCGGCGTGAAGCCCGGAGCTAAAGGCAAACCGCCTCGGCCAGTGAGATGCGCTCTTTGGAAATGCCGGGCACAGACATCCACCAGCCGGCAAACTAACGTTAACTGTGAGCACCCTAACACAGCCTTTTTATAATCTAATCAAAATGGCTCTCTCTCTCAATGTATTAAAATGTTTCAGACCTCCTTCACAAAAAAGTCATCTTACGCAATGGACTCTGTATGCCTCAATCAATGCGTAACATCTCTGACTTTAAATATTACTTGGTTATTCTACTCTTCCAGACAGAATAATATTTACCTGCCCTGCCAGCCCATTTAAAGAAGCAGACTGTCAAACAGCAGATCGGCATCTATAGTTCATAGTTTAAGTATCCTAAGTACTTCTGTGGTTTTGTGCGGATGACAGATGAACTCTTACCTTAAAAAATCTGCTTTGATGTCTGGTCCATAAAGAAACTGGCTGAAAGATATCAGAGGTACCGCAAAAAAAAAAAAAATAGCTTTTGCTATCAGACGCTATGCTTTCTGGAGGATTTTAAAACACTTTGGTTATTTATGTATGTATTTAGGTCTCCCCGAGTTCTTTCACGGTACTCCCATGCACCTTCGCAATCCACCTGCCTCACCCAGACACTTAAAGGTACACTTAGGAGATAGCAGCTGGAAACATTTCAGCCAGCCCCCGTCTCTTGGGGTGTGTCACTCTCGGCCATTATGAAGCATTGCGATTGAATGGTGCGTCACACTACCAAGCCCTGCAAGCTCCACCTTAGGAATACAGCAACGGGAATGCAAACAATTATAAATGTGCGGAGGGAACACGGGGGCGTGCACGGCAGGGCGGTGCTGGCGCGGCGTCATCCAGCTTCATGGGACACTGGCTGAAGACATAGGGGACGCATTAAACCTACCTGTCAAAGCAATCTGTTTTTCCTCAGTTGCTGCCGGCTCACTTCTTACAAGGTGTGTCGGAAATAGAGAAGAATGGGCAAGTAACACATAGAGGGCCAAACAATGACTACTGTTTGTTATCCAAATATAAAATTTACACGCACAGGGAAAGACACCTTGTGTATCTATAAACATTACCGAAGTTTTTTTTTTACATTTACCTTGCACGTATTTTTTTCCAAGAGACGTACTTGGTTTCCCATGACTGTTCTTTTTGTTGTGATTTGATGGGGAGATACTATTTTGATCTGAGAAAGTAAAAAAAAAAACTGATATCGACAACAACGACGACACACACACACACACAGACACACGGCAGGGACAGGGTGACTATTCCAACAGGCCATTGTATCAGTGGGCCAGGACTGAAAACACTGTCCCCTGAAGCAAAATGTTTGTTCCCAGTCCATCTCTGATGCAAACACACACACACACACACATACACACGTTTGTATTCCAATCTAAGTGAGGACGATCCATTAATCTCTATGGGAAAACCCCTAATCCCAGTCACGGCACCCTCAACCCCTACCCAGCCCTAACCTTAACCATAAGTAACCGAACAAAATACAGGACTTGTGGCATTTTTACTTTTTTGATTGCATTCACAGATTTATACAAAATTAAGTCTGAAGTAGTGAGAACTGAAAAAAAGTTACCTAACTAGTCACTTTTTAATGGATTTGCTTTAGTTCTGAGGTCCTTTGGTACTCATAAGAATAGCAAAAGCTTTACACACACACACACACACCTCAAAGAACCTGGCCAGCGTGGAGGAGAGACAAGCAGCCTTTCTGGCTGCTCTGTTTGTATCTGCCTGTCACAGCCTTGAAAGGGCAGCCAGTGGACACTAATAATAGCTGGGGTATGCAGCCATCTTTGGGTTAGGGTGTGTTTGGAGTTTTTAACTTCACTTCTCAGGTTTGTGTTATGTGTTATATCGAAAACACTGTCACGCCAGCAGAGTTTGATAAATTGAGCTGAGAGAGAGAGAGAGAGAGAGAGAGAGAGGTTCCATCATAATCTGCCTAATGCAACTCATTAAGGAAACTATGCACTACTTCATTGTTGTCCAGTATTTTCAAAGACAATCAATTATGCCATAAAGATAAAGTAAACTCGCCTAAGATAAAACATGTAATTACCTTTTTCATCAACTGATAAAATGGGATCACAGTGTGATCGACGATGACAAACGGAAAGTAGAGAAAGTATTGATTATGGTGTGAAGCATAAAAATAACTATATTTGTGGCCTACTGTTCAGTGCAGATGACTGAGGAAATAAGATCGAAAGAGGGTGAAATTTATACTGCGGCAAGGGCAGCACAAAGTTACAGTCATACAGGAGAAATTCTGCATCCAGTCATTTAAGTTTGTTTATGTGAAATGAAGGGATTTGGGATTTGAACTGAGGCAGAGGTGCAAAATCACACACGCAGTCGCCGGTGATCTATGTGGTTTAAACTTCGGGATTAAGCGTTCTTTCTCTGGTAGCTCACTGTAAACCGAGACGAAGAGCTTCGATGGAGCGAACAGCGACGTCTGGCGAACACTTTGGGGTGGCCGTCAGGAGCAGCACGCCATGTCTCTTCTATGGTTCCTCTTTGAGAACAGAATAATGCATATTTTATTATTTTGATGTCGGGTGGCAAAAGGAGTGGCCATGTATGCATTAGGGGTGGCCATGTCTACCTCTGGTGGCATCTGAGGTCCGGCCCTGGGAGCAAAATCTGATGAGAACCAGCAGACGCGATTCGAGGCTAGGACTATGATTGAGGAGAACTGGCTTAGATAGCGCCATTTTAAATATGGAGCGTGGACGACCAATGAAATGACGGGTGGGCGTGGCCTTCCTCTTTGATGGACGTGCGTGGTTCAACGTGGCGTGTTAGTTTTTACAACGTGACAATCCGAAGTTTAAAGATACTTCCAAGAAAGAAGTATTTTTTATGTATATGCCGGTTTCCCACTTTCAGAACTTGTGCGTGATAAGCAAAATGTCATCTCTGTGTTTTTTAAACTGAAGACGAATAATGAAAAACTGCCTCACTACAGACTGAAAGTTATTTCCCTGGCAGTGAAAGGTAAACTTTTTTTAAATACACTTTATGGCATGGCGTTATTAACCTTCTAAGAGCGGCTTATTTATTCTTACAGATTTTGATATGGGGAGTAATCGTTAGTATAAGTTCTGTTTACCTAGAAACGTCTTTTTAAAAAACTTTAAGGATTATGTAGCACATCGTTTCTAAAAAAAAGTGTACATAGCTGCATTGACTTTCAGTTTGTATGCCTTCGGTTATATATAGAACACACGTTTGTATGGGCCGAGAAAATAGTTAAATTAATTTTTACGTAGTTATTGTTACTGGGTTACTTAACGTTTTTTTCGTATCTCTTTTGGAGATGCATTGTGAATGCATATCATCAACAATGAAAGTCTTTGTATTTATAATTACATATATATATAATTTTTATTTTTTATTTTTTGAGTAAAACAATTCGCCATCACGATTTTTTGTTACATCGGTAATGATTTGTGGCGCCGTACGGCAACGATATCAATTGATTGCATCATCCATCCTGGTGGTGAGGGGCGGGGCGGCGGTCATGATCAGGAATGCAGTTCTTCCTGGGACACTGTGACACGTTACCCTAGACAACCAAACACCGGGGTGACACTAGAGTCAGGTCACCAACTCAACGACAATAAATTTCAACATGCATCTGATTCGAATTATTAAAATGCATTCTCTGGGCTTTTCCATGCGTTCTGTTTGGGGAAACGCTGGAACTAATATTAGTATCACATACATTGTTGTATACGAGGGTGATTTATGTTACCTAACATGGCTACAATTCATAAGATGTTCCATAGCAATAAATACATCTCCAAGGCGTGAATTCTTTGCGTGACGTAATTATCATCCACGTTTCGCAAAAACGAATCAGTGGTACTAGTTCACCAAGAAATTGGTATGATCTCTCAAGATTGCGTTAGGTATGTACAGCAGTGCATAAAGAAACCTAACATGCCAACCTGCTTCACTTTTCACTAAAGCTGATAATTACTTTTTCAGCTGAGTAATAATAAACCTAAGCGTAAGGTCATAGCCAAAAAAGGTCCCCTGCTGAAGCTCTGACTTTGAGTCAATGTAACATGGTAACATAGAAGCTGCTCTGTGGCAGTAGGGTCCTGCCTCCTTTGCTACCATGAGGGGCAGTGAGTGGGACTCTCTTTCCAAAATTAATGGGTATTTATTGCAAAATCATGTGCAAAACTGTCATTCTAGTATCTGCAGAACTATTATGTGCTGTATCAGTCTGTACCAGTCATCGTTTTTGAATAACACTATTTAGTATCGTGGTAAACCACGCACAGCAGTTACCTAATGTCATACAGCCTAATTCTGAAGTTTAATTCCTCTCGTGGTGGGTGTGTCTGCCTTTGCGTGGATACTGTGTATACTCTGTGAGTTTGACTATTCTAAGGGGACTTGGCAGAAGGTGGACGCTGAGACAGTATTCAATGTGATTATGCTGAGCCTGAGTACACAGCAGTAGAAGTATTTTTGAGAATTTTTCTCCCTTTTTGATTATCTTACTCTTCTTATTTGCTTGTTTTGTGTTTCCTTCTACTTAGTGAACTGTTTTGCGTGTTATAAAATGAGCTAATGTTCCAGTCTCTCTTACTGCGTAGGCTCAGAATTGACTTAGCAAACACTTGAGGCAGTATATTTAACTTTCTCTTCCTTTTGAAATTTTTGCTGCTATACAGTTTGATTTTTAAGGGTCTTACTGTTGTACGTCAATTAGCGTATTGAGAAACTTTAGATAAACTTTTATTCATACGGAAATAAAAACCTTTAGATTCCAGTTGTTCTCATTAAAATATATCACTTTCAATGATTATACATGGCATTTGCTCATTATTTTTGTTATACTGTATGAGCAAATTGTGTCAAATGAAGTGGATGATTAAAACTGGTAATTGTGACTTATCTGAATGCTGTGTGTGATTCTGATAAAGCTTTAGGAGCATTTTAGCATGTTATTGGAATGGTATGAAAGCTTTCTCCATGTCCTAACATCTCAGTAAACGCTGTGACTGGTTTGTAGTGCCTATGGGTAACAGATGAAAAGGCAAATCAGGGGCATGTAAAGGCTGGCTTTCAGTGGCTGTTTAGCTGTGAGCTGCTGTCACATAGGTGTGGTGCTGCTTGTCAGCCTTAATTTCTTGTCTCTGTTATGCATCAATTTTTGATGCTAGTTAAATTGTATTGGTTTTGGTATTCATAGGTATTGAATTTTAAGCATTTTTATCAGGCATTGAATATAGTGGTGTTAATCAGTACGAGTGTGTTATCAGAGCTTTAATGACTTTATAGTTTATGAAGCCTGTCATTAGCTGTCTGAGGCAGTATATCTTGGTTTACATTGCCGTAAGAACGGTATTTAAGTTTTGTTTAAGTTCGATT
This sequence comes from Petrocephalus schoutedeni, assembly GCA_026780765.1. Taxonomy (NCBI): domain Eukaryota; kingdom Metazoa; phylum Chordata; class Actinopteri; order Osteoglossiformes; family Mormyridae; genus Petrocephalus; species Petrocephalus schoutedeni. Next base: position 18,310,872 of record JAODKL010000095.1, on the reverse strand, counting down.
TGATTTGGGCCTGATTTGGTATTACATGTTTTTTCCCCACTGTTGATTCTTTCAAAGTAGCCATGTTTTTATTCTGTAAAGAAAACTATAACAAGTCGCATGGCTTTCCTTCACACTGAAATTTAGCTTTGCTGTTAGTGTATTTGGTTTGCTTAGCATTGCAGACCATTGCCTTCTGGTGGAAAGGAGGTCTTCGGTTGTTACTGTATTTATTAAAAACAAGGTCATAAAGTCTGGGCATGATCTGATCCCTGGCAGTCAGCTTTGGTGTGTATTGACTGTTGGGTAATATGCTATTGCAGACATCAGGTTGCATTTAGGGTGGACACATTGTTTATTAAATACATTTGAAATAATTGTATTTGAATAGCTAAATAGTGGTATTGTAATGGTAAAATTGGTTTCTAAGTGAATTAGAAAAAATGTTGGTTTAGTTTGTTTCAGATTCTGAAAGGAGTTATTTAAGGATTCAAGGTGCATGTGAGTGTGATGTGAAATCTGGCCTCTCCCATTTTACAGTTTCCAGTCGGTGTTTTTTTGCTGATGCTCTTTTAACCTGTCAGTATAGTGGGTATAGGAAAAAAAATCACCCCTCTTCAAAATATTCACATTTTCTTGCTTTGCAGCCTGAAATGAAGACACAAAAATATATTTCCATCTGTATTTACTCAATGCAGCTTGTAACAGCCAAGTGAAAGATATAATAGCAACAGTTCCGAAAAATAAAAAACGGAGTCACTGAGATGGTTAAAGATCACCACCTCTCGAAAAATACTTGTAAACTCAATCAGGTGTAACTAGTCACCTTCATCATTGCACACTAAGCTAATTGGCTTCCGCCTGTGATCAACTATAATCATTCTGATGGATTCCGCATAAAACAGCTTTTCCTAGAGCATTCCAGTACTTGGAAGTGCAGCTGAAAGCAAGTAATTAACTATCAACTAATAATCAACAAGGCATTGTCCAAAGGTCTCCGGCAGTGGCGTGCACAGACATTTTGGGGGGCAAGTGCTCCAGGGGGAAAAAAGGGCACTTTTTGCATATGTGGAAA
>JAODKL010000095.1:18297128-18309718 GCA_026780765.1 Petrocephalus schoutedeni | reverse complement strand
AGGGCACTTTTTTGGACTGAGGGCAAAAGGGCAAGTGCTTCAGCACCACCTCGTCTCTATCTGTGCACGCCAGTGGTCTCCGGGATAAAGTTGTGGATAGGCACAAGTCAGGAATTGGAGACAATGGTGCAATTGTCAAGATAGGAAAGATGGTGGGGACAAAATATGGTCAAATTCTTGAGGAAAACCTGCTGTCCTCTGCCAGAAAGCTGTCAATGGGAAGAAGGTTCACCTTCAACATGACAATTATCTGAAGCACACAGCTAAGTAAACCAGGAGAAAAGGTCCTTGTGTGGCCAAGTCAGAGCCCAGTCTTATACCCTACTGAAAATTTATGGATTGACTCAAAGCGACTTGACTTGACTATTGCACTATTGTCTACAGTAGATGTGCAAAGTTGGTAGAGAAGTATTCCAGCAGACTCATGGCTAAAAGGTGGTTCCACAAGGTACTCACACGGGGGGAGATCCTTAATCTGTCATTGTTTCTGTCTGTTATTAATTTTTTTCTGAACTGTTACTTCATTTCTGGCTGCAACGCAACAAAATATTAGTGTTTTGAAGGGGGTGATTCTTTTCTGTACCCACTGTATATCTTGCCCAAATATGAAAAAAGTTTTAATTAAGGAAATAAAAAAGGGGAAGTGGAATTTAACTTGCCAATAAAGGTTAAAGTGTTCTGTCACTCTCTGTAATAAAAATTGATTTATGTTGTCTGTGCTGCTTTGATCATTTTTAGCATTCAGAATATGAATGGAGCCTTGAGGCTTTATGGTCTTTGGCACCAAGTGAGAATCTGCCAGTATCTAGATTTCAATTGTAGGGGTGTGGCACCATTTTCCCACAAGAAAATCAAATTATTGGAAATTGTCGCTCATACCACAGTATAACCTAAACCTTTTTTGGATTCATATCTTGTGCTTTACAGTGACATGGTTTTAAATTTGTGTCTTGTTCGTCACATTATTGAGGGTTCAGTGCTTCAGTTCCTGAATGATGCTCGTTTTGGCGCTAAAGAAATTATGCAGTGCAATGATTAAGTAAAGTCACAATGAACACAGACTACCTATTCGGGAAACGTCGCCCAGTAGCCTTACAATTCTAAGAGGTTATTTTTAATGTACATATTCATATACGTGACCCACTTCTTTGTGGATAGCGATGTGGTTACCATCGTGGACAGTAGGTGGTACTGTGCAGCAGAATAGCTATATTATCTCGGTCCGTGTTTGCATGGTGCTGGTTTCTTCCCACAAGTACTGCCAAATAAAAGAAAATATGACCCAAAAATATGTTAGGACGATGCGGGGATCTCCGCCCCGAGTGTGTGCATGTGTGTGCACGCAATATAAGGTCCAGCCCCCCGCCATCCGCAAGTAGTCCCAGAAGATAGGCGTGTCTTTGTATTCACGTTTATATCGTCATAATTATTATCTAATTTGGGCACACTATCAATTTGCCTGGAAATTGAACCAGCAACTGGTATACATTTTCGAAGCGCCTATACGGCCTATTGAATATTTTAAAATTTTACCGTAACCCACCGTAGCCTGTATCTGCGGTTGCGCGCTGTCTGACATCCAGCGCGGGCGGCAGGAAGGAGGCTGAGGCGAGGAAGAGAGCGGAGCCCGCTACCGCCTCCCGATCGGGGATAGTAAGTTATATAATGTATCGTATATAACAAGCAGTTTCGGCCACGGTGTGTGTCTGTGTCATAGACCGAGCTTTTCCGATTCTTTATTATATAGCTAAATGCAGTAGCGGTAGATTATGGACTATAAGAGATAAGATCATAATGAAACGCAAGCGAAGCCAGGAACTGGGAATCAATACAATCGAAACGAAGTCAGGAAACACTTTCGGACACGTGTATCAGTGCGGTGTGTAACAGTAGTAACGCGTGGACCGTATTATCGATTTTTTTTATTTTTATTTCCCGGGAAGCCGCAGCCCGACGCACCACGCGGTGATCCCATGTGTTTTTACAGCGTCTGTTTTTCCTGTCGGCGATCGGAGCCGAGTAAAATAGTTAATAACCCGATTTTTAACCTTACAAAGCCGCAAATTTACGTTCGGGTGCGCAGTTTAAGAGCAAAGCAAGAGTGCTACAAATGACCACGTGCTCATTCAATACAATGAGGAAATAGGAGCGCTTGATCTCGTCTGCGATTATTTCTAAAATAGTTTTCTTTGTGGTGGTCTGCATCTATAAAACGCGTGCCACGTTATACCAGAATTGCTTGCTATCAAGTGAATCAAGCCTGTCGGGAAATTTTTCCATTTGATTGAAAGCATTTAGCCCAATGAAGACAGTAGAAGACCTTCCATGCACCTTCCAAAACACTGGCCGTTATTATACCTGTTATACACGAATAAGCTTTAAGTAATTGTTTAGAAAATAGTTTACTTGTGGTGTCGTTTTAATTTGACGTGTGAGGTAGGTGCCATCATTGAATTATCATTTTTTTTGCTGTATTTATGCTTAAAAAAGCTATGCATCTTTGCAGAACTAGTGGAAACGTAAAAACATGCTGTAAAAATGCATACCCCGATGAGCGTTGTTGAGGATTTCTTTATATGGTTAGCAGGCAGCAGTTTTGTGTGCAGTTGCCTTCTGCCATGATACTGTGTCACAGTTCCTGTTCTCGGCCAGATGGAGAAGACGCCTTTGCCTGGTGACGAGGATGGCAGAATGATGGCAGACGCCCAGGCTGATGCGCAGCTCTTGGATGGAAATGGCAGCTCATTGGGCATGGTCATGGAGCCAGCCCGCGATGCCTGGGGCAGTAAGATACAGTACCTGCTGGCCCAGGTGGGTTTCAGTGTCGGGCTGGGGAACGTCTGGAGGTTCCCTTACCTGTGCCATCAGAACGGGGGAGGTAAGTGCTGCTCTAGTGTGCATCGTGCATCCCGGGATGGGCCCCAGGGCCCTCATTACCCTGTACCGGTTGTAGAAGATGAATGGATGCACATCTGCAGTAAATATCCTCATGTGCATGGTGATTGAATGCTTGGTTATTGAATGCCTTGGTTCAGTCCAAACTTCCGCCAGTGAATCTGGTGTCAGACAGAGCAGTGAGAGTTGTGATGCAGCTGTAGTGGTTATTCAGTTTAACAACAATTTAAGTGGTTTCTCAACAGGCTGAGTGCTTGGCCTTTGTGAGGGAAGGGGCATACCTTTTCCTTGCACATGAAAGCCCAAGAACTTCAATTTCACATCAAATGTCTAGAGGCTTCTTGCTGAAGTACAGCATGCAAACCCTAAATGTACATTTACATGCATGAAACGTGTTTTTGCATTGAACTTGAAACACAATTATATGATGTACTTTTTGTGTTTAACTTCCATGCGGAATGGTGAAATGCAGTTAGACCCATTTGGTGCTGTGATCAGTGTGCGTTTTGGGCCCTGGCCTTGGCTGTCACTGTTGTATGCGGTATATGCACACAGCACGATGCGCTCTTACAGCGTGCATGTGGCGTTTTGCACTTGCGTTGCTGTTGAGTGATGTGCAGCCTCTCCCCGGCTCTTTCCTCAGGCGCGTTCCTCCTGCTCTACGTGCTCCTGCTCGTTCTGGTAGGCGTTCCCTTGTTCTTCCTGGAGCTGGCGGCTGGGCAGTGCATCCGACAGGGCAGTATCGGCGTCTGGAAGCGCATCTCTCCAAAAATGGCCGGAATCGGGTACTCCAGCTGCGTGGTGAGTGGATACCGTTCTGCTGTCGCTCTTGTCCATTTTATTCGTAATATGTTAGATACTAAGACTAAATCTTTTCCATGTTTAGATGCATGCGGTTTAGTAGCGCTGCAGATGTCTCCTGTGGTCTCAGTCTCTTAGGCAATGTTTTAGCTAAAAGGGTCCTGACCCTGCTTTACGGTTATGGGATGAGATGTGCACATCCGTCAGTCTGTCAGTAGTGCAAGGTCCTTATAGCAATTCAGAAATGTCTTAACATGCACAGCCGTCCATTTATTTCTGGATTTTCACTTATTCCAATGGAATTAGTACCTGGCAGGTCTGTTTCCGAACGCCTGTTTGATTCTTGCTCAGAAGTGACTTGAATCCTGCATGGAACCTCCGGTTTATCCCACATTACCCCTCAGACTGACTGACTCAGCCTTCTGACCTCTGCCTCCTCTGTGGTAGTGAAGTGGATTGTTATATAGTTATTTTCAGTGCTTTGTCGTTTCTTATTACCAATATCATGATGACACTAAGGGCACTTTTCCACTGCATCAGGTACCATACTTTTGTTGTGGTACTTTCCGTTTTCTATCGACTTCCGGTCAAGTCCCAGTATCTAAGGTTCCAGAACCTAAAGTTCAAACTAATTGGGGTACCTTTTTGGTACTTCGGTACTTTTTGGTACTTGTAACACTGTCTTTGTCTATTGGTTACGCAAATAGCCTGCCTCTGAAGCACAATACTACCTCAGTTTTGAAAAAAATTACGAACTTAGACAATAACGATAAACAAAATAATTTAAAAATATATTAATGGAAGCCTGGACAAACGAAGCTGAACTGGCAGTCTGGTTGGAAGAACAGATGCAACAAAATCAAGCTGGCAGGGACAAGAAGTTATAAAGTATATAAAGTATTTTGTATAATATACTAGGACAGTATGATATTATTTTATTGTAAAAAAATATTGTGGTATTTATAAAGCAAAAAGGGAGTTCTCACAAACCTATCTAGGAGTGATTTAAACAGCAAGGATACATTCTGCAAAGCATTCATGCAAAAGCAGCAGAGGTTAGCTGAAAACTGAACAAATCTTGAATAGGAATAACAATAAAAATTGCAAAACTTGCTAAGTTTTTTTTTTTTTTCTTATGACACAGTAAAAGTGTTTTAGGTAATCTTTAACCCCCCATGCTATAATGTCCATACAGTATGAAAAAGCCTGATCTCAGTCTAGCTGACTAGCGATGTAAGAATTGCATGTGCATAACATACAATTTAATATCGCACATCGTCCAGCCCGATAATATTCTGCAGTCATTTTGAACATACAGTACATGTGGTTCTTGCTTTCCGAGCTTCTGATTTACGAGTTTATATCTGTCCGAAAATGTTCTGCATAAAAAAAATTCAATTTTATTTTTCATATGTATATTTTTTAATTTGTTGCATCGATTTTTTTAAGTTTTCAGATAACTTTGCTTTGTGATATCTGACTGTGTATGCCTGATTTTGTACCTTGCATGTCTTTGAATGTGCAGCATTACACTTGACATGACATATTTTACGATGGTTTCCGATTTGTACCACCAGCTCCATACATGAAGAAAAAAACACCATCTGCTGAAAATCAGTGATAAGTGAATGTAGCAATTTTATGGAAAATATCTCCTCTTTCACCTTATGTCATTCAGCTTCAATTTTTACACCAGTGGAGAACCATCAACTCAAAGTACTGTACTTTTAGTGCTTTCTTGAAACGACCTGTTTTGTAAAGAAATAACAAAATATTTACACTTTTAATAATTATTTTGCATTGTCACTTAACTGCTTGTATTGAAATATTGTATCATATACAGCATAAAATAACATTATTGGTGATTGTGTTCATTGATTTGTTTTTAACATAACTGAACTTGCTGGAATATGTAGTCATTTCTCCAATGAGTAGTAGTACTCACTTCTTATTTGCTGCTCTGAACTAGGACAGGGCAATGCTCGATAAAGCCACTTCGGATGTTATGTGTGTGCAGTTGTCACATCTCAAAGACTACAGTAGTCAGCTGGGTTGAGATTGGGCTTGGGCGGTATCTAAGTTTTCATACTGTCAGACTATCTGGATATTATTCTGTGGTATTTGGTATTTTCCAGATGCAATGTTATTTTGCAATATCGCAGTCCCAGCATAATTAAATATTGGTGATAACATTTGACAGAACAGATCTCATCAGTATGTTTCGCTAAAACATTTTGCTCTCAAAAAAGTAACAAATTTTGCCATTTTAATGATTGTTCCTTTTCATGTGGGGAAAAAACATCAATGCATAGTTTACCACTGCTGCTTTTGCATGAGCTCTGCATGCGCTCTCTGAGCCAATCATAATAATTTTCATCATTGCTGTTGGACTCACTCACAGACAGTGTAGCCATACAAGAACTGGTCACCAAAACATATTTGCCTTCTGCTGGAAGTATTTTGGATTCCACAGAGATGGTATTGAGTAAAAGCAAGTGTTTTGTTGGCACAACTCGTAGCCTTGATGGACTATATTCATAGATGATGATCTCTGTTTTGCTTTTATTTTGGGTAAATTTTCAGCTTCATTTTTGCTTTGTAAATATCGCAGTGTTTATCACAAAAAATCATGATATTTGAAATTTTTTCAATATAAATTTTAGGGAGTGGGTTAGATTCGTAGATTAGATGATCATGACCCTCTGTGAATTCTTCAGGGCAGTGTGAATCTCATTTTTGTTTTGTAATGCTTTTTGACCTGCTGTTGTGTTTATTCATGCTGACTGTGACTGCAGTTTTATTTGCTCCATTTACTGCACTCCCTTAGAATACACAGCTGGTATGTGTGACATTCCTTGGCTTGCCAAAGGTTACTCTAAAGAGAAGGTCGACAGAGTTTTTTGAAATAGTTTGACATTCAGTTTGCTTTTCGCCTCCTATTGACACACCTACACTGTGGCGCTTATCTGCACATTAGGCAGAAATGGATGGTTACAATATTGTAAATAGTTTCTTAAACCTCACTTCTAACACTTGATCCAATCAGGGTGGCTAAGAGGACCATGTGACCAGGTTGGGGTTGGATGAAATAGGGAATTGGGGTACAGTTTTAGCAAAATGGGATTTAGTTGAAAATAAATGGCATCTGTATCCACATAAATACACAAGGAAACAAAATGATTGCCTCATCTTTGGCAGGATAACAAGTATCAGGCAACAGTGTCTTTGCGAGGCAAAGTACAGGTTGTTTTTTTTTTTTCCATGGTCAATATTTAGGCGCAGGTGAGTAAATGAGCTTGTCGCCTGATATTGCCCACCTCCGACATTAAGACCTCCCATCTTACAGTCATGTTTTCTGCATCTCGGAAATGCACATAGGTCTGAAGTTATGTCCGAAAACCAGTACAACGAGATGATCAGTAAACGTTTATCAGACACATCTAAGTACCGGAGTCTCAACCTGACATGCATCAACTGCAGAGACTCCATAGTTTGGGGCTTTCCCTGGCTTAACAGAAAGCAGTTTTACAATTTTGGTTACATTGTTGTGGTGAGCATGTGTACATGTATGGCAACTATGATATGGTCCGTAGCATCACTGTTCAGGTTTTCAGTGTCTGCCCCCATGTTGAATTCCTTTACCTCTCTCCCTTTGCAAGGTGTGCTTCTTCGTAGCCCTGTACTATAACGTCATCATCGCGTGGAGCCTCTTCTACTTGGGAAATTCATTCCGCTTCCCCCTACCCTGGGAGCAGTGCCCTGAGCCCATTCACAACAAGACTGGTGAGTGGACATGGCAACTGTTGCCATAACATTTCCGTGCTGCTGGTGTCCGCCATGAGACTTTGACCTACTTCCTCGACTGTTAACGTGTTACATGAGCAAGACAAGTGCTTTTCATAATAGGTATGAGTCTTCGTAAATCAGCCTAGAATGTAGATATTTATGGCACAAATTTATTTAAAAATTTCTCATGCTTGAACAGTTCCTTTCCAGAAAGTTTAGTTTTGTAAACACCTGGTATGCACGGCCTGGCACTCAGAGTACTTCCTTTACTTTGTGCGGGGTTGTATGTGGCTCAGTGGGTTCGGATGGGAGAAAACACCATTAATAAAGAATCTCTATTTTACTCTCAGCAGTATTTGAGTAACTGTACAGGCAGAACTAAAACTGTCTCTCTCTCACAGTGGAGGAGTGCACGAAAAGCTCTCCCACCTCATACTTCTGGTACCGCCATGCTCTGGACATCACCGATACCATCAACGAGACAGGCCAGTTAAACTACATCATGACCATCTGTCTGCTCGCTGCTTGGACCATTGTTTGCCTTGCCATGATCAAGGGCATCAAGTCATCGGGCAAGGTACCCAAGTGTGTGTAGCTGCTCTGTGAGAAGTACATTGTGTGCTGTGTTGACATGATCAACAGCCCACCTCCATTCTCCCCCTCTTTTCTTTTAGGTTCTGTATTTCTCCTCCATATTCCCCTACGTTGTGCTGCTGTGCTTTCTCATCAGGGGGTTAATGCTGGATGGAGCATCTGAGGGCATCGTCTACATGATCTACCCTAAGGTATGGCTTCCACTGTGACTTGTCGGTTTAGTGATCTAAGCAACTTGAGCTTAGATGTAAAAAGATACACGTGTTAAGTGTCCTTCAGCCTTGGAACTCTCACGTCCCTCCAGCTGGAGATCTGGGGCAATATGCAAGTGTGGCGCCAGGCGGCCACCCAGGTCTTCTTCGCGCTCGGCCTGGGCTTCGGTTCTGTCATCGCCTACTCCTCCTACAATCCCAAGAGGAACAATTGCCACCGAGATGCCCTCATGGTCTCCTTCATCAACTTCTTCACGTCTGTGCTGGCTTCCCTCGTGGTGTTTGCCGTGTTGGGCTTCCGCGCCAAGAGCAAGGCTATGGAGTGTGTGGCCAGGTGAGGAGGTGTTGTGACGGCCATGTGCCTGGCATGGTAGTGGGGGGGGGGGGGTTTGGGAGATAACCAGCCATATCTCATCCTGGATGTAATCGTGCTTAAGTCTGTGTGCAGCTCATCCCATTCCTGCCTACTTCATGCTATACGAAGCCGAGGTCTGAACTGCGGGCCATCAAGATAGAATTAATTTATTATTACATCTTCTGCAAGCATTTTCTTTGTTGTCCACTTTGCAATTTTTCATAGTGATCTACATAGACTTGGTTTTTATATTGATTAACGGCAATGCTGGGTGACGCTGGAAAAATAGCCAAAATGGCCCCCTTAAGACCCTCTAGCCCCAAGGTTATTTCTGTATGAGTCCCCCGGCGCAGAGCCTTTTCCTTAACTTGCTTAGGGATGCCTCTCTTTGTATTTGCATGTGTGTGATCTCGGTGCATTGCCTGCTGAAGTTACCCCTGGTCTCTTACCTCAGGAATTTGGCACTCCTGACTGGGAATTCCTCTGGGGAGTTTGAGCTGAACTGGTTATTGAACTCTATACCCGGTTCTGTGACGCTAGAAAAGTACCGTGAGTGGTTCTCGCAGCACAGTTCGATGGTTCCAGTGAACGTTACGGACTGCAACCCAGAGGAGGAGATGATGAAGGTACGCCTCCCCACCCGTGTTGATCTGTCATATTGTTGGTCTGTGAAGCGACCTCTTACCGGCGCCCCCTGCTGCTTGTTCCCAGGGTGTGGAAGGGACCGGGCTGGCCTTCATCATCTTCACGGAGGCCATGTCACTCTTCCCTGCCAGTCCCTTCTGGTCGGCGCTCTTCTTCCTCATGCTGCTCAACCTGGGCCTCAGCACCATGTTTGGTACCATGCAGGGCATCCTCACACCCCTCATGGACAATTTTAAGTGCCTAATGCGGCACAAGACTGCTCTCACAGGTGAGCCCGCGTTTACCACGCTTGTCTCTTACTGCTGGCTCTTGAAGCTCTTGCCATAGGCATTCACTTTCTTGCATTTCCCTTTTTGTGACGGTCTTGACGCCTACTGGCCAGGTTCAGTATGCTGGTCCAACACAAGGCCCCGCTGGCCCGCAGTAGGTAGATTCTCTGGTTGACTGTATTTAGGAACAACTGCATAGATTCAAGTGAGATGCTTTCTTGAGGACTTTCCATCTCTCCGACCTAGAGATGTACAATATATCAGGTAACATACCGGTATTGGCCAATATTTGTTATAAATTTAGATATCTGGATTGATCCTGTATGTCTGTTGGTTGGTATTGCCAGCTGATATTTAGTCAAAATTCAAGGTTAGCATCACCAGAGCTAAAGATATAATTACTAAAATAATAGAGATGATTGCTTTGGACATTCAGCTGGTTTCCGTAGTGGAGGATGAGGGATCTTGTCGGCTCATTCACCACTTAGAACCTTGTAGTCTTACAAGGTCTGTGGCACTTTGCTGATGTCTCACTACCTGCATTATTATATGATGTGGTCGCCACACATGTTCATAAAATCTAAAGACGTAACTTCACTGACATTAGTTTTGCTACAGATTTGTGGAGCTCAGAGGTTAGTCAGTTATCGGCATTGGTAATATTAGACAAAGATGTATTGGCTAATGGTATGGACCAATATTTATACACTGGTACAGCCCTACTTCAACCTGGTTAAATAAGACAAATCCTTGTCTGCTCTCACCCTTGTCTGCTGTCACTGGAGCCTATGGACTCCAGTGTCCTACAGGGCTGAATTACAAATCGATAATACATATGGCTTCAGGATTGATACATCAGCTCTCATATTAGAATCATCTGGTTTAAATGATGGTTTCAAAATGTATCCTGTTATACTTGATTATACCAGTTATACTAATGGTATTTCTAAGTTAATTGGGAGTACCAAATATGTTATTCCATATGGGTTTAGATTGTGTTGATCAGTTTATATTCAACGATTAGGTTTTGAAGTTATTTTTAACGGTCACATGATTAAAGTGCTTTTTTTGTTACCTTGTCAACATGCATACGTTACAGGTGGAGTGTACAGTTGCTAAGAGGTGTGTGTGTGTTTCCTGCGTGTCCCCCAGTCTGCAGCTGTATAGTGGGCTTTGTCATCGGACTCATGTTCACCCAGCGCTGCGGCAACTACTTCGTGGCCATGTTTGATGATTACTCTGCCACTCTGCCACTCATTATCGTGGTCATCTTCGAAACACTCAGCGTTTCCTGGATTTACGGCGCTGATCGGTGAGGTTTACAGACCCAGGCGACCTGCACAGTACTGCAATATCTAGAAAGTTTACAGTGATTTAACAGATTTAATGACTTAAATTTCATGTGTAACGTGATCAGCATTAACCTCACAGATAAAATGATTATATTCGTTTGTCAGCAGCAGAACTTTCCGTGGTCATCGTTTTTCCATATCGCTTACAGATTCCTGGATGACATTGAAGCCATGTTGCAATGGCGCCCCCCAGTGGTGTACAAGTACCTGTGGAAGTACATCTGCCTGCTGGCCATGATTGGCCTGCTGGGGGCAAGTGTGTTGCAGATGGTATTAAAATCGCCAACTTACACTGCCTGGAACCACACCACGGTAAGTGTGTGTGGCTGGAGCATTTGCCTATGACTTGCAGATCATGTGCTGCCTGGACCATCTGTACTCTGAGCAGGGGGCACGTTTTGTGTGGTGCAGAACGTACCATGTATCTTCAGTAGGGCCCTTTAAAGTTTCGGTGAACTGATCCGTTTAAGGTAATGGGTTAAAAAAGGGAGCAAAAACAATGTATTTTTAGCATATTATTATTCTTGTTAAAAAAACTGACTCCTACATATGACCCAAATCAAACTTAGTTGAATTAACACTGCAGATGTTAAACTCACATTTTTTGGGAGTAAAACTTTTTTATTTTTCATTAACCCATTTAATCCCACCAGCAACAATTATTAGATGCTAACATAAGCACATATTATGTGTTAAGGAGGTTTAAGGAGTGAAATGCATGCACTTATTTTGCAGGGAAAATTTTTGGATTAAACGGGTTAATCTAGATTTCAGATGAGCCAGTTATCAGATTGTTGGAAAATTAGGGATGAAAAATTTTCCTGCATTATGTAATTGTTAAATTCAGTTACAGTCTATGATGAATGTGTATTGTGATGAGGAAAGCAGATTTTCTTTTTTTAATCGTGACATTTTCATGATATCTCTTTCCCATAATGGCATGTCTAATGCAGGGTGACCGTTAATAAGGCAGGGTAACACCCTGGGCATCATGCCAGTCTATTGTAGGGCACTGAACAGAATTAGCACTCATGATACTTCTCTGTTGTGTAAGAAAAACAGATTTGTTGAGCGTTACAGTGTTTTGGTTTGTTTAGGCTGGTAAACTGCCTGGCAGAACTAGTATTTCAGCTTGCAAATCGGCTATCATCTCATGACTCACTTCCAACAAGCTGACACGCAGTCATCATGGTTTGGTGCTTCGCAGTTGCTATTGCAGGCTTGCTGTATAGAGTTTGCAGAAGGTATGGAGTGATGTGATTATGGTGTGTAATTACGATGTATATAGTGAACCCAGTAATACAGCAAGAAGCTGCTTAGAAAGGGTTAAAATAATTTGAAACCTGAAATTTTGCAAGATGATTTTCTTCAAAACCCGGTTTTGTTTCCAGTAAATTCATAACATGCCTTCTCTTTACCTACTGGGCCATTTTCCTTGTTCGTTTAAATCCATTGTTAATGCCGCATTCTATTTACCTTGGAGGTTGGAATTCCTTACTGGGAATGACATCACACTTGAGTTAACTGCGTTACAGTTAACCAAGTCAGAAAGCCATTTAGCAATACCAGGGACCTGCTTCAAAAACAAGACTTCTTGCTTAGCTAGGTAACTTGTCAGATTTCATTTACCCCAGTCTAAATTCGGTTCAGCCCGGTTAATTGTTAGCCATCGTTAGCAATA
>JAODKL010000095.1:18275230-18290289 GCA_026780765.1 Petrocephalus schoutedeni | reverse complement strand
CTGGGCAGCCAAGACTCATTGATGTGAGATGTGAACAAAGGCTATCCAGATGTGGTAAAACCAACAGAAGGGCTTTGGTGACGCAAATGGGAGATAGTAGAAGTAATGTGTACGGGGCTACAAAGCCATATATGTGGGAACATGGTGTGCCTCCTCTTTCCCGAAATTGATGACCAACTGCTGGATCTTACTGACCTTAAGGGAGAGGTTGTTGTACTGCCACCACCTTGAATGCAGCAGAACCTCCAGCCTCTATCCTGATTCACCGTTACTGGTGGTCTGACCCAGCAAGTTGGCATCATCACCAGACTTGGTGATATAACTAGAGATGTGTCTAACCACATACATGTGAACAGAGAGTATAGCAAGGGGCTCAGCAGAATGCCCTGTGCAGAGCCTGTGCTTAGGATCCGGGTGGAAGGGCTTTGTGTCCCATACGCATGTACTAGGATGTGCCAATGAGAAAAAATGTTTGTTTGTTGATACATTCATTCAACTATCTTCTAACAACCTAGGCTGGTCAGGGTGACATGGGGGCCCTGGATGGGACGCCAGTCCAACACAGGGCACAAGGCTGGGGTACACCTGTCCTGTATTTTACAGGATCTGCCCTTATTAAAAAGAAAAATTCTGTGTCTGGTTTTGAATTTTTTTTTCACAATTTTCTTTAACATATTTCCCAACGAATAATTGAATTTGACCTTTAAAATGTACCATGACAGACTATGAAATATGATATGGAGTATATGTACATGCATAATTTGTAATTCAAGCAAATCTGCTTTAAGGGGGTTGACAATTCTTGCAAGCCATTTTAGATGAAGTATGTTTACATTTACTTTCATTCAAAAGACACTTTTGTCTTAAAGCGACCTTCAAATGAGGCAAATAGCACATTAAGAAAATACCTGCTGTTGAGGAGTTGACTTGGTGTATGTGTGACGAGGTTCAGTTTCCAATTAATGCCCAGGTGCAAGTGTAAGCAGTACTGGAGCAGGAGCTACACAACATAAGTGTAAGCAGTACTGGAGCAGGAGCTACACAACATAAGTGTAAGCAGTACAGTAGCAAATAACAGTTGGTGCCATAGCCTTCAGCTACAAGGCCCTACATTATGAAGCCATCTGCCAGCTTTGGTTCAGGATGCAGAATAGAACTTTTCAGTGTTTCTAAATAGTGATGATGTATTTTATGGTCGGAGCCTAACTGATGGATAAAAGTGACAGTTCTGCAGTAATGGTGTCAGGAGTGTGCCCTTACATTAAATTAACAGCATAGGAAAATAGACTATCAAGAGGCCTTCTCTAATTATTTTAATGGTTTGCCAGCAGAATACAGGTTGTCTTACACTAAAAAGGGGGACTCTTAACAATGGAGTGAGGGTTTCTGATCCATTGTCACTGTCAAGTCAATAGATCAAGGATCCAACTAAATGGTCAAAGTCACAGTGACCAGACATCTTTGTCTACCTTGTGGAATAACCCAGCTGAAAGAAAAGCTCATGGCATAGAAATCTCTGAATGCATACAATTTTGTATTTTGCGGTCATATCCAGCTCCTTGTATACTGAAATTTGTTGATTTTGTGTATTACTGCCTAGCCAGTGGCAAGTACATAAAATACAGCTAAATAAGATGTGGGCCATTCTAAACAAGTCAAACAATTACATGCTGATGGCGAACTACACTTACATGGCTAAGTTAGTATTAACTCTTCATTGATTCACTGATGGAGATTTCTAAGCACTTATGTAAGTCGCTCTGGCTAAGGGCATCTGCTAAATACTGTAAATGTAAATGTAACTCTTTTTCATTGCAAATCACTAGAACTGCTGCTGTTATCTAGGTGCATGTAAAAATAGTATTTCGATTATATCATACTGTAACTGCAGGGCTCATACATTATACCCTCTATGAGCTGCATATGTGATTACTATCTAGATCTATTATGCACGTCATACTCATGCTCTAATGTAGGCTGATCGTCAAGGGTTAGGGTTTCACTGCAGGCAGTATGTCAGGATGGCAAGGACAGCCATAGTAAGTACATCCGGAGTTTGCATGTGGAAAGACATGTCCAAGACACAAAAAGACATTTTTCCCTTATTTCAAGGATCTAATGTTTCCCTTTACCTTGGACCCCCAGAGGATTTTTCTCCTTACTCAGGAGTTTTTGGTTCCTCTCCTCCTTTGTCTTCTGGCTTTAGTTCTTTCCTTCTTCTCTGTTGCATGCACCATTTTGTATGGATGATGTAATAATATATTGCAACACACTCTTGTCAAGTGCCTTGAGGCCACTGTGTTGTGAAAGGTGCTTTATAAAAAAATAAATTGAAGGGAAAATTGAATGGAAATTCTGGCATTTGCTCAATTTACCAAGCATCTCTATGTAGGTCACGGACTTCAGGTTGAGAACCCTTGGTTTAGATGGTAAACATTGTTTTTCTTTGGGAGAGGAATTAATCCAGTGTTTTTAATACAGGTGCTAATCCTGGACCTAAGTCAGAAATAAAAAATGCCCAGGAAAACACCATTAAGTTTGTTACTGCAGGCCTTCAGAAATCATTTAACGAAAAAAAAACAATTTAATAATTTAATGACTAACTATAAATGAAATGTTATACTCGGTTTATGAAATCGCAAAAAAAAACGCAAACGAGAAATAACATCCACACAAAACCGAGACAGGAGGAGCGGGCTGCCATGATGCTGTCCTTCCTATTGGCTGAGGGGCTTGTCTGAGTGTAGAGGGCGTGGCGACACGTGCGAAACGTAGCCAATCGGCGATGAGAAACGGGCGAGCCGTGCTGGGGTCACGGTAGGCGAAAGAGGTGAAGTTAAGGGGGAAATAAATGCAGCCTTTTGTTTGCTGTGCATTTCAGCGATAAGATAACATAACTAGTTTAACCAACTAGTTTAACCACGTTGCGACATCTCGACGCGTGGCTGTTTCGGATAAGACAGAAAGGAAATTTATTCGTTTTTTTTTAATGCAGACATACATACAGTAGTCAGGATTTTGTTTTTTTTTTGTGGTACCACTGGCGTCTCTGATTTTAAATACAGGACTGGCTGCATATTCAGTTCTGTTCGCTAGCAGACACCTTCGTAATATTTATTTCTGCACGGTACAGCAGTAAATAGTGGAAATTTTATAACTAGCTATCCTGCCGTTTTCTGGCACTAGACAGCTAAACGCGCCGCTGCAGCTCCGAAATGGCTGTCATTTTAAAGATAATGCTGTTGTATGCAAGCGGCGACCGGGTCCTGCTCGCTACCAGGCACGGCTAGACTCTTACGGGGATCAGTTTGAGAATAACGGAGCCGATCGTCTTAAAGCAGACAGGTTAAGTGACTGACATGCCGATGCGCCGCGGATCGCCGTCTGCCGCCCGCTATGTCGCTGTCGCTTTTGTCCGCTAACGCTAGCGACGCGAACGCGCTAATCCGGATTTGGGATCTGTGACAGCTGAGCTGGTCTGCATCACTTTCCGGGATATGTCCCCGTTTGCCTAAGACACTGCCGTATCGGTCAGTGGTTGGCTGGTAGATATGCTGGTGAGTTATACAGACCAGTTTAGTTGTCGATTTTTTTTCCCTTAAAACCAATCAAATTTAATGTCTCTCGGTATAAACTGGGAATTTCCAGTAGGAAATTAAACGTAATGTTTCATACCTTCTTTTATATCTAGTTTTAATGCATGCACTACTCAGCCACATTACTTCTATAGAATTAAAGTACTGCAAAGCATACATTTTTTTCAATTGCAATGTTCTCTTGTGTTTTTTGTTGTTTTGCCCCTGTATTGTTCTTTAGTATGTGTTCCTAGCCTTATTGCCGATGTGCTCTTTCTTTCAGTGATGGCAGGGGATGCTGTGACAAGATGGGTGATATCAGAGGATGGAAGTCAGCTGATTCGAAGAGAAGAGGTTGAGGACAAGCTCTGTAAAGGTGTGACAGCAGTTGGGCTCTGCGTGGCCTACCACTATGAACACGGTTTCAGTCCGAATGTTTACATTTTCAGTTATCTTAAAGAGTATATCAAGACGTTAAATTCCCCCTTTTAATGGGTATTGCTGTGTGCCAATAATTAAAGCAGAATTATTGATTTTATAAAAGAACTGTTTTTATTAAACCATGACTGGCAACGCAAATCTTGAGACAATATAGTCAAACATTTTGTCCGTTATACTAACAGCATGTCATTGGTGGATTTATTCTATTTGATATATTAATCAGCATGTCAACAAACCGTGACTCACAACCCAAATCCTTATACAATATAGTCTTTTTTTGTACATTATTATTTTGTACAATGTATTCACAGCATGTCATTTGTGCATTTATTCTATTTCATATATTAATCATTTTTGTAACAAACATTTTTTGTTAAATGGAGGTTGAAATAGTTTTATGCTTACATTATAACATTATTTGTCCAGTTTCTATGCTACGCCATAGTCCTGGGAAACACTATTTTGTACCACAGTATATATCACGTGTAGATGGACAGCACCACATTTCAAAATGAAATAATGGCTATGATGATAATGTATCAAATGCTAACTTCTTCATTGTAATTTGAATAGTTTAGAAGCTATACTCCTGTTAAATTATGTATCCTCGCTGTCATGCTGCTAAATGATTTCGTTATCATCAAAAAAGAAAGTGTTCATTTCTCAACACCTCAAGAAAATAATTATTCTGTTATCACAAGCAAATGTCTGTATTATTGAGATCTTGAGAAAATTTCATTATCACAAGAAAATAGTGTTAAAAATATTTCATGACCTTTCTCAGCTTCCATAGTAAAGAAAACATATAAAATAAATGAAAAGATAAAGTATAACATGACTTATAGGTGCATGTCACTTTTTAGCACTTCCATAAACCGTGTTTCTCAATTTAAATTTTTTTTTTTTTGGGGGGGGGCGTGGTAATCTGGATACAGTGGGGCAAATGACGTATGCAGTATATGTGGTGCATATGGGCGCACTGCCAGAGGGGGCGCCAATACAAGGGAGGGACAAAAATATATCATTGACATCTGTTTTAAAACTGTTCTTGTGCTTTTAAGTCATAACTATGCTCTAAATATGCTGTTTAGTGTCAGGGGTTAGGCTATGTACTAAAGAAAACAAGGCTAGATAGTGCTGCAGCTGGCTAGCCTACTTGGGTTAGGCAAGCTGACATTGCATAGCGATTTCTTACTGATGCACATAGGCTATAGGCAAGGATTTAGAAGCCGTTTGTCGAATTGAGTGAAATGTGGTGTGTGCATCGTGAATGAAACGTATCGTTAACGTTGCTCGGATGGTGAAAAATGTGAAATCTGTTCAAATAAACTTCAGTAAGTGAACTGTTAAATGGGCATGTCTTTTTATAGCTTTTTTGGATTGGGGGGGCACCAAAATTGTTATTGCATATCCCCCAAAAAGTGAGTAGTTGCACCCCTGTCTGGATATATTTTTAAGTTGGTTTTATGTGAGTCAAGACCTGCTTGTGCATTTTCCCCAGTCACTTAGTAAGTTAGTCACTTAGTTTTCCACTTTGCAATGGAAAACTGTAAGTTCACGGTTCCTGGTAGCAGTGGAAAAGTGCCTTTATTCTCAAATCAGTAGTATAACTGATAAGCAACTGATATACACAATCCCAAAAATTCTATGTATGTAGTTTGGATGTAAGTTGCTTAATTAACAGTGTGGAGCAATCTGTTTCCATAAGTGTGGGTTAGGCCAGTAACCTAATTGTCTTTGTGTTTCAGATGTGGAAGACCAGCCTCATAAGTTAATGGTGAAGGAAGAGACCACTGACCATCCTGTTACATCATTATCGCCTTCTACCTGCAAAGCACCATCATGCTCTGCCAATAAAAAAAATGGTCAGTGTAGGATTTATGTTGCATATGTCTGTAGGTTGACCTCTCTGTGTTGCCTGGGTGCTTCATTGTGTGATGTGTACTGGGTGGTAAGACCTCTTTGTAGTGGTTTTCTGGGTGGAGATACAGCCATGGTCCTCTCTCCTGCTTTCCCCTGCAGATGTGCCTTCTGATCTTCCTGTGTCATACCCCTGCTCTTACTGTGACATTTGCTTCACTGCCTCTCACTACTTGGAGAAACACTTCAAGCGTTCGCACCGGAAACAATACCTAGAACTGCTGCACAGTCAAGGCATCTCTACCAAAAAGCTGCCCCCTTCTCCTGCTGGCCTCTCATCTTCCCTTAAAGTCCCCGTGTCGTCTCCAGGCCACTTCCTTAGTCATTCAGGGTGTCATTCACAAGTTGCTGTCTCTGATGGGTCAATCTGCAGCAACACTAGTTTCACTACATCTGATGAACTTATTGATGATATGCCTCAGACGCCTCCCGCCTCCAACTCAGGGTCTTCTTCGATTCCATCCCACTGCTGTTCCAAAACGATAACAAAGACCATTCCTAGCCAATTGACACCCCCAGACATTGCCCAGTCTTCAGGACCTCAGGTTGGGAGGAGGGAGGCTGAGAGAGAGGCCACGGCATCCTGCATTCACTTTGGAGGTGTGGGGAAAGGGGACCAGCAGGGGGACGTGGGGGAGGATCTCCCTCATGAGGAAGGCAGTTCTTTACTCTGTGAATGTGGTCAAAGATTTCCATCACTGGAGTCCCTCAGCCACCACCAGGACCAAACCCACCGAATCAAGGCGGAGGAGTCGGCAGAAGGGGAGGAGGGCGAGACCTTGTACTTGTGCACCGAATGTGGCCTCAGCTTCCCCTGCCTGGATCTTCTCCGCCAGCACCAGTCCTTGCACGATTCCCTAGGAGCTGCGGTCAGGAACGAGGAAAATGAGGAGGACGGGAAAGAGGATGCCGACTCTCCCCGGCCTTTAGCCTTCAGCCAGTCGCACTCCTGCCCCAGCTGCCATAAAACATTCAAAACGGCCCGCTATTTGAAAACTCACATGAAGATCCACAGCGGCCAGGTACCCTATCACTGCGACCAGTGCGACAAGCCCTTCACCCAACTGGGTGACCTAAAGACTCATCAGCGCACGCACACCGGTGAGCGGCCCTACCAGTGCTCCCAGTGTGGCAAGTGCTTCGGGCGCTCGGGGACTCTGAAGAAGCACTGGCGCACTCACACAGGGGAGACCCCTTATGTGTGCACAATGTGTGGGAAGCAGTTTAACCAGCTGGGGGCACTAAAAACACATGAGCGCATCCACACTGGCCTGCGGCCTTACTTCTGCTCCCTTTGCTCGCAGCATTTTACCTACTCTTACCAACTGAAGAGGCATCGCTGTGTGCGTAAGGAGACTTTGGGCTGAGATCGAGGACAAGCATTATTGGTGTTTTCACTGTATATTGTCTGTCATGTCGAAGTCCATTGGTCCACATCTGCGCGAAAATGTAGAAGGATTACCCATAATGCAACTGCTGACTCTAAGAAACTGGGAAAAGAAACACTGCTGACACAGAGCAGCTGGAAAGTGTTACATTGCTGACACAGAGACTGGGAACAATGCTGATTTGTGCACTGATGAAAACTGGATGAAAGGAAAGTATTAGACTGGATATGGCAGGATAGCAACATCAGTATCTAAATACAAGTGCATAGAAACAGTTCAGGTAATGAAGGAATTAAAAGAAATCCAAGTAGTACATCTGGAGAACTGTCATGAATCTCAATGTCATGTTGTAATAGCACATTTTTTTCCACAAAATTATGGTCAAAATTAAATGTTTTTTTTTTTTTATAATAAGGACCAGAGAGTGTAACTCAACTAAACATTCCTTTCAGTCTAGTACAGTAATTCAGAACCCAGTCAGACATCCCCCATTTTGGTTTAGTCTGCCACCTCTGTGCCTAAGCAATCAGGTGACAAGTGAAATTGAGAAGAGAAGAAAAACATAGCTAGGTGGTTGAGGACTCAGGGGAGACCTGCTGGCCTACAGGAGCAGAGGTGATAAACACAAAAGAACCTTCTGGCATATTAATATACATGCATTTATAAAAGTCAGTTACACCTGCCATCCAGTCAGACCAGCTTGTTGTTGTCAAACCTGGAGGTTTATGGAGAAATGCAGCATATTACTCTCCACACTACTAATTATTGCGTGTTAAACATTCACAGCATCTTCCTGCTTTCGTGTAGTGCCTAATAGTTCACTTCCCTTTTTATCAAGACCCATTTGACACAATGTTCCTTTTTGTAGTGTATGCACAAAGCCAAGTTTTTTTTTTTTACAGTGAAATGCAATTTCAGAAGTATTATATACATACAGCAGACGCTAAACCATAGTGGTGAACCTTCCAAATACCTCACACATGGACTCCTTAGCAAATTGTATTTATGTATTTGCCTTTCTTCCTGTTTTTTCCATTAAAAAGACGTTTCTGTGACCCCCCCTGCTTTGTGTGTGGAATATGCGAGTTCCCCTCAAGTTATGGGTTTCCTTCAGATTCTCTGGGTTCCTCCTGCAGTCCCAAGGCGTGCATTTCGGCAAGGAGGCATCTCTGTATTGTCTGTAGTGTGTGATTGGGTGGGGTGGATGAATGTGTGTATGTTGCCTGTGATGCACTGGCATCCTGCCCAGGGTGAACCCCTTCAGTGTAAGCGGAGGTGTATAGTTTAGGTGCAGAAAGTAAAAATCTAGACTAAGATTTTGTTTCAGCCAACCATTTGAGTTCTCTGTGACTGTGACTCTTTATGGTCAGCTGGATGGTTGAAACAGAATCTGGATATCCACCTCTGCATGTGGTTTCTGCTGCATGGGAGAAGTTTCAGGCTCTCTGCAGTCCTGTGCTTGATAAGTGGTTGGGGAATGGATGAATGTCCTGATGAATTTAAAATCATATACTTATTGATACCTTTGTTAACAGACATTTTGTTAATATACTCATTGATGCTCAGGGGTGGCCCTAGCCCACCTAGTGCCTTAGTTGAGCATCACCACCATAATTCTAGCGGCCCCCTACATCACATAGCTGTTCTTAGCTGGAACTGAAGAGGGTACAAGAACTCCTAGGGTAACTAGCAAGCCATTTTCACATTGTCTTGGACAATGCACCATGAGCAAGTGAAATCATATAGTATAGATATACACAGACTGCAGAAGAAGATGGATTTAATGAATTGGTGTGTATTGTATGGTAGCTCAGTGGCCGGGTCTGCAGCCTCACACATGTGGGACCCAGTTCTGGCACTAGTTCTGTGCCTGCTTTGCAGGGTATTCCCTTACCTTGTTCCCGGTGCACTATGGGATAGACTCTAGACTTTCTATTGCCCTGTGCTGGATAGGCAGGTGTAATGTAGTCATTATACCATTCATGAACATTTTAATATTATTAAAATGCTTAATTTTATATAAATATATGCAGCTTCTTTCTTGTAGTATGGGCTTTGTGTAGCGTGCGCATGCATTGTTTGAACGGATAAATGCCCAGGGAGATGTTGTCCTGGTAGCGTTTCCACCCTGGGACTGAGCGATAGCAACAGGCATGATGGTCACGGTGACTGCAGGGCACCAGGAAGCAGGCATAGGCTCAGGTGCTAAACGCTGCGGAAAGCAGGAGACCGTGCAGCTGAAGACAACGGAGATCCGTGAGTACAGCTATAACGGCAGTTTTGATGAGGAAAACAGGTGAAATTAGCTATCAGAGGTCCATAACTAAGGAAGGAGGGGCGATAGAAATCAAAGGTGAAAACACAAAGCAGAGATGGAGATGGACTGAGTCACTCAGCTGGAACTTACCAAAATATAGACAAGTAGATTAAGCATATTATTTGGTGGCTATCTTCAATGGAGGTGCTTGTAATGTTTAAGCTGCTTGATAGACATTTATTTCACACTTGTCCATCAAATAGATGTTAAAGTATATTGGTTAAAATGTTCTAGTGCACTGCAGGTGCACTATATTTTTATTTGAATAAATGTTGTTCTGAAGATATGCTGCTTTGATCATTATTCTGGAGATTTGGTATGAATCAGAGATTGGGGAAGCTGAGATCAGCCGACCAGGGTCTTTGCAGTATAGGAAATAAGCTCACTTTAATGGCAGAGGTAGGAGCAGGCTGCTGCCTGAGGAGAGACCTGGAGGGACGTCTGTGTCTGCTGACCTGTGCCACAAGACTAATTCCATGCTCAATGTCGTCAAGGGTGTCAGTTTCTTTTTAACAACTGGGTGACAGGTGCTGCTTGGGGGGAGCGGATTAGCACTGCAATTTGAATATCCGCCTCCATGACAGATGCATTGCTGCTGTTTGTGTTTTTAATACATTTCTATTTAGCAATTAGAAACCAGTGGTACATTCACTGTTGCTTTCTGTGTTACATGGAGAGTGCGGTTTTCTGGCCTGATTTGTTTACCTAGATGTTCCTCTGCTCAGTACTCCCACACACATGCAAATGGCAGATGGCTCATTTGGCTTTTTTCGCTGACAGTGTTGGGTGACCATATAATCCATGTCATCCCAGACACTTTGATCTTGGACAGGATTTGTAAACTACCATTTCAATTAAAAGGACCTGGGGCCTCGTGTATAAACGGTGCTTACACACAAAAATGTTGCGCACGCCCGTTTCCACGCTCACGTCGAGATTATTAAACTTATTATTAAATTATTAAACCGCAACGTTCTCACGGCAACCCCAGACAATGCATACGCAAGTTTCTGCTCGATTGTGTAAACTGGCGGCATCCAGTGGCAAAACAGTGCTACAGCAATTTCACCGTTTCGTACTCGCATTCATGACGCGGGCTGTATCAAATACACCGAAAGTAATTGTACATCGTTTATAAATGTACAGCATCTGATCGTAATCAATTTGTGACAATAAAACGGTGCAGAGAAAGTCCAAAATATTCCAACTACCATGGCTGCTCTTGCGTTATTAGAAGACATCGCAAATGGAAGAATTAAAAGAGAGCGCGTATTTAGGGATCATAGTGATCTCTTGGCTCATGATGATGACTGACTTCTAAGTCGATTTAGATTTCCAAGGGCTGTGTGCTGAACTGGGGCCAGCTTTTCAAAGGCAGACTTTGAGAAATTCCGCTTTACCGGTTCCTTTTCAAGTTCGCTCCACCCTCAGATCTTTAGCCACAGGAGCTTTTCAACATGAACTTGCGGACTGATCGGGTATTCCTCAGTCATCACTTAATCGAGCCATGCCATCTCTATGGGATGGTATAAACCACTTGCCATCCAAAAATTTTCCTTACACTGTGGTTGAAAAGGTAAACATTAAAGCGTAAATCGCAGCGATGTCCGATTTTGCAAATGTAATCGGAGCGATCGACTGCACGCACATTGCTATAAAGGCGCCTGGAAATTGAAAGAATTTTCACTATTAATGTGCGAATCATCTGTGAGGCGAAAATGCGTCTCATCAGTGTTGTGGCGAGATGGCCTGGCTCAACCCAGTAATCGTTTATTCTCAGAAATAGTAGTGTTGGGAACAAACTTGAGAATGGGATGGTGCGTGATGGCTGTCTTCTCGGTAAGAAGACATGATGTAACCATTTGACAGTTCCTTAGAGACAGTGGGTACCCACTGAAAACGTGGCTTCTCACCCCGCTAGCAAACCCACAGACGGCACAAGAGCGACGTTATAACAACGTTCATTCTTGGGCTCGGACGGTGGTAGAGCGGGCAGCTTAAGGGCCGATGGCGCTGCCCGGACAAGACCGGTGGAGTGCTGTTCTATACTCCACAAAAAGTTTGTCGCATTGTGCACACATGTAGCATGCTGCATAACCTGGCATAAGATCGTGGCTTGCCTGTATTATTGTCTGAAACTATAAACAAAATTAATACCACATCTGCTATCTTTCTGTTCATCTGAAACATTTAACTAATTCAAACAAATATGGTACAAACAAACTCACCCGCGCTGATGTCGGAGTCCCCCTCACCCGCTGGCAAAATTGCTGTTATGATAATAATTGCAGAAACTCGCTGCCCAAAGGGCGTGAGCCCCTATGGGGCGCCAAGTATCAAGTGGTTATTTTCGTCCACAAAATACATTTTGTGCGACAAAAAGCAGCATTTAAAGACAAAATGAAATAAACCATTGCTGCATTTTGTACACGGAAAGACAGACACCCCTTATATTACGTCCACGAAAGAATAAGGTTTAACTGTCTTTCATGCACAGAAATGAAAAGCAATGTTTAATTTCGTGCACATAATTGCTATCAGATCTCTGCATTTCCTGGACAGAAGAAAGTAATTTTATGCACAAAATGCATCTTGAGAATGGACGAAAGTCATTTCGTGCACGAAATGCATTTTCGTGAATGGACGAAAGTCATTTCGTGCACGAAATGCATTTTCGTGAATTGCCCCATAATGACTAGCTTCTTAGCAGCGTGATCACAACCCCCCTTACCATAGGCATGTGACTGGTGGCTGCCCTGTCCTGTCCATGTGACCCCTGAACACTTCGCGGAGCAGCTCCATTTCCCGTTTGCGAAGCGAGCGATTCCACTAGGATGCACAGACTAAAAATATTAAAAACTAACACAAAATATTTCGATTTTGCTAAGCAAGACGTCTACTTCGCATTCGCTAAATTTTCTCTTCTTCCCACGTGCCTTGGTGATTGTTTTTTTTTTTAACGAAAACCGTATCGAAGGGGATCTTCATATTGATTTGCATATTACAATATATTATAATTGTGGGAGGAATCGGGGCGTGGCGGTGGGCTCGTGCAGGTCCGTAACATTTCGCGCTGATTGGGATGTAAGAAAGAAAGGAGCGTAGAACTTCACGTACGCACAGTTTTATGGATCTGGATTTTTTCTGGCGTACGCAGATTTCTGGTTTTGTCCTACGCCAAGTTTTAGTGCGAAATCCACACACACCATTATACACGAGGCCCCTGGATTTCACTTAAACCAGTCAGAGCAAAAGAAAAACTATTTAGCCAAGCGCAGGAGTCTTTCAGTAGTTTGTAAAACCTGAAGTCGCTCAGTGTCCTTCCTGACATGCATTATGTGGTCAACCTATCACAATGATTCCTCATACAACCTTCCTGACTTCCTCCCAATAATTTTTTGGTTTTACGTTAAATATAGCAGTAGATAATCTGCCCCCTGTCTGTGACAGTGCTTGACTTTTTGCCGAATACCTTTTACTGTAATTAACAATGCAGAATAATGTAAATATGTAGTAAAAGAAATTAAATAAAAACTAATAGTACATGTAATAGTACAACTGAAAGCCTTACATACTGTATATGCACATTTATAGTGGATGCTATACTCCAAAGCAAATTACACTTCTGAACCAGGATTAACCAGTCTTTTGAGCAATTGGGGTTACGGGCCTTGCTCAAGGGCTCAGCAGTAAAATCACTCTGTACCTATGGGGTTTGGACCAATGACCTTCCATTGAAAGGCACAGAGTCCTAATCCACTGAACCACACTGTGTGCATGTTATGGGTCTTGACCTACAATAGTAACTTAATGGACTAAGCATGTTGACAGCCATCACTGGTAATATTTTCATTTCCTGCTGTTCCTGTGCAGTAGGACATGCCAATGGCCAACTTGCTGGTCCTCAGTGTATGCCTGGCCATCCAGTCCTGCCTATGTCAGAGCTCTAGCTCTGTGCATCTGGACCATGTCCCGGCCCCTCTAGTTCAAGAAGATCCAGGAGCCAGGCCACCGGCCTCCATCCCCGCAGAAGGCCGCTATGAAGAAGAGGAGGAGACACACATCACGCAAGAAAAACACTGTAAGGCGAAACCAGTCCATTCAGACGCAGCAACGAGCACAGCTCAAAAATGCTAATAGGAATGGCATGTATTTATCATATAATCCACACATACTACATAATTAAAATATGCAATTTTGTATGGATTAATGTTTACTTTTATTCACGGTATCTAGTAGTAGATAGTATGATTAGGGCAAAAATGAAAATTACAATAATATAATAATATAAATGTAATTCGGTGTGCCTCAACGCAGTCCTCCCAGAGCAAAGACATGGACCATCTGGGGGTCCCTGAGGACTGGGCTGGGAAACACTGACATACTGCAACATGCCACTTACTGAGGGAGAGATGGTGGTGACAATGTAGTTATTTGCCTTAGTAGTATTTCAAATAAAGACAGGAAACCAGGGTTTTACTGGCTCACACATGTTAATGTGGATGTATAATGAACAATTGTAATCTCAGCTAAACATATTTAGTAGATAATTGCTGGACAGTCCATCATATGCTGACCCCTCTGTACCCATGTGCCAAACCACTGTACTGAGGGAGTGCCTATATCATGTGTGTGATGCAGAATGGCACTCTGCTATGCGGAGGACTGAGAAATGCTCTCTCACTGGGGTTCCTCCACTGTTCCTGGGCAGATGCTCGCCTGGGTAAGGACAGCAAGCTGGGCATCTTCATAGCTGCCGCTTTGGGAACCTTGACTCTAATGGGTATGGTCTACTGCATCTACAGCCAGTTCTACAACAAGAACCCGTACTCTCACACTCAGCTGCAGGATGACACAGGTATACCAGTATTATATCCTTTCCTGGTTGTGTTGGTGTGTGTGTATTGCTTTTGATTATCCATGACTGAAATGTGTGGTTAAACAGAAACAAAGGGCCATTCATAAACTCACTATCATCCAGGATATGTGAAAATATCCTAATGATGCTTGACATATAATTGACATATAATTTTAGTATATATACACTTGCAATCAGAAATATTCAACCCCCTCACCTCAATAGACAATATAGTGATGTTGATGAAAGACAATGAAAATAAATGAAAAAACAAACTTGTGAAATAACAAACAATATATAGTGATACATTTTTGAATTATTTTGACAACAGAAGTTGACTTAACTTTGAAGTTCAAATAAAAATTGTAAGTCTTGTAACACATGAGCATGTGCAGTATTATTCAACCCCCAGCTTCAGTACCTTGTTTAGCGCCCTTTAGTTTTTATAACTTCTAACAAGCGTTTTCAATAAGTGCTGACCAACTTCTTGCACCTCTCGATTGGAATCTTTGCCCATTCTTCACGTGCAAAAGCCTCTAACTCAGTGATGTTTGATGGCT
>JAODKL010000095.1:18263277-18275130 GCA_026780765.1 Petrocephalus schoutedeni | reverse complement strand
TTCCGTTTTCTGAAATGTTGTTGTGTTTTCTGTAATGTCGTTGTGTTTTTCGAAATGTTGTTGTGTTTTTGAAATGTGGGTGTGTTTTTTGAAATGTCGTCATGTTTTTTAAAATGTGGGTGTTTTTTGAAATGTCGTGTTTTTTGAAATGTTGTTTTTTGAAATGTCGTTGTGTTTTTGAAATGTGGGTGTGTTTTTTGAAATGTCGTTGTGTTTTTTGAAATGTTGTTGTGTTTTTTTAAATGTCGTTGTGTTTTTTTAAATGTCGTTGTGTTTTTGAAATGTGGGTGTGTTTTGCCCTTCAGGGCCACCATAGTATCAGTATTACTAGTAAATATTTCAGTACCAGAAAAGTGACAACAAAGTCATCCATGCATCCATCATCATCCATCCGTCCATCCATACATCCATCATCCATCCATCATCTTCCATCCATCTGTCCGTGCATCCACCCATCCATCCATCCATCCATCCATCCATCCATCCATCTTTCAACTGCTTGTCCTGGTCAGGACTGTGTTGTGGCCTGGAGCCTCTCCTAGGCAGCACAGGACACAGGCTGGGGTATGCCAGCTAAGTGCACTTGCATCTGTTTGCAATATGAAGACAGCAGCACTGTGCCAGCGGGTACGGCGCATCATTGGCTGGCTGTCGCGCGAGCTGTAGAGTGTCCTCAGGGCACCGAAACATGATACACAAGCTTCACTGCCGCTGACTCCCCCTCTGCCTCTCCCCAGAGATGACGCTTGACCTTGCAGAGTCCTCCACCTCCTTCTTCCCTGACTATGCCGCACCGATGGACAGAGAGAAGGGGATGTGGAGGCCAGGCTACGGCTCCATCTCCCACGCCCCCTCCATCATCTCCGTGCCCACGCCTCAGTCCCACCTGCTGCCCGTGGTTCCCTTCCCTCCCCTCTCAGTTTCTCACGCTTCCCCCCTGCAGACCATCTCTGCTCAGGATCTGGAGAAAAGCTTCATCTGACACATGCCATGCAGACACATCTTACCATGATTAAACATCCAGCTATATGCAGTCAGACAAACTCCATAATAGCAACTATTCTAACAGTTGAGTGCTAATTGCTATAAATTGTCATACAGAATGCATTGATGTACACATTATAGACATGGTAGTAATGTTTTTGTTACTTTTATATGTGCACATGTGTTTTCAGTGTGTTTATAAAACATTTAATATGTTTAGCAATATCAGTAGATTTTTAAATGGATATATTTCCTACTTGCCTGGGTAGATCCATGTAATTGGATACATGATATGAACATGTAACTACAACTGTAAGAAGATTTCATCAGATGATGCATGTTTCTGTGTTCCTCACCTTAAACTCTATGTGCCTCATTTCATAGAACCATCGACACTAGAAGCTACATTTGTCAATAAACACAACGGATGCAGTGGCAGAACTTGCTCACAAGGTGGAGTGTCTGTTTCTCAAATGCCGGCAAAGTCTTACAGAGCTGGCACCAGGGTCAGCTTATAGTTAACTAATTAACAATCAACAAAATGAATAATAACAACAGCAGCAGGTGCAGCAACAACAACAGTAGTAATAATAATAGGATAATAACAGTCGTCATTAACGTTCTAATAAACACAATTATTCCCATTGCATGATATTGAATGTTTAAATTGTAGTTATAATCAGGGACGCAGATTCCAGGCGGGGGCGACCACGTCCCCCCAGTTTTACGGGGACCCTGATACGCCCACCGCACTTTAGAATACCAAACCATAGTATACCAAAACAGTCTTATGTGGCCAGCTCTGCTAACCGAATTTACCAAACATAAAGCTTTAATACAGATTACTAACTTTTGGGTGTCACAAAACGCATCTCATTAATATTTAAAGATGCCTAACATACCGTGAGCGTAAGTAAATGTCCGTGCTGAAAAGCTGGCATCTGGCCAGATGCTTTGCCCATCTTAAGCTCTGGTGATTATTGCGCATGCGCAATATAATAGAGACGCGATACCACCTAGGAATCCACTCATACGCGCGTGCATCCCCGCGCCTGTACACAAGCGTTCCCACTCTCTCTTTATCTCCGTCTGTAGGTAGACATTGTAAAATGCAAGCATCCCTAGTAGCCTAGACATGGCTTTAAAATTGTCCACTACCACAATGACCTACCAATTCAACAAAGGATAAATAACTCAAAAACAAATAATTTCACAAGATCTATCGGAACCAATACTTAAATCAATCAGCACTAAAATATATGACATAAACACTACTGTATTATGGGTTTTATAGCTTGTTTGGGGTGACAGTAACTCATTGTTTTCTTGATGGGTGAATGGTATGCTAATGCCATGTCCATTCAATAAAAACTAAAGGTGTGATACACCGTTGCTGCGGGAGGGTAAAGGAGGTCCCGTCAGTTCTAGTGTTAAACATGAAAGAAATAACCATTTGACATGTATCACGATATTTAGCAATATCCACCAATATGAATTTTTGGAATTTTCACCCAGCTATAGTTTGACCTAACATATCTGTTACAATAAAGCAATTATCAATGAGTGTATCCTGACATAATATGCAACATTATAGTATAACAGGGCTTACTGAATTAAAACTTGCAACAAACTGCAGATAAGTCTGTCATTTACGCTGTTGTCCAGTAGGCCATTTCTGGGTGATTGGCAACTCCATACCAGACTACAAAGTAACAGAGCATGTATGTCAGTCAGTGTCAATCAAACTGTTTAGTGTATTAAACCATTAGTGCCAGTGTTCTCAATCCTGCTCCTGGAGCCCCACCTGCCAGGAAGTTCTCACTCCAGCCTGACCTTAATTAGCATCCGGCGTTTCTTAATGGCCTAATAAGGAAGGTGGTAGGTTGTAAGCAGTGTGCATTTGATCAAAAACTTTCTGGCAGGTGGGGCGCAGAATTGAGTAACACTGCATTAGGCCAAGTTATGCCAAAAGCCTCATCAAGCACGGCTGGATAAACTTAAGAGTTGTATTTGATAATTGTGACTTAAGGTGAATGTGTACACTATATTCCACTGAATAGTGCCTGGCTCTCATTGCCCGTTTATCTATATCGTGACGCTGCCCCCTAGTAGTGGTGGAGATATATATAAAGTGAGTGACATTTTGAGTTGTGGAAAAATAGATCCCAGAACACATATAGTTAAGTCAGCAGTTTTCATGAGACAAGAAGTGATACATCTCTCTTGCTATACAGTACTGGGGAGGGTAGATTCACTCTGTAAGGAAGTCTGTAATCTGTTCTCGGCGACAATGACAGTGGCATCTCCTGCAGATACAGAGACAGATCAATTTAGTTAAAGCAACTGAATATAAGGTTATATATGTAAGGCAAACCTCAGTTGTCTTTGGCCATTGAGATTAAACACTGTCCGAACATATTTAGCACACGAAGTACTTTTGAAGAAGAATTGTACCTTTTCATCTTGAATTATAATAATTGGCATAATAGACGACGGGCGGACTTGATGAGAGCCCTTGACCGGGATATATCAGAGTTAGCAATGCAAAGCAGCGAGATTGATAACATTCGTCAATTAAGAGCGAGTGTGCTTCATATGGGAGATGATGAATAGTTTGCTTTTGTTTTTGTTTTTTTGTTGACAGAAAAAAGAAACCACAGAAGTATGAAGACAAATTGCTAACTATACATTATTTGTTACGGATGTGATGGGAGATTTCAACGTCTATGTGGGGGAGGGTGTAATGGGAGGGATAGAGAGACGGGGGGGAGCCTGCGGGAGCGCATCGGAGCGGGAGTGCGCGCGGGGCAGAAGCGTTTCGGTCGGATCAGGGAGACTTAAGGATGGAGGTCCGACCAGACAGGTTAAAGGCGGCTGCGGGAAAGACCCTCGGCAAAATACACAGGTACTTCAACACTTATAAATGTCATATTTAACCAGGTGCAGATACACTGTCTGCTACTTTAACTGGTTATGCTGCTGACTCGACCAAATCACTGCCTACTTTATATCTCTCCGTTTTACCTGCAATTTAAGTTACAATAGGTCTAAATATTTCCTTTATTTGTCTAAACTAAATAAGAGGTTACACATTTTATAGGGTATGGACATGGATGTTCAAGTAATATTAGATGACTGGACAATTGTTCAAGAGTTTTCACAATGTACCAGGTATAATTGTGTTTGAATTTACACTGCAAATGTTAAAAAAAACACAGCGAACTGCAGTAACTCGTTTTTTTGCTGACTTTACACTGCGCTGAATATTAATTGACAGAAACAGGGTGCATTTTGCATTCCGATTAACCCAATTATACTTTGATTTGAGAAGATGTCATTTAGGACTGTAGTGTCTCATAGTAAGCCAGTACTAACTAGATTACACACTATAAATACCAAGGACAAAGTCATCGCCGAATTATTCATTCTATAGCAAAGATAGGGCTATTTCCGTTCATAGCTTGTATTGTAAAACAGTCCATTTAATATGTATGGATGAAAAGTACAAGTTGTTTATTCTAATAAATATTAACTGCTGAATTATGCCAAGGTTTCGACAAGTTACGAAGCTACTGTAATCCACGACCTCATTTCGGCCGCTCTCTTATTCGATTGGAAATAAAGTATTACAATAAATGTAATAAAAATGTAATAAATAACCGATTACAATAGTTATTTACTCTTACGATTCATATGTTTACGTGTAATAAATGACAGACTGACATGGTCACTGGGTTAAACTAATCATCTTAAATCTGTCTCGTCATAATCTTCACCGGCAACAGGACAGTTCTTCATAATACTTTACTAGTACTAATTATAAGGCACCTGCACGTTGAAATATTCCAGTTCAGGTAACACAGAGTATGCACACGGGGGGGGGGGTCTCTTTATTACTCGTAAGCTATATGTTAACAACCGGAAATAAGTATGATTTTCAAACCTTATACATGTATATTTACATATTTCATTACAATTGTTGATTGTATCGAAAGTCGTTCATTTCTACATATCCACCCATGCAATCACAAGTACAGGGTTGAATAATCATGCTGTATTTGTTTAAAATTTAGCCAATACACGTTTAACCAGATAACTGCAACGGACTTAGCGAGATTTGTATTCAGACCACTGCACAGCAAAACCGGCAAATTAAAACAAGGAACAAGGTCTTCATATCTAGGCGACAATAATAGGTTAAAAATAACAAGCTGAATGATTCATTTATTGCACACTATACTTGACCATTGGCTTCGATTTAACTGTACCGCTCTGAGCTTTGCAGGATCTTTCACTATTCACTAAAAAGTGGGTTTAAGTATATTTAATTAAAGTAGGCTATAGTTAACTTAAGTACAACTAGCCGATTTTGATAAACTATAGAAATAAAAACAGTAAATTTCAAATGATTAATTAGCAATAAAATGTTGGGCTATTGGCCTACTTTACTGAAGTTATATTTACTACAAATGGATTTCTAATGTAAATGAAGTTGTTCTTCAACGTATTTTCCACCAAGTCTAAAACAGAATATATTATATGGTCAAGTAATGGAAATTATAAATAGAAAATAGCCTAGATAAGCGGTTATGGACAATGGGTACTTCAATGCATGTGATTTAGATGACTTTGTCTGCATTGTAATATTATTGCATGTAACAGTAATGTAAATGACATTTGAACCTGAAAACCCCCCTCGGTGACCATCTGTAATGATTTTGACGTTACACGTAGCACGCAGGTCATCGACCGGTAATCAACGCGTAGTCTTCGGCGCAGCGCTCGGATTTCGGATTTAAGGAAGCGACTAAACGCATAAATCCTCTCCCGAAATAGACTGCTTCCTTGCTCTTGGTGCACGTAAATCCCACTGGAACCCTGCCTTCTCCGTGTCCCTCCGGCAAGCCCAGGCACCAGCAGACGCCTGCGCTGTCACCTGTCCTCCGTGCAATCATCCCTGGGAGTTATTCTTACTGTAAAGGCGCTGACGCAGAAGCGCACATTCCCCCTTCCTCTCCCACAGCCGGGGGGCTCAGGTGTTTTCCGCCATTTGCAAGAGGCTTTTTGAGAATTTGGCTATTAAGCTTATTATTAATTCAGTACCGCATTTATGCATGGAAACGATGTCTGCGACTGACAATCTGCAAAAATTGTTCAACATATAGGCCTGAAGTTGTTTTATTTGTTTCATATTTCAGGATCGTTTATTTTAGGACTGAGTGACCCGAATCTTTTGCAGTCTCTACAGATTTATCACTTGTGCTTCAATTAATAATTCATTTACATCTGCAACACCAGATGACAATGGGTATGATTCATTTATCCATTTTCCGTACATGCTTGTCCTATTCAGGGTCAAAACACTAATCCGTAAGCTATGAGTGCACGGCAGGGAGTGGTTTGCCAACCCAGCACATACATACCAGCTACACACAGCCAATTTGGTAACTCTAATGCATCTTACCATGTTTCTTAATTGTGGACGGAACCCGGAGGAAACCCCACAATGACATAGGGAGAGCATGCAAACTCCACACACATATTGAGCCACACACATGCAGCCAGGGCGGAGACTCAAACCGTGGTTCCAGAAGTGTGAGGCAACAGTGCTAACTCTGCACCACCGTGCTGTTCCCAGTTTGGTTTAGTAAATGGATAAATCAGGTTTAAACAAACAAGTAACAGGGACACTTTCGTGGTTAGTACTAAACATTTATAATAAATAAATATATTTTGTGTTTTATGATTTATGAATTTTATGATTTGTGTTCGCTGTAGGCTCAGGGTTGTTGTAAATAGGAAGCAAGGTGATTTTTTTACTAAAAAAAAAATTCTCATAGAAAAATTTTCTCTTAGAAGTCCTCTACCCGATGCAGGGAGTATCGGTACCTTTGGGATGAACATGTGTTACTTAGCTGACAGTGATTTGATCTTGCATCCAGAGTGCAGTCAGCAGCTCATTTATTATTTACATATTTGCTCCATCTGAAAGCTCTGAGTGTTTCTATAATAAAGTCAGCATGGTAAACTCAGGAATTACTACTGCTGCAGCACTGACTCTGGGATCCCCTAACATTTTCTTGGTTGTGAATGTTCTAATGTGAGAATGCACAACAGCATGCTTCATGAGCTCCTCTCTGCATCGGCTAACAATTTGCTTTCGTAAGATCAGTCAGCTGTCTTTATTTAATGGCCAAGACTTGGTTTCTCTTCTACACAGAAAGAAATTGATAGGTTGTGGGATTTTTCTAAGTTGTGTAACTGATGATGGGACAAAATGATGACCAGTGACAGTGAGAGACATAGACCAGCAGGCCTATGCAGATTTATGCAGTTAGAGGTCCCAAGATCAGCTGTGAAGGTCACAGTTAAGGTGATCACTGATGTCATTAACTAGATCACAACACAAATTATTTAAAACTGACTGCCATACACCGAAGGATGACAAAGCAGGCAGATTTATTTCTCATTATTCATGAACATTAAAACAGTTTTATTTATTAAAATAGTTTCCCTTTTTTCTGTTTCCACCCAATGCAGTCTTCTCTGATTTCCGTTCTTCCCAACTCTTACAAAAATCTCAGTGCCTGGACTAAATCTGTGTACTATGAAATATGAGCACAGCGCTCTATATGCTTCCATATTGATTGCCATTTATATCCACACTCCCAGAATGGAATGAGCAGAAGTAGGTTGGACTATTGCTGCTTGCATCACTTTACACTGGTTTTTTTGTTCCCTGGATGTGCTGTGCACTCTGGCTGCCACTTGCAGCACAAATCCCAGATGCATCTTGAGATATTGTAAAAATAACACAACGTATAACTTACATTCTGGGTTTGAATCCCATGACTGCTCTGGGTGTGGAGTTTGCATGTTCTTCATTGCAGTGTCTTTTGTTCCTGCTCTACACATTTAAGTTTAATTATAATTTGTGTACCCCAGCCTTGTGCCCTGTGATGGACTGGCATCCCATCCAGGGTGTACCCCAACCTTGTGCCCTGCGATAAACCACCATCCCATCCAGGGTGTACCCCAGCCTCGTGCCCTGTGATGGACAGCCATCCCATCCAGGGTGTACCCCAGCCTCGTGCCCTGTGATGGACAGCCATCCCATCCAAGGTGTACCCCAGCCTCGTGCCCTGTGATGGACCGCCATCCCATTGAGGGTGTTTAGCAGCCTTGTGCCCTGCTGCATGAAACAGGCTGCAGGTGACCCTGACCAAGTTGAGTGGTGGGAAAAAGGATCAATAGATAAAGACAGTTGAAATTGATCAATGACTGTTTTCAAAATAGACCCTTAGATTACAGCTTTACAGCCTGTTCAACCTTTCAAAAGCTCAGAGCACCTGGAATCTTGGCTTCCTGAAACTCTATTTTAGGCCTATATGCAGGTTTCTATAAATAGTTTATCCTTACACACAGCATTGAGCTACCAAATGCTTTGTCAGATACAATCACTGTATAACGATAGGTTAACAGTAGACCAGCTAGGCTGATTTTATTAAAAATATAGCAAGAAAACATTCATATATTGATTTGCATTGTTAGATTTCTTTGGCGTTTTTTCTTAAATATTGTTTACAGTTTTTTTCAGTCGTTTTGGTACATTTCTAGATTGATCCTTAAGTAAGTGCATTTCGCAAAAGCCTGTAACTCTCAAAATCCTTATCCCTCAAAACTAAATATATCAATGAACTTGTCAATGCCATCAGAATAGCAGGTCCATTTGTCATTATGGCCAAAATGCTTAGCCGTGTTGTCAATATAACAGTACACTCTGTAAGTATTTCCCAGTGTAAGCTATGGCTTAGGTTTTGATGACAGTGATTAAAAATGCTCAAGGTTGTACATTTTCTGTATGGCATATATCAATTTCAACAGAGTTAGATATACTGCAACACACAAACACACACATATGTATACATATATACAGTGTGCATACATATGTGTGTAACAGTCTATGTACAGTATGTATAAATATCTACTGTAGTGGAAAACTAAAATGAAGTATTGCACTAAGTATATAATATTACAGTACAGTGCACATTGTTGGCTGTACCCTTTGACCAGCTTCAGACATTGTAAGGCCATGATTAAGGACATAGTCCACAGCTGTGGCCCTTCCTTCATCAGGACCGTGCCTCTCTTCTTGGCCACCTCTTCCTCTGTTTTGCCTCCCTCCTCTTCCTCTAAATGGCTGTTGACCCTGTTCATTTCCTTGTTCTTTTTCCTTTGTGAAAGTGTAAGACTGTATTGTGCTCTGTCAATACATGCTTGCCAACTGCAGGTTCATGAGATGCTCTTCTGAGCTATTTTAGAGAATGGGATGATCACTGGTCGATCCAATGATTTAAACATTTCCCTCTGTTGGTGAAAGTCAAGATTCAACTGAGAGAAATTCATCAATTTAGGACACATTTATATTAAAAACTGCATTAGAAATGCATAGAGAGTATGTTTGACGGATTATAACAACTGGTTCAAACATTTTATATATATAATTACATATATAATTAACTATTGCCTAGATGTTTTGAGGAGTAAGACTATTCTTACAGCAGACAGTTGCACATAATCATTTGCATGAATGTGCCAAAGCATTTGTAGTTTGTCCAAAGGAATGAGACTTTGCATTTATGATGTGTACAAGTGAGTCGATGACGGTGAGGTTGGACAAGTAGTTTTGGGTATTTCAATTCTGATCTGAGAAATGCACCAAAGCACCCGAGAACACTTCTAACAGCCTAGTTTGCTTAGAATGATTTGGAGAACCAGCAGTGTGGGTAATGACTGGATAGAAAATCCATGCAAGGTGTACTTTGACTGATATAGTTCTCTTTGGCTTTTTAAAGTTCAAGCTCACTGCGTTACTTCATTATTACAGGAATAATGCTTAACATTCTGCAATCAAAAGCTATCTGTCAAGATTACAACTACTTGATTTTGCGGTCCTCGCTATATCATGTGTTGTCTAACTAGCATGCATTAATGTCAACACCATTAACATCATGTTTTATTAACATCAAAATATCTTCTTGTACTCATATAAACCCTAGGCAGAAGCATGCAGTTACCTCCACACAGTATAGCGCCTTCTAAAAAGCAGAATATCGATATCTGTAACTCTCTACCCTGGCCCAGGGGCCGTGCCGTTCGCTATAAATAGGATGCTACAGGGAGTCAGCGGCTGCGTCCTCTCTGTCTGAGGCCAGGCCTCCCCAGGGGAATGGCAGCGGCAGGCTGCTCATACTGGGCATTCGTACCCATTATTTCAGTGGCGCAGCAGAGCTGCACAATGGAAACGGGCAAATTACACCGCAACTAATGAAGACGTCTAACAAATTAGCATTAGTGTTATCCATGGAAGCATTATTCCTTACACTGCTCATCGTAAGCCTGTTGTAATGCCCAGTAGAAGGGTGGCAATTTACTTTACCACTCAAGTAGAATTGAATAAGTTTGATAAAGCATCAGTTCGTAATTTTTTGTGTCATGGTTATTCTGCCTGGGTATGAGTATACATGAGGCATTACAATTATTAAGATGTTACAAAATGTGCAAAATTATGAAAACAGAATAGAATACAATTCTATAATAATAATTACTCATGGGCTTCAGCCAGATTGTTAAAATAATTATCAGTGAAATCATTTGCACATTGTTAATCGTATCAGATTGCTTGGGTAACGGTTAATCAAATATGATCTTGGAGGATTGGGTCTAGACTCTTTTGCTATTTTGTACACACCTAAAAGCTAACAAGGGATATTAAAGAGGACAAGACAATACAGTGTCACAGTACGTCTGGAACAAAAACATCCCCTGAACAGATACAATGCATTTTTTTGGTTGAAAGTACAGGAAAAAAAACAAAAAGAAAATAAAGAAAAGACAAAAGCAAAATGACTTAAATGGGAAATTAAAGCTGAGCATTAACTAGTGCTGTTAAGCTCCAGGGAATAACCGGATATATGGATGAAGTTCTGCATATTTATGGTACAGAAGGCAACGCTGAATCTTTTGTCTGTGAGGCGAAAAAGCAAAAATGCTTAACATTACAGTTTACATTTATAGGAAGCTATAGTGAGTGATGGGGCTGAGTTAAAAATGGAGCAGGGCCTGGAAGGGGAGCCTTACTGGTTGGGTGATGATTGTGGAGTTCAATGATTGTTTAGCACGGGTATTCACTGTTGAGGACTCAAGTAACTTACCAATTCTTACTACTAATCTGGCATCGTTTATGACTAATATATGTATAACTGAAGCTGATGTGTTACAAAGCCTAGCTAAGCTTAAAATAAATAAATCACAGGGCCCTGATGGCATCTTACCTATAGTGTTAAAAGAGATGAGGGATATTATTTGCCGACCTTTAGCCTTGCTGTTTCAGAAATCCTTATCTGCTGGTGTGGTACCTTATGATTGGAAGCATGCGAATATATAACGCCCATATTCAAAAAAAGTAATCCGTCAAACTATAGGCCAATCAGTCTAACTTGTATAACTGGAAAAGTAATGGAAGCCATGATCCAAGCAAAATTGGTAGATTACCTGGATTCTAATAACGTTCTGAGGGATAGCCAACATGGATTTAGGAGGGTTAGATCTTGTTTAACTAATTTACTGGAGTTCTTTGAGAACGCTACAAAAGAAATTGATCACAAAAAGGCCTATGACGTGATCTACTTAGATTTCCAGAAGGCCTTTGATGTTGTCCCTCAGAAACGTCTCCTGCTTAATCTCAAAGCTGCAGGGATTCTAGGAACCGTAGCAACTTGGATTGAAAACGGGTTAACAGACAGGAAGCAGCGGGTAGTTATTAGAGGCACAATGTCACAGTGGGCCTGTGTTCATAGTGGGGTACCG
>JAODKL010000095.1:18248626-18263177 GCA_026780765.1 Petrocephalus schoutedeni | reverse complement strand
GTGTGTTGAGTTTAAGTCAAGGGAGGTAATGCTGAGATTATACAATTCCTTGGTAAGACCACACCTAGAATATTGTGCGCAGGTTTGGTTTCCTTATCTTAAAAAGGACATTGTGGCCTTAGAAAAGGTACAGCGTAGGGCCACAAGAATGATTCCTGGTCTTACAGGAATGTCATTTGAGGAAAGGTTAGTTGAGCTAAATCTGTTCAGCCTCGAGCAAAGGAGACTGAGGGGGGGCATGGTCCAGGTCTATAAGATTCTAACAGGAATGGATGCTGTTCAACCAAATAGTTACTTCAGCATTAGTTCATCTCGTTCAGCATCTCATTTGTATATTTCTTATGTTCTTAAGATGGTCTGGTTGTGATGCGACATCCTCTGTGTTCTGAGGCACCAGGCAAGCGGCATCTAGACACTCCCTGGGGAGTGGGGGGTATCAGCTGAATGGGGGAGTGTGTAGTGCCTACTAAAGTCTAAATGGCTTTTCCTGCTTTTGGACTGTGGGGGAACTGGAGCTGCTGGAGGAAACCAGCACAAAAGGAGAACATACCAACTCACACACCTTGGGGAGAATTTGAACCTCCAGCTCTAGATGTGTGAGGTTCCAAAGCTAGTGATGTCAGTTTTACGGCATATTATTCAGATTTTTAAATGTCCTTTGCATCTGTAGACTGACTTTGGTTTGTATGCAGAGAGATTCAGTCTCTTAGTTCCATGATAAACATATTCAATGCCTGAGTTGGGCTCAAAGGTAAATCCAAAAAGACACTAGATCCCAATGTGATTTTTATAATCTTGAACTTCACAGACTGTCTGACAGCAGAGCAGCACCATCCTGAATCTTAAGCATTTTTGACATATCGATCTTTCACACATCACTAAACAGGGGGCTGTTCAGCTAACCAGCTCTCTCAGGCGTGTTCAGCACTTTAATTAATGAGGTATAAATACGGATTTTACTTATATGATGAGGTTTAAAGACTAGAGTGTGAATTATGACTTACAATGTAAACAGGCTGATAAAATATTGCTTTAAAATAGTACCTGGTTCCTCCTTGACTTCTCCACATGCATCCCTGGGGATAAAAATCCACTTCACAGCTCGATGCAGCCGCCAGCTTGCACACACATTAAGTGTGAATGTAACACTTCAGTGGCTCAGGTCCAAAGCCCCACACAAGACAGAGAAAACAGACACAGGGCAAGGTCTGGAGATGCTATGCTCTGCTCAGCACTTTGTGGATAACTCTATGCTTGTTTTCCAGAAAACTGGAAATATGGTTAAAAATAACAGTTTATCCTACTTGACAGACCAGATAAACCGACAGAAACAGACAGACAAGACAGACCAGACAGATAGATAGATAGATGTTAAACTTAATTAATCTGCTAGGACAAAATAAGAAATTAATGAATATTCCGCTAAATGGAATAATATTGCTATTTTTGGGTCAAATCTGCAGTTACTTGGACGTAAAATAATGTAATTACACCACACATACAGTCACGCAGTCCCTGTTTTTCTATAATTAAGAACAGTCCAAACTTGACCAGACAGCCTTAGGGGATTTACACAGCGGTTGTGGTGCTGCAGGTCTGTCAGTATTAGACAATGTGAGAGCAGCAGAACAGGGGAAGGTGGTTCGGCGGGTTTGGGCAGGTAGCTGGTTCTGGGTGGGACCCGGCTGCAGCCGCCTTGGGGAGGGTGCTGCAGCACTCCAGCCAGGCTGGAGGTAGTAGCGGAACGCTTCCTGGCTACTGCTGAGCCAGCTGGAGCCGTCAGTGGGGGCCGGGTG
Organism: Petrocephalus schoutedeni; assembly: GCA_026780765.1. Taxonomy (NCBI): domain Eukaryota; kingdom Metazoa; phylum Chordata; class Actinopteri; order Osteoglossiformes; family Mormyridae; genus Petrocephalus; species Petrocephalus schoutedeni. The sequence goes on along the minus strand of JAODKL010000095.1, from coordinate 18,261,381 downwards.
TGTGGGATCAGGACTGGAGCAGCTTTTGACAGCTGGCCCTAAACAGGCCCTGAAGTTTTGACAGGTGGCCGCTGTCCGTGGTGCTGACTGGGGCTGGCCAGCATGCTCGTTTGGCCTGAGCCACCGCGCTTCCCGGGTTCCGGCAGCGGCATCGTGACACAGTGTAACGGATTTCCGCTCTGTCTGGATACTTATCTTTCACAGAGTTTATGAAATGTGTTATATTATAGAATGGTATGATTCGCCCTGAGCCAGTGTAGGAGATATCTCTCACAGTATTGCATACTATCCCTTTCTGTAATTATTACTCTGCATTTGGTGACCTTTGTTCGTCTCCCTCATTGCTACTGCATGTTCTGAGTAATTCACTCACTGGACAGGGAGAGAGAGAGAGTTGGAGATGGAGATGGAGGGATGATGAGGAAATAGAGATAGGATTACAGTGCACCTGCTGGGACATTTGGGGACTGAGAACAAAGCTGGGAATTTGCATTCACATTTATTAATTTAACAGGAACCCAGATCACTTAAAAAGCCATCAAGGCGGAACCAGAGCTGGTTCAAACATCAAAAAATAACTGATAATTTATAATCAGCAGCGAGAAAGGGTCTGAAAAGCCAAACAAAGATTTCAGAGTGGCCATTCACAAATATGAAATATTCAAAAATATACATACTGTATATACAATTATATTAATTATATTATTAAGATAAAAATACAGGGCAAAGTCAGCACAAGTACTGTATATCAGTTGCTGTATCTTTGCTAATGACTCTAGCGTAGCAATATTTGCACATGACTTTGAACTTAGCGTCTCTGGGAGCTTCAGTCTTGTCGCTCTTGCTCTCACTATTGATCTGGAGTTGACCTAGCCGTACCGCTCAGGTCACACATTAGCGCCCTTACCGGGGATAATCAGATCCCAGGCCCCGGCAGATGCGCTAATACATTTACTGAATGGAGACTATGAACAAAGTGGACGTCTGAAAGGCCAAGCTCCATGTACCACGGGATGCTGGGTAAGCGGCTCGGCAAGTCGTAGGGGGCCGAGTCTTCAGTGAGCTTTCAAATCAAGGAGACACCCTGGGCAAGGTTAGAGGGGAATCTCCTGGCTGCTTTGTTTGTTGGAGTGTAATATCTGAAACAGGACTGTTTCAACAGTCACTCTTTGTACAGCTTTAATTGGGGCACTGTGAACCTGGCTTAACATAATTCAATACATATACATAATACATGACACAATACATACTGTATACATAATACAATACAATACAATACATAATACTGGGGCAGGCAGGTGGTGTAGTGGTTAGGCATGCAACTGTGTAGTCGAAAGATTGCGGGTTTGAGTCCCCGACCTGCAAGTACCGCTGAGGTACCCTGAGCAAGGTACCGTCCCCAAGCACTGCACCCCGGGCGCTCATGTAGCTGCCCCCTGCTATGTCACATGGGTTAAATGCAGAGGACATTTTGTTGTTGCATGCTGTGGTGCATCAAAAATGCAACTAACACTTCAGAACACTTTAACTGTAACACTTCGGTATTGGATTTCGTCTGATACCTGAGCAAGTGAAAGATGCAGGCCTTGCAGAGAAAAGGGGGTGTGGCCTAAGGCCATCTCAAAGGGGAGAGCCCAGTGGCTGCAGTTTTGCCTGCAAATTGTTTTTCAGCCTGTCCCTTGTTACCGTATTACCTATAAATTAGTGTGTTCTGTTTTGTTTTCAAGCCCAGTAACTAAGACAATAGCCAGTCTCAATGCTAATTCTGGGACCATAGTTGTCACCTTTTGGTTTCTTTGCTTCCAGTTGTACATGCCAGAGTTTGGGTTTTTGAGCATCTTTCTTGCTCATGTGTATTCCTTGTTGACTGGTCCTCATTTATATGAAGTTCTGCTCTGTGTCACCAGCAGATGTACACTATTTAGTAGCAAAGCTTTCGGTGCATGGCTGTTTGGGTTAATGAGCGAAGGCTTGATCCATCCTTCTTTCCACCTGGAGAAGTCCACTCAATTGGAGCCCTGGACTCACAGCTGGGCTGTCACAACTCCGAAGCTCCACATCTGACTTTACACCAGTGTTTCCAAATCCGATCCTCGGGGGTCTGCAGACAGTCCGTGTTTTTGCTCCCTGTGAGCTCCCAATAGTGAGCAAAAATATGTGGACTGTCTGACACAGATCTGGGTGGGAGTGAAAACATGGACGATCTGTGGGTTACCGGGGGTTGGGTTGGGGAACACTGCTCTACACTGGGGATACAGCTGAAATTGAATACCTGGTTGTTATGTAGTAGGAAAAATTTAGTATGTGAAGTGAGTGCAGTATGTCCCAATTCTCAGTATTAATGCATTCTGCAAAATTCCAAAGTGTGCAGCAGATGGACACTACACTATCCCACAAGGCCTCTGAAGCTGCAACCAGAGATGAAGAACATCGCTTGCTCAGGAATTTGTATCACACTGGCAGAGGAAGTGCCAGCTCTAAATGAATTTCAGTAGAAAAAATAAATGCCTGGTTATATAAATTGTCTTATTTAACAGTTTTTCACTTTTGTGAGGGTCATGCTAAGTCATTGGGAAACACCCGGGTCAGTTAATATGCAATATACTAAACATAGTTGTCCAGGTGCATGCATATTGTTCTCTTGCAAACATACAGTACAGTACATATTACATTTTCCAGAATGGCGCCAGAAACAGAATGCTCTGTGTGTGAGTTGGATGGTCCAGTGTGGCATCAGTTCTGGCTGGACTGCAGTGGGCACAGTCTAGCAGGGGGCTCCATGTGTGTCACCCCCTTGCCCTGCTTGATTTGGGTGAGGCCTTTCACTCCATCCTGTGTCAATATGTAGTGTCATGTAACTACAGACCCAATGGCGAGTAATGTAACCTCTTGCCCAGCCAATGAGGTAGAACGAAATAATACTCACCCAAAATTAACTGAAGTGAAAAGTCAGTATTAACTCTGGTATAAACTGAGCACTCAGTGGGGAAAATGCTGTATCTTGTGGCATGAATTACTGGTATTTCCTTTACAGCTAAAATACATGCAATTCAACAATATAACATGTACCAGCCTAATAATTAGCTGCTGTGATGATACAATGGAAAAAATGGTTGAAAATGTCTATATAGGCTTATAGATGTGACCTTAGTCCACACAGGTATGACAGAGAGGATGCATTCTGCTATCTTGCCTGGATACAGATATCAGTGTGCTTCAGGGAAGGTCCGTCTCAGTCTGGTTACCCAGCTGTAATGTGACACATCTGCCCCAGTTGATACATATGGACAGAAATCTTGCTATTTTGTTTCAGCTGCTGGTACAATTCTGAGTTCTGCATTTTACTGTGTTTTCAATCAAAATCTACATGTGTACCATGGATGCTTTGCATTTATGACATACGTATATGTAATATTTATTACCTCTATATGTCACGTGCATGTGTGGATAGTTTAATTGCTCTTTATTTTAGGAAATTGAGTCTAAATGTCCATACATTCTATGGTCTCTGAAATCACAGTTCAGATTTGTTCATTAACAGAAAGACTTACTAATGCATTAAAGAGTCACAGTATATTGAAAGCAACAGTCATTCCCCAGCATGTACTCCCTCCAGCATGTACAGCTATGCAGAGGTCAGTCTGACGCAAACCTTACTCAAAAGGTAGCAGTGAAAAACAGAAGGTGTGATATATGCCTGAACTTTGTGCTTAGTAAGAAATGTGAGCGAGGAAGTGATAAAAGCTGCTAATGTGTGACCTCATATTTACATTTCTATCTGGGTTTCCCTGAATTTCCCCTATTTTATTAGTAATTTTAGGGTTGCAAAAACGATTATTTTCATAATCAATTAATCATGTAACCAGACATTCAGCTGATCAGTTAGTTGGGCCAATCAGCGTTTAGAGAAAAGTGTAAATGTGTTATTTAAAAAAACATCATGAGGTATTTGTCTGGTTGTGACATCTTTACAGCACAGGTACCATCCTTTGGATGAGACATAAAACCGAGGTCCTGACTTTCTGAGGTCATAACAGATTCCCGGGCATCTTTCGAAAGAGTAGGGGCGGTACCTCGACGTCCTGGCTAAAATTGCCCACTGTAAAGTGCTTTGGGTGTCTTGAAGAGAGTTGTATGGATGCAACTTTCATTCATTCATTCATACCACAGAATACAGTATTTTGGCCAACACAACCCGCTGTGTGGGGGGAAAGGGTCCCCAGCTAATTTTGCCACCAACATTTAAATAATGTCATAATACCACCCAAGTTTAGTGACAACTTTAAAACTGTTCATAAATGTTTACCTGTTTCCCTTCACTGCTTATATTTATGCTTGTTGGAATACATCTGGCCTCACCTGGTCTGGTGGAATATCACTACTGTACGCCTGCACCGACCGCGCCCACCTGCATCCCCAGCCAAATGTATTATGCACACAAGCTTCTGGGCGCTTGACCATCCAGAGCCCGAAAGCGCACGAGGAAATGTGAAACATTAACTGGGCTTGACACACCAACGTAAACATTGCTAGGTGGTGATAAAAGCAAACTCCCCAAAATGCAACTAATCAATGACAATATTAGTTGTCAACTATTTTTATTGCCAATTATCATCACTGTTATTGAGTAGCTGTTGCAGCCCTGTAAAATTCTTTACATCTGTTCTGCTATGAAGTTAATTGCGGTTCTCCAATTACTTTTTCCTGAGGGCCAAATTCCAAAGGCAACACTGAAGCCAAGAGCCATTGTCCCCAATAAGATTTGCTGCTTGAGCGATCCTGCTGTGTGTGTTGCGTATATGGCGCGTAACTGCAATATGAAAAAACTTTATCCAGTAAATAACCATGCAAAACCATCACTAACACTGCCTGGTCAAACAGCATTATCCCTTTAGCTCCAGTGAATGCTTTGATATTGTGGCCAGTGTTTACGGGAAAGAATTTTACATACATCAAAGGGTGCTTCACCATTTCTAATTGAATAATCAAATGCCAAAGAAACCCAAGAAAAGTGTACAGATGAATCATATAATCATATCTTATGCCAGTAGGTAATGGAAGCATGGATAGAATACTCTAAAATGACAAAAAAGGAATTTCTGCTGCCTGGATGGCTGGGAACTTATTTGCACTGGAATGGGGGAAATGGCTTTATAGGGTGTTCATTATTCACAAATGAAAGGAAACAGAAATAAGCGGCCGCTTGAGGTCCCCACGCCACGAGGGGGCTCCCAAGAAAGCTCAAAATGTCAAGATATTTTGATTTAGGTGGTGGGGGGCTGTACAGAGTGGGATATTCACACTCATTAATTTAGGTAAACTACATTGCAAACTGTTGGAGGAGAGTCACAATACTCCCGTACACTAGGAAAGTGGAATGAAAGTGAAACTAGCAGAACTGACTGTGCAGTGTAACTTTTCTGTTTACAGTAGTTCTCTTTCAAGTGATACAAATACAAATAGCAAATGTACAGAGATCCTGATTCAATTCAATTACCTCAGTAACTCATTCACAATAATGGCTGCAGTATTTCCACAAAAGTCTTCATAAGTAAATGAGAGAGGCATACATGAGTGGCACAGTAGAGAACACTGTTGCTTCACACCTCCAAGGCTGGGGACTTTTGCTGCGTTCCAGTTGTACTCGTAACTCGTACGTTACGAGCTCCTGGCCGGAAGTTGCAACTGGAATGCCCCCCAAATTACAAGTCGTGAACTCGAAGGATTCGACACAGCCCCGACTTCAGAATTCAAGATGGCTGCACCCTTTAATCAACAGAAGTTGCTGTAGTTTAATACTACTCATTAGTGCTCACATCTTTTGTGGCTCATTAAATCGGTTGTACACACCATATTGTCCAACCACTACCTGTGGACATGTTGCTAGGGTGTTTTTATGAACAAAATACTGTGATATTGGGATTTCTCGCTTAGCCAGATAACCTGTCAGATTTAAGGTGCTGTAGTCCCCAGAATCGGTACATGGCTTTCCGACTTGCTTTACTGGAGCGCGATTAATTGGGGTGTGACATCATTCCCAGATATAACTTCTGACCTCCGAGGTAACTAGAACGCAGCATTAGAACCTGGGGTATGGAATTTGTGCTTTCTCCTATTGATTCACCTTTGCTTCATAGCTCCTCAAGTTCAACACATAACTATGGCCTGCTTCCTTAATCCCTCTCCCCTTCACTCTCTCCATGTCCATTGTCTTCCAGGTTGTTGGAAAAACGACAGGAAAATGGCGAAACGATCGAACTGTCAGCCGAAGGACGGCCGGAGCTGATAGAGGAGAAGGAGCTTCCTGTGGTGGACTGCACCTGCTTCGGCCTTCCGCGGCGTTACATCATTGCCATTCTCTCCGGCCTGGGCTTCTGCATCTCCTTTGGGATCCGATGCAACCTGGGTGTGGCTATTGTCAGCATGGTCAACAATCACACCATCTACAAGGGCGACAAGAAGATGCTGGTGGTAAGTTCAGTGGGCAAAATGACTCATAATAGCCAACAGTGAATAACTATTAGGACATACTGTACATTGTAAGACTAAATTAAGAAGTCAATGAGACAGTGCCGTTGCATTGCTGTAGCACAAGAACTTTTCTACCATCATTTTTTATGGGGTCACCAACTGCCAAAGGATGTCTTTCTCAGGATATTGTATTGCTTATACTTAGTTTTCATTCATTTGCCTGTCAATAACATCATCCCAAAAGTAATGTAAGCCCACTGTGCATTCATTGCATTAATTGAGCTGATGCTTGTACATCTATTTAATCCTTTACACAAGCACGGAAGAGCCGGTTCAGTCCCTGTAACAATTGGGGTTACAGATCTTGCTCAATGGTCTAACTCTACTATCTGTGGGATTGGAACCAATGATTTTCCAAACTCACCAAGCCACACAAGGGGCACATGCAGTGTTGGGGAGTGACTACATGTTACTTGTGATGGTGTTACTTAATGAAATCACTAAATTGATATAAATGCAATCCATTAGTTACTAAGAAAAAAATATGTAACTAAATTAGTTACTAATCAAAATGCTCTTTATTACAACGGGGTTACTTCTGAATATATTATTTTTAGTGAAAAAGGTTATATGTAGAATATAACATTCATTATGTTATATCTTTTTGCCATGCAGAAATGCCCACTCAGCAAAGCCAATAGGACTTTTCAGCTTTATTGCCCAGCTTAGAATATTTATTAGAAAAGTAATCAAAACGTATTCATATGTAATAGGCTACATTACTTTGATGAAGCAATCATAATAGTTACATTATTTATTACATTTTTAACAGGGTAATTGGTTTCAAAAAGTAACCTTCCCTACACTACAATCCATATGATGGGGATGTCTTACAGGCATCCAGAGACAGTAAAACAGTACCTTCTTTTGCAGGCAGCCCAGTTCTCCTGGGACCCAGAGACCGTGGGTATGATACACGGGTCATTTTTCTGGGGCTACATCGTCACTCAGATACCTGGAGGCTTCATATGTCAGAAATTTGCTGCCAACAGGTAATTTCCTGTTTAATCATTTTATTATCGATCTTTAAAATTTTAATAGTTTTGTACTCTTATGACTAGAACAGTGCATTGATAATATTGTGTAATGTATCTCTGTCTTTCAGAGTGTTTGGCTTTGCTGTAGTGGCTACCTCTATACTTAACATGTTCATACCTTCAGCTGCAAGAATTCACTATGGCTGCGTAATTATAATTCGGATATTACAGGGGCTTGTGGAGGTACAGTACTTTGCTATACTTTTGTGATTACCTCTTTGTTTTATTGTCCTGTTTGTCTTGCCTCCATAGGATGTCGTTCTTATCGTGTATGCACTTAAAATATCTGCATTGTCGAACTCTTTACGCTCAGCAATTTACGTTTGTCAACAGAATCATGCTATATTAGTTAATGTCAGAACTTTCACTGGTCTTCCTTTCACTCGCTGCGCCTAGGGAGTGTCATATCCGGCTTGCCACGGGATTTGGGCCAAATGGGCGCCGCCCCTTGAAAGGAGCCGATTGGCCACAACAGCTTTCTGCGGTGTGTCGTCACATCTCTCAGCGGCGTCTCTTTAAACATGAAGCTAACCACGGCTCCTTTATTGTATATGTTCTAGTTGCTGTTAGCACAAATCTTGCAAATTGTAAGGCCATTGACAATTCTTCCCAGTAGCAGCTATTAGTAATGCTATTAAGCCTTAAATTTGTACATTTCTCTTTGTCAGGTTCTTATGCAGGGGCAGTAATAGCAATGCCATTAGCAGGTATCCTTGTCCAGTACTCGGGATGGTCTTCCGTCTTCTACGTCTATGGTAAGTGAACTTTCTCAGCAGGTGTGGGAAGGTAATGTTAATTACAGAAGTGTTCATTGTATATGGCAGAAACAGGAAGAGTGAACAGGGAGGTACCTCAGTTACAGCCACTGCCGATGTATGCCGATTACTCCCCCCCCATTTATGGTATTAGCATATCTTAATCAAACTATGTATTAAACCACATGTCATCCCTTCTCACTGCTACATTTGTAATTATGCTAACTACCTCCTCCCTCGCTCCTCTCTTTCATTCCACCACTCCATCATACCTCCATATCCTGGATTCTCCCTCATTGCACCCCTCCCCCACCCCCCTAGGCAGTTTTGGGATTTGCTGGTATCTCTTCTGGATCATGGTGTCATACGAGAGCCCGGCATCCCACCCCACCATCTCGCCTGAGGAGAGGAAGTACATAGAGGAGAGCATTGGGGAGTCAGCAGGACTCGTTAATCCTCTGCAGGTACAGCCTTTACCTGTCCCAAGCTCTCTGCCCACACCTTGAATGTGCTGCATATAATGCCTCATCATAACAATTAAAGGTGTGCATATACTTAAAGTAGAATACCATTAGTAAACCAATAACTGTGATGTGATGTTTTGGGTCATGTTTTGTGTAATCGTTTACTTATATTAATATTTACTTCAGGTTAGAGGCCTTTTTAACAGTGTCTTAAGACTCCCATGGCCCTGTTTGTTTACTAAAAGGCTGAAAGGGACACCAGCATTGATAAAGCACATTTAAAAACACCAGGTGTCAACCAAAGTGTGTGTCAGAGTACCAGTAAACCCAATAAAGCACAAAAATAAAAACAAATAAATCAACAAAACAATCATGGTTGAACCATCAAGAACTTCAAATGCTAATGAGTAAAATGTTTTCTAAGTTGTTTTAGATGTAGTGGTAATACTTTACTTGAAGCAGCCATTGTACTGCATTACACATACCTTCATAGTGCATTATAATACATTCATAAAGTATTATAAACTTGGCAAAACTATGTATAAAATCCATGCCTATTATGCATTATGAATGCTCTGTGATATAATACACTCTAAACACCTTCCGAATGCAGCAAAAAGCATCCTTAATTCTTATACTGACTACTACAATTCATTATGAAGTTATTTATAATGCATTATAGATGAGACCTTCATAGAGCTCATAATACATGATGCACATAGTTATAATGTGTTATGCCTTTTTATAAATATTTATAGCTGCGTTTATAATACTTTACGCATGTGTTACAATGAATTATAAGAACACTTATTAGGATTTATGAATATGGGCTTCAAATAATCAAATAGTCAATGGTGCCAATTTAATATCATGCATTGCTAGTCCGTTCCACAGGTCAAGGAAATAATGCATGAAAAAGAGGATAATTAAGTATCATAAAAATGCAGAGCAATATAGATTATCAAATATAGATTAGCAAACTCTTGTGTGATGTTAACTAGTGATAATGGACAGCCTATGTGGGTACCAGGCGTAGTACAAAACCATACAAAAACCTCCAAAACCAGATTAGTACTTTGGGCTAGGGGTGTGCGGTATAAGCGGTATAAACGGTATGCGGTATAAATTTGGCCAACGGGAGAGATTTTGACTATACCGACCTACCACGGTAGTGGTTGTTGATGATCAGAGCGTGTGAGCGGAGCGGTGAGAATTTACGCTCTTCGCCAGCGAGGCTGTTGGCTCTGCCTGCTCCTCCGCTCAATACCGCTCTACTCTCCATTAAAATTTACCCCGCTCCAGTCAAATACGTTTACAGATGTTTTGTAAAAAGTGTCTTTTTATTAATTATCATTAAGAAATCGTACCTCAATTAAAGACGTTCATAATTGTTTTTAAATGTTTCCATTAAGTATGATTATGAAATCGTTCCTCAATTAAAAACATTCAGAAGTGTGTTTTTATTGATTAAAGACCCGAATATACTTCAATAATGTAATAAAATCGAATCTAATGTACATATGATTAATCAAAATGTCAGTTATAGTCGATAAAACTGTTCGCTACGGATCTAAGTATACATTAATAATGTAATGAAACGTCGGAAGCCCTATCAAGCTACGATTTCTTAATAACCGGAGGAGGCTGTTGCAAAGACTGCTGCAACGTCCATAATATGGACATTGTTTGGATTTAAGGGATAATGAGCAGAAAAACATAATCTGCAAAATATGCAGGCCAACAGTGATCGCAATGGGAGGTAACACGAGCAGTCTGTTTAAAATAAGTATGCACATCAGATGGTCTTCATGCAAATAGGGATGGAGTCATGCAACAAGTCTAATTTTATTAGTTTTATAGCTTTTGGTTCTGTGTCTTAATTGTTTTCTGCGTGCCTACAGTTTACAAATCCAACCAGTATTTTTAATATAAGATATTTTGGTGATAAAACCACGTAAAAGTTACAAAGGTTTTCCATATTTTTTTCTAAAATTGCAGTTTTGCACAATAAATATTCTTAAAGTAACATTCACGACTACTTTGAAATATGTTAACAGTTTAGAATACAACTTCCTGCTGCAGTGCGTTTGCTATAGGCGTATGTTACCCATTCAAAAACACTGCAATATATACCGTCTACCGCCTATGGTTCAAATTATACCCCAAAATGAATTTTAGGCCATATCACACAGCCCTACTTTGGGCCAAGCATGTAAGACAATGTAATTGTTAGATCAGTATTTCATGTGTTATTCATTCTCTGTTCTTGAAATACTTCTTTCAGTCATTCATTCAGTAGTAGAAGTTTATAGAATTAACAGATATAGTAACAGACATACTAACTGCTTGAGATAAAACATGGTAGGTATGTAGCAAAGAGTTTGTGGTTAATTAATACGTAAGTAATAGTATAATGCTACATTATTTGCGTCCCCTCAAGTAAAGTGTTACCAAAACTTTTTTTGTGCATTAAACTGATTTCAATATCCGAACCCAACCCTTGAATAACAATGGTTAAAACACAGAAAAAAAAGCTTAATTCTGCTATTAATAAAAAACTACACTATATGTCATTTTATAATTTTTAAACTGAGCGAAATGTGAATTAAACTAATATCACATCCTGAAAACTCCAAGTCTATCCTGATCTTTGGATAAGCAGGAGAGAGCACCTATAATTAATTTTAGGACCTACTTTTTTAAGTTCCAAGTTATCAGGAACACATCAATACATGGCAATATGAGATACTACTAATAATGAATAAAATATAGAATATGCACTTTTTTCCTCCAAATTGTCCATGCATATTGATGCAGATCACCGATATTGCCATGCATTTTGACCAATCAGATGGTGGTGACACAACCAGCTCAGTTTAGTCATGCTCTCAGCCCTGGGTGCGTTTCCCAGAAGTATAGTTGTTAACCACAATAGCAACTCACATAGTTAGAACCAAGCAACTGAATGACTTAAACTATGTTAGTTGCTAATGGAAGCTTTTGGGAAACACACCTCCTGCTAGTAAGCAGGGCCCTGTCAGCATGGGTAGAAGTCAGGTACAGCTTGCATAATTTACAATGGAAAACCGTCTCTTAGCGGTACGGCTCAGGCACATCTCGGTTCTTGTTGGTAGTGGAAAAGTGGCAAAAGCTCACAGACAGGGATGGACTGATACTTTTAAAGTGCTCTCTTATGTTTGTCACGTCCTGCCCGTCTGATCCTCCTGTGTGTCACGCCGTGTCGTTAACCTCATGTTAATCCTTCCATTTCTCAGCTATTCCTTGTTCATGTCATTAATCCTGTGTATTTAAGTCCGTGTTTAAGTTTGTTTCCCCAGTCCGGTCATTGACGTCGTTACGCTGCTCTGTGCCGTTTTCGCCGTGTGTCTAATAAACCCTCCGTGTGTCTAATAAACCCTCCGTGATCATCACCCTGTGGACTCCTGGTTATGCTTCCCCGCTCCGCCCCCGGCACCCAACACGACAATGTTGTTCCCATTTTCCAAGATCATAATGTACCCATACACACAGCAAGGCACATTCAGCAGTGGTTTCCGGAGAGGCAAGATAGAGTCAATCACTAGATCTAAACATAATTTTGCCTTAAAGGGTAATTTCAAAAGAGCAAAAGTACAATTCCACTGGCTTCACACAGAAAAGGATTGGGATGCTTTTCTTCTTGAAGCATATCCCACAAGTAATCAAGCTCTTCTGAAGGCAAAGCGAAGCCAGAAATCCTGATTTGTGTTTCACTTCTTTGACCAATCACAGTCTCCATTGTATGACATCACATCACGTTGATTTAAACTAGTGTTTTCTGTTAAGTGGTATGGTGCACAGATTTGCAAAGTATCTATTTTATTGTGTATGCCTTTTCGGATATGTCATAAATCAGGGCTGGCCAACTCTGCTCCTGGAGAGCCACAACCCTGCAGAGCTTAGGTGCAGCCCTAATTTAACACACCTGA
>JAODKL010000095.1:18231915-18248526 GCA_026780765.1 Petrocephalus schoutedeni | reverse complement strand
TCAGGTGTGTTAAATTAGGGCTGCACCTAAGCTCTGCAGGGTTGTGGCTCTCCAGGAGCAGGGTTGGCCAGCCCTGTCATAGATACATAACATAGAAACATGCTTAACTGCAAAGGCTGCATGGAGCAATGTAAGGGTGCATCGTTATTGCATGATGAGGATGATAAGAACAATATCAAAAATAACAACAATGCTTGAACTGGCGACCTTCCGATAACAGACAGAGTCATAGCCTGCTGAACCACACACCACACCCATCCTGATCCTGAAATGAGATTGAAAATGAGAAATAAATGGACCAAATGGTGATGTCATAGATAGAAGACTGTGATTGGCTAAAAATGTGTAACAAGCCCCTCTCTTGTTGACCCAGGGATATGTACATGATATGTACATATGTATATGAACTTGGAAAAATCAGGATGTGCAAGAAGCTGTACTTGACATTAATATATTGTTATGATTCTCTCATTCGCTCTTTGTGTTTGGCATTATTTTTAGAAAGATTTCGTAAAAATAATTCTCCCCTTACCTCACCTATGCATTCAGAGATACTTTTTCTTCTGTTTCCTTGCAGAAGTTCAAGACTCCATGGAAAAAATTCTTCACGTCAATGCCGGTCTATGCCATCATTGTTGCTAACTTCTGCCGCAGCTGGACTTTCTACCTGCTCCTCATCAGCCAACCAGCATATTTTGAGGAAGTCTTTGGGTTTGAGATCAGTAAGGTAATAAAAACAGCAAAATGTTCATAGATTTAAAAAAAAAAAAATTTTTACCATTATTAAAGGCAGGTTTGTTTTATTTTCTGTCACCGACTGGCAAACCTTGCTATCAAAAGATAAGCACTCACACTCTATTAGCTAATGGACTCACTGTTATACTTATTAGTGTTATTTCCTTTGTGTTACGTGACATTTTATCGTTTCACTATTATTAGCACAATATAAGAATTACTAAATTGAAGTGAAACAATGGAAAGCTAAAAATCAGTCACTAAATGAATCTGAAGCTTTTAACTGATTAAGTGATATGGCCATTGTTGCATTATTGCTGTGCTTAAGTGGCAACAGTTCAAGGAACAATATATGGTATCCAAATCTAGCACCATTATAACTAAGCAGGTTACATTGTAAGTATAGCACCTGGGTCATGTGTTAACATGTTTTTTTTCATGATGGAATATGATTACTTATGTTATTGGACATCTCTCTGAGGTAGTTATAGGCAGTATTTGTGAGTAAAACAGAAGTCAGTATTTTTTGAGTGTTTTTCCTTGTTCTTGCAGGTGGGCATGCTGTCAGCTCTCCCCCATCTGGTGATGACCATCATTGTGCCCATCGGGGGCCAACTGGCTGACTACCTGCGCTCAAAACAGATCATGACCACCACCAGCGTTAGGAAGCTCATGAACTGTGGAGGTAAAACAAGAACAGGAAGGAGAGTGAGGAGAGCTGGGGCCTCGTGTATAAAAAGTGCTTATGCACAAAAATGTTGCGCACGCCCGTTTCCACTTTCACGTCGAGATGTATAAAAATTAAACTTGATGTACCGCCATGCATATTCTCACGGCAACCCCAGATGTGTATGCAAGTTTCTGATCGATTTGGCAAACTGGAGGCATCCAGTGGCAAAAGAGTGCTACTGCAGTTTCACTGTGTCAGACTCACATTCATGACGCGATCTGTACCAAATACACCGAAATGAATTGGCCATCGGTCAGAAATGTACAGCACCTGACCGTAATCAATTTGTGACAATAAGACGGTGCAGAGGAAGTCCAAAATATTCCAACTACCATGGCTGCTGTTGCGTTATTAGAAGACATCGCAAATGGAAGATTTAGAAGAGCGCGCGTATTTAGGGATCATTGTGATCTCTTGGCTCATGATGATGACTGGCTTCTAAGTCGATTTAGATTTCCAAGGGCTGTGTGCTGAACTGGGGCCAGCTTTTCAAAGGCAGACTTTGAGAAATTCCGCTTTACCGGTTCCTTTAAAAGTTCGCTCCACCCTCAGATCTTTAGCCACAGGAGCTTTTCCACGTGAACTCGCGGACCGATCGGCTATTTCTCAGTCATCACTGAGTTGAGCCATGCCAGCTCAATGGATGGTATAAACCACTTGTCATCCATATATACACATTTTCCTTACACTGTGGTTGAACAGGTAAACATTAAAGCGTAATTCGCAGCGATGTCCGATTTTGCAAATGTAATCGGAATGATGGACTGCACGCACATTGCAATGAAGGTGCCTTCACAGAATGAATTTGCGCATTTGCGAATTTTCACTCTATTAATGTGCAAATTATCTGTGATTCGAAAATGCGTCTCATTAATGTTGTGGCGAGATGGCCTGGCTCAACCCAGTAATCGTTTATTCTCAGAAATAGTAGTGTTGGGAACAAACTTGAAAATGGTGTGGTGCGTGATGACTGGCTTCTCGGTAAGAAGACATTTTACATTTTAGGACCAAAATTGTAGGTTTTGTGTATGATGTAACCATTTGACAGTTCCTTAGAGACAGTGGGTACCCACTGAAAATGTGGCTTCTCACCCAGCTAGCAAACCCACAGACTGCACAAGAGCGACGTTATAACGACGTTCATTCTCGGGCTCGGGCGGTGGTAGAGCGGGCAGCTTAAGGACCGTCGGTGCTTAACAAAAAGTGTGTCGCATTGTGCACACATGTAGCGTGCTGCATAACCTGGCATAAGATCGTGGCTTGCCTGTACTATTGTCTGAAATTATAAACAAAATGAATACCACATCTGCTGTCTGTCTGTTCATCTGAAACATGTAATTAATTCAAACAAATATGGTACAAACAAACTCAACCACGCTGATGTTGAGTGTTGATGTGAGTCCCCCTCACCCGTTGGCAAAATTGCTGTTATGACCATGTCCCCAATAACAGCAGCAACTCGCTTGGCCAAATGGTGTGAGCTCCGCAATTTCGCTACCTCATCCAGTGGTGTTTAACTGCAACTCGCTTTTTTTACGTCTACTGTAATATCCGACCATTTATTTTTTATTTCGTTGACTGTGCGAATTTCCGGAATTAAATTTTTAAGTGTCTCTGCCACGCTGTGCCACTCCATTAGTTTTCTTTTGTTGATGATGCCACTGCTTAAACCACCAAACAACTTTTTTTTTTGTCTCGGTTTCGCTAAGCAAGACGTCTACTTCGCATTCGCTAAATTTTCTCTTCTTCTCACGATCGAAGGGGATCTTTATATTAATTTGCATATTAAAATAAGTAGAATTATGGGAGGAGTCGGGGCGTGGCGGTGGGCTTCCGAAACATTTCGCGCCGAATGGTATGTAAGAAGGGAAAGTGCGTCGAACTTTGCGTACGCACAGTTTTATGCATCTGGATGTTTATTGGCGTACACAGATTTCTGGTTTTGTCCGTACGCCAAGTTTTAGTATGAATTCTACGCACGCCGTTATACACGAGGCCCCAGGTCACACTGCAAACAGATTCAGAGCAGTGATAGAGCGATTAACTACAAACTGATTTAGAGCAAGGTGGGAGTGTTTAGATACAAATTGATTCAGAGCAGCAATAGAGTGATTAGCTACAGAGTGATTCAGATCAAAGAGAGTGTTTAGCTACAAATTGATTCAGAGCAGCGATAGAGTGATTAGCTACAGACTGATTCATACCAAGGAGAGAGTGTTTAGCTACAAATTGATTCAGAGCAAGGAGAGAGTGATTTGCTACAAATTGATTCAGAGCAGTGAGAGAGTTATTACCTACAAACTGATTCAGAACAAGGAGAGAGTGATTTGCTACAAACTGATTCAGAGCAGCGAGAGAACGATTAGCTACAAAGGGAAAGGCGGAATCAGAGACATATATGCATAACCATTTATTATTTTACGTTTTTGTTAAATAATGTTTGGAAAACAGAGGAAAGGGTATTTATACTCATGCAGTACTGTAAAGTCAAATCATAGTGAATTTCTTGACATTTGAGTAAGGGCATTTTCTAAAAGCTTATAAAATATATAGTGTAAAACAATAAAAATGCATTTTATAAGGGTAATTATTTAGACTTTTTTAATAATCGATTGATACGATCTTACATACTAGCATTGGTGCTACAAATTTGGGATGAGTTAGTCTCCCAACCACCAATCAATGCAGTGCATTTGTGGTATAAAAAGTGCTTATAAATGGACTTCCATCCATCCATTTTTCAACCACTTATCCTGGCCAGGATTGCAGATAAGTGGAATTAAATAAACATATATTCTTTTCCACTTTACTGATGTCATGATCACTTGTTTTTGAAATCCCACAATGCAATATTCCCTTAGAATATGCATACGCCCCCGCCCCCAGGGGGAGATTGTATGTTACGTTACGTTAAGCTGGGGATAGGATTCATGAGAGACAGAGTGTTGTCCTGTGTAAAGAAGTACGCTCATTAAAAGAAATATAAACCCCGCTTGCAGTCGACCCTGGTCCTCAGAACGTCCCTCTCATGACAGGTGGTCATTACATTTCAGTGTGATGTGGCACGATTTCTGAGTTTTATTGTGTATAATGCAAACCCTTCTAATTGCTTTCTGGATGGTAGTTAAATAAGATGCAAAGCAATGGAATGATGGTTTTGCTTTTCATTATGTAACGTTCTCTTTGTGACACTCACTGAAAAGCAATGCCTGTTATACATTGCATTTCCACATGGCACGGTTTCGGCGTGCTGAGCACTGTAAAACAATGTTCCGTCGATTGTTTTCCGTATATGCCGAAATCGTTTTTGCATTTCAAGGTGGCACGAATTCCACTCCATAGTTTTTATGTTCTAAATTATGATTTTACAACTGTGTTAGGACAGGTAAGTGACTTAGGCTAGGGCAGGGGTGCCCAATCCTGCTCCTGGAGAGCTAGGTGCAGCCCTAATTTAGCACACCTGATAGCTGATACAGAACCATCTCAATTAGTCACCTATGTTGAAGCAACGCTAACTCTAATTGAGATGCTTCTGAGGGGCCTGATTATCAGTATCAGGCGTGTTAAATTAGGGCTGCACCTAAGCTCTGCAGGGTGGTAGCTCTCCAGGAGCAGGATTGGGCACCCCTGGGCTAGGGTGTGTTTTGATTTACACCAAAATTCGGATTACATTACTGTCGCAGGAACGGAACTGTGTTGTAAAAGGAGGACTCCCTGTATTATTTCATTTCTCTCCAGTTTGTGCTGTTACTCTCAGCCCCTCCCTTCCTCCATCTTATGTGTCACTAGTTTTTGTTGCTGGATTTCTGCTCTGTTGGCCTTTTCATCTCTTCATTCTGTCTCCTAGGGTTTGGGATGGAAGCTACGCTATTACTAGTGGTCGGCTTTTCTCACACGAAGGGAGTGGCCATAACCTTCCTGGTCCTAGCTGTCGGCTTTAGTGGATTTGCTATCTCAGGTCAGTTTAGGATTATCCAGAAATATTCGACTGACCAAGAAACTTATGGATTCTTCTGGGTGCAGCAAATTTTAACCTGACTAAAATACCTGCAAAGAGTGCTATGCTTTTTTTTTTTAACAAGACCACAAGCAAAACTCATGCTCACACCCTTAGTTGTGAGAAGTTTTTGAACGATTGTGACATCACTGATAGCTTTTATCACAGCTGGCTATCCCTTAGATTGCATTTGCTTTGAACTATGATGTAACCCCAAGAAGATAGTTATTATTCATTACAGACAAATTGCTTTTAAAGGCTGGGCACAGTGGCTCAGCCTGTATGTAGCCTGCTTATTGTCTGCATCCAAAGCCCTGCTTGCATACTCTCACTGTATTTATGCATGGTCTTCTGTACTTTACAGACTTTCAAGAGCATCCATCCTTAATAAGCGACGATCTATAACTGTCTCTTAAGGGTATTTTTTGTCAGTTCCAATTCTCCATTTCTCTTTCTCACAGGGTTTAATGTGAATCACTTAGACATAGCTCCACGCTATGCCAGTATTCTCATGGGCATCTCCAATGGAGTCGGAACTCTGTCAGGCATGGTGTGCCCACTGATAGTGGGTGCCATGACAAAACACAAGGTAAATTATCAGTTGTAATACAATGAACCTTCCAATGCAATATACATGCCAGTCAATGCAATATGCATATTATTCAATACATTACACATAGCATTCAGTGCAATACATATACCATTCAATGCAATATGCATACCATTCAATACATAACACATACCATTCAGTGCAACATGCATACCATTCAATGCAACACACATACTGTTTAACGTGATACACGTCATTCAGTGGATTTCACATACATGAAATGAATGTAAAACGACCACAATGGCTAGAACGAAACAACACATTGCTTTTAAAGGAATAAAACTGCATTTTCTATTTGCTTTCTGTTAGTTGATTGACTCACTCCTTTAGACTTGAGTTAAAGTAACCAAAAATCAATGACTTAATTCATGTGTTTGTCATTTCCCTCTCCTGGCTTTGTGATGGCAGATTGTGAGGTCATTAGGATTTGAACAGTATAATGGTTTGCTTATTCTTCATTATGCTTGTCTGTCCGTCTCTCTGTCTTTGTCCTTTTTCCTGTCGATGTCAGACACGGGAAGAGTGGCAGTATGTGTTTCTCATAGCTTCTCTTGTTCACTATGGAGGAGTTATCTTCTATGGTGTGTATTCCTCTCTTTGTTACTTATTCTATGATGTTCCCGCACTTTTGCGTGCAGGTTGATGGTCCTGCTTTTGTTTCAGTTCTGCTTGTATGGGGATATTTTTCTCAGGGAGAACATCGAGTTCATCATCACAGCATCTCATATTCTAAATAAGCATGCTTGATAAGCAGCACAGAAATATCAGTCTTAGCTAAATATCTGTAGAATGAACTTGATTTTAAACAATCGGTTGTCTCATTTGACAACACTTAAAGTATGTTCCTGTGCTAATCTGAGACATGAGCTCCATCTTTCCTCTTTATATTATAATGCTTATTGTGCCATTGAGCAACTTAATCAAGCTGAGATGTTGATTTTTGGCACTTTTCCAGGCATCTTTGCCTCTGGCGAGAAGCAACCTTGGGCCGAGCCTGAGACCACCAGCGAGGAGAAATGTGGGATCCTTGATGAAGACGAGCTCGCTAATGAAACGGAGGAGTTATACCGTACCGGAGGAGGAGGACAGTATGGAGCCATGAACCAGCCCGGCATGAACCCGAATGGAGGCGGTGGAGGATGGGCCACCGAGTGGAATAAGACTGAGGAGTATGTGCAGCCGGCAGGATCTAACAGCTACCTGTATGGCAGGGAGGAAGAGAGAGCGCTACCATAGCCGAGTGCTGTGACTGGGACGTGGAAGCCAGGGTACGGATGGAGATAAGAGGGGAAAGGATGGGGGGGTGAAACAGTCATCATGAGATGGATGAAGATTAGTATAGGGTATGGGCGGGAGAGACAAAAACATTAGAGAAAGGTGCAGGGGCAGTAGGGGGCGCTATGCTGACTGAATGGCTTTGTCAAGGAAAGGATGACCAAAGAGGTCATAAAATGGAAAAGAAGTCATGAAGACAAAGACCAAACACCCAAATATGCAGGTTTGGCCCATGGCCTGTGCATTTCTGTGCATGTGTTTGTGTGCGTGCAAGTGTTTCGATTTGATTTGGGCCATGTTCATGCATATTTGTGAGTGCAAGTGGAGGAGTATTTTTGGGTAACAGACCCTGGATTCTTCTGCTCCTTGCATTGTTTTTTTCTATGTCATTCAAAGCCCATTTGTTATTGATTTTGATTGGACCCTGTCTCATACTTGGCTGGCTCTGCATTGTATTTCTACTGAAGGTTCATTAATTAAATAAAATTTAAACGACAAAAGAATCAGTTAGAAATACAGACAACTCTAGCGTTATAAAATCAAGTAATTTATTCAGTGTTAAGCATTTTTTGTGACATTCAGGAGCCATTACAAACATTCATACAAATGATGTTTATTTTTCCTATACAAGTGAAAGAATATAATAAAGAAAGAATATATATAAATAGAACACAAAGAGCACACATTTAGACGTTAGAATTTCAGATTTCCTTGTCTTTTTGATCTTTGGGTGTGCAGATTCTAGACCTTCATCCCGAAAAATTATTCACAAAATAGTAAATCTCTCTGAGGATAATGTAGTTTATCAGTTGCCTAAAGAGATGAAATGCGCTGCAGTGCTGGAACAACCAAAATGCAAATGTCCCTGACATCCCAAACTAAACAGGGATACGGTTTGAACCAGTGTCCCTGGAGCAATTGAGGTTGAAGGTCATGTTCAACATGGTTTATCTCCCATCCACAGGATTTAAGCACACAACCTGTCAGATAGGTTACCAGTTTCCTAACCCAGGGAGTGACATACTTTTACAATTTTGGTGAATGCACATTGTATATGGAAATAATACATGATAATCAATAGTGAATGAAATTATTCATGAAGTTAATACCATTTTGAATGGAATTTCTGTTTAAAGAAATTCTAGATATTAATAGGTATTAATTAAAACTGGAAAAATAACTGAAAAAGCACAAAACTAAGACATACTAATATAACTGATATGTTTAATCTCAACCTTTTAAACTTGCTTTTTATCATGTAATTTCAAATGTCAATAAATATTTTTTCTCCAACAGCACTACAATATTCTACTGTTGTAATGTTATATTTTTACTGCCAGCTGGACATCAGGAAGCAGCAGATTTCAGGAGGTGCATCAAAAAGTGTCAGCCTGGAGAAGGAAATCACATCGACTTTCTCGTTTATAGCCAGACAAAAGTGTTTAATGTAGAGGTCAGCTAGAGGTGTATTCCTTTTGCCAAAGGGAGGGGGGGGGATAAAAAGTAATGAGCTTAGATTATTCACATTATGTTTTTGATTAACTTGACAAATCATATCAGGTTAGTATATTAATAGAGTACAGGGTTTAGTCCTAAGGATTCTCTAAGAAAAACGTTATAAAAGGTATTTGTGGAAACTATGGAACTTGACAAAAATTCTGAGCTATAATTTTATTTGAATGTAAATAGTATTGATAATGCAATAAGAGAACATATCTTTGTGTATTTAATTATAACCTTAGCAATAAAGGCAGTCCTGAAACTGAGCAGCTCTACAAGCTCCCATCTTTCAGATGAGTCCTATGCAAACCGATTGACAGTTTGACTCGTCATCATCGTTTGATGACCTGTAGGTTTAAACAGCTTTTGTGCATAAACTATCTGATGCTGCTGTGATTGAGCCAATCACAGATGCTGAAGCTGTTTACTGGGCACTGCAGCACTGACCAACTAAGGCATTCTACAAGGACTGTATAGAGTAAACACCTTCACCTCCATCTCATATCCATGCAGCAATGACCAGCTAAGGTGTTCTACAAAAACTGTATAGAGTAAAGACCATCACCTCCATCATATATCCTTGCAGCAGCTAAGGTGTTTTACATGTACTGTATAGAGTAAAGATCTTCACCTCCATCACATATCCCTTCAGTACTGACCAGCTATGGTGTTCTACAAAGACTGTATAGAATAATGACCTTCACAGCATCACATATCTCCACTGCATTGACCATTTAAGGCCTTCTACAAAGACTGTATAATCCATCACATATCCTTATTCACTTAACATGTAAAAATTGCTTCTTTGGCTCTCCTCTGCCGCTCTATGCAGCTACTAGATCCATTTCACAATTGTTTCCAAAATTCTAAATTGAAACGGAATTATGCATTTTATTCATCAAATAGATTCCTAAAGTTATCAGCCCTTAATGTAGCTCTCTGAAATGAGAGAACTGGCACAATGACATGTGTAGTGGAATTGAAGCTGGAGAGAAGTGCGGACAGAACCAGCCTCTGAAACTTGGGCACAGCCATTTCATGAATAAGCACACTTTCCTTCAACATCAAGGTAAACTATAATAATTTTATGTGTCTTTTTGGTTTTTCTTTCTGTTTGGTTTACGTGTTCACATGAAGCTGAGAAACAAAACTAATGAATTATATATATACGTATGTATAATTTGACAAATGTATAAATAAACTTACATGTATATGTGGAAAAAATCCCTGTACAAAATGAAATATACATATAAAAATATGTACAACCTTTTGTTTTAGTATCGCTGTTGTTCAACATGAAGGAAGAACCCAAACCACAAAAAAATGCAAATAAAGTATGTTGGGGCAAACCATGGTGTTAGAGAGGTTATCATTTACTGATAAAGCAGCGAAAACGGCACACACAAGATGCATTCAGCGCTTCCTTTGAAGGAGGAGATGTGCCCAGAAGGCGACAGAGAGAGAGAGAGATACACCACACATACACATATTCAATTAAATTCAATTCTATGCTATTCAATTCAATGCTATGTATAGCGCATTTTCACAAAATTACATTGTCTCCAAGTGCTTTACATTATCTCTGCCCAAAGCCCCCAGTGAGCAAGCCAGAGGCAACAGTGGCAAGGAAAAACCCCATAGAAGGAAGAAACCTTGTGAGGAACCAGACTCAAAGGCTTAGCCCATCTTCCAGGGGCCGGTAGAGGAGGTCAAATGAACAGGATGGCAAAGTCTTAATTTAGAAGGTCCAAACTTTAAGATTTGAGTCTTGATGCTGGGGGCCGGCAGGTGCTGGCGCACAGGTGCTTGTGCTACTTCTGATGCCAGGATGAATAGTGGTACAGCAGCAGGGAAGGAAGGGGAGACATCACAGACAAAGGAAGGAAGGAAGTCACAGGTAATATAGGTGCTGTAGGCAGCAGGTTGGCAGAATATCTTGTTATTTTTGGCTCTCCAGGCTGCTCACCTCAAGGGAAATAAAAAATAAATGTTCATTAGCCAAGGCAGGGGAGCCTAGAGGCAATGGATTCAGTTAGGTGAGTGCAATAAGTAAGATATGACTATGGCAGCATAAGTAGGAGGGAGAGGCTAGTGGGAATGCAGGCACGGGGAGTCCCTGAACGTTAGCACTCCAATTCCACAAGGGAGTGTGAAGCTAGAGTGACAGCACTGACAGTACAGTTCATATAAAGCCAATGGCACTGATCCCCACCCAGCTCTGCACCTCATACTGTAAGCCCAAACGGGAGTGAGCGGTCAGCTAGAGCAAGAACTTGAGTCCTTATAAGCTAGGCTAAACAAGTATAGTTTTAGTCTAGACTTGAACACTGAAAGTGAGCCTGAATCTCGTACATTTGCTGGGAGACTATTCCACAGCTGCGGAGCTCTGTAAGAGAATTGTAAGAGGGTTGTAAGAGACTAGTAGATCGCTATGGTAATCTGCTGTAAGGCCATTCAGTGCTTAATAGCAGTAGTTAATTTAGTATTTAGTATTTTCCTAATTTGTATTTATGTATTTTTAAGTAATTTATTTAGTAATTAATATTTTATTTATCATTATTTAGGGGGTTAGGTTTCAGTAGATGTAGATTTAACTTCACAAACGATTTTACTTTGTTAATACCTAGGATTCTAAAGACATTGCAATTCGTCCTTTGAACATCAAGCATTCAACCCGCAAATAAAGTAACATTCTTTAACACATGTACATTTGTTCCACAGATGTACATCCATAACCGAAAACAACTAAATTACATTTTCCTCTTTATGCCAGAGTTCAGTTCAGTCCAAATATGAAATAAGAAACAAGCCAGTCCTGGTTCCAGGGAAAAAAAAAACACTCAGGCCCTAATCGAAGAGGAAGGGAAAGGGAAAGATTAGCTGTCCAACCTTGTCAGATCCAGAGAACTGTGTTAGAAGTTCATCTTCAATGTGTCTTTCAGTTCGGGGAGGCTCGTCATCTTGAATTTGGATCCAATGGTAAAGATCGCGTCGTCCGCCAGGAAATTCAGCAGTATCAGCAAAATAAAATGGAAAAGAAAAAAAACTTCCAAAAAAACTACATTTTTTTGCATTTCATCAACCTTCCTATCCCCAATTTAAGATTCAGGTAAAATTAATATATCCCTCAATTTTTCCAGGCTCTGGATCGCGGATTCCAACCTTCCTTTACCCTGAGGTATTACAGCAACTGTAATTTCTCTTTTCTATTTTATCTGGCTTTCTTTAATCCCACCCACAGTGTTAGGGATACCTCTTAATTTTATTTATTTTTTTGTCACTTCTGGAAAACTACAATTAAGTTTTTTTCCTTCTCCCACTAGGTGGCGATTAACACATTTTAATTTGCTGCATTATCTAATTGTCATGCCCAGCCCGTCCGATCCTCCTGTGTGTAACGCCCCCTTGTTAACCTTGTGTGGCATCCCTCTGTTTACCAGCTGTTTCTTGTCAGCTGCTATCAGTCCTGTGTATTTTAGTCCACGTTTGAATTTGTTTCCCTAGTCCGGTCATTGACGTCATAACGTTTCATTGTGCTGTTCTCTGTTTGTTTTGATTCCCGGAATAAACCCTGTGTGACCCGAACACTTTGGACTCCTGCTCGTGTTTCCCTGCTCCATGCCCGGCACGACTTGTGACAGAATGACCAGACTCAAGAAGAAGGCAACTCAGCTGATCGAGGCTGAATACCTTGGTTTAGCCAACGAGGCCAAATACTAGCTGCAGCAGCCCGAGGTCCACGAGGTCTCAGATGCCGCCGCCATGTTTTTTGCCCTGGTGGAAGCTGGTGGACGACCCAGCAATGCGAAACGTTCCCGGCGCTGCCCAATCCATGGCTCTCCTGGAGCAGGCTTTTGCGGCCATCACCCCGGCATCCTCCCCCAAGGCGTTGGAACCGATAATGGAAACACTGAGGGAGCTCTTCAGTTTGCGGAGTGAAATATGGGAGTGAGTCTACAATAGCTGTACTAGACCTTGGAAAAAGAACTGAACTATTATCATTAAGGGATTCCCAAACTCAGGATAGAGTTTTGGGTTTCTGTCTGTGTCTGGAAGACCATCTGAGTTCAGGCTCTTCTTCCTCAGAACCTTCATCAGGGATGTTTTCTTGATTTTCTTCATCAGTTCTTTCTGTAAGTCTACAATTTCCAGTTTCTTCAGGTTTCTGAACTGTGTTCTCAACCAGAGTGGTTGTAAGTGGTTGACTGAGGCTTTCATCTACAACCTTTCTGTGAAACTGAGCCTGTTGGCACTTAGAAGACCCACCCATGTCAAGCCTGGCTCTTAGGTTATAAAATCCCTCTTCTTCAGAGTCACTCAGGTTTTCCTTATCTTCGGATTGTTCATTCGTTTTTCTAGCACAAGTTTTTTACCTGCTAGCAGTGACTGGGGTTACTTGCTCATTGTCCTGAGGAGAGATAAATCCACAGGGAAGTAATAGATCTCTATGCAAGATTCGCATAGGCCCAGACTGGTCTTCAGGCCACACTTTGTAAACTGGCAGATCACCTGTTTGACTCACTACTACGTAGACTATTCCTTCCCATTTGTCATCTAGTTTGTTCTTTCCACGTAGGTAAACATTCCTCATTAGCACTCTGTCCCCTACTTGTAACTCAGAGGCTGTCACTTGCTTATCAAATTGACTTTTATTTCGGTCAGCCATCTTCTTTGAATTTTCCCTTGCTATCTTGAAGCTCTCCTCAAGATTTCAAATTCTGTATGTATTGGAATGTGAGATGCCATGGTCATCTTTCAGGGTAATCCAAAAGCTACACGTAAGTCTACTGGCAGCCTTAGCTGTCTTCCAAACATTAATTTGCATGGACTGAATCCAGTAGTCTCATTCCTAGTACAATTATAAGCATGAACCAGGGGTTTGACATGCTTTTGCCAGGGACTTTTACTTTTGTCTTCAGGGTCCCCAACATATTCAACAGAGTCCTATTGAACTTTTTCACAGGATTTGGATGGTATGGTGATGTTCTAATCTTTTGAATTCTAGCCACAATTCTTTTCTCAAGCGTGATTCAAAATCTGGCCCTCTGTCACTGTGTAGGGTGCTCAGGGTAACCGTAATGAAAAATAAAATGCTCCAATAGGCACTTTGCAACAGTGTTTATTTTTTGGTTTGGTGCAGGAATTGCCAAGGCATACTTTGTAAAGTGATCAGTGATCACTAAAACATCCCTGGTGTTACTACTGTCGGGTTTAACCGAAAGAAAGTTCATGCAGACTAGCTGGAGTGGTCGAGTTATCAAAATGTTGACTAGCGAAGCAGCTTTCTCAGGTAAAGTCTTCCTTCTGATGCATCCACGGTTTTTGATCTTGTGTTCCACATCTGCAGCCATTTTTGGCCAATAGAAATGGCTCCTAACTAGATCCAAAGTACGATCAAATTCCCATGTGGCTAAGGACATTGTGGAGACTTTTAAGTACACTAGACTGAAACTTCCCAGGTAAGACAAGTTGGTAAGCAGTCTTCTCTCTGAGCTTGCGTTTCTTATAGAGGATTTCATTCTTTAGTTGCAAATGGTCTAGCTCTTTCAATCACTAGTAATCCCCCAGATTGATTTACTTCTATGTAACTCTCAGGTATGGCACTGGGACACATTGTTAGGCTCCCAACTAGCACAAGGGAGAAATTGGCTCCTGGGTCTGTTTGTTTCACGAAATGACTTTCACATATAGCCTGAATAGCTTCCATATTAACTTCTGCATCACCAGAACTCACTGCATGACTGTCTATGAATTTTGTGATGTGGTCCCACTCTTTCTGGGAAGATCATCCAGCAGTTCCCCATGTGGGCGTTGTGACAATCCATCAGCATCATTGTTCAGCTTGCCAGATCTATGCGGAAATTTGAATTTATAGGATGAGAGAGCACCTAACCATCAGTAACTTGTTGCATCTAACCTTGCTGTGGATAGAACGTAAGTGAGTGTGTCACTGTCAGTGACCACCGTAAGAGCCAAAAACTCTAATTTATGGGCAGTGGTGAGCTCCCCTTTGATTAGGTCGAAAGCTTGTTGGCATGCAGGGGTCCATCTACTTAGGAATGGCCCTTTTTGAGTGTGATAGTGCTGACCACTCCGCATCTTACAGTTCCTTCTACAAGGTGGATATCCAGCAGTTAACCTGTTTAAAGGCTTAACCTTTTCGGAGAAACCTTGGATAAAATGCCGGTAATATCCAATAAATCCAAGAAAAGACTTCAATTCTTTCAGGTCTCTAAGAACGGACCAAGTTTTAACAGCAGCCACCTTCTCAGGTTCAGTTTGAACTCCTTGATGAGACACTATGTGTCCTAAGTATTTCACTGAAGTCTGTGCAAACACGCACTTTTCTGGGGCTAGCTTAAGGCCATACTCCTTGAGCCTATTTAAAACTCTCATAAGTCTTTCCTCATGTCCATCTAGATCCTTAGAGAACACAATAATGCCATCAATGAAAACAAGGAGCTAACTGAGATTTATATCAGCCATGCACTTCTCAATGATTCTCTGAAACATACTGGGTGCATTTGTGACCCCCTGTGGCATCCAACAGAATTCGTACAATCCCAATGGACACATAAAAGCAGTTTTTGGCTTGTCAGCTTCTTCGACCTCTATCTGGTAATAACCAGATCTCAGATCAAGGACTGAAAACCACTGAGAACCAGTCAAAGCCATAAAAGTGTCTTCAAGCTTTGGGGGTGCATATGTATCCTTGATTGTCCGTTGATTTAAATTCTTATAATCAATACGAAGACGAACATACCATCATATCATCTGGATGTATTGGCCACGAACGATGATTCAATGGTGTAGGATCAGAAAGATTGATTCTGTGTTTTACTTTGTCAGTACATCCAAGATCTAAGCAATTCTGCGAGAAGACCTCAGGGATACTTCTCAATTTCTGAGTCTTTCCTTCCATCCAGCAGGGACAGGAGAGTCGCTAAAGTTAAACTCTTGCATTTAATGCGGAAGTGGGCTCAGACTCACCGGACTCTTTACCTGGAGGTTCCCTAGGAAGTACAATTTGCACTGCGTTTAGTTCTGCAATTACACACCTAGGGGGAATTGTAATGTCACGTGCTGTTGTGGTGTCGGCGCTAGGAGGAACGACCCATGATGCAGGCTGCTGTGAAGGAACCCCTCCATGGGGCGTATATTGTCGGGTTAGGGGAAACACGGGAGCCGAGAACAACAGCAAACATAGACAACAACCGACAGGGGTAACCGGACTCAGACCAACTAATAAAGGGCAGGACATCAGGAAACAAACACAAGGCAGGTGTGCTGGTTTAACAAGGGGATAGAAACGTAAGGCAAGGCTAAACAGGACAGGACTCAGGTCTGGGTAATTAAGCCATGCCTGATGGAAGCACAGGGGAAAATACACGCATGGGAGGGGGCTGAGTGTGAAAGCTGTAGTACTGGAAATAGCTACAGGTATGTAGCAAGGTTGCTTGTTCTCAAGACTAACCATACACTGGTTTACTATCAATCCTCCAAGTAGTGAAGAAAATGAAGGATGTTCAACAATAGCCCACCTATCAGGGGGCAATTCTCTGGCCGTGACTACCCCACACAAGACTAAACACTGCCCAGCTGGGATAACTTTGGAGTCCTTTCCTGGTACCAACATGTCCTTCTGTAATTTGTCTTTGTCGAGTTTATTGACTTAGGAGAGAACTTCCTTCTACCCTGAAACTGGGAGTAATCTTTGTAAAGTTCCTCAACAGTATTCATGCCAACCAACACCATTGGCTGTGA
>JAODKL010000095.1:18185985-18198530 GCA_026780765.1 Petrocephalus schoutedeni | reverse complement strand
TTATGTGTCGTTTATCTACTGGCAATGCTAAAGAATTGTTTGGTCCATGTTGCAAACAAATGACTAGTCGAACCATAGGTTCGCAGGATCTGCGACTCGAGCTGGAAAATTCCCATAAAAAGTGTAGATGCGTTAGGGTATGCCTAGAAGCTAGAATTCGGATTCAGGTTAAATGCTGCATGCAAATTTGATAAATTTGGCAACCTGAATCCGAGTTCTAGCTTCTGTGGCAAATGGAATAAATCCGACTCGGTTGTCTCCAAGTTTTTAGCGGATGTGACATAATCTCGGCAACCAAAACTCGGATCCCAAGGCAAATGCAATGCAGCAAGAGTAACCTGTGAGTGATCGAATAAACTGTGAGTGACGGAGCAACCTGTGAATGGTGGAGTAACATCTGGATGTCATAGTAACCTGTGGGTGACAGAGTAACCCGTGAGTTGTGGATTAAACTGTCGGTAATGGAGTAATGTCAGGGTGACAGAATAATTTGAAGATGACAGAGTAATATCAGGGTGACAGAGTAACCTGTGAGTGGTGGAATAAACTGTGGGTGACGGAGCAACCTGTGAATGGTGGAGTAACATCTGGATGTCTTAGTAACCTGTGGGTGACAAAGTAACCTGTGAGGGGTGGAGTAAACTGCGGGTGACAGAGTAAGAGTGGTGGTGGTGGAGTAACCTGTGTATGACACATCACACACAAAAAACACTAAATAAAAGGCAGGAGTGAGTCAGACAGCATTCAACTTCCTGATCTTCTCACAGCCCTTTCTCGTCACCAGTCCTACTTCGCTGATCTCTTCACTCCTTCTCCACATGCTTCCATTTCCCCAGTGGATCTTGTACTAATGGTACATCATAAAGCTGAAAATGAGTGCCGGTAAGTTCCTTAGTGGACTCCCGCTGGATGTTGTGTCAGTGTTATACATTGTGTTTTGTACTCTTGTAAAAAATTTCCAAGATCAATGTGTGATTGATTGTTTGACAGTTATGTTTTGGAGCTTGTCAACAATTGTTGACACTTTTTAGTTAGTAGCTGTGACATGTCTGTCTGGTGCTCTGTGGAGAGTCTATCAGTCTTTTTTTGTATACATATGCATTATGTGCTTGCATATGCAATGTGTGGCTTGTACGCCTTTGTTCTACCACACTGTCCCACGCACACACATCAGATTAATAATCATACTTTTATGATGAGTGCTTACATGAAGCAATGGTGCTGAATGGTGCTCAAACCATGAGGGCAGTGTAACATGGATACTTGTGTGTTGTATCTGGTGCTTGTAACATGAGAAAATTTGTGCACCTGCGATGTTTTGATGGAGGGACCTATCGTGCGAAAAGTATTTGATGTTTGTTATCTGGAAAGGTAATTTTCTTGACTTATGGAGCTATGGTCTCCTACATGTGGCATGCTCAAGAGGGCCTGGAGACACCTCTTCATATCCTACAGTGTGCTGCTTCTGAGATCGCGAGCTGTCGCAGCGGATCCTGATCTTGCTATGTCAGTTCACATGTCCAGTAGTGTGACGACTGCTGTACGCATGCATAGCATGAGGAAAAACCCGCAAAACCAGCCAGTCGTGAAAAACGTGTGCATAAATAGCAGAAGCAGGCTGTTTTGAACTCAACCAAGTCCATTTTAGTAACATTCAATAAATACAAAAAAGGAAACTTTTTATGTAAGCACAATCAAACAAAAGACTACACCAACAATTCATTAAGTATGCATGCTTCAGATACTAGCTCGTCGTCATCAGTAATTCTTTTCTGTTTCCTAGATTCACAGATTCAATCCCTTTCCCGCCAGTGAGTAAAAAAAAAAAAGCCACGGTATCTCGCAATTGTGTCTTTAAAAGTAAGAATTCCGGCTTTATATCTCGAAAAAGCGACTTTATATCTCAGAATTCTGATTTATTAAGTTAGGGTGACCAGATAATCCATGTCATCCCGGACTCTTTGAGCTACTTCTGGCTTTACAAACTACTTTAAACCCGAAAGGCTCCTGTGCTCGCCTAAATAGTTAATTTCTTCTTGTGCTCTGACTGGTTTGTTTCCTTGACTGAAAGACTCATCCAGCCGGTTCGCATTAACATCCAGGTCCTTTTGATTGAAATGGTAGTTTGCAAATCCTGTCCTAGCTCAAAGGGTCTGGGATGACATGGATTATCTGGTCACCCTAATTAAGTCGAATTTCTGCCTTTCTCCCTCATAATTCTCCTGTTTCTTTTAATGTTGAGTTATTTTCTAACAATTACCCAGTAAACGGAGCTAGTCGTCATTTCTGCTCGCGCCTTCATAGCTCAATGCAATGCGCGTACAGTAGCAGATAGGAGCGAAGGTTACAATGGCTCTCTACTTTGTCCAGGCATTTTAATATTTCCAGTCGTGTGTGTGAATGGTAGCCTACATCGAAACTTCCAATGATAATTATGCTGTAAACGTTAACCAGGTATGAAATGAAATGAGGCAATACAACTTATCTTTCGCCCAATTAGGTGTAATACAGGCATCTAATGTTAATTCTTCCTGCATTAGACCTACAACTCCCTTTACCAGTCAATAATGTAATACCAACCATTAATGTAATAATATTACGTTCTTAATGTAATAAAAGCAGATAAATTAATAACTTTGTAATACTGTACTAGCATTTTTGAATAAAATTATTACACATGAAATTATTACATTATCGACTTTTATTACACGAAAAATTATTGGCAGTTATAACTCTAATCGTAGTTGTTATATTATTGGCTACTACAGACGCTAACAACTTTGACATCGCACAAAATATATGTTTTAATTACCGTCGGTAAAAATATCAAACGTGCGTTTCAGTTAATTTTGTCTTTTAAACTACTAGAAGTCCTAGGCAAACGCGGGCGTCTGAGGAGTAACTGAATAACTCAAACCAAGGCAATGAAGCCAGTACTAGTGCAACCCCGTTTAATGCTTTCAAAATGTAGCGAGCTAACATGAAATCCAGACTAATTGCCAGCAGATTACATTATGTACATAATGCGCGTTGGGAATATATTCCTAAACAGCATCCTGCAGAGGAGGTGACGCTGCCAGATTGGCTAAAAAAGCCAGCTCGACTTTAAGTCAGAATTCTGAGGGGAAAAAAGACAGAATTTTGCCAAAATTTCAACTTAACTCAGAAAGCTGAGATAAGTCAAAAATTTGTCTTAACGTCAGAATTTCGACTTAAGTCAGAATTCTGAAATAAATGTGTTTTTTTTCTACACCAGATGGTGTAGCATATATGTAACAAAAAGCAGTTATTTTTATGGCTGCATGGTGTGTGGCTCTGTGGGTTAGTGTTTTGTGCCTGTGATTGGAACTTGAATTTATTGGGACTGCTGGTTCAAATCCCTTGGTTAAGGTCTTAACGGCTTCCTGGACTGGCTAACTCTGCTTTCTCTGTTGTACATTGCTTTGGATTAACATGTTTGATAGATAAATAAAATGTAAATATTGATACTGAGGTATGTGGAACATACTGAACATAATGTTCTAGCCCAGAGGTGGCCAATCTTTCCTGCAAAGGGCCAGTGTGTATGCAGGTTTTTGGGATAACCTTTAGGTCAGCTGTTCAAGCACAGGTGTTTCTCTTCGGGCAATCAGTTCTCAAATTAGTAATCTAATTAGGGAGTTGCAGTGAAAACCCGCACGGACAACAGCCCTTTCTGGATAAGATTGCCCACCCCCGTTCTAGGGTATACTGGCATTCCAAGCAGGGAATGCCAGGCCCTATGCAGTTCCAAACAGGGTGTGTGTGTGTGCTTTAGTAAATGAGGGATGTAAAGTGGAACAGGTCCTTGACCCCGCCTGCCTTAACTTAGAGCCATGTACACCCCATTTTATTGGTTGCTATTGCTAGATCAGGTGTCCTCTGTGACTATGAGAGAACCTTCCTAAGTTCTCTATTGTTACGTTCCCTCCACTGGCTTCCTGTAGCAGCCCACATCAGATTCAAAACACTGATGCTCGCCTACAAAGCCAAAAATGGTCCAACACCCTCCTACGTAAAAGAACTCCTCACACCACGCACTGCACCACACTCACTCCGATCCTCCAGCACTGCTCGACTGGTCCCACCATCTCTCAAGGCACAAGGAAGACTTGTATCTAAGCTGTTCTCTGTTTTGGCACCTATGTGATGGAATGCACTCCCCCTAGATGTTCGAACAGCTGAATCATTGGGTGTCTACAAACGACGACTAAAGACCTACCTTGACTATTCCTTCCCTAACTTCCTGAACTCTTCTTTTTATTTAAAAAAAAAAAAACTTTATTTCCCAACAGAATTTTTAGACGGATGGTATTCTTAGCCCAGGTTCTGTAGAACCAGCATGAGAATGTATTCACTGATAGAGATTTCTGAGCACTTATGTAAGTCGCTCTGGCTATGGGCGTATGCCAAATGGTGTAAATGTAAATGGGTGACTGTTGGTGCACATTTACTCTGAGAACACTGCTGAACCTGCTGATGTTTTCTGAGGAACAGTGGGTGAGTGTAACACAGAAGTATGAGGAAAAGACTTTATCAGCTTCAAGCAACTGCAGAAAAAAGCAAACACTCCAACCGTGACAACCCATATCTGAGGCTGAGTTCCAAAGCAAAACAGACTAACATGTCACCTGACTGCAGAGGTGTATTTCCCAAACATGACTTAAATCCACTCAACCTCAACAAAGAGGGCTGGGTAAATGCTAATAAATGCCGTTTTATGACATTTATCCTGTGGTAAAGCATGTCTCTCTTGATAGTTGTGGAATCTTCCAGGATGACAATACCTCCGTCTGCCTGGCACACTTAGCAACAAAAGGCCTGATAATAATGTAAATGACCCTTCCAGCCACCAGTCCTTAAACCAGTTCAGCAAGATAAACCCGAGGCACTATTTCTTATGACTATTGAGAGCTTCTGGTGAAAGCAGTGTGTTGCACCCCTCCGATGCCAAGGCGTCTCCTTTAGTACGATGTGGTAGGGGTGAGTGCCATTTTTATTCCGTATCATTTTCTCTTGTGTTTGGTTGCAAATGGAGTTAGGAAGGTAAACTGTCTTTCTTTATGTTTTTTTATGTAGGTTAATTAGTTCAGTTCCCTTGACAGCTATCAAGGTTTTATTTGCTGGATTGGCTAGCTCAACCTAAATCACTTGTGGCTGTAATAATATTACTTTTTAACTGTACTGGTAACACTTTACTTGAGAAGACACAAATAATGTAGTATTATGCTATTACTTAATTATTAATTAACCATATCTAAGTAACCAGTAACTAAGTATTAGTTACAAACTGATGTCATGTTTGTTCATCATTAATGAATCTTTTATCTCAAGTAGCAATTGTTTATGATTTGTGCTTCAGTAGTTACTGAGTTATGAGTTATGATTATTTGTGTCCCCTCAAGTAAAGGGTTGTAATCAGAGATCGTCAACATGTCTGTATATGGACAAACATGTCCGTAGCAGAATGTTTTGATTGAGAAAAAAACTACATTGGCCAATGTTTTACACCCTGGTCCTCGGGGGCCACAGATGGTTTTGCTTCCTCCCAGACAGTCCATATATTTGCTCCCTCCTCACTCCAAAAACATGGAAACACTGATGTAGACTTTTAAATATTATGTTCATTTTAAAAATTGGATCTTGATCAAATGTCACAATCCACTATGGTGATGACTTCTGATTGTGGCTGTCACCCTGTGCCCTATTAAGGCTTTCCTTAAATGTGGTGTGCACACACAGACACACACTGACTTGTGTACCTATCTAAATGGGCCCCTTTCATACATTTCTATGGGAAAAATCCTAATCACAACACCATTAACCCCAACCCAGCCCTAACCTTAACCATAAGTAACCAACTGAAATACAAGACTTTTGGCGTTTTTACTTTTTTGATTGCATTCACAGAATTTTATAGAATTGAGGTTATCCAAATGGTGACCTGAAAAGATGTCCCTAAAAGTAGGGAAATTTCAGGCTTTGCCACACTTTGGGGACATTTTGGTCCTCAAATGTGATCTATGCAAACTGACACAGACACACATACACACACACGATGGTCTTTATTTTAATGTAATATGGTACTTTTCCTTTGTGCATACAGGAACTGAGCTGTACCCGACCAGCACCACAAAGAGACACTACTGTGGTTTCAGCTTTACTGTGTGCTAATTTACGTTAGCAGGTCTGCGAGACTAGCTGTGTACTGTTATCATTTAATGCTAGCGGAATTAGCATTTCCACTCATAAATTTGCATTTCAAATCCATTCCGTTCAGCTGCTCTGCAGTACTTTAAGTATGTTGGACCCTTTCAAGTTCAGAGTTATCAGGAATGCATTACTACAGCAAAACTAGTAATGATTATGACTATGCCATTTTTTCCTTCAGACAATCCATGGTTAGATCACTGGTATCTCTGTGCTTTAAACTGGTAAACTGGATCACATGGTAATGACGCAGCCAACTCGGTTGGGTCACACTTTGGGCTGTGTCAGCACGTACTGTACAGTACTTACTTATGTACTTATGCACATAATTTGCAATGGGATTTGTCAGTTCATGGTATGGGTTGGGTACTACTCGGTTCCTGGTGGCAGTGGAAAAGTGCCAATAGAGTCATCAAATGTATAAATTGTCCATAGTCTGTATCTGAACTAAATTGCACATGACAAAGATGAGGGATTATCAGAACTTCAAAGGGTTTTGAGCAAGTTAACTTGAATGCTAAGCAAAGATGATGGTAATAAATTTGAGATCCTTAAAACAGCCCCCAAACATAATATTAAGACAGCCAAGAGACCAAATGGTTACACAGGAGATCACAGACAAAGCTTTAGTTGAAATTGCTTTTCTTGCTACTTCAATCAATACAGCATCCCTGAAGACATGGAGTTTGCCTGTGGTTTTGTCTACGTTCCCCAACTGGCCAATTTAAAACCGACACAGAAACAAACTCCAGCTCCTGTGAAGCGATCAGGTGAGATTTGATATTGACAGTATGAATAACTGAGATCCTTATGTAGGAAATAACAGCTCAAATAAATGCCTCTCCTCCGATATTTAGGGAAATTAATTATCAATTAATTATGAAATATTATGCTTGAGTAGTTGTTCCTCTATCAAAGTATATTATAGGATTCCTAATGAGTCAATTGCTGGACGATTTAGGTCCAGAATACGAATGGAATTCACTCATATAGTAACACTAGTTAGTCTGAGGTAGACTGGTCGTTCAGCGAACAGTTTCATTCCGTAACCTAACGACTCTGCTCTCAGCCGAAGAGAGGGTCTCGTGATACTTGAGGAAGAGATTAGGACTTAAAAGCTCAGTAGCGGTGTCACACCAATAAAGTGACCTATTGTGAGCACTTCAAAGAGAGGGAGATTTAAAATGTGAAAAAGCATACGATTATTGCTAATACTATAACTAAAACAGGACCGACATTACACATAACATGATATATACAGACATAAACTGAAATTAAGCAAAACAGCTGGGGAATAGAAGCAGTGATTAGATTTAACCGGGTGCCCTTAAAGGAAATTACTGTTCTGCAAAAGCAAGCCTAGGATTTAAAAAGGTGACCCAAAACTACAATTCAGATTAATCAGAACCAGTTAAATTGTTAAATGAATGGAAGTGGGTTTACGTGGTTGCAGAGGTGAGGGAGTCTTTGGTAGCTGGTTGCAAAGTGATGAGTCTAAAGACACAAGCACATCAAGCATGTTTAAATACAGATGCCAAATAATAATAAAAACATACAGTACATGCAAATACACATATATGGCATGTGGCATGTACTGGGAAACTTAGAAATGGCCCTTTGTTCTTCAGGTGATTGTATGGGTGTCTTTATGGAACACTGGACTCCTTTGTCCTAACCTCTTATCTGTAGTTACTGGTGCATTCCCTCTTGGGCTAGGCTGCTAAAGGAGGTACCATGTTGTATCAAGCTCTGGGCAATATCGACTGTTGGTCTTGGAAAGTTGGTCTTCCATTTAGCTCATTATCTGGGTGCCTGCGCTATATGTGCGTGTGTTATCCTATACTTATGACTCACTATAACATTACTTTACATATTATTTGAGCTTTTATATTCTGTGCCTGTTGTGTATTGAATCCTGATTGTATACGGTCTGCCCCCCCTCCCCCCATGTCTCTTGCTGACACATGCAGCCCTGCTCCCGCCCAAACAAAAAGCCCGACCCCATTCGCCCACCCGCCCCGTTCATCCCCCACCTCTCCCTCCAAAAAGCCCGGAGGTCCAGGCGAGAAATGGCAATGATGGTCATAGGACCCGGTCGCATGGAGAGCGAAAGAACGGTGAGCATCAGAAAAGGTGGGGAGCTCGCGGGACTTGATGACCCAGTACCAAACTGCATACTCATGCTTTATATGTTATTTCTTACAGCTCTTCGCCTTCCACCAATAAAATTGCAGCTAGGGCGCCTCTCTCCACCCTCTTTTTTTTTTGCCCAATCCAGATTCTTTGTATCTCAAGAGCAAAGACAGGGGTATAACCTCTGCAAGGAGGGAGATAAGAGTGAGTCAGAGTCTGTTGAGCCTGACTGCTCCTCCTTTCTCCAGACACCAGGGGACGCTGGGGCTGAACCGAGACAATCAGAGAAGCCAGGTAACTGCTTTTTGGTGAAGCAGGAAGTTTCTTGTTCCTGACTTAAATTAATGCATCAGTGCCATTGTTGCTGGGTGAGCTGAATTTTTGAAAAGCCACAGTCAAACTCAAATTGCCATAATAGGCAGGGAAGTCTTTTTAACAATGGTAGAGCGGAACTAAAGACCTTTTTGACCATGGTGGCGTAATGGTTAGGGATGGGACTGTGTAATTGAAAGGTTGCTGGTTTGAGTCCCAGACCTGCAAATACTGCTGAGGTACTCTGAGCAAGGTACCGTCCCCAAGCACTGCTCCCCGGGCGCTCAAGTGGCTGCCCACTGCTGTGTCACATGGGTTAAATGCAGAGGACACATTTAGTTGTTGAGTGCTGTGGTGTATCAGCAATGACGATTATCACCTTTACTTTACTTTATCAAAAAAACAAGCAAACAAAAAACATGTTATAAGCGTGAACCAGCAATTTGCCTGAACAAAACAGTTATAGTACTAATAATTTTTTATGAAAGTTCATATTTTTTTCCCTCTATAATTGCAGCTCTTGTGCCCCCACAATCTTCAAGTTCATTGCCCTTGAATAGTCATCCAGAATATGAGGCTCTCAGTAAAGAACACATTTCTCGCGCTCCTTCACCTAACCCTTTACCTTCACCAAATTCCCCAGACAGTCTATCTGAAGGTGAGTCTGCCTGTTTCATTGTCACACAGTCAGTATTTCAGACACCAAGTGGATCCACTTATGGAGAATTAATAATAAGCAATTTCAAAGGCTACTTTCTATATCATTGTGCTGTTTGCTGGTCTTTGGACCGCCCATTATGTTAATGAGGCAGTCGGTCATCTCTTTGTCTGATACTCAGCATTATCAATGCATCTGGCTGTGATTCTAATAGCTGTCTGTCTAATAACAATTAACTGTGCAGCTCTATTGGACAAGCAGCCTTTGCCAGGGAACCCAAATGTGGTTCTAGTCGCAGTGGGGAAATTAGTGACTGAAAAAAATGGTGAGAAGTGCATCGTCGTGATCATCGTGTTCTTGTTCCGCATCCTCATTTGTCCCTACATTAAACCCCTTCGATGTTTTCTGCTGTTTTTTGTTAGCAGAAATGTATCATTGATATAACAGCATGGCCTGTGTCCAATAGGAAGGTGACTCCGTCTTTGTGTGTCCAATCACAGTGAACACAATAGAGTGCGAGCCTACAGCCTGCTCACAGTGTGGGTCAGCAAGGGAGTCCCTTTATGACAATATGGTAATTTGCATACATTATAACAGTCATGCCGGTACAACGGGAATGAGTGCAAAGTAACACAAAGCAGCTGTCACGGTAATCACATTGGATAATAAATCATTTACTCAAGTCATTATATGAACGCTTTCTGCATGCTGCCACTGACAAGATAGGCATTTTGCCAATGCTACAGGAATGCAAATTGAAATACAAATTAAAATGCAACAAATAGTAACATTTCTAAGCCTTTTCTGCTTGTGTTTATCTAGGTAGAAAGCTGTTATTTTTGCCAGTCATGGAAATCTTCTCAAGGCTATTGTGCTACACTGGAATGTGAAGATTTTCTATTTCCCTCGACCCCTGAGCCGAAGCCTCAAATTGATCCGCTACTGATTTTCTGTATTGATATCTCAGGTTCAATGAATGTTACGTCACAGGTATGTTGGAGCATATGTTGCTTATATCTGTCTAGGGTATGAATATTGTATCCTAAAATGCACTGCAGATACCTCTGAGTAGACTAATTAGTATATAAACACACTGATATGCATACAGTGCATGCTATTACAGGCTACGGCTATCTCAGCTTAACCTTTTCAAAAATACAAATGCTGAGTTGATGCTGGAATAATGAGAGAAATGTGTTTCTGCTAACAATTATAATGAATAATGGATCTAATTCTGATGTGACACAATGCAGCTACATTTTAAATGTTCGATATTTGAAAGTGAGGGCACATAGTATCTTTTTAAATGTAAGGCTCACCACACTTTGGAGCTTTTGAAGCAAGAGTAATTTATTAGTTTGTTCCCAGCATAAGTGGTTGGAAACTGGAATTCCAGTGTTTCTGAACCTGGTCCTCCCTCCCAGCTTCCTGAGAGGGAGCAAAAACGTGGACTGTCTGGGGGACCCCAAGGACTGGGCTGGGAAACACTGCTCTATCCAATCATTTATTCATTCATGTAGATGCTCTCTCCTTTCTTTCTCCTTAAGCTTTCTGGCAAACTGAAATCCCTTAGGACAAATTGGATAGATAAGATAAGATGAATTAGATAAATACATTTATTCCACAGGTGCTTGGTGTGCCCATTGCATGTTACTAAAATCTGATAATCATGGAACAGATATTTGTTTATCTTAAACTTGAAATGTTCACAACGAAGAGTGCATGAAACCTTGTAATTAGCCCCTTTATAAAATTACTTGTGCCAGTGCTGATTAGCAAATGATTGATGAACATGAGATGCCTGGAAGGACTCTTTGAGAAAAACACACCCATAGTAATGTATCCCAAAACACCCATGTAAAGTGCCTTGGGACAACTCCGTTGTGAGAGGCGATATATAAAAATAAATTGAATTGAACTGAACTGAAAAAAATCTAATGAAATGCAGGTTGACTACTTGGTGATAATATAGAAGAGGAATAGAATAGAAGAATAAAAGGTGAAAAAGGTGCTCGCTTTACTTATAACACACTATGATTGTATTGGATTGTATTTTGTAGCTCATGTAACACAAATATGGTTACAACAAAATACAGAATGATTACAAATGTTTTCAGTGTTATTGCTAAAGAAGCAGATCACTTAATGGTAGCAAGCTAAGCATTTTGTTGTATAACTTTTTAGAGACTTGTGCCAACTAATATCTGCAATAGCAATGCACGAACGGAGTAATCGAGACCAGACCTGGTCACTTTTTGTCTTGATTGGACGCGGGTGACCACAGTCAGTATTATGGGCACAGAAATGCTTTTTTTAACTACTGCAGTTGTGTTTTGTGTCTTTGTTGTTTGCAACTGCTCTATATTTCCATTTGATTTCAGATAACTGAAGGTGGACAGGTAACATACAAATCACGGCTGCAGGTGAGATTCTGCTTATTTTGGGTGTAGGCCATTCTTGTTTTTCCAGTTCATTGTATCCATTTTTTACCAATAGAGTTATAACAGGATGTAAATATCAATATATTTATTTACCAAAGCATGTTGTTTACAATACAGGTCCACAGCATGTTAAATAGTTGGACCTTCGGGCTACAGTACTTTTTGTGCCTTTAGTTATATGGGTCTCAGTGTGCTTACATGGTAAATAGTGAGTTTCAAACATAGCCAAACTTCCACTCTGCAAAGGGTGGTTCTCACTTAGAGTCCTAATGCTCAGGATTATATTATTGCTGATGACATGTTTGCGTGGGTGTTCCTAGTGTGTGCAGCAGGCAGTCATGCAATGTATACAGTCCCTAAGTGAAAGAGAGCCGAACACCAGAGTAGGACTCATCACATTCAACAAACAGGTATCTAATTTCCTCTGAGTAATATGTCTAGTAGAGGACTCTGCTCCAGCAGGGTACGTACAGGATCTGAAATGGCATCCTATTGCAGAATTCACTGTGCCTTAAATGGCTTTCTGAGATGCTAGATTTTATTGGTATTGCCTCATTTTTAATGTTAGATTTAACCACAATCTGTGTATAATAATAATTGATTATTTTATTGATCCCCCTGGGGAAATTCTCTTCTCACTTCCCCCAACCTTGCTCTCCACTTGAGAGTAAGCTTGGCCATGAAGGGCAGCCAGCTCAGAGAGCTGGGGGTTAAGGCCCTTGCTCAAGGGCCCACCGATGTGCAGAGACTGGGCTTGAACCAGCAACTTTCCA
>JAODKL010000095.1:18122878-18169078 GCA_026780765.1 Petrocephalus schoutedeni | reverse complement strand
TGCTCATGCTCTGGTTGTATGATCCCAACTTGCTTGTGCTGCTAGCCACACCTGCCCTTGATGTCGAGTTCAGGCTCTTCTGCTTATACCCTGCTCTACAGATCCTGGTTCCCGGTTCCTGGTTCCCTAACTTGTCACACTAGTCCTTTGCCTGGCCCTTCACACTTTCGCCTAGTGTTTTCAGAAGACAGATAATACCATCCTGGTGGGCAGACTGTAGCTAAGCTGCAGTAGCTATTAAGCAGTCTGTTGTTGGTCCAAAGCGAAGATTAAACCTCGGCAACAATTATAGAATTGCCTATTAGATTACAACATTTTAATAATTTTACAACAATAACAGTTTAACAGTTTTAATATTACATAACTGGCAGCCAAAAGGGGTGAGTCCAGCTAAATGCACTCACCGTGGAAACCACTCCGAAATGTGAAATTAAGCATTTAAAATTACATTTAACATGCATAATGCATCATTAATTCCAGGAGTATTGTTGAATGCCATCCTTGGGAATTTCACGAGTGCTGTGAAGAGGGACAACGAATTGAAGCTTGTTATGTACTCTGCGGTACGTTGAGCCCAATGCTAACATTCTAATCTTCCGTTCGCCGGCTTTCGGCATGCTGACACTTTCTTTCTGCCTTTCAGCATGACTCCACGCTCATCACTCTCCAGGCTGCCCTCAACATCTACAGCGGCCGTCTGCCACCTTACGCTGCCTGTCAGCTCTTTGAGTTTTACCAGGAGAAAAATGGGTTCGTAACGTCAAAAGAAAACATAAATACAGTACAGGGCTGTCTTGAGCATCAAGCCAATGTTTGGAAATATAGAACGTGGGGCAAAAACACTGGCTGGGATGACAGCCCATTGTGGATGTAATACATTTCCTGTTACGTTTTATCCTAAGTATACGTTTTGATCATATGGGCCCAAATCTGTGTCTCGTGTGTTTTGGGAAAATTTCTACTCACTCTTCATGCAAAGTTTGTGTTATCATGCCCTACTCTGAATCGCTGCACATCACATTGCTGCTCATGGTGAAATGGTGTGGCTTGCTTTCGAATACCATTTTGGCCTTTGCTTAATATTTTTATCAGATTCCCCCCAAAGAAGCATCACATTTTATTGGGTCTGTGCATATTCTGATTGTATTCTCTGCTAAATTAATTATTTGTACATTTTTTTTCTCAGTTGTGTATCATAGCATTTTGCTAAGACTGTTTGTACCCTCTATATGGGTTATTAGCATTATTCAAACGAATTGAAGAGTCATTATAACATTGCATCATAATTCCATAATTTTTCTTTGAGTTTGTGTGGGTTTACTGGCTTATTCAAAAAGGGCATGATTGTAGTATCTGTAAAGCTGTAAACTTCTTATGTGAAAGCCCTGCAATGGAGTGGTGTTTTATTCAAGGTGTAGCTTGCCTTGTTCCCTTTGTGGGTTCACTGTAACCCCGCACAGGGTGAGCATTTCTGAAGTGAAGAACGAATAATCATGTCATACATGCAGCGTTGTAGGAGAGACTTTGATATTGGGGGACACAACTTAATCATTTTAATGAAAAGGTCTGTATATTAGGGGGATGATTGAATACAAATCAACACAACAAAAAATCCCGGTCACAGATGCATCAGAGAGATGTGTACCAACAGTTTTGCTCTTTTGAACTCTGACTTGTCTCCCATTATGTTGTGTGGATTGCAATACTTGATGTTCGGCTGTTCTATTGCTCTGCTGATATCAACCTTCACACTCTGCTTTAAGATATGCGACTTTATTGTCATTGTATCAAAAAAATACAACAAAAGACTGCTGCCTAATCGAGAGCTCCCACCCACCACGATCACCCGCACCACCATCTTGTTTCAAGATGGAATGTGCATTATGAAATGACCAGTGTTTCATTTTCATTGTCCAGCCCCTGTATTTGTTATATCTTTACAAAATACCTACTGTCTCCTCTGTTACTAGGATGTATTCCATCTCCTTGTTTTATCGAAATGATTCAGCCCGTGACCCCTATCCAACCCCTGTGCCCGGCTGTCCTGTGAACCCATGTCCGCTAAAGAGCTTCACTGAGGTCATCAGTGATGTCATTGCCCAGGACTGGGATGCAGAATGTGGATTGAGGCAGACTGATTCTCACTCAGGTGAGACATAAATCGTCAATATTGCTTCAAGTAAAGCACAGTTACATCAACATCTATAGTCATACATTTTTAACAAATGTGGATTTACTTCAATCATAAAAATCTTTTTTTGGGCTTTTTTTCAGAAATTGTTCTAGTTCTTTCGGCTGTGGTGGCTGTCCTCAGCATGGCACTGCTGGGTACCACAGTTTTCTCTATCTACAGGAGAAGATGTTGAGGTTCTAAGTAAACTGCGACCAACTGGTATCTTCCTTTGTGTTGTCATGACAATGTAACTCCTAATTGTATCATTACTGCTTAATGGCACCTCATGTTTTGAGGATATGTTTTGATTGAGAAAAAAAATTATGTCAGCTACTTAAAATATGACAGGTGTAGTAAAAATTGCATTTCGATCATTAGAATGTGCCATGGGGTTGACCGAGGTTCAGGCTTTGGGAATCAACAGGTTCTACTTTGTGATACTTGGCTGCTTATTTCCATCCATCCGTCCATCCGTCCATCCATCCACCCATCCACCCATCCATCCATCCGTCCATTTCCCCCAACAGCTTATCCTGTTCAGGATTGCGGGGGATCCTGAGTCTATCCAGGAGACTACGGGTGCAAGGCAGCAGCTGCTTATTTGTAAAATAAAAAACTATTTGACTGGTGTTTCCCAATCTGGTCCTCAGGAACCCCCATACAATCCACGTTTCCCTCCCTACAAAAATATACACTGTCTGGCAGGGAGCTGGGAGGGAGCAAAAACGTGGACCATCTGT
Source organism: Petrocephalus schoutedeni (assembly GCA_026780765.1). Lineage (NCBI taxonomy): Eukaryota > Metazoa > Chordata > Actinopteri > Osteoglossiformes > Mormyridae > Petrocephalus > Petrocephalus schoutedeni. The sequence continues at coordinate 18,166,165 of JAODKL010000095.1, read as the reverse complement.
GGGTCCCTGAGGATCAGGTTGGGAAGCGCTGCTTTACACTTTTATTTTATTTTTATTAATCAGTCTGACCTCATGCAGTACATATAGTTGATGGTTGCTGCTTGTTTAACCTAATGTATTTGCTTAAGTTGACATGCTTAAACAGGAATTTAAGTCAGAGAAATATTGTGATAATATTTTCTGGAATTAAGTAAAAAAGATTTTTTTTGCTCCCAAGGTCCAGACTCATTGTATTTACATCTCACCCTGCATAGCTCTGCCTTTGCTGTCACTTGAATACTTAACCACTTGATTCAGTTATTTCTACCAGATGTTGATAGTACAGTGTATAGTACAGTGTAGGGCAGGGCTATATGGCCGTAGAGCAAGATCTCAATTTCACGTCACTGTATCGATATTCAATATATGTTGATGCTTTATAATATCTCTACTTTTGATGAATTAATTATGGTTTTATTTATTCATTTCAATGTTTCCCAACTGGAAAATATAAGAAGTGCATCCCTGCTGAATATAATATTACAAATTGTCTAAATATCCAAGTACCTGAAATGTAAACAAATATTTAAAGTATTTAACAATTAGATTGTCCAGTTAATTGCTTATATTTAAAATAAAACATTATATAACACTTTTTCACTTGAATCAAAAAAATTATTGCAAATTAACTAAATAAGAGTGTCTGAAATGTTCTAAAGTTAAATGTATATAATCATATTGCTGCCACATAACACTGCAAACAAATGGGTGTGCTGTAAACAAAAGCATGTATATAATGCAAAATCAATATAACAATACATTATTATGCCATGTCATATGTAAAACTGTATTGAATATAAAATGGAAAATTCAGTACATCACCTAGCCCAGGTATAGTGTACTATAGTATAATTGATTATTTATTGCGCATATAACGATAAACTCTTGAATCAGCTATAACACTTTTAGCCTAAATATTTTTGGATGATAGCCTGCATTTCAGGTTTTAAGGATGGAAGAACAATTCATTTAACAGAACTAATTAAATGAAATGGTTACTTATACATACATTTCACTGATATGACTTCATGGACAGAGCATAGTTCAGTGGATAGTCTGTCTGCTTCACATATCTTGGGCTGTGTGTTTGACTCGCACTGCTCTGAGAATGCAGATCTGCCATATTCACCGCATGATCATGTGGGCCTCCTCCAGATACCACGGTTTCCTCCCACAGCTTAAATACAGGGGTGTTTTGGCACACATAGCATATGAGTGTGTACCCTAAGATGGACTGTCAAACCCATCCAGGATATCCATGGTCCTGTGCTGCCTGGGATAGGCTCCAAACTCACTGTGACCCTCTGCTGGATAAGTATTTAGGGAAAATGGTTGGATTTCTTAATGTGGAAATCTTTTATTCTTAATGGTGCCAACTTTTTAATCTATTTGCATGCATGTGTACTCTAGTAGCAAGGGATTAAAAGAGCTTACTGAAAATAATACAAACACAAAAAGTTAAGATTTGAATAACAATTTATTTTTTTTAGTTTTGTAAATTAGCATTTAAAGTGATGTACGCCTTGTGTTTCCTTCATCTTTCTCTCTTGTTTTCTTTCGTATTTTCTTTCACTTCTTCTCTGCGGACCTAGCTGTAGATAAGAAAGAATGAAATATTTATTTAATATTGCAAAATCTGATTTAGCAGAATTTGGTTGCTCATTAGACCTGGTTTTCATGCAACCATACTATAAAACATGAAATATCACAGCAAGCATAGCAATTGTTATGAAATTAATATCAATTAATATTATTCTGTATCAGTTTTGAAACTGTTGTGTATTTATTCATAATGAAGCACACCCCTAATAACATCAAGACAGTTCATGTGGAGATTTTACTTTTAGAAATTTTATTAAGCCTATATATATTAGTGGCAAGTCTAAGTTGAATAGCTAAGAAACAAATAACAACTCTTTGTGTAAGAAATAAACCATGATGTAGTGTGCGGTAATACAAAACAATAAAAGGCAACTTGGTGTAATGCCAACCAAGTTGGAGTTATTTTTATATAACCGCACACCTCGAAGTAGATCTCAGTTAGCATTTAAATAATGTTCCAATGTGTTCTTAAAAATATAGTTCCTATAAGGATAACTGGGGTTGACTTAAGATTAATGTCAACATTTATGTCATGAAAGTTGAGTTGACATTGACTAATTGCTGATGACGTCATTAATATAACCACAAGAGAAGGCAATACTCTGCAAAAAAAAATCTGTATTCACAAAATGTAATGCATATGATGATGACAGGCACCTCATACACTTATCTTTTTCATGGAGTAGAAACAAGTAGAAACAAAAACAATTGTAACTCAGCAAAGATTTATGGAACAATGCCACGACTTTCATTTAAGTGTGAAAGATGAAAGATTGAAATGTCAGTGTAAAACTTGGGAAGGAAAACAAAGCTCATGCAAGATCCAGCCTGTAAGCCTGCTGCTCACTGTCATAGGGCTGTTTCTCACTAAAATTCAAGAAACTGGTTCCTGGTTCCGAGTTCCTGGGCCACCTCCACTGAGAACTTTTGTAACTCTTGGCCACTGTCAAGTGACCTTTATGTTAAATAACCACGTAATTTCATACGGAACTACACTGCCACCCCAAAACGACGGAGGATAAACAAGTAATTTTGTTAATTATTTGTTAGTTATTGGGGGAATCAATCGCTTAAAATAGGACATTTATGTTTTATTTATACCATCTGTGGTATTTTCATAATTCATTATTAAATGTGGCCACCTGATCAACCTTTCACTTTCCACAGAATAAAAAAACGATGTGATATTATTCCACTAATAATTGCTGGCAATTTTCACCGCCGGCACCAGCAATATTAATATCAATCGAATTTTCCAAGGCAGAAATATAGAGGCGCAAGTAAAATGTTATTCATTAATGGGTACAAAAATTATTCCATCTGCTCAATCTTTGCTCTTTTCCCTACACTTCCATGTAACTGGTAGCCTCTGAGGCGTCCATGTTGCTAGTGTTATAATCACATGATCAGCGAGACGGCATCACAGAGCAGTAAAATCGACTAGTCAACTAACCCCTAAAGGACAGAACATCTGGTTAGGCTATTCACTGGAAGTGGCAATCAGTTACCACAGAAACTGTTAACAGTGCTTGCATTTTGAAAACAAATGAAAATTTTGCTGATAAGGATGGCTGCTTATTTATGAGTAAAAAGTCACACTTTATATGAACGTGTTCATAGTACTGGGACTGTTATTGGGTTGCCAGAACTTCCTGCGTGGTTACATGGAAATAATTAGCTAAAGTGCTTTAAAAGGAATGTGCTCTACTCCCAAAAAATTCCATCACGAAGGTCATGGCAGTACCTCGGATCTCCAGCTTGCATTCCACCTCGTCTTGGCCGAGCTCATTGACAGCCCTGCAGCTGTACTTTCCCCCATCGAATGTGCTCGGCTTCCTGATGTTGAGGGTGAGCACGCCCTGATTGTTCTGCATGATGTATTTGGGGTCTTCTCCGATGATCATGTTATTCTTCATCCAGATGATCTTGGGCTGGAAGCGGACAAAGATTGTGGATGCAAGATCTGTTTTACTCAGTGCTTTGTGGTTTAAAGTGAGTGAGTGGCCGAGCTGGAACAATAACCCCCTTTGTCGTGGGTTTTTAGTTTTAATGAAGAATTAAACAAATAGAGGGTATTTGACATGAAGGCCGCACCCACGATGTTACTAGCTTCAGCTGTAAAGCCACCATCTCAGGTTAGTGTAAAGGCAAGGCATGGGGAGGTGTGCCCCTACTGGTTAAGACTTTGTGCCTGTAATTGGAAGGTTGCCAATCTAAATCCCATAGCTGACTGATGCTTTGGGTTGAAGCATCTGCTAAGTAATTAAGTAAGGTAAAAGATTAGTCATGCCCAGGAGACAGATTTGTTTAATAAATAAAAGCAAAGATCCAGTGTAGTCCTACCTTGGGGTAGCCACGCACGGAGCAGCTGATGGCAGTGCTATAGCCTGCAATGATGGATCTATCCACAAGGGGCTGCGTGAACTTGGGCGAGCAGTTCATGTCCTTTTCCTTGAAGGCGGCTGGGTGGTATTTCAAACCTGAAAAAGAAGCCAGGATGGTCAACTGCAAGTCAGTGTGATTGGTTCCTTAAGAATATTACCCAGTATAAAAGTGGCACATGAGTGAGCTGCGGACCTGTCTTGGCAATAACGGCGGTGTTCTTGCTTATGCCAGGCGATTCGCTAAGTCCACAGTAGTTCTCACTGAAGACGCGGAACATGTACTCGTTTCCCATGACGAGGTCGGACGCGGTGCAGTTGGTGCGCCGGTTATGCTCATAGACGGTGAACCACTCCTGGAGGGGAGGGGATTAAAACAAAGTGAACGGCATACTTCCCAGCTTAAGTTCACCAGACACGTCCCTTCTGCACTCACATATACAGAATATCCATCAACGTTTTATTACTCTTTATTTAATTTATGTTCTGTGACTTAGCTTCATTATCATGACATTCTCTTTTCATTACTGAGATACTGTTCGGGGAAGCATGGACCGTGAAACAGAACTGAACGGGGGTGGGCATCCACTTGTGCGTTTGCTTCCGAAAAAATTCAGATATAACCTTGTGTCTAATTTTTTTTTTAATTTGTTGAAGTCTGCTCACCTCAAGGTACATATTTTTGCCTTGCGATGCATGTTGACATTAGGCTGCTATGATGATGTAATATTAAATATACTGCCTAAAAATACAGTTGATTAGTAGATTAGTAAAAGTGCCCATGGTTTCTCTGCCTCACCTAAAAATCACATTTTTGCTTTAAAAAAACAGGGATATAATACCAGCTTTTATTAACAAACTTGACTGGTTTGCATTACTTTTTAATAGGTCATTTTTGTCATGATTTTTCATCTTAATGCTGGACCAAAAGTGCCCCCCCCCCTTCCGCGGTACATGAGCAGCAGAAATATTGTAACAAAGCTGAGGTCTCACCATAGTCTTCTTGTCAGCTTTCTGTATCGTGTAGCCGGTGATCTCACAGTTGCCGTTATCTTTGGGAGGCTGCCATTCCAGCGCGGCGTTAAAGCCCCAAACATCTGTGATCTTCACTGCCACGGGTGGGCCAGGCTTGTCTGAGAGTCAATGATGAGCACGAAACACAAGGCATAGCTTAGACCCTCACAACTTCTGTGGAACTAGTATGAGCTCACTTTTGTGGAAATACGAACCTACTATCTGGATGTCAAAGCTGGCTGTGTCCTCCATGTTCTCAATCTGCAAGCAGAGCGTGTATTTCCCCGAGTGATCCCGCTCAGTGGAGCGGATGAAGAGGATGGAGTCCACAAGAGAATTGCGCACGCTGACCTTCTTGGAGTCTATAGGTTGACCATCTTTAGTCCATATCGCCACTGGGCGAGGCTTCCCCTGAAATGCACAGCACACGGACGGTGATCATCTGAAAAGCTGCCCTGGCCGTGCTCTATGATTACTCACCAGAAAAGCCACTGACCTGGAAGGGGATCACTAGATTGATAGTTTCACCCACTTTACGAATGTACTTGGTTCTCAGTTGACGTGGGAGCCGGATTCTAGGATGCTCTGTGGCAGAGAATGATACAGGGTGATTAATATTTTTAGCTTTATTTGTCATTTACACATGTATATTAGAAAGCTCATCTGTCATCCTTTTTTGAGTCAAACACACACACACACACACATATATATAAGTGAGAGCAACACTTGGGGTTCAGGCACAAGGTCAGGCCACTTATCCAGTGTCCCTGGAGCTTTTTTGTGAGGGGGGGCTAAGGATCTAATAGCGATGACTATAGTGCCGGGGCTCGAATCTGTAACTTTCCAATCACCACAGACACAAAGACCTAACCATTTGAGTTGCCAGCACCACCACACATGACAAAATGTGAGCAAATGATACAGCATTTTGCTGGAAGTGGTATCATACGCAAAATAAAATGCCTGAAAAAATTCACCCATAATCTCTCGGATGGTGACAGGTTGATTGAGCAAGGCGGGTGGACTCTGGCCTGCGATGTTAACAGCCACCACTCTGAAGTTCATCCTCTCTCCTGTCGTCAGACCCCGCACCGTGTAGCTGTTCTTCACCACTAGGTCCTTATTGGCTTGCACCCACTCTGTTTCTAAGAGACCAGGCAGGTAGACATAAGACAGGTGATTTGACACCATGGAAACAAAGGATACAGTAGCAACTGCTGAATAATGAAGGCATGGAAGAGAGCACTGAAAGTCACTTGTGAAAATAACAGGAAGTGTAGTTCAAAACGGCCATAACTGTATTACAGCAGCACCTTGAATGTCACCATCTTTGATATTCCATCCATCTGGTTCTCTTACATCTTTCATTATATGTTTTTGGGCCATATTATAGTTAAAAACAAAAGTCTCAAGAAGTACTAGAATATGCCCATGATATAATATGTTGTAACACTCTTGGAACATATTGAAACTTGAATCCATAATGTTAATCTTCTCCCATATTAACTGGGATGTTTTTTGCTTCTTTGGACTATATTTCTTACGAATAGCTAAAGAATATCCACAAAAAAAGGCAACATTATTTTTCAACATAATTTTTACTGGACGATTGCAGTTTACAAAGCTGAGTTTAGATGTTTATATGTCACAGAATGTAATGAGTAAATGATCATATTAATAGTACAATGAATTATTATGTAATCATCTATTTCAGATGAAATGATTTATAATGTCCCGACCTATTGTACAACAAATTGATTGTTGCTACATATATATATATATATATATATAGCAAAAATCAATTTGTTGCACACTAGGTCTGGGCATTATAAATCAATATTTGTTTAACCCGTTAGAGTTGACTTGTTATTTCTCCTTGAGAAACGTGAAATAACTATAATGACCAGGGTAAAATACAGCATGTGGGCTCACAAGTCATTCAGAACACAGCGATTGCTGTGGTTTTTCAAACTTGCCAGCAACATAATCAATGTGCTTTCTGAAACAACACGCATTGAGAACTCAAATAGTAATAGTAGCTCATATTGTGGGGTTCCAAATGGCTATGTAATGTATTAAATATCAAAAGAAATCAATTCTAAAAAGGTTTGGCAATATCATAGGAAAGGTACAATATTTTTTCTATAAATGGTAGATGTTTGAATATGGAATAAAACTAGGAATGCCCCACTTTCAAATGAAAACCTGCAAATGGCATACAGTATATCCAAAAATAGCAAGAAGTGTCGCATTCAATACCACGTACCCATAAAATAGAAATAGTATTTTCTAGTAGAGTACAAGCAGAAAAATGTATTTAATACAAATCTGGATATTTCCCTAAACTGAATAATTGCAAAAAATTATAATTAGCACTTATTTACCTTATTTACTTATCTCTTGCCTGTGATGATGTGCTTAAACTAATGGTCAAAAGAACTGCATGTTTTCACATTTCATTTTCTTCCATGACATGACATGGAGCTCTCCCAAGATGGTAACCAGTGCTGTGTTTGTGTGGACAGTATACTCTCTACAGGAAGTGGATTAATGGATGGTCTGGGTGGGCACTGTGCATAGTAACATTTAGCAGGGTGGTCTTTGCTAATAAATTCTGTACTGTATTGGGGTGCTTGATTGCATGTATTGTGACCTCACTGCCAGGCTCAAAGCACCATTCTCTGCCAATCTCCTGTATCTCTCCTCTTAGTGCTTGTGATTGGTGTTGATGCTGGGTTTTGATTATTCTGTTGACTAGGCTGAACTTTGAAAAATGGTGTATCTGTGTATACCTGTACATATTGTAAATAATTCCTTAAATATTCCACTAAGTGATAGTGTACTTGGTGGGAAACTACATGACTGGTGTTATTCCACACAGACTGTATTCCAGCATGTAAAAAAACAATGTGCCCTGAATCATAACAAGTGGAAGTTTAACATAAAAAAATTTCAGCATTCTGCCAAAGAAATCAGTAACCTGAATGTGAGTTTCAGTTTCTTAGGTTACTGATGCAAACTTTCTTCATTTGAGTAAGATGAGTTTTGTTCAATCCTGCTCAATATACCACCTTGCACCTTGTTGTTAGTCCTGGCCAGTGTGTTCAGTGCCGCACATGGCATATTTACGCATGACAGCAAATACCAAAACAAAGTCCTGATTGTTAGCTATCCATGGAAGCATGGTCAGTATTTCTTAGAGCCTCTGATGCTGTCTGCAGATGTTTGCTTAGTATGAAGGACGTATCTTGCAGCCTTCTTATTTAGCATTCAGTTCAGATTCGTTCAAAGAGATTTATTCATTTGCAGAGGGCACACCATTAAAAGAGCTAGAAGACAGATCAAACATGGGGAATGCGATTAAATCCAACACGTAAAGTCAGGAACACATCCCCACACGGATGAGAAGGAAATTCTGGTTGTCATAGCTATTGGACGTTAACAAATACGTAAAATACAGACTATTAACTAGTACAAAAAAATTGATATTTACTTTTTTAACTATCTGTAGAGGAGCTAAAAATGATGTTCCCATGGCTACCATACTTTAAGCACTCAGTTACACGCTCCGTGAATTTTATTAATTTATATTTTACAGGCTCTAGGCTCATTGTGATTCTGTTCTGGATAAGTAGCTATGGAAGATGAATGGATATTTGCCTCTCTGTGTAATGTGCAATGTGCTAGAATATAAGCACATGCATCACACGCATGGGAACCGACCATTGAATTGCCTTTGTAATCTGGTCCAATCACATGACAGCTGACCTCCTTACCTCCTTCCTTGCAGTACTCAATGATGTATCCGTCAAGACCACCTGCTCCAATTCTCTCTGGAGGAAGCCATTTCAAAGTGCAGGTACTGTCTGCAACATCATCCACTATAAGGCGAGTGGGCTCACTGGTGGGAGCTGAGGAAGAGAGAGAGAAGTTAGCACAGTATATGAAACTGAAAACCAATGAACACCTGCACAGCATTTCTAAGGAACTGGCATAGACGAACACAGAGAATGGCTGAGGCACTCATGTACCGATAGGCATGAAGGGCTTGGAGTTGAGACTCGGTGGGGACATGCCAATCTCGTTGATAGCAAACACTCTCATTTCATACAGCACTCCCTCAATCATCCTCTTGGCCTCGAATGTAGTAGGTGTGTATATGTCGAAATTCAGCTTTGTCCATCTTGATGACCCTTTCTTCTTCCTCTCCATCAAATAGCCTTAAAGGAAATGCAAAAATAATCCAAAGATCGGTTATGATGCCGAGAGGCAACTTTTAGTAGTGTGCCTGCCATTCATTCCAGTCTAACTACTCCAAGACAGTGGTCCCATGAGCAGTGGTCTATCAAGACAGTGCCGACCTCAGCCACAAAACTATGAGTTTTTGCTGGCAACAATGTGTGTGTGTGAGGGGGGGGGGCAACCTCAATAATATAAAGATCTGTGTCTGCAATCAAAAAACCAAAAATGCCAAAAGTCTCATATTTTGTTTGGTTACTTATGGCTAAGGTTAGGGCTCGGTAGGGGGCCCTAGGGGGTGTGTAGGGTACTGTAGGGGGTGTGTGAATGTATGTGTGTGTGTCTGTATATATATATGGTTTAAGTTTAAAGCCATATATACATATATATATATATATATATATACACTGTATTAGCCAGTGGCTGGCTGGCTTTAAACTTATATGAGGCTGTTGGAGTTCATTGGGTTCCCCATTACTCATGGTGGATATTTGATGGAAGAGTCCCATAAAATACATATACTTATATATACATATATTATTTATTGCCAATGACTAGAAATTATATCTTTAAATTTAGGAGCCCTCTTGCTCAAATTAAGTGATGTGGACAGCTGTGGGAAAGGGTGTGCAATTTATTGTGGTTTATATTAGGCATTAACATGAATCATGACTCTACCAATATCATCATACACGATTTACAAAATGCTAGTGATTTTAGAGAGTGGAATAGACTTCATTGACAGTATACAACTTAAAAAAAAATGTAATTGTTCATCTCTTTATTATACCCAGAAAGGATGAGTGGGACCCTGGTTGCATGTGTGTGGAGTTTGCATGTTCTCTCCATGGGGTTTCCTCCGGGTGCTCCGGTTTCCTCCCATGGTCCAAAAACATGCTGGGGCTATTATAATTGATAATTGCCATCTTTGTTAAAGTTACTTTCACCAAAGCAATGACGTTTAGAGGATTTAACAGTGCACAAAAAGTGTAATGTTGAATAAAATAGCAGAGAGAAAAACGTTGAGGTTTCACCTTTAATGGGGACACCCCCATCAAATATGGGTGGCTCCCAAGTAATGGTGGCACAGTCCTCTCCTACTGATAAGCACTTCACACCTTCAGGGGGATCCGGCACATCTGGGGGTGGAAACGGTGTCACAGCATTAGGCACTGATGTGTATATAACAGGCACAGATGAGCTGCTGGGACAGGGCAGAGTGAATGAACTGAGCCAGGGTTTGTACAGCACATAAAAAGGGCAGCAATTTCATTGGTAGACCGACTACATTTGGAAAGGCCTCCTAATGATGGACAACTTCAGGAAGTAGTTTACAGCAGGATTCCCAAATCCTGTCCTTGGGGACCTGCAGAGTCCACTTTTTTGCTCCCTCCCAGCCTGGTACACACCCACAATGCGGATGTTGAGCGTGGCTTTGTCCTCTCCAGCGGGGTTGGTGACAGTGATGCTGTAGCTTCCCGCGTCGTTCCTTTCCGCACCCTCTATCACAAAGCTGCTGAGGTTTGTCCTACTCTCCACCCTCACTCTTCCTTCAGTTGCTGTGATAGGCTGAGACATCATTAGACCAAATCGTAAGTTGAATGCTTAGAACACATTAGTGTACTTATTACCACAGACTGTTGCAGATCATCTGTCTCTTTCAGTCAGTGGCAAATTCAGTAGTAAAGCAAGCTGGTCATGCTACACATTAATCTTTATTGCAGCTCCTTCCTCACATTGTCCCCTTTCATCCAGCAGACCGTGGGAGCAGGTTCTCCGGTTATTTCCACATCCAGGCGAAGCTTGTTACCAGCCACAACAATAATGGTGTTCTGAGACACTACGTTCCCGGTAGTATCCAGGTGGATTTTTGGAGGGTCTGAGCAAAAAGAGAGGAGGGTGCACTGCTATTTTAAGGAACAGGCAGTGAATAGAACAATATTCACATTTTATACACACACACTCAGGGGCAGGTTTTTAGGTTCACCTGCTTATTAACACAAACTGCCAGCTCTTCCAAAGAGCAAATCATATGTCTGCACCTGAATACATACAGCACAGAGGCAGGGTCAAGAGGTTCAGCTACCGTTCAGAGTAAGAATGAATGATATGACATGTCTAAGTGAGTTTGAATGTGGTGTTTTTGTTGGTAGTAGATCGGATGGCATCTGAGGAACAGCCACCTCCCTGTGAATTTCAACACATTGCAGTGAACAAAGCTCAAAGAGAATCATATGACGAATGACAAACACCCAGTCGATGACATTTCTGTGGCCAGAAGCACTTAGTTAATGAGAAGGATCGGAAAAGAATGGCCATGCACGTTAACAAAAATAACAAATGGCTCAGTGCAAGGATGGTGTGAAGAGGAGGCTCTCTGAATGCACAATCCATCTACCCTTCAAGCAGTTCTCAGTAAATAGCAGTTCCTAATAAGGTTACTGCTGACTGTATGTACAGCATGTACGTCGAGGATACTTAGCAATACTGACCTTGACGGGGTACGTAGTCAATCTTGATTTCTGAACAAAGGAAAACACAAAATGTCCAGCTGAGTGTTTTGTTTGTTTTTAGATTTAATTACATTTGTCTTATATATTGATATATCAAGTTAAACTGAACATAATACTTTATGTTTAGCATGTCGAGAATGTATCCTATAATGGGAACCCAATTATGAAAAATTGATGGACAGATGTATGTATGGATGTATGGATACAGAAACTTCATTATTACAGTATGAAGGTCACTACAATGGTCTCTTTATGATGATAATCAATGTAGCAATTTTAAATCAAATTACTGATTTCTGCAGTTATTATCACTCACCAAGGAAGTTGAGTTTGGCAGAGAGGGAGAGGGCATGGCCATCAGGGACAAAAGTGTAATCACCAGCATCCTCTGCCTTGACGTCATCAATGGTCAGCTTGTGGACTCTGAAAAAAGAGAAGGCACGAAAGTTGAGTTATACGTTTAAAAATACACATTCACATTTGTATTCGTATCTTCAAAATCTCTTAAACGGCATTTGGAGAAAAAAAGAAATCACATCATTCCAATTACTCCATTATTCAAAATTTCAAAGTTTTATTTGTCGCATACACAATTACACACTGAGTACAATGTGCAGTGAAATGCATGGTTGCCTAGCTTCAGACTAAGGAGAATAAAGGGGCATAAGTTTGAGAGACAAGACATCAGACATAAGACATTAAATATAATCACAAATGTCTATATATGGTGCAAAATTGGCAGGATGTAAGTGTAGGTAGTCTGTAAATAGGTAAATATTTATATGAATATTTATATATCTATCTGTGTGAGTTAGGTATGCTGTAGTGCGTGGTGGTGTGTGGGTCCTAAGCGCTGTCCTCATTAAGGATCCGCCTGGGGAGAGAACCTCTTCTTCAGCCTCTCTGTGCTGGCCATCAGGCAGAGACAGCACTTGCCCGACCTCGGCACAGTGATGAGGTCATTGTTGAGTAGGATGGGATCCATAATGGCCCTGGGCCTGGTTTATCTGGTTTATAAGTTATATTTATATATTCTGGCTGTTGGATGTGCAGGTCCGATTGTTAGCTCAGCTGACCGCACAATCCTCTGCAGAGCAGTGTTGTGTGCTGCTTTGGAACCAGGTGGAAATATCCCCTGGCAGGATGCTTTTGATGCTGGCAATTTAATTTCTATAATGATTTTCAAAATGCCCAAAGCGCTTCACAGAACTAATGGGAACCTCTTGAACCACCACCACCTTGACGATGCAACAGCAGCTATTCTGCTATTCAGTGCAGTCACCACACAGTAGCTAAGGTGGTGAAGGGCAGGAGATAATTTACCAGTTTAATATAGGGGGTGTTTTGGCCAGAGCACTGGGGTACCACCGCTAATCTTTAGAAGGATCTTCAATGACCTCAGTTAGGACCTTGGTTTTACATCTCTTCTGAAGGACAGCACCATTTTTATAGCACAGCACAGTGCACTGGGGCATTGGGAGTTACACAGTGCACAGGATGGGCTAACCTGTTGGCCACACCAACACCTCTTCCGGCAACAACCCAGCTTTCCTAGTTAGTCTCCCATCAAAGGACTGGCCAGGACCAAAACTGCTTAGTTTCAGATGGATCACCTAGTCTGAATTGCAGGTGGTATTGCTGCTGACTATGGAGAAATTTCTTAGTATCGGTTGGGGCAGCCTGAAGTCACTGTAACGTCTAAGGTCGTAGCGGGATTGGTGAGCCTTCCTCACTAAGGAGGCAGTTTGCATGGACTAGGTCAGATCCTTGGTGAACACAGAGGTACCTGAATCTGCCCAAACTTGCCACTTAAGCACCATCTATATTGGTGTGGTGGTAATCTGCTGTTTCCTCCAAAAGTGCTAAATCAACTCCTTTGTCTTATTTACATTCAGGAGGAGGCCAATGTCCTGGCACCATAATGACTCCTTCCCATCCTCCAGGTAGCCCTGATCGTTATCAATGTTATCAATGATCAGGTGTTCCATGGCTGCATTGCCTGCAAATTTGACAATGACACCGGAGTCGAATGTGACCCTGCAATAGTAGGTATACAGGGAGAACAGCACAGAACTCAGGATGCAACCCTGGGCGGCCACCATGTTATGGGTGAGAGTTGGCAAGGTGTTGCAGCCCACTCAAACTCCTTGGGGTCTGTTTGTTAAATAAGTTGTGTATCCAGTTACACAGGGAAACATTTAGTTCAAGGCCATTCAGTGTAGAGATGAGCCTGGAGAGGTTTATGGTGAATGCTGAGCTGTACAGCATCCTCACATATTTCCCTCTCCTGTCGTCCAGGTGGGCCAGTACTGCATGGAGTAGAATGGTGATGGCATAATCTGTGGGGCTGTTTGGTTGGTATGCAGATTGTTCTGGGTCCTGGTCTTTGGGATGTGAAGTGCATATGAGGTTTTCTAAGTCTCACAAAGCACATAATTGTCCCCAAAGTTAGTGTGGGCCATAATCATTCAGACAAGGTATGGTGTCTTTGGTACCAGTACTTACCTCCCAACATGTGTCATTTTCATGCGGTTGTTGGCCTGCACCTCCACTCCATCCTTAAACCATTTTCCTGTTACCTTCTCATCGGACACCTCACACTTGAAGACGGCCTGCTCTGCCGACCTCACCGTCAGGTCAGCAATGCTCTGCAGCACCTGCAGCTCCTTCTCTAGGGGATCAGGAAAGAGGGACCATGAGGCTGCAATTCAAACTAACCCCAAATAATGCAAGCATTGTAGGCAATATATCTGTAAGCATAAAATGAGTGCCAGACAGCTCTAGACCTAGCTGCATCCTGAGGAGTATTTGGAACTGCTGCAAATAACAATAAAGGAATCAATGCTGTAGACCAGGGGTTCTTAAAATGTTCATGTCAGATTTTTCTTCAAAGTCAGAGGTCCGGAACAATTTCCAACAACAAAACAGCATTTCATGAGCTTTAATGAATTAACAATAACCTTCAATATATTCATCAATAAAAAACAAAAAAATTGAGCTTTTTAAGGCTCACTGATCATTTCGACTGTCTGTCATTGGGGCATGATTATGACAGGTTATGTGTGTGCGAAATCCGATGCTCCAACTTTGTATTTCTCGATTTCAAACCATGTTAAGCCTTTTTATGTTAACCATACTGATTCTCAAGGCGCATTATTGGCTGGGTCCAGATTAATTTTCAGTTCGGTCTGCCTCCAGACCACAGTCTGGACTTTGAGAACCCCTGCTGTAGAGACTTTAAATGCTATACAATATTTAAAATACTCAAGAGTATTTTACGAGAGAAACATTTAAAGTAACAAATCATAATAAGTATTGTTTATTTCTAGAATTAATATTCACTATGATTAATGAGTAGGGGCAGCATGGTGGTGCAGTGGTTAGCACTGTTGCCTCACACCTCTGGGATTGGGGTTTGAATCCCACCCTGGTTGCATGTGTGTAGAGTTTGCATGTTCCCTTCATGTCGTCGTGGGGTTTCCTCTGGGTACTGGCGGTTTCCCCCCACAGTCCAAGAACATGCTGAGGCTAATTGGAGTTACTAAATTGCCCATAGGTGTGCATGTGTGAGTGAATGGTGTGTGAGTGTGCCCTGTGATGGGCTGCCCCCCCATCCTGGGTTGTTCCCCGCCTTGTTCCTGTAACTTCCGGGATAGGCTCCAGACCCCCCCGACCCGAAATGAATAAGGTGGGTTGGAAAATGGATGGATGGATGGATTAATGAGTAATGGTAACATTGTGTCAGGATCCATCTCACAGGAGTTATGGATTGACACTTGGTAATTTTTGTCCAATAAATGGCACAGAAGGAGAGACAGCGGCAAGCCTCACTAGCTATGAAAACATTTTTAATCACAAGTAAACCCATGTCTCAGTGTCTTCTGTCCTCAGTCAGAAGTCAGGTTACTTTGAAGTTTCGAATATTTGATCTGACGACGACAACTGAAGATGTGTCACATGACATGAAAGGAGAGAATATAGTAATGAAAAGAAACATGGGATGGAGATAAAATCTTAGCCACTGAAACAATACCTTCAACTTCCAGTTCACCCTTGGAATGTCCACCATTGGTGTAAACGTGATACATTCCTACATCTTCCAATGTTGCCTCATTAATGATTAACCAGTGCTTCTTTCCGTCCTTCTTGAAGCGATATTTTTGGGTATTATCCCTTGATAATTCCTCATCTTCCTTCATCCTGGAATGAAGAGGATTAGAAAGGGTCAAATGAGAAACTGTGAACAATAGGTCCTGCTATCTGGGTGTTTAATAATCACACATATTTATTGCTATTGACTGCAATGTTTTGTTGCACGACTGTGTTATTTCAATGGATGTTGAACAAGAGTAGCATAATGGTAGAAGTGTGCAGGTGGAGCTGGTTGCACTGACCATTTAACATGGGCACCTTCTTCTGACACCTCCACCTCAAACTCCACCCTTTCTCCAACCACTACATGGTAGTCATCCAGCAGCTTGATAATGGTCACAGGAGGTTCTTCAGAGAAAGATTTGACAAAAGAGGCATATGTCAGTTCTACAAAGCATTCAGACTGAGAGATAGCATGCTAATAATTGTGTGTGGCTCAGTTGGTTGGGCCTCTGTGCTTGTAATGAGAAGGTTGCTGGTGTGGTCCTTGGCAGAACAGTTGTTGGATCCCTGAGCATGAGCAAGGCCTTTAACTTCATGAAATGCTCCAGGGATGCTGGATAAATAGCGTGACCCTGTACTCAGACCACAAGCTTTGCTCTCAACTGTATATATGTGTGTGTATACCTCAAAGAACAGCATGATGGGACACGTGAAAAGAAGCATTCCAGTGTATTTGTTCAAATGGAAAATAAAGCCTTATTTCAATGGTAAACTCTTGTTGCTTTTATTAATAAGTGACTTCACACCACAGTGGTCATTTTTAAATGAGACATAATCCATACTGAAATGTTGAGACCAATACTTATCTCTGAGAAAATATAGTTAACACAAAATTAGAGATGTGCTTGTTTTTTCCCCTCTGATTCTTTGTTTCTTTCTTTCTTTTTACTCCTTATTTGATCAACTTTCGGTTGAGTGGGAAGCACATATTACTTTGTGGTCTTGGCCCACAAGTGATAATCTGTGCTTGCTTGTTTTTTATTTGCTTGTACTTGCTGTAGTGTTAAATAAAGCCAGTGACTGCTCTGCATGCCATTTGCAGAAGCAGATTGGTTTCCATTAGTTGAAAGCAGCACCAAAGAAACATTGCTCACAACTGGATTCAGCAAGAAACTGGAATTTGGGAAATTCTTAATAAACTATTTATGTCAATAAGCACTCCATACTGCTGTCTAAGGCCTAAAATGTTGCATGAGCATTTCATGTGTGGATTATTTACATCCATACTGACATTCCTCATGACTGTAGAAGGGATTTTGCTTTTTCATAATTTACTGTCATGTATTGAAGTTCTTAAAGTACAGTGCATTGCCTAGAAATAAATTCCTAGCAAACAGTCTGTGCACACTTGCGTTTCATTGGAATCTCAGTGATTGTGGAACGTGTCTAACTGTGCCAATGAATGAAAATGTGATTGTATAATACTCTAGATTAAGAGTTTAAATCTGAAACCATTTTTTCAGTTGAAGTACACAGTGTGCTTGATTGAAACCCACTCTGGGTTTCAAATTCAAAAAATGTAATTGTTCTATGCATATTTTAGCTATCTTACCTACCATATATATACTGTATATATTACTGTCTATATAAGCCTTTTCTATTTTCTTTTCAGACATATTTTCTTAAAAATGGCTGTGGAGTAAAAAATGATTGACTGGGAAACACTGATTTAGTGTAATTACCCTTAACAAAGACCTCTGTGAAGCACTTGTCCTCCCCGATGACACACTCATAAGCGGCATCGTCTGCAAGGCTACACTTGTTGATGATGAGTGTTCTTTTGTTCCCCACACTTTCAAACACATATCTGATGACCAGAAAAGGGACAAACCAAATAAGAAGATACAGAAGTACACGCAAGCGAAATGTGAAAAGTGTTATCAGCACAGATGTAGCCAGCAAACCCTGCAGCACTGGTATATTCCAACCCTTCATCCCATACTTGGCTGACGGTTTGATCTCCTGTCCATTCTTTAGCCACTTGACTTGCGCGTTTGGGTCGACCACTTCCACTTCCAGAACAATCGTCTTGTCCTTATCCACTGAATATGCAGGTTCCAGACTTTTCAGGAAGGCTGTAAATTAGAGTAGGGATGAGTCAGCATTGTGAAATATTTGAATATTGAGAATGCGCATAAAAATATATATCTCAAAATCGAATACTGAATAAGTCCCCTGTAAAAAAATGTTATAAACATACTTTTCATTTATAGTATACTTTTTTGACCCAGCTTAAGATGCTAAAAACATTTTGGCCACATACTATTTATAAATTAATAATATAAATGTATAAATAGTATGTGGCCAATATGCCATAATATTCATATTATGTATTATAATATTTATTGCGACAATTTCAAATATTGCATTGTGAATTTTTCCAATATCATTCAGCCCTTGTTCCATGGCTAATTTTTATCCTTTAAGTTATCCTCCTGCAATAAAAAGGGATGTCTCATTTAGTATGAAAATAATTTTATGAAGCTGCACATAAGCCAGGAGATATTATTAGAATTATGTTGTTAAAAATAACGAAATCACTATTCCCTGTGACTTCCCAATGCACAGGCTATTAAATGTTATCGCATGCTACTGCACTTGAGCTGTTTCTACAGGTTAATTTAATTACAGATTCAGTTGAATTAGTTCAAGCCACTTTTCAAGGTTTTTGGTTATCCTTTTGCAGCAATAAATAATATCTCTTTTTGAATGGAAAGAAATTAATTTTGATCCATACTCCATAACCATTTCCTCGTGTGCGTGGTGAGGGTGGGATCGGGCCAGAGTTACTAGAATATTATTTGAATAATTATGGGGAAAAGGGTGGCATGGTGGTGTGGTGGTTAGCACTGTCGCCCCACACCTCTGGGACCGGGGTTTGAATCCTGCCTAGTTCCATGTGTGTGGAGTTTGCATGTTCTACCTGTGCCATTGTGGGGTTTCTTCCGGGTACTCTGGTTTCCCCCCACAGTCCAAAGACATGCTGAGGCTGATTGGCATTGCTCGATTGTCTATAGGTGTGTGAGTGTGCCCAGCAATGGCCTGGCCCCCCATCCTGGGTTGTTCCCCGCCTCATGCCCATAGCTTCTGGGATAGGCTCCGGACCCCCCGTGACCCTGTTCGGATAAACGGGTTGGAAAATGGATGGATAATTATGGGGAAATTCTGATTAGTAATTCTGTCTGCAGTGGCCATCCTAGTACAGACATCAACTTGGAAAACTGTTAACAGAGATGTTTTTTAATAGGTGGTACTGTTGTTTTATGAAAAATTATGCACTTTATGTCATGACTTCATTGATGAGCCCCAAAGTTCTCCAATTCCGGTCCTGGCCAAAATCCAGCACAGTTTGCAGATTCCCTGCTCAAACTCACCTACTAATTAGCTGATTAAGGTGTGTTTAAGCTGGGGAATCTGGAAACTGTATTGGATTCTGGTCCCGCAGGCCCGGAATTGGGGAATCTTTCTCAATTACAAACCAAACTGAATGACGCCTGTTACGGGCTTGCCCGTCACTGCCCCCTGTTGGGCTGTTTCTCTGTGTCTTTTTGTGTTGTAGGGTGGAGCATTGGCATAGGTGAAGCTAGTCATCTAACTCATCTGTGCATATACGGTTCTACCTGGGGTTTAAGGTTCCCTCTCTCCGGTTTTTAGCACGCGTCAATTATTATTGTGTTGGATATTAATACCATTTCTTGGTAAATTTTATCCACATTTGGTTTCCCTTTATATTGCCAAGCCAAAACGAGCCATGGTTGGGTAATATATTGGGGGCTCATCCGGGATCAGCATTGGTAGTTTTTTTTCTAGCTTTATGCTTATTTGGGTTAATGAATATATTGCTGGGATTTGTGAATGGGTAGGCAGTTTTAGGACGTAACCAGTTGCTTTACGAGAGTGTGGTTTTTGGATTGGACCCATTGTTGTGCGTGAGTGCAGCTTTTTCCCTAGGTATAGAGGTAACACTTTTGGGGAAATGTACGTGGGTATTCTCTTCTGAAAATGAACCATGGTTTTACTATGGTTTTTTGGGTAACCATGAGTTTATGACTATGGTTTTATCATGGTTTCACTGCAGTTACCATTGAGTGCTATAGATAAATCATAGTAGTACCACAGTTACCATGAAGTGCTCTAAGTAAACCATGGTAAGACTATGGGTAGGAGCTTAGTAATCATAATTATCATGAAGTACTATAGTAAAACCATGGTTACTCTAAAAGACTCATACCCAAAACCCAAAAAACCATAGGAAACCATAGTGAATTTCCGTAAGGGTTGTTTGGTCAGTTTTGGAGCTGGAGGGGTGGAAACCAGCTTGGGATTGACCAGGCTGTTTACAGTATGAGCAACCTAAAATGGGCAAGTGTGGTTTGGCATTGTTTGCAAGACCTATTAGTTTTGGTTGATTTTTGTTTCCCCCATGTTAGATTGTAGGCCGCTGCAGCCAGGTGCTATGCACTGGGCTGAGGGCACAGCCGTGGTTGTTGGCTTGAGGGGCATATGCCTGGATAGTTCGCTTCCAGCGGTATGGTGTAATACAGATCTCAGTTCTTGGGGACAGCAAGAAGACGTAAGTTGTAGTTTATTTAGGGTACGTGGGTACGAGGAAGATGCAGGGAGCTCCTGATTATTTGTTTTGCTTCGCATTCAATTCCATTTCAGCAACATGGTTTAAACTTTTAATTGCTTGGTTGCTGTAGAGAAATCATAATTTGTTGGTTCAGGTTTAGAGTTAACACGCCCAGCTGGTTGTTGTATAGTCTACTATCAAAGTCGAGAATCTTTTGGCTGCTCCTTCAGAGGGACTTTTTGAGTGCCTCACGAAAGATAATATTCGTAGAGTGGCAGAGCATTATAAAATTGACATGCCATTAGGCAAAAGCTGTAAACTACAAGAACTGAGAGATTTTTTGAAACCGCAGCTTATGGAAAGAGAGACTATGTTTATTGCAGAGGAAGAGTTTAAGGCAATGTCGACTCCTAATACAGTAACTCCAGTTCAGGTGTCTGGTGAGAGCCCATATTCTAGCAAGGGTCTGACTTTTGTGCAGCGCAAAGAAACTTTTCCAGCAGAAGCAGTGGAAATTTGAGCTGGAATGCGAATTGAAAGTAAAAGAGCAAGCATGTAATATAGATTGGGAGAAAATGCGGCTAGCTCATGAATTGGGGGAGAAAAAAACTGGCTCATGAAGCAGAGTGGTTGCGTCTGATTGCTCAGGGTAAGCTTAGTGTTACCGATCAATCTGGTAATGAAGTTCATTTGTTAGGAAGTAACATAGCTCAAATGACTAAATTTTTACCTAGATTTAATGAATAAGACTCTGGTGTTTTTTTTCTCTCTGTGAGAGCATAGCAGATGATAGAGGTTGGAATTATTCAGAAAAGACTCTGCTTTTGCAAAGTGTTCTGGTCGGCAAAGCTCAGGAGGCTCATATATCTATCAGGGTCAGAGAGGAAAAGATATCAATCTGTTAAAAAAGCTGTCCTGAAGGCGTATGAGTTGGTGGGCGAGGCCTACCGACAGCAGTTTAGGAATTGTCGTAAGGGTGATAAGCAGGCTCATGTTGAGGTGGTAAGAGAAAGAAGAACACTCACTTTCACCATTGGTTGGCGGCAGAGGTTGTGAGCGAGTTTGACGCTTTGTGTGATTTGATTGTCTTGGAGCAGTTTAAAAGTATTGTTCCAGATTATATAGCTGTGTTTATTAATGAACATAAAGTTAAAATTCCAGCAGATGCCGCTGTTTTAGCAGATGAGTTTGTGTTGACTCACAAGTCTGTGAGTAGAGAGTTTTTTCCAGTGGTTATGGCCATAAGTCACACCAAGGAAGGTTTTCTGCTGACACTAGGCCTCAGTTCAAACTGTCATTATTGGTTTGATTGTGGGCATTGGAAAGATGAATGTCCTGTATTACACCTAAAGGATGGATCCGGTAAGAGAAATGGCTCTGTAACATTGGCCAATGTTTCTCAGTCTGGCCAAACTGTTACATCAGTTGCTTTTAGAACTGATGAGGCTAAGCCAACTGGGTGTGTAGCTCCAGTTGGTCAGTCCATGAAGTGTTCTGTGCCAGATGTGATGCCTGAGAAAAATGCCCCTAGTCAGGTTATGGAGGTTGAGCGGGATTATGCTCCATTCATTACTGAGGGCTTAGTGTCTTTGGTTAGCAGTTTGGATAAGGTGGCGGTGAAGATTCTTCGTGAGACAGGGGCATCAGAATCGTTTATTCTGGAGTCTCTTTTCCCTGGTGTTAGCTGCTGTCTTTCTGCTGCTCTCACCATTGCTCGACGTGGGCTCTGCCGCCTTCATCTTCTTGAGGCGTGACAGCATGCCCCGGAGATCTGTAATACCATACTGGAAGGCGATCTTCTCGTATTCACTGGGGTGCGCTTTTTTCAGAAGGGCCCAAACATCGATTTCCTCTTTCACCACTTCCTTCTTCTTCCTACGAGGGGGAGTAAATTGAGAGGGAAAGAGATTAACTATAATTATCCAGGAAAAAACCTCACATCTTTCACATGTTTCCCAATCCAGGCCTCAGGGACCCTTCCTTCCAGCTTCTGGTATGTGGACTTTCTGGCAGGGAGCTAGGAGGGAGCAAAAATATGGACTGCCTGGCATTCCCTGAGGACTGGGTTTTGAATCGCTGATCTAGAACACTGAAAGTCAAACTGTGGGTAACAATAAAAGGATAATATGAGTCAGTTTTGGAAAATTACACAGTCAAATATACAAAAATAGCACACCAGACTTAAAATCTTTTTGGTAGCTCTTTTAGCTAATATGCACTTATGTATTATTTGAGCATAACTCAGCATCATCTTCACTGTAATGGAAAGCAATCTTCCAATATGGCAGAGGGATATCAGGTTTATTTATTGAAACGTGCCAGCTATTATGATTGTCTAAGACAAAGTAGCACTTTGTACACAACACTTGGTGTCATTCATTTTGTCCATTTGTAGTGCTCTGCTGCATGTACCATGGAAACAGCTTTCAAATGACTGGCTGCAGCACTTTTCCTGATTTGTTATGACTTTGCATTTGAACTCTAAGACTATAAAGGCTTGATCCTTCAATAAAAGTTCCACATTTAGTAAGCGCTTACCATATATAACTGAATCAGGTATCTCTTACCTTTTGGTAGCTTTCAGGAGGGCACTGAAATCCAGTTCACCTTCATCTTCCCCTGCATCCCTGGAGAAACAAGATCATAGTGTTGGCAAAGAAATTTATGTGATGTAGAAAAGTTCAGTGTCAAGACTTGAGGAACGAATGACTTGACAACAGGTGTTGTGGTGAAACAAAGGGGAGTTTATTGAACTCACAGATTGTAAACTGGCAGTAAGATTATGAGCGATCAAAATGGGAGCAAGGAAGGACACAGGCAACGCGAGTGGTATGACAAGACAAACAGGCACTTAAATACAAGGACTTACAAGGAGTAACTAGGACCAGATGTGGCACATCAGGCCCATATTAGGGTGGAGACAGGAGGGTCAGGAGTGCAGGATGTGACATTCAGAGTGTGTAGATGACTTGCACATACCTAGGTAAATGTGTTTACATAAAGATACACATATACTTACGCTCTTTTAAATGCTTCAAGAATGTTTGTTTTTGCCTCCTGTTGTGCAGCTGAAAAAGAAAAATATACATAAAATATATGTATGTAAGCATATTTGTGATGCTCAAATTTTTATGGACATTTCCCTGATAGGTATAACATTCCACTAATCCTCTTTTGTACCAATAATTTTAGTTATGTTTCTTCAAGTGGACCCTTCTATTAAAGCCACAGAGTAATTTTTAATTTCAGGTTACTGCACCCGCTACACGACGAGACACCTCGGGATCCTTGTTGGCAACCCCCCAGGCCAACATGCAGTCCAATCCCACCCTCTGGAAATGTGTATCTATCTGCTGCAGCCAGGTGTTATGTGGGCGTCCGCTTGACCTGACCCAGCTGCTCGAGTCTTCAGTAATGAGGATCATGTGAGCCAGATTACACTTAAGGTGCCACATGGCTAAACTGCTGTAGATGTACCTCATTTGGGACTCAGCAACCACTCCTTCAACACAAAGTCAGACCAGTGGTACCTAAGGATTCTCCCAAGAGACATAGCACCAAAGTCTTTTGTCTCAAGTCACTGGATAGTGTATACAGTATGTCTTGCAGACATACAGCAAAAAAGGGAGCACCAGGACTCTACAGACTTGGACCTTCATCCTCTTACAAAGTTATCAGATTTCCAGTAATGTCATGACACCCCACCCTACCATGTTCTCCCAATCCGTGTGCTGACTTCATTGGAAGAGTCACCAGAGACATTAATGTTGCTTCCAAGGTAAGTAAACCTCTCGACGCGGCCAACATTCTCCCTGCACACAGATAAACTCCTGATGGCTGTGCCCGAGAGGTCATTAAAGGTCTGCATCTTGGTTTTTATCCAGAACACTTGCAAGAACACACTCTGAGACTCCTCACTCAGTCTCAGTCAAGAGCTGCCATTCAAAGCCTCCACTGACTCCGGGAAGATCCATCGTACCACCCAGGCCAGAGGATCAGCTTGAAACAGCTGCTCAAAGTAGCTGGCTCAGTGGGTCACAACTGCAGTGTCATCCATAAGGACCGTTGCATCATCCACCCTGACTACAACTGTCCGAAGAACAGAGTTGGATGTGCGCAATGCTTAAATTCCTCTGTAAGCAAGATGTGGGTTGTTATACCATAGATTGTGTCACTTGCTCACAGATCCTTCTAACTAACGTGTGTTTGTCTGCCCTCAGAGCCCATGCGGCCGTCCTTCTCAGTTCTCAGTAGAGACTGGAATTGCCATCAAACCCTGTGCTGGCACTCCTCTCAATAAAATCCATGGTGCCCTGCAAGATGAGACACCAGAAACACTAATAACACAACCCTCAGCAACCTTCAGGGTCTTACACCCAAGTCAGCAAGTTCCTCACACAAACAGCCTGATCTTGAGGTCTGGCCATGTCCGGTTTAATTCTCCTAGTAGGTGGTAGCAACAACAAGTCAGTGGTCAGAATTCACAAACTGGGCACTTCTGAAGACCCTACAGTTCTGTAGGAGTCTCCAGCATCTGCCCACATAAATATTGAATTACCTAAATGGATACAGTGTTCCCTACATGGATACAGCATTACCTTAATGGATACAGAGTTACCTACACATGTATAGCATTATCTATATTGATGCAGCATTACCTACACAGATACAGAGTTACATACACAGATTCAGCATTACTACAGGAATACGGCGTTACCTACATGGATACAGCATTACCAACATAGAAATGGAGTTACCAAATAGATACGTTATATACCTACGCAGATACAGCTTTACCTGTACAGACTTACATACACAGGTACAGTGTTACTTACATGAATACAAAGTTCCTACTTGGATTCAACATTGCTTATGCGAATACAGAGTAACCTACACGGATATGGAGTTACCAGCAAGGATTCAGCATTACCTACATAGATATGGAGTTACCAACAAGGATTCAGCATTACCTACATCCATAAGGAGTTACCAGCAAGGATTCAGCATTACCTACATCGATATGGTGTTACCAGCAAGGATTCAGCATTACCTACATCAATATGGAGTTACCAGCAAGGATTCAGCATTACCTATACCGATATGGAGTTACTGGCAAGGCTTCAGTATTGCCTACATCAATATGGAGTTACCAGCAAGGATTCAACATTACCTATATCAATATGGAGTTACCGGCAAGGATTCAGTATTGCCTACATCAATATGGAGTTACCAGCAAGGATTCAGCATTACCTATACCGATATGGAGTTACCGGCAAGGCTTCAGTATTGCCTACATCAATATGGAGTTACCAGCAAGGATTCAACATTACCTATATCAATATGGAGTTACCGGCAAGGATTCAGTATTGCCTACATCAATATGGAGTTACCAGCAAGGATTCAGCATTACCTATACCGATATGGAGTTACCGGCAAGGCTTCAGTATTGCCTACATCAATATGGAGTTACCAGCAAGGATTCAACATTACCTATATCGATATGGAGTTACCAGCAAGAATTCAGCATTACCTACATCGATATGGAGTTATCAGCAAGGATTCACCATTACCTACACGGATCCCAAGTTACCTACACAGATACATTCTGACCATCAGCCATCTTTTAGATGCTTAGGTCCAAGATAAGGAACATGGGGGAACCAGTAGTCTATACCAGGCAGCATTGGGCCGGCTTGGTGCACATTCAGGTCCAAGAAAGAGGATGAGTTAATGTTCTCATCTCTCAATTGAGACTCATTTACATTTTGAAGGCACACGTCATCATTAGCACACCCTACCACTCATGTACATGAGCACACACATAAACAAGGCTGCTCATTTTATCTTGTAACTTTGTGTTGAATTTGAAATGGTCATTTGAACACATTTTCCTCTATCTTTTCTTTGTAGATAAAATTTATGGTCAGTTTTCACACAGTAGAAATAATTATATGGCACCATCGCAAATGCAACGTCCTCCTCTGCTCTGCTCAAAATAACACAGAAATTAGCTTATTTTGCTCAAAATTCATGTAAATGAAATTTTAAAAAGACTTGTGATGCTAACTAGGAAGGATGCTACAACAATATAGCAGAAGAACAGCAGCAGGTGGTAAAACATGTTTTACAATTGCTTTAATCAGCCTTCTAATTTTAGGCATGAACATCAAAAATGGAAATATGTAAGAGACAGAATTTGAGGGTTTGTCTGTATTCAACATTTGACTGTTTTTAAGCACAGTAAATGATTCATCTGCAACTGCTTGTCCTATTCAGGGTTGTGGGGGGTCCAGAGCCTATGGGCACAAGGCAGGGCACAAACACACATCATTCATTCATACAAGCACACCTACAGGCAGCCTGGTAACTCCAGTTAACCTTGGCATGTTTTTGGACTGGGGTGGGGGGAGACACACATGGAACTCTGGGGGTACAGTAAATTGAACCCATGTCCCAGAGATTTGAAGCAATAGTACTAACCACTGCATCACCATGGCACCCCCCAGTAAACCATACAATTATTAACATGATTACTCGTCTTAATGACTCAATAATTGCAATATTGCCTGCTTTCTTAGTTATTATTTTTACTCTCGAAAACCCACCCTAGCTGATTATCCATGATAATGAACTTCTTTGACATGTTTAATCTTTCACAGAGTATGACGTCACTTTCTAAGCAAAATGATCTTACCTTCAACACTGATCTCAAATATACTGCTATCGCACTTGTCTTTGGCACTGATCTCACACCTGTAACCACCAGCATCTCCAGCGACCACTTTGATGATCTTCATCTCATATGTGTAGACCTGAGGGGAGCAGAAGCTTTACAGCAGTTTTCCTCCCAATGCACAGACAGTAACTCAACGTAATGACGTCTCTATTAAACCGTATTGTGAGAACAGGACGTTGTAAATGTCATATAACTTCTGTTTAATGACCTACTTCCCAGTGAAGCGGCTTGTGATGGAAAGCCATGCATGCTCCAGACCAGGGTTAATTGCAGAATCATATTGAATATTAATTTCCAAAATGTCATTTATGTAGCTCAGTTTACATGTTATTGCTGTTTATAAAATGTAGCTGGAATTCTGAGAAGAATATTCAGTAACACAGTCTCTGAATGTCATGTCTTTAAAAACCTTTATGAAGTGAAGTGAAGGCAATTAAGTTGACACACCACAGCACACACTGCACTCATAACGTATTATAAACATGGCTATAAATATATTTCAATAAATATGAAAGGGCATAACACATAAATGCTTTATGAAGCTGTCATTTTGTCATTTATATTGCACTATAGATACTTTCTTAATGCAGTACAAAGCATCCTTAATTCTTATACCGACCATTGTAATTCATTATGAAGGTATCTATAATTCATTATAGATAATGGCTTTAAGTAAAGTGTTACTGAATACTCCTGGAATATTTCAAATGATCTGCAGACCGGTATGACAAGCATCCCCATCCCCACATCCACTGTGTTCCTTGGGCAGTGATCAGTTGAGGAACATTGTCCCAGGTCTGAGCTACATTGATTGCTTGTGGTGCATGAGATCTGGGTCGCCATGTCGAGCTGAAAAATCGTCTGTCATGTGACATGGCATCTGACTGGTTTCTGCGCCTTTAACCCCTATCCCGTGTTTGGGGTCAATCTGACCCCAGAGCATCATTAAACGGTAGGCAAATTTCACATGGGGAAATTATCATGGGAAAAGGGTTAAGTGTGGCCAGACCTTGGTGTTCCTATCGTAGGTCTCCTTGAACTGCAGGTGCTTGCCGGCCTTGCTGCCGAGGTCCATCCACTTCCCCTTCATCCACTTCAGCACAGGCTTCCTCTGCAGGCTGGAGGAGTCCACCTTTGCCGTGAACGTGATGTCGCTCCCTGGCAGGACAGCCGCTTGTTAATGGCTCATGCAAAGTACAGCCCATCCAGCAATGACTGATTAGAAAGACAAATACTAGGATGGCAATTGATTGGGACTGGTTACTGACCTACAACGGCGCAAACTGACTCTGGCTTCTGCAGAAAAATTCCAGACAGTTCTGTTGCCTCCTGGGCAGGTGCTGCAGGAGAAGAGCGAGGCCCTGCGGTGTTACTCACTATGACGGCATTATTAGGAAAGAGAGGCCCGACTTCCACTGCCGCCTACGTCTGCAAGAACTATATTCTTCCATATTGAGCTAAAAATATGAAGTACAGGAATGAATGTATGTCGCCAGATCCTTGAATATAGAATGTAACATAATGGGTTCAGTTTCCCATATCCTAATTAGATACCATTTGGTCACTTCAGGTGGTGCAAAATACCTTCACAGTAACAAAAAGGCACTCTGCCAAAACTGAAACAGGAGCGCATATAATAGTAAAAGAAAAACACTATTATGTACCTCCAGTACCACTCAGTCATGATTCAGTAGATCTTACAATAATGTGTTTATTTCATACTTACCCTTTCTTTCATTTCTGATCGCAGTCAAATTGGTGAAAAGACTTCATAATTCAGGGATTTGGGCAGAATTATAGCTCATTTTACCAGGGCTGGCCATTTAGTGCACCCTGAGGCATAAGGGCATAGTATTTACACGTCTAACATTTTTATCAGGTGAGAGGCCAGAAAAGCTTTTCTTTGGTTCAGTAACTGATTCTAGTGCCAAGTGCAACAAAAAATGAACATGAAAACTGGGGCAGCACGCAGCTGAGCGGGTTAGGGATCTGAGCCGGTGTCCTGAAGGTTCCGAGGCTGACAGAACAATCTTATCACCGTAGGCAGGGCCCTGAAACACGAGGCTGTTCACCGGAGCTGCCCCGAGGAAACTTGCTGAGCTTAGCTGTCATATCGCTGATGCCACTTTGCAAGAATGCATCAGCTAAATGGATGCAGCTGAGAGTTTTATCACTCATTTAAAAAAATCTAAAGAATAGTTATTTCAGTAATAGACAATTATGTGTATTGACTTTAGAATTAAAAAAGTTCCCTGTGGGCCTGTTTATTTTAAGGTGATGCTGTAGTGAGCTTGCTAGTGAGTAACCTGACCTAATTACGTCTCCACTACCCTTCTGCCGTTCCTGCTCATTAGTTGACACTTTAAGTTTTGTAATAATGTTTTTTTTTTCCCATGTAGGCTGTAGCCACAGTGCTAATGTATATCTTCTGTAGAATTGCAATTCATACCCCAAACACATGCTGCACAGATACGCACACCAATTCAGACACAGCTAAGTGTGTGTGCATAACAATCCCTATGCACAGAGGCCTATGCTTTTAGTCACTGCATGTTTCTGATATGTGTAACGATGCAGTGCACAGTAGGTAGATTGCAGCGAGGGGCTCACAGATATAAACAGGATTGCAGATGCATGCATGCGCATGTCCTTCTGAGCAGGCCTGCAGAAACTGCTTATAGATGCAGTGCAGTGGCAGGCATGATGATTCAGACATTTTTTGTCAGTTTGTGTGACTCTGGAGGACAAGCAGCCTTCAGGAAGATGCACACAAATGGCCTATCTGTGGTGGGGAAGATAGGCTCATGCATTAATGGTCCCCCAGCTGAAAGGTCACACAGAGTTCAATCCCAAAGCATGACCTGAAACTGTGCAAGCTCATAACCTCCCATCATTACAGCTCTCTCCCATACTCTGGTGATTCCAGGCCTACGCATTATCCCCATACAGTGGCTCTGCCCAATAACATAGATTTCTTTAGAGTTACAGAAGATGACTCATGGCCTCTGACTATAGGGTTGCAACCAGTGCGGACCATTGGATCTTTGGGCTCCCACAGTGTCAGGCTAGAAGTTGAGGTAAATAACAGACGAGGAGCAGACTGTGAAGCTCACTTTGGACTACTTTCACATACAAGTCCCTCACATGCTGTCTTACACGGCTACTGCATATTGTTCTTGTTTAATTAGAGTGACCAGATAATCCCTGTGAGGAAGGACACTAAAAGGCTCCTGTGCTTGGCTAAATACTTGGCTAAGTTCTTCTTGTACTTTGACTGGTTTGTTTTCTTAATTGAAAGATTCATCAGCTGTTTCACATTAACATTAGTGACACACGTATGATATAGGAGACTGACCAATCAGCACGCAGCAAGAACTCAGTGCTTAAGTGAAATCCAGGTCCTATTAATTAAAATGGTAGTTTACGAATCCTGTCCTAACTCAAAGTGTACCAGGACATGGATTATTGGGATGTCTTATCATCTTCAGACAATGAACGGAACCTGCTTTTAGGACTGGAGTGGATACAGTACAAATGCAGTCATAAAAAAGACATGCTGGTAAAAAAACACATAAATATTATGTATAAGTGTTACACAAATCGAAAAGAATTTACATTTATGTCAAGATACAGATATTTTCTTTTGAGTATGTCCCAAGGTAAGCCAGTGCACAGGCGTCAAAATTAGGTCTATAAATGCAATTAAAAACTTAATCACTCAGTGTTAATAAAACCTTATGGGATACCTCAGCAAATTGCAATATGTGTAGAAGTTAAATATCACAGCGTTTGATGAAATCACATATGAAAGCATAAATGTAAAAAAAACAGGCTGCACACAGCCTTTGGCAGTGTAAAATTATAACATATAGGACAGATTCAAAGTACACAAACATCACTGTATGTGGACTCACAAGACACAGAGACACAGAAACACTGCAAAATACAGACAGACACCAATGCCCCCTCTCATCTTACTTACCATCACCTTCTGGTGCATTTTCTGGAAAAGAAAGCAAATAATAATGATTGCTCAAAATGCATTGTGAAGATAATGTTGCAACCTTAATAATAAGTTTAATCTTCAGTGCATATTCATACTTTCTCTCTTCATAACCACTCACTTAAATAATTAATATTTTGTTGCATAACACCTGGCACACCCCGTGAACAGAGATCATTAAGGCTGGTTCACAGTCCCTGTGTTAATCAAGTGCATGTCTTTGGGTGGTGGTGGAAGAATGTGTGAAGGAGTTCATACCTTCCGTGGCCACACACGCAGAAAGCCATGACCCTGGGAGCATAGCCTTACTGAGGGCCATCTCACGCAAGTACAGTAATGGACCACTGCAGTCCACAGAGATGACTATTCATCATGCACTATGCAAATATGTGCAATTGCCTATGACAGATTGTCTCTTGTCACCCCTGCACTTTATATTGTTATTGTTACAAAGTCTGTATATAGTTTATTTCAACCATGATTTTTGCTTCTGTACATTGCTTAACTTTTTGCATTTATTGCCTACTTCGTATTCTTGATCACGTCGGCTTTGAAAATCGCTACTATAATGTCGTTGTGTGGAACACAATGACAATAAAACCTCTGAATATGATTCTTCGAATCTGGAGTCTGAGCCACTAAGCTACTCTATTGTTCCAGAAAGGATTGGAAATGAGGGTATGTAGTACAGACAGATGAATGCAAACCTAGTATTTAGCCTCTTTAAAATGTAATTGTTCATATAATACCCCAAATCGGCAATGTTTTGCTAAGAGAGTTATTGCACTTATTAGCCAAATTTCGAGAATTGGTAGCTGTGGTTACTTGTCAATGTCTGCTTGATTTAATGTGTTATACACATCTAAAAACTCGATGCACTCGTAACACCCTGCACAGCATTTTCCTTTGGACGATTGCAGGGTTTGATTGTTGAGCTATTCATCCACTATATTTTCCTTCAGTATATTTACTCAGATGTTTCTATGTTTATCAAGAAAAGGAAACAGGAAACACTTTCTATTGTCACCTTCAACATCTTGCTTTTACCACAGCATGGTATTTTAAGTACATTTCACTCGATTGTTCGAGTAAAATGTAAGGGTTAGTAAATGCAGCAGAAATGGTGATTGTGGACACAAGGAACTGAATATGAATTTTAAAAATAACAATTTAGCAACCAGGTTATTTAATTGTTCATTTAGATCTTTGTAAATTAAAAAAATTGCTAAATTTAAGGTATTTGGAAGTGTCCTCCCTTACAATAAAAGCATCAGTTTCTCCCTCAATCCTTGAATTCTGTCTTGAGCACACAGAACCAGACCCTTGCAGGACAGGGTGCTCACACATATGTATGTGCTGATGTCAGCTTGCAGGAAGCATGTTCATGACGAACACTGAACATCTACCCATCCATCCATTTTTGGAAACTGCTTGTCCTATTCAGGGTCACGGGGGGTGGGTGGGGTACTCCAGAGCCAACAGGCTCAACCCAGGGAACAACCCAGGATGGGGCGCCAGCCCATCGCAGGGCACACTCACACACCACTCCCTCACACACCAGTCACTTACACAGGCACATCTACGGGCAATGTGGTAAATCCAATTAGCCTCAGCATGTTTTTGGACTTTGGGGAGAACCTGGAGTATAGGGAGGAAACCCCATGACGTCACAAACATACAGACTCCACACGGAAACCTGGCAGAGAGATGAACCCTGGTTTGAGAGGTGTGAGGCAACAATGCCAACCACTGCAGAACCGCAGTGACATCGCGTTCACGGCAAACCTAATCTTTAAATGATTCTGAGACTCTTCACTACACCTACTTCGAGAATATTAAAAATCAAGGACTATCCCTGCCCCACAATTATTTTTGATTTCTGTAATAACAGCTAAATAAACAAAATATCTTCACAAGGACATTGCTGAGGATCACAATTCAGATACAGGCAGATTTATTTCGGTGAAATGGTGGCTTTATAATACTGTTATTTATATGGCTTTATATTAATATTTCGTAGCCGTGTGTGTGTGTCTGTGCTGAGATGTACTTATGTGCCCTGCAAGGCTTCTGTTGCTTGTAATAAAGAGATCAATGGAAACGGAAGGTGAAGTAAAGTTAAAGAAGCGAGACGCACCTGACTGCTTGGTGGCACAATGCAATACAGTAGGGAGAGGGAGCGAAATTTAGCACCGTCTGGATGTTTCACGGCGGGGGACGGGGAAACCACATGGCATGCGCTCAGGACATTGCTGTCCTGAAGCCCTGACGCGGGCCTCCGAAACTGATGCAGTCAGCTGTGAAATTTTGTTGATACCAAGGAATCTGCGTCCAGATGAATTCAGCTTGGCTGGCACACTTACGCCTTTCACGGATTTACACTTACTGTATGTAGGAGCACTTGGGAGAGGAGTGCGGCTGATTTGCCATGCTAAGATTGTGGGGCATTTTGCGATGGTTAAAATTCCAGAATCAAAGCTTGAAGGTATGAGATTAATAAACACTTCTTGTAAACCAGTAATAAACTAATTAGTATTAATTAAACAGCAAGAAAAAAACATGATATATGAATAGCCTGCATTTAAAAATAATGTAATCTGTGGATAACTATTGTTAAATATGTTATTCAGCGTTATTATTAAAATCAACATATGAATAGGACTGTTTCAAAATCAGGTTGTTTAGAAATTTTAAATAACCTTTAAAACACATGTAAGGTAGCTGTGCAATTGTGACAAAGCTTGTAAATGAAAACCCAAGTTCCTGTCATTGCAAATAGCAGAAAAGCCGCCGCCCAAATGTCAGTGCTGACTTTGCAGTCAAAGATAAGGGCAGGAGGGCAGGGCCTTAGCTGGCATCCTATCAGTATCCTGCACAAGGTCATAAGACACCGTTCTTAGACTCTTATTTATATTTAGTGACCTAATGACACCTCTTATTATGAGGAGCTTTTCAGCTAGCTTTAAAATTTTCAGGGAATCCTAAGCCCTTGGTTGTCATGAACATCACCAAAGAGCCTGTATAATTGAACACGTTAAACGCCTCTTTTTAAATTTGGTATTCATCACGAGGTCCTACTCTGCATCCTCCAATTCGGTGCCATAAGAACTTTTGCAGGAGACCCCAGTGACCCTGCGGTTTATTCATGAGGGCTCAAGGACTATCTATGAGTAAAGTGATAATCCGCTGCGATTGGATCATATTCCATGCTGTCCCACTTCTGTCAAGTTATGATTATCTACAAATATCTTTTTTCGTATGTAAGAAACTCTGCCTTATGCCCGGAGGTTGTATTAAACTCCCCTTTAGTCTTCTCTGGAGACTAAAGGATAAAAGAATTCACTGGAAACTCAGGGTAAAGAACCCTAAGAACTTCAGCACATTGAGTCACAGGAGCTAAACCAGGAATATGTATGGCAAGGCACAATGAACTGTATCGTTGTTTTAACCACTTCTCTGGCACGCCAAGTGGTCTTCTCAGTTTTTTCTCTCTCTGTTTTTTGTGGTCAGTTTCTTAAATAGCCTACAGTTCACATGATTGAGCAAATCATGAATGAAAGCCATTAGACACAATAGGTCTATGCATATCATCTGAATTCAGACCAGCAAGTCTATAATTTCAGTGGTGTATTCATTTTGTATTCATTTTCAAATCCACTTTGTCTCAAATGTAAAAACTTTGAGAAAAATAGAAAAAAAAGTTAAATCAACTTTTTTTAGTTTTCCCAAACTTCACAAGACAAATCTTCTGCATCAACCATTATTTATTAAGCTGATTCCCTGCTGCATGGCTACCCAGATGCTGATATCATGAGTGATGTGTTAATTAACAGCCTAGTGTCCAGTTTCAAGATATCGGTGTATATCACCCGTACATTCAGCCTATTGAAAACCAGTCACAAGCAGTGTCAACTGTTTATATTATTCTTGGAAGCAGAACCATGAGTTTCACTTAAATAACTGCAGAACTTATCTAAACAAGTTCAAAGAAATCTATGCTGTTTAACAAAAGCAAACACACAAATTTTTAGACAGAGGTTAAAGTTATTCTTTTTAGAATTCTGGATTTCTTAATTTTCGGATTCTGGATGAAATACATTACTATGTGAATACTTTGCTATACATGCAATGGGGTCATTTAACCATACATTATGTATTTGCATGATTCTGACAGGTCTTGACAGGTGTCTATGGACAAGTAATACTTGGACAGTGATTCCATGGGTGTATTTTGGCAGCACTAGACGGTACGGCTAAGCCTTCCATTAAATCACTTGATGGTTTTACAGTCGTGCTGATAAGATTTACAATGCTAACGTAAAGCAATCCAGGCAGACTTCAAAAACAGTCTAAAAAGGAGATGGATGTTTGGAATGGTAGTGATTGTAAAGATATGATAGTCCTGATACATATAAATTAAATGAAATTCCTGAGATCAAGGCAGTTGTTATTATGACATGAAATTAGTAAGTTAATTAATTATAGTGAAAGAAGACTGATTAAATAAATAGGAGTTAAAACAAGTCTGAAATTTCAGAAGAGACAGAAATGTAACATAGCACAGTGGTGAGGTGCAGATTGTCACCTTGTTATTTCAAATTGTCGAAATGACGATTAAGGTTATGACCGGTAGACATTTCTCCTTGACAGCTACCAGTGTGTAGAGGAAGTCAGGTGGAGAGATGAAGCAAATTGGGCAGAATGCTCAAGGTGACAAGCTGGGCGTTGGAGGTCATGTTTCGTTGTGAAATGTTATTCTCCATATCCAAACTGTGGCTAAAAGTGGAGAGTGCAGGAATGAATTATTACCGTTATTAAATAAGGAAAACAGAGAGACAGGCGATGGACCCGGACTAAATATACTAGCGGGAGCAGAGGTGTTTTTAATTTATTACTGATGGGGATGCATGTGATATTGGAATAAAACCTGATATCCCAGGATATAAAATTACATCAGGCAAGGTGCCTGGATGTGACACCAAGGAAAGATGTGAGGCGAGTGAGAAGGGTCAGAGGGCAAAGGTCAGAGGAGCAGATGGAAGCCAAAAAAGTTCCTGTGAAATAGAAAGCAAGGAAAGGGCAAAGAAGAGAGAAATGAAAGGGAGTTCAGGCTTCCGACAAGTGCTATGAAAATGCGAAGAAGTGAATGGGGAGAGTGAGGTGTTATCATTAGCATTTGAGGCTAGCTCTGACATGTTATTTGCCATACATACATGGAAATAAAATAATGACATAGTGCATACTTTAGTATGCCATGTGTTGAATATATAGGTCCATTTACAATGTTGAGAGAATTTCATTCAGCATTCTTGATGTACAGCAAGACTTTGATCATGCTAATCTTTAGCTTCTTCAGCCATTCCATTTAATTAAAATGAATTGAAAAAACCTGTCTTCTGAAGATGGTTAGAGCATGGCAGCATGACAGAGGCATTGGACCAAGGTCCTGCATGAGTGCTATGTGCCACGTCGAGCTAAGGTTAGTGTGGGCTTGGAGGTCATAGGAGGAACATGGCAGGTGGGTGCAGTGGAAGAGTATGGTAACACGATAGCTAAAAGGGTGAAGTGGAGAAGAGATGTGGCCGTTTAACTGTCAAGGCAACGAGAGGACAAGGGAATTAGCTAGTAATTTTTTATCCAGGCAGTCAGAGAATGACTTTGGTAACCATTAGGCAGTATAAAAACATCCTATAGCAATTTAAAGGAGAGTTGTATTACTTTTATAAAATTATTATGCTTGAATGTTCCTAGTATTAGAGTCAAGAGGACTGTTGGATAACTTTTGCATTATAATTTCACATGATTGTGTGTTTGTGATGATCAGGAACATGATGGGAAAAGGAAGGACTGAGAGAGACAACATTCCTGATGCTGAGAGTGAAACAGAGCAGGAGATGGTCACACCCAGTGCGGCTGGGCCCTTGTTTAAGGCCCTGCCACCTCATTCCTTCCATATGCCCTCATACTGGCTCCACCCACCTTGCTCGGGTTTCCGTCAGCGTGCTGATTTACAGTGACATCAGATCTCTGTGGTTAAAAAGGAGCAGATGGCTCATCGGGGGAGGAAGCCAGTCATATTTTTCCCTTTCTGATGTAAACATTTCTATAAAAAGCCATTCAATTTGTATGAAACATTGTATCATTTTCGTCACAGGTTTAAGTCAATGTATTACACTGACTATGCCGTCAGTGTGCATTGAAATATGAATCTTGGAATGTAAGCTTTTGATATTTAACACTGAAACCAATTTTAATAAAAAAAAAACCAAACACCGTCTAAAACAGCATCTAAAACAGCATCTAAAAGTATTCACAACTTCTTTTTAGCACTGGTAAAGGAAACTCAGCATGAAGCACTTGCACACCAGTCACCTTCAGAATTTGTATTATGTTGACTGAAATCCACCTGCTTGTTCCACCTGATTAAAGTTTGAGTTAAAAGGCTGTTCAGATTGAATACACTTGTCTCTGTTGAATGTTGAATAATACACATCTCTGTGAAGGTCCCCTCACCAAGCATCACATACACTGTTATGTGAAACCAAAGAGGCAAGCAGATGTGGAGAAACACTTACTGCTCTGTAGCCATCAAATATTAAGACAATATCAAGACAAAGAAGAGACATAAATCTACCCAGAATCACCCAGAGAAATGTCCCAAAGTACTAAGCAAAAACAGCATCATCAGAAAAAGCCAAAATTCCAACATCTACATGTACCTATCTAATGACTCACATGGATGAAGTTGTAAAAAACTCAATTAAACTCAAGTTCAGATACCTTATTTAACCATTAAGCAAAAGTCCCATGGATGACACTGTGTGTGAGAAAAGTAAAGTCCTGTCATTATTGTACAAAAAGTTATTTTGAAGCCTCTAAAACAATTTGAGGAAAGAATTGTAGGTTGATGAAACAAAAATAGTTCTTAGAATAGAATTGTTTTGCCAAATGCTACATCTAGCAAAAGAAGAAAGGAACTCGCAACCTCAATGCCATTCTAATATGTAGTGATGGCAGCATCATGAGGACTAGCTGCTTAGATGGTAGGAATTGAAGGATTGGCAGATGGAGCACACAACTCACTACCAGTAGACTATTAAGAAAATAAGATCAAAGTGCAACAGTCTTCGAAGGTCTTACGGGAACAGTGATTTACTTTCAGCAGAACAATGACACCACAGAGTTTGGAGAGACAAAGGTCAGAACTGAGCAGCATTTTATGCAGAACAAAAACAAAGCTTAAATTAAGTAATGCCAACCCTTTAACCACTTTGATGAAGGTCAAGGGTTGCTTGGGTTGGGGGGGGGGGGGGGTTGCGGTTTACCCTCGCCAGCTTAGGCAGGTCAGTACATCACAGACCACACATAAGCACATATTACAGGAAAATCATGGATATCAATTAGCTTAGCTGCATGCCTTTGGACTACAAAAGGAGACCAGCAAACCTGGAGGAAACCCACATGACATAAGGTGAGCATGAAGACTCAGAGCAGAGGTACGATTCATACCCCCAACCCTCATTTAAGAAAACACAACATTAAAGTTTCCAGCAGTAGGACATGTTGACTTGTTAGGTAATAACCTGTTAATGCTTATGATTCAAGATGTTTTATTGACCATGTGCAAAAAGTGCATCTGGTGCTTATTTGTTCATCCACATCCAACGCAAAAAAAAACTAACAGTACAAAAACAAAATAAAATATAAACAAACAACAGGTGTAAATATACCATGAAAACGTGACATAAGAACTTTATTGCTGCTATTTGTCTAGCTTATGCTAACTTAAACGGCTTTTTGGTGATATACAAATACCAGCTCCATGATGTAATGAAAGTCATAAGAATAGTGCATTGCCTCTGGTGTAAGTGAAACTGCTGAAATACCGCAGCAAGTGACACCCTGACCTGCTAGTGTTGGGTGCTGATAGTGCATTCCAGTGTTGGCCAGGAACCTTAATGTGTTTGCACTCTGCCCAAATTGACCAGACAATTCAAATTAACGCTTGACAGAACGTATTGATTCTCTGTTGCTTTTCAGTCAATTGTTGTTACATTGAACAGCTGAGTACCTAAAGACTTGATCGAATTAAATTCAATTTATATATATGTTTTCTAAATAATTGAATAAAACCATGTATTCTAATGCAGTTTTAAGTACATGCATCCAGGCTTAGTCTAAGTGTTGTTTTATCCATGTTGCGGCATATTGCAACTTGGCCAGAACATCATGTTTTAACAGTATATTTCTTCAGCTGTAATATTATTCTGCCAAAACATGGCAACAGTTGCCAGACTGCAAAAAATATTCACACCTTCAAAATGAATGAAATATGAACCAATCATGTGGCAGCTGCAGATTAGGACAGACTTCTATTGGATTTCTCACCAAATGTCTTTCAGAATTGTACTATTTAATGCTAATGGTAGGATGTAATGAACCTCTTCTCCTATGTGACGCTGAGAAAGTCAGATTTGTCATGATCTCATAATTCTGTTAATCCTGTCATTCTTTTTATTGTCCATTTATGAATTTTAACAAAACACAAAGACCAGGCATTGAAACATAGCTCTGTGTTGTTTTAGCACAGATACAGTATGCTATTTTGTCAAGTGTCTATAACTGCTCTTGGAGCTGTAAATACACTTCACCTCCAACACCTTGCAGTAAGTGGTAAAATGTTGTGATGCTTCCAAGTATCTCCTTGCTTAGCACAGTTTGCTTTGCAGTAAGCAATCAGACTTCGCACCATCCCAAAAATCTCACTGACTAAAGCTCCACCAAACACAAAGTTCCCCTGCAAGTAACACAGCATTTCTCCCTGATCTTCTAAACACTTTATAGTTAGAGTGGCTGAGCACTTAGATACGAGGTACTATCAAGTGATGTGGAATTAACACATAATCTGGACATGATGCTAAGATATTTTTATTGCTCGTTTGCTGTGTTTGATCTATTCCTTGTATGGATTAGAATACCATACTGATCGACTATTGGGGAAGGCAGTCTACTGTATTTTTTTCTAATAAACTCACACAAATGGCGTATAGATTCATAGAAACAGCATATCAGCATTTGCTATTCTCCCCAAGCCTCAATACACAAGTATCACTGATTCATTCATCAACCCACAGCTGATTAATGGGTTTATTGTATCTGGATTGCAGCCCATCGCAACCAAAGTGGCATTTTCAGACAAAAGAAACTGCCAAAAATGGGCCATGAGAGTTCTGAAATTTATTAATTTATTTGAAAAATGTGCAAAAGTCTTAGGTAGCCAAAAAAAATGATGTTAAAATGATCTTTATGTTGGTGTAAAACTATGCTACTATACCTATCAAAGTGTGTTAGCTTAGCCAGTTCAGTATTTGCAACAACCATCCAACAACCAAACCGTGTACTTTTTTTAATTGACCGCTAGCACACTTAGCAAACAATATTTCATTGACTTTTTAAATTAATTAAGTAAGCTTATGGCTTTTAATAAATTTTAATAAATACATGTAATGACTGAGGTGCACCTGAGGAGAGGTTTGGGAACTCAAGCGATGTTCATCTAGCCATCCAACAAGATATCAGAGACTTTCTGGAGAACAAAAGAATTTATTGTTACTCTTAATTTACATATGTTCTAAAGTTAAATTGTGTTTTTTGTTCCAAGCAAATGTACACTTAAATTATGCCTAGATAAATAGCTTTAAGGCACAGGCACATTTCGTTTGACTGTCTAAGACTTTTGCTCAGTACTGTACAGTGACGGTGAAGAAGAGCAATACTACAAATATGCCAACACTAATAGGTCTGTAATAGGTTTGCCCAATTTGCACAGATTAAGAGGTCTGTGTCTATTGCATTCCATTCCTGTAAAGGAAACCTCTGTACTGCTGCTATTGCTATCTTTACATTTTATGAGCTGGCACACAGCAAAGGATCCTGTACATTTTACATTAATAGAAAGTATAAAAACAAATTCTTGCCTAAATGTTTACATTGTAGCAGGCTTTACTGATCCACTCAGAAAGTGGGTGTATCACCAAGTCACAAATACCAAAACTGATATACACTGCAGATTCAGGGGTGCAGTAGCATTCATTTTTGAAATACAGCAGGTATTGTCAACAATTCTCTTGCCAGTAATTTCAGAAGAATTATTCTTATTTTTCTAAACAATGCTTCTGTATTTTCATCAAATGCAATGTCTTGTACTTTTTCAGTTATATTTTAACTTGCTACATAACAGTATGTCAGAACAAGTCAGCACAGTTTAACAGCTGTCATAACTTGTTATGTGCTGTACAATAATGAAATGACATGCAACAAATGTGATGTGTGTCATGCCTTATAAGAGGTTATGACAGTGTCATGACAGCTGCCACCATCTCTGTTAAGACAAACAGTGAGCTTATCAAAATGAATTGGGACCAAAATGTTCTACCTCTATGAAAACGAACTGTGTATATAATGCGGTGATGACTTGTTGAACAAAGTCTGAATGGTCCCAGGTTTATTTTTATCATTATTGCAAGAGTCGTCTATATGTTCTTAAATGAATTGACAGCCTATGTATGTGCCCTACCTGGCTGCTTAGCTTCTGGCATGGCTGCTTATGTCTCTCCTTTGCTTCTCCTTCCTCCTCACCTCCGTGTATCTGGGCTTCTTTGCTTTTTCCTTTTATTACTGTCACTTCCCTCCCTCCCTCCCTCCCTCCCTCCCTCACACCCCCCCCAACACTTTTGGTTTCCTGCCCTCCTATAAGGCACGAGTGTGGAAGGTGTCACTTGAAACTCATGCAGGCCTTCCAAGAAAAGAGGGAAAGAGGCAGAATCATGCAAAAATGAGAAGAAGAGTGAGGGAGTGGATGAATGAGAGCATCACTGTCATATGGAAAGCAGCAGACTGCCAAATGTTGGTGAAAAGCCTGTCTGTAGATTTTGGGATTTGATCCCACATAATCACTGAATCACAGGAAGCTGCTTATTGCCATGAGGATCTTTACTCACTTTACTCTTGCACAAGAAAACATTACAAAAAAATTATATAAGAATCTAACGCCATTAAGTCAGCTTGAGATGGAACTTAGATCACTTAGAAATGCTCATGAGTCCTTCTCACAAGACCTGACCTCAGCCTGCAAGGGCTGACATGTGATCTACACATCTGAGTCGGACCCCT
Source organism: Petrocephalus schoutedeni (assembly GCA_026780765.1). Lineage (NCBI taxonomy): Eukaryota > Metazoa > Chordata > Actinopteri > Osteoglossiformes > Mormyridae > Petrocephalus > Petrocephalus schoutedeni. The sequence goes on along the minus strand of JAODKL010000095.1, from coordinate 18,123,738 downwards.
GCCGGTTTGCCTGAGAGAGGCTGCCTGTGGGAATATCAAATGCATGCGTGAGGATTTAAAGAGCCACTTAGTCTTAGCAACGCATTTGCTTGAATACAATGCAAGTGACAAATATCTCTTAATAATGGCATCGGGCCTCTAAAAATAGAGCAGAGTGGAACCAAAATTAACCTCGTCAGTCTATAAATAAATTTGGGGAGCTCCTGCTGTTTTACCAGCTGGCTGCCTTTGCTCTGACTGCGTATTTATTCAGATGCAGTGTGGCCCTTAAGGGGCAGTTTGGCAAGAGCGACTATCTCTTACTGCACATTAATTAATTGGCATGTCCACAAGGTTCACGGATTTACACGGAGAGAGAATAGCAGGGGGATATTTTAACACAGAGAGTCACAGTCTGCTCGCTCGGTGAGATGGCGACAACTTGGGAGGGTCCACAGGGTCACATTTTTCAAACTCTGCACTATTACAAACTTTGAAAGCTGGTCACATGGTTTAACTCTTTTTAATCCAATAATTAATTAAAATAAAGTCAGATGCTTTATACATATTTTTTATATATGTATAAACATAGTATATCCTGATAGTAAGGGAATACTAATCATAAGTTCTATTTTAAGAAACATTTACATTTACTTTATTTAGCAAACACATTTGTCCAAAGCGATGTGCAAGTCAGGCAAATGGTACGTTATATATATATGTATGTATATATGTATACGTATATATATATGTTACGTCTTGCGAGGTACGGGCGAACAGGAGAGACTCCAAAACCAGGACGTTCAGGAAAACACATGTAACTTTAATGACCGGACTGGGGAAACAGACTTGAACGCGGACTAATATACAACACTAATGAT
>JAODKL010000095.1:18095839-18122778 GCA_026780765.1 Petrocephalus schoutedeni | reverse complement strand
CATGTGACCACGGTAGTATCGAAAAAATTTGCTATTGCGGTACGACGGTATTTACAATACCGTTACATCCCTATTAACGATACGTTTCATTCACGATGCACACACCACATTTCAATCAATTTGACAAATGGCTTCTAAATCCTTGCCTATAGCCTGTGTGGATCAGCAAGAAATCGCTATACAATTTCAGCTTGTCTAACCCAAGTAAACTAGCCAGCTGCAGCATTATCTAGCCTAGTTATTTGTGAAGTTCATAGCCTAATCTCTGACGCTGGGCATAAGCTTGCACATAAGTGACAATTGTTTCCATCATAGTTCATACCTGTTGCTGTCTTTCACCCACATCAACAATTTTTGGCGCATCCCCTTGCACGCCTTCCACTTTTCTTTTTTTCTCTTTCTGCCTTGAGCACCTGATTGTTTTTTGCTCTCTCCATCCTGCTGCAAATATATGCCCCACCAGGTCAATGAGCGACAGGCTACTACCACTCTGACTATACTACTAAATAGATGCTCAGCAGCGCCACTGTATATAGCGAATCTTCGACTACCGTACACGGGCAGCTTTCCCAAACGCGATCAATCTTAGCGAATAACAAACAAGATAAAGAACAACGTAGAGAAATAACGAGCAAGGTCTACAGGTATGTGCGTTTCCCAAAACCCTTCCTTATTTCAGAAATAATGAACAAACTTTAAGTAGTACTTTGTTGGCTCCGCCTCCGCGTAAGAAAAGCACGGACTGTCAATAACAGGAACATCGATCCTACGTATTTCAATGGTGAAATGTGTGATATTATTGTAACATCTGGCTCAGGCAAATGTAAAACGATTATTAAATAATTATAAAATCAATTAAAACACACAAAAGCAACCAAAAAGAGACCAAAAAAATTAACCTATTTGTTGAAATCTGAAAATTGGATGCTGCTTCCTTGCTTGAAAATAGCAAAAGGAAAAGGAAGTAACATTTCTCAAAAGAAGCCTTAAAACAACTTATTGAAGAGGTGGCCAAATTTTAATATATTAATTATTTTTATTTTAATATAATAATTACTGTACTGCTGTGCAGCAAACTACACACAAAAACAGCATTGGAAAATTCAATTTTAGAACTCCCAAGGACTTGTGTAGGCACCAGAATCTTCCACATGACCAAAGCACACTCTACAGCAGTGTTCATCCTTGCCATACTTTGCCATTTGACACTCCAAAGTTGGACTAGATTGAAGCATCGTGTGTACTCCCAGGTCACTTGGAGACAATGTCTGTAAAATGTCCTTGATTGTTGCATGTCACCTGGACAATTAGTGCCAAGAACATTTTTTGACAGGTGCAGATTGTCATGTTCAGTCCCTCCCTGCTCGTTTGCTCCCAGCATTTCCTTTGGGCGTGGCTAATCAGCCATGCCTGAAGCTTGTTAGTCGTCCCTCTTGTTCCTGCCCCATGTCTGTCTGCCACCAAGTACTTTGCCCTCCTGAAATTGTACTGGAGATTAATCAATGACCCAGTAATACAGTCTTGTCCAGAGGTAGTCCATCTGCTGAGTCAAATTGACCAGAGGATGGTGACCATTACCCAGCGCTCGTCCTCCCAGGAGCAGCTGCAGGTTGCCAACGATCTACACGAAGTGCTTCACCTAAGGAAAATGTCGAGCAAGCGCCAACCGGCTTCCCACATCCGGACACCGATTTGCGTGCTGGCTTCCCGAAACCAGGCGCCGCTTTACCCGCCTGCTCACCTCCATTGGCTGCTGAGTTGCTTGCTGGCTCCTCGACTCTCTCCACCAGCGCTCACCACCGGCAGCAAAGACAGAGGGAACCAGCTGCTGCCGCTGCTGCTGCACCCAGCCCCAGCAATGCTACCGCTGCCTGTTTAGCACTCAGTCCCAATGAGATCACTGCAACTCCGCCAGATCCTAGCCCAGAGGTCCCAGAGGTCCTGTCCGCGCCCAGTGCGTCGCCAGACTCCTCGCCTGAGTCTGCCCTGTCGCCAGGCTCCCTGCAGGCTTCCGTCTACCTCTTCTCGCCTGTGGCTGTCGCCCAGATGGCTTCTGTCTGCCTCGTCTCGCCTGTGGCCAATCTCCTATCCCGGACATGGTCCCAGGGTGGCCTGCGGTGTCGTTGGGACTACAGGATGGGGGCTGGCCATATCTCGGTCTGCCATTGGGGAAGATGGAGGCACACCCGTCTGGGTCGCCTCCTGCCCAGCCAGCCCCTTAAAGCACTCCCATCCGGGCCCGACAGCCCCTAGAGTGCCTTCTGTCCTAGTGTGCCCTCGTATCTTTGTCCCTAGTCATGTTCTCCCTTCACCCGTCTTCCCTATTTCTGTTTGTTTGCCTTGTCCATTTCTCCTGTCGTCTCTATCCGAGCCTACCCTTCTGTTTCCCCTAGTCCGTCAGTCTTGTCTTGGTTATGTTTCACCAGTCTTGGCCCACCCTTGTCACGTGTCCTCCCGTTGGTTGTGGTGGTGTCCTGTTTTAAGTCCCTTCCTGTTCTATGTCTTCCCATTTTCCCTTGGTTTCCCCATTGCATGGGTCCCTGTCCTTTGCCACTGGTTTAGTGTTCCCCATGATGTCTGCTGTCATCCCCACTGCGCACTGGGCGGTACCTCTGGCAGTGAGCCAGTGTGTGGAGTAGCAGCATCTCCCGTCCAGGTCGGCGCCAGCACCAGGGAAAACCTGCCCTCGGCTTCCCTGACTTCTACCTCCATATCTGAGAGGTAGTACTCGATCTCCTCCAACTCCCCCGCTTTGGCTCCCAGGACGACCTCCATCAGCCAGTCCCCCAGCTAATCGAGTCCCGAAGCCAGTGGGTGCTTTTCCGTGATCCGGCGATCCCGGAGCAGGTCCACATACCAGGTCCACTACCCACACCAATCCGGACCAGATGGATGTTGACCTTGGACTGTAACCGGAATCACGGGACCTGGAGCAAGAAGCACCGGTGCCGCCTTCCTGGGGATTTTGGGGACCAATGGGACAGCATCCTCCAAGGACCTGGCCCCTATCCGGGCCAGGCGTGTTCCCCGGAAGGAGTAAGCAGCCAACGGCGGCCGTATGGTGATGTCAGGCGCCTGCCCGCACCTCCGCCTTGGGGCAGGGTCTGTGAACCTGTCGTCATCTAGTGGCAGCGTCTCGGTGGGTGAAGTGGAGTATCAATGTTCGCGGGGAGCCGGCTGTGTAGTGAGGTGAGGAGCTGGATTGACGGACTCGTCGTCCTCCTCGCCCATCACCTGTTGCCACAACCAGTCCTCCTCTGATAGGAGCCGATCCCTGTGCCAAATGAAGAATCCCTCTGCTTCGTCCGGGCTCTCTGTTTCTTCAGGGTAAGGCAGCTCGGGTGGAGCCTGGGTACAGCCGCTGGGTCGCTTGTTTAGTTGGTCGGTTATTCTGTTGTGACTCCGGCGGGAGGAACGACCCATGATGCAGGCTGCGTTAGCGAAACCCCTCCAGCGGGTGTTTATTGGTTGGATAGGGGAAACACGGGTGTCAAGCACAACGGACAGAATTGACAATAACCAACAGGGGTAACAGGACTACTACTAACTAACAAAGGGTAGGACATCAAGGAACAAACATTAGGCAGGTGTGCTGGGTTAACAATTGGAACACAAGGCAAAGCTAAACAAGATTGGAACACAAGGCAAAGCTAAACAAGACTCAGGTGTGGCTAATTGAGCACAACGAGCGTATCTGCGCTAATTTATAGTCTACATTATAATTTTATATTGCAATATCGACCACTTATTATATCATCGACATTATCATGTTGTCCAAAGTGTGCTTTTGTGATCTATTTTGGCCAATGTCTGTGTCTCTGTGACAGGAGAGCTGGCAAAAGTTCAAACAATTAATTATTTAGAAATAACGAGCGGGTTGGATCACTCGTAAATCTACAAGCGAGATAACAACTACTTTAGCTACAAAGGGTTTCAGGAAATGCTCATTAATTCATGAGCAATCTTCTTGCCTCTGGCCCGCCATGTCAGAATCATAATCTTTTATTTGTCGTTGTACAACAAGTACAATGACATACTGTAGGATGCAGATAGGATGTCCACCCATGGGCGTAAATTACGGGGGGGATGGGGGGGTCACAACCCCTCCAATAATCAAAACTGGCTAATGCAACCCCCCCAATAATCATGTCACCCCCTAAATGGGTGAGGACCTCAACCCCCACAATGTTCAAACCAAAATTACGCCCTTGTGTCCACCTGAACCTTTGGTTTCCTCCCTAGCGCCAGCGCCAGTTATTTCATGTTGCGGGTGCTATGGGGGAGCTAGATTATTTATTTATTTATTTATTATTAGACTGCGTGCCTTAACTTAGCCCCTTCGTAGGGTCCTGTGAAATCCGTTTTTTTTCTCAGATTCCGGTTGGTGGGATTTAATTTGATCTGCTTAAATTTGTATTTGATGTTTTTATAAGATGGCGAAACATAAAGAGCTTTTAAGGTGACCTATAAGAACTTAATTCTGGGTTCTCTACCTTATTGGTAGTGCATCCGGTCACAAGGCAACTTTTAGGTATTGCTCAGTGTTCAGTTATAATAAAACGTAAGCATATAAATTGACGCATATAAAATTAATGATATAGAGCGACTGAATAAAAGCATCGGGCGAGTTCCCGTTTTCCGAGGGAAAAAAAATAAAAACGGATCGTTTTCTCCAATTTTAGGAGACCACTCCTAAAGAGAAAAACGGGTTGTTTTGTGTTAATTTGTGTCTGTTTGAAGAAATAAGAAAATGTCTCGTATTCCATTTGACTGCTGGTGGCCGGGTTGGCTTATAATGGATGAATAGTGTTCATCTTTATTCGGATACCCTAATAAAAGGGGCTTAGATGGGGCCGAGCAGACGAATAAGATTCTGGAACAATATAAAGACAATTTGTATTGGAAGGTAAGACTGTATAATTTAGAAATTCAATTAATAAAATGAGCGTATACAGTACTTATACACAGTAGCGGCGGCAGTTATTTAATGGTCATTTTTAGGTGATGTTATCTTTTTCCGTTTAGAAATGTTTATTTTTTAATTGTTCAAACATGGTGTCCACGCAATAAAAATGTAAAATTTAAAATAATCATAAAAAAATATATCTTGGGGGTGCTATGGCTATTCCAGGGGTAGCTATAGCACCCCCTGGCGCCGCCCCTGCCTAGCGCCTCTTTCATTCCTAACCCTCGTGTTGATCAGTCTCAACAGCCTCTTGCTAGCTTCCTCATTAGTCTCGTACGTATGTACTTCCCACTTCTGTGTTCCCCAGTATAGTCACTGACATCGTACCTTCCTATTGCCTGTACCCTTCCTAATTTCCACTCTTCCCATTTTGATCATTCGCAATCCCGTTCATTTCCAGTCTCCGTTCTTTGATTTCAATAAACCAGTTTTTGTTTTGCAAACACACCTGCCCTTGAGTACATCGTTCCTACCTGACAGGACAACGCATGTATTATTTTATAAAATTAACAATATACTCCAAAAATTACATATGCTTAAAGAAGGTTTCTCTTGACAATACAGGTTCTCTTTTAAACACTGATCTGGGGTGACTTTCCCAAAAGCATCGCAGCGCTACGTAGTTCGTTATCGAATACTTACGACTGATCGTTAATTAACGTGCCTTTCCCGAAACCCTTCGTAGTTCACGTAGTTTGTTATCTCGCTCGTAGATAACGGAAGATCTGACCCATTCGTTATTTTCTAAGTAGTTCGTTGTTTGAACTTTTGCCTGCTGTCCTGTCACAGAGACGCAGAGATCGGCCAAAATACACCACGAAAACACACTGGCGGTCTTCCTTGGCTAACGTAATAATGCTGATGATATAATAAGCGGTCAAAATAAATAATATAAATGTACAGTTAAGACAAATATAATACTATAATGTAGACTATAAATTAGCGCAAAAGGCGCTTGTTGTTGTTACTCCTGTGCGCATTGTCAATTCATAACTGGGTTGTGCACCATTCAGAATTGACTTGAGAATGACCATGAAAATGAAATGCAGTTCATAAAATTGGTTGAAAAACGTTGCAGAATCGCAATTAGAAGTTGAATATAAGGAAGCAGAATTAAAATGGGAGTCATTTCACATACATTCACATACATAGTGTAAGTGCACCTGTGACAATACAACTTAACATTTCAAATGGATTACACAGCACGTTAACATAAACAGCATACAGTGGCATCCTCCCCCAATCAGGAATATTTAGCGAAGTAAAAAGTACCCGTTGGCCATGCCCCCCTGTTGGACCACCTGACTGAAAAGTCTGTGCAAGTCAATGAATGCCACATTTGAGGTGTCGCCTAAAGAATAAACAATTAAATAATACATAAATAAATAATAAGTGTGTGTACCACGGTGGACTTCATACAGCCGTACAAAGTAACCCTTTCACAACCCTATCATCTGACAATCTAGCGATACTTAAAAGAAAAGCTATTACAGATTCCTCACAAAAGATAACACACACAAAAAGTTAAATATGCTAAAAAAATAAATATATGCACATGGAAAAAGGTCTTAGAGGGCCAACATAACCCAAATCCACATTGTTAGAATAGGCTAAAGCAACCTGATTTTTAGCTTACAATCATGCAAAGTTCACTCACTAGTAAATATATACAAGGTCAATATATACATCTACCATCTTGGAAGTAAATCTATTATGTATTTATATTTTGCTAAATTAAATTACATTCATGTGTTGTATGATTGCATTGAATTGCTTTGAATTGAAATAGGTTAAATTTCTATTAATTAATTCATTAATGAATGGAATGGGGCATAATTCATGAATTCTGGACAACACTAGTATGCTGCATAATGTGTAACCAATCAAGGGTGCATTTCCCAAAAGCATAGTTGCTAACTATGCTAGCAACTTACGTAGTTGGACCCATGGAACTGAATGAATGCAACTAGTTAAGTTGCTAACTGGAGCATTTGGGAAATGCATCAAAATTGCTACAGTATGTGTTCAGTCACATCATTTGATCTGGGAAGGTGAATCACCCCTCATGACAAGCAATGCAAGTCAACCTAATACAACATCCAGGAAGTTGCTTGTCTAACTGCTGTTTCACGGCTGGCCATGAACCCCATGGACCATCTCAGTAATGAACGATTCATAAAGAAATTCAGTCTTATTCTGGTGCAGGATAAATTGAAAAGATGAACACACATTTTGCCCTCATTGCACCGTGCAACATCTCTCTGCCTTTATGCCAGTGGTGATTTCCTGCAGACCTACAAATGCATATGGGCTCAAGAAGGCTGCCGTGTCCAGCTGTGCATGCATTAATCACATTTTTGTTGTGCCATGTGCACAACTACATACAATGTCCAGCGGGTGGGGATGCCTTGCATGACACTAAATTTGGTTTTCATGCCACTGCAGGCTTACCTGGCATTGTACATGCAATGGATGGAAAGCTCACCCCTAGTCATATTTTGACAATCTACACATGTCAAAATATGTTCTTGGCACTAAATGTCCATGCAGGTGACATGCGATAATCAAGGACCTTTTACATACATTGTCTCCGAGTGACCTGGAGAAAAATCATGTGCACATGATGCTTCTATCTAGTCCAACTTTGAAGTGTCAGATGGCAAGGGATGGTGGAAGGATGAATTTGCTGGTGGTTGTTTATTGGGATGAACCAGTCATCCTCTTAGTGAATACCTGCTGTGTTGAACCCCCAAACCGTGGCTGAGGAGAGGTATAACACCACACACCAAAGAGCACACACTGCTGTAGATTGTGCTTTGGTCATGTGGAAGATTCTGGTGCCTACACAAGTCCTTGGGAGTTCTAAAATTTCCCCCTGAATGTCGCAATGCTGTGTTTATGTGTATTTTGCTGCACAGCATAGCAGTAATAATTATATTAAAATATATTTTTGGCCACCTCCTCAATAAGTCGTTTTAAGGCTTATTTTGAGAAATGTTACTTCCTTTCCTTTTTGCTCTTTTTTTACAAGGAAGCAGCATCCCATTTTGAGATTTTCATATTTTCAACAAATAGGTTAATTTATTTGGGTGTCTTTTTGGATGCTTTGGTGTGTTTTTATTGATTTTATAATTATTTTATAATATTCTTACATTTGCCTTTGCCAGATGTTACAATAATATGACACATTTCACCTTTGAAATACGTGGGATTGATGTTCCTGTCCGTGCTTTTCTTACGCGGAGGCGGAGCCAACAAAGTACTACTTAGAGATCGTTGGTTACTTCTGAAATAACGACGGCTTTTGGGAAAGGCACGTGGACCTCGTTCGTTATTTTCCTACGAACTACGTTATCTTGTTTGTTATTCGCAATGATCGATCGCTTTTGGGAAAGCCACCCCTGGTCTTAGGCACTCGAAGTGGAAATACGAGAGGCCTCACCTCCCTGCCTCTGTAGGCAGTCCTGCTCTCTCTCTCCCACTTTGTAACTCTATCACCTGTGCTTGCTAGGATGAGGTTGCAGTTGTTTATTAGGCCTAGGTGGCCTGGTTGGACAACAGAATTTAGGAAGCGTAAAAAACATGACACAACGTACCCTCCCGCCCTCCTTTCTTTTTCCTCACCTGTCACCCATGAGTATGTCTTTGCATTCACTACACTTTGTCTTTTCTGAACCTCCTGTTCTGTCCAGGTGTATTGGGCTTAACAGACCCGGTATAATGAATCCTAACCCTAAAATTTATCTAAGTTGTCATGCAAAACGCTGATGAAATATTTCTATTAAATTTCTTTTCCAATGGTTCTTAATGCTTGTGTGATATGAAAAAATGTTAATTTCATTGATACTTTATTACAATCACAGCACAGTGGCAGCCCTTTAGCACTGAAAAGGTCAAAATAATAATTTCAACATTCCTGCATCACATTACATAACGTTACAGATCTGTTGGATTCTGTGTTCAGCTGTTTGTGAGTTCATTTCAGTGGCCAGCATAATTTTCATAGGGTACTTTTCCACATACCCAACAGCACCAAATGTGGTGAGTTTCCATGTTATAGGACATTTTCAGTGAACAGCCGGGAAAAAAGTTAACAGCATTTATTGCACCCACACCACATTATTTCACAAGAGCAGATGATGACTAGACAGGCAAAGCTGCATTTATAGCTGTCTCAGATACTGCTCTGATGAGTGGAATTGAACCTGGAACAGGCTGCTGACCTGTTGCTTAATAGTAATATATAATATGCTACAACCATGATTTCACTACTGTAAAAGACCAAAAACAAGCCCCAGGTTTAATCTCACATTTCATGTGACATTTTATGGAAACCAGATTCCTGTCAGTTAAAATGGAGGGCTGGCTCTTGTGCTGCACTGTGCTGACATACTGCCCCCATACCATGTGTTATGCTCAGTGTAGTAGCCTGTGAAACTGCTGTCAGGTTTTCAGTTTGCCTCTGCTCCCAGGTTATTTGTGATATAATTGTTCTGTATTATGACACTGGGAAGAAACTTTCCACATTGATGCCGGATGTATTTGAATTTAGCTTGATTCTTAATACTTTCTGTATGAAATCTGATTATCCCCTCCTTTCCCCCTAATTCCCTGTCCACCTTTCCTGCACCCCTCTCCACGTCTACCAAATGCTCACCTTGCGCGGTGGCCCGCGGTTCTCTGGCTCAGGTATTGTTTCCAGGCAGAAAGTGCTGATTGACAGAACGATGATTATGATGCTGAAGATGGTGATGATGCGGGCGAAGGGCGAGGAGTCAGGATACTCAAAAAGCATCCACACGTTACTCTTTATCTTGCCCTCGGGCAGAATGCGCACTTCCTCTTTGGGGAAGCCCTCATTGTCCTTGTAACGCTCCAGGACCTCCTCTCCCAGCTGGTAGAACTCGAGTTCCTCCAGGAAAACCTCCACCGGGATCTCGGCAGGCCTCTGGAGGCGCCCACCTGACTGGTAGTAGTTGAGGATGGCATCAAAGCAGACTCTGTTCCGATCCAGGAACAACTCGTTTCTCAGCGGATCAAAATAGGGCAGCCGTCTCTGAGGATCCCCCAGCAAGGAGTCCGGAAACTGGGCGAGTGTGCGAAGCTGAGTCTCATACCTCATCCCCGCCACATTGATGACCAGTCTCTCACTCAGCATCCACCCTCCCTTCCACATGTTCCCATAGTGGTGGCCCTTTCCTCCTTCCCCTTTGCCCACTTTTTCATTCTTAATGGCCAAGCTGTTTATGTTTTCGATGTCATGCATCTCCTCCTCTTGCCTCTTGTCAGTGTCCTTTCCTACTTCTCTCTCTTCTCCGCTCTTACTCCACTCGTCCATCTGTTCTTTTCCCAGTTGGGCCTCACTGTCTTTTGTTCAATGTGCTCAGATATTGAACACAAAAACAGATCTTACGAGCTAAAACCACTGTAAAACAAGAGAGAAACAAAAAACATCAAACATATTTATAACTATAAATAGCTTTATTAACTATATTGCTCTGAGTAATTTTTACAAATCAGTCAGCGGTAATAACAATAAAATAATAACAATAAAAATAATAGTTCATGATGACCTTCTCCTGCACTCTGAAATGTCACCTCTTAGACCCTCCCGACCACTTGCTCTCATGCTGCTACCCCTGCTTTATCACTTATAGATGTACATGCAAATGTAAGCAGGGGTAGGCAAACATCTGTTAGTGGATACAGAGATAGATCATCTACTAGACTGACCACCCCTTGCACCCCTATTTAAGATCGTGATGTAACTTATGTGGCAAATCTATGGGAGGTATTTCCTGCACAAATGATAAAAAAGGATCAAATGGAAATACAGTGTCCACTTTCATTTAGTTTTCAAAGTCTATGTGCAAATATCCTGCCAAAATGAAAAAATAAATAAAATTAAATATCACAAATTGCATTTTAACTTATGCGTCATTTGTCATTTGTGAAAAATTGAAAGATAAAATTAAAAACCTATTTTGTCTTTTCATTTTCCAATTTGCTTTTTCATTTTCAAGTTCACAACATGCAAATATATGTTAAATGGATAGGAGCAGTGGGCAGGGCTATGGATCAGAGCATCTAAGGGACTAATGTGTCCCTTGTACATGTCACCCGTGTCACCCAAACTAATGGCAAGGCCACATGTGGCTTAAGTTAGCTACTTATTTGCAGCTTTACTATAGGAGAGGGTTCACAGGGGCACATGCTGCACAGTTTGTAGATGAGACATTGTGAAAATACAAAATAACATATGAATAAATATATGCGCGTTGTATATGTCCAGCGTTGTATATATGTTGTATTTCATATTCCAAATGGAGTGTGGACATCGTATTCATCTTGGGCCAGGCAAATATGAAAAGCATAGTACACAGCAGACACACCACTGTAAGAACACACTGAAATTAGCCTGGCCCAGATAGTTTTTATAGGCTACCTGGCTGGAAACATGGTGCCAGACTAATTTCGATGTGTCCTTACAATGGCTTACCTGCATAAATATGTGTGCTACAGCTTAAAAAAAATTATTTTGTATTTTGAGAATGTCATAACTATAAACTTTGCAGCATCTCCCTCCATGAACACTCCCCTCAAGTGAAGCTGTGAATAAGAAGCTAACTTAAGCTGCGAATAAGATTCTATGAATAAGAAGCTAAATGAATCAGAAGCTATGAATAAGTAGCTAACTTAGGCCGCATGTGACTTTGCCATTAGTTTGAGCGACACGGGTGACCATGTACAAGGGACACAACGATGGAATCCGCAACCGCACTGAGAAAGCCCAGCAGTGCCCGAGACCCTTATCCATAGCCCTGCCCACTTCCCTGCTCAAAATAGCATATATTTGCATGTTGTGAACTTGAAAATGAAAAAACAAATAGGAAAATGCAAACGCAAAGCACAAATTGGAAAATAAAAAGACAAAATGGGTTTTTAATCTTATCTTTTAATTTTTCACAAATTACTTATATCTGACTGGACAGATAAAATGCAAATTTCATAATTTCATTTTTCATTTTGGCAGGATTTTAGTGTATGGATTTTGTATTTTTATTTTATTATTAGCATTTTCATATTCTCATTTGCCTCTTTTGCAGGAAATGCCTCCCATACAAATCAGTCCAGAGTTCTTCACTTTGAGCATCAGCATTTTAAGCATTCAGATATTTTACAGGTCAATTTCTTTTAACAACCCAGATCAAAAGAAAGCAAATGAATGCAGTGGAATAAAAATTATGCATATAACAAGGTAATCGAAAACCGTACATGGGCAGGAGACATGGAGGGGGGAAAATTAAACATTACACAAGATACCATAAAAGGAAACTCCAGACATATATATCACAGAAGGAAACCCAAGAGACATAACTGAGAAGCTTCTCTTAATTTACAGTTATTGTTAGCATCAGACTTCCGTTCAATGAAGCCCCTCAGTAATACATCAGAAGTTAAAGGTCACCAGCCCTTCACTAAGACTCATGGCATCATGGCATTTGAATATCACATTTGTTTAATCAGTTCTGCCTTCATTATTATCAGATTATTTTTCACAAGACACATTCTGTGTGTTATATAATACACATTTTAAGGTATATGGCATCGCAGTAAGAACATCTATCAAACTGAATTAATTAATTAAGTCTTAATATTCTTATCAAGATCCCCATTAAACCAAATGTATAACAAATGTTTCCACTCATTTCTTGGTGTATACACAGATTCAAATGTCATATATATCTTAATACAATGTATTTCAGTGTCGCTGTAACAAACTTATTCGTTGTGAAAGAGCAGATGTCTGGTCTGCTTTTCCCTCCACAGCTTTCTCATATGCACATTTCACTTGATGTATATGAAAATAACATGCATTAAATGACAGAGTGGCGTGTAAGGTTTCAAATGGTGCAGTAAACAGCAAATGAGAAGTGCCCCTAAGGCTTGGGTCAAGCCAAATGTGTCTTTTAAACATTTCCAACCAAACACATAGCTCAGAATAAAGTTAAAACAGAGAAAGCCAAAGAGTATATGAGAAAAAGAGCAGGTAGGACATGTTTCCATTCCTGTTGACACATCAAGGAAACAGACAAGTATACTCTAAGTAAAGCCAGATCGATCAGTCTGCCAAGCAGTTCTCTCTAATGGCTATTCAGAGGTGCACTGGTACTATATGACAAATTAGAGCTGACAAACATCTGTAACAACCAAAATTATGCTATTTCCTTGTTCTGTTTAGTACTATATAAAAAAACTTCTGGGTCTTCTTGGCTTGTTAAAGCTGTGATAGAGACGTTGGCCTAGTGGTTTCAGTTCATATCCATTTTCTTCTCTTATTTTGTAGCCGTTTTATTTTCATTCACTATTGTCATTTTTACATATTCATGTCCCCCAAACTTTCACACCAGTGAAAACTGTTAGTAGTTATGCACCTAAACGCAGTAGCCCAATTATTAGGTACATTTGCTTGCTAATACAAACAGATAGCTCAGAGAAATGAATACATACAGCACATAGACTGGGTCAAGAGGCTCACTGACTTTTCATCTAAGTGTCAGAATGGCTAAAATGCCTGATCTAAGCAACTATGAACATAGTGTGCTTGTTGGTACCATACTTTGTAGTTCCAGCATCTCAGAAATGGCCATCCTCTTGGGACTTTTCTCTGTAAATTTTACAGAGAATCACGTGATGAGAAGAAAAAAACATGGTGTCCCTGGCATTTCTGAGGTCTGACCATTCTTCTCTGACCCTATAAAGCTAACAGGAAGGCAACAAGTGCAGAAATAATAGCACTGTACAGCTGTGCGCAGAATGGCTTGCATAAACACACAACTGTGTGTGTGTGTGTGTGTGTGTGTGTATATATATATATATATATATACATATATATGTATGTATGTATGTATATTAAAGACTATAACCTATTCAACAAGATGCTGTGAAAGTTAACTAAAAATCCAACACAGCAGCGATATCCAATAAAACATAAAAGTTTAATATGCAAGTTGCTATACATATAACATAACTTTTACATTCAACAAAACAATTTTTCAGTTTGCTTTCTAATTTCTCCAGGATACACATGTGTCCTGTATGTCTGTGAAGATTGTCTTTTAGCCCTAGGTAAGCTTCTGGCAAACTTCTGTTTCCACTTTGTCTTGGCTGGTATGCACCAGATGGGGGGTGTCAGGGGCCCCTCAGAAGATGGTGCCCTAGGCAGCCACCGACGCCGATTGACATCACTTATTATATAAAAAAAATATTTTGATCATAAGTCATATTGTGAAAAATTTGAATGAAATATGTTAGGAAATCACAAAACTGTGAATTTATCATATTTAAAACACATCTTACATGCATTCACAAAGCAGCTGTTTTTGTTAATGTGTCTACTGCCAAAGCATGGAAAACAGATTTATGTGCAGTAATCACACCACAGTAACCCAGTCTTATCAATGGACCAATATTGAATAAACAGTCAAATATACATACATACATCCATTGGGGAAACAGCTTGATACAATTACTCAAGGTATTTATAATAATGTATCACCAAATTAGAACTTCATATTGTAAAAAATGACAATATATTCATATTAATTTTGCATTAATATTAATAATCAAAATTAATAACTGTATATCTGTATACCATATATTTTTACCTTATCAAAGGTATATTTCAAAATGGCTGCTCCATTATGCTTATGTATTAAACTCCATATCCTGAACACTAAAACTCAATGAAGAAAAAACACTACTATGCCATAAAATATATGAACTACTATTATCAGATTTTATCCCAAAAACCTACACTACACATAAGTGAATTTTGTCAGAGTTTTGATTCTATACAGCAAAAATCTGAGCAGAATGTAAGTGCTATACAGCTGTTTTCAAGTCAAACCAGTTACAAAATTGTCCTGTTGCACCTAATAATTTTAATTGTGAAATACTCAATATTGTATTATTTTTTGTATATGAAATGGTTATTTGAAAACTTCAAAACCTGTACAAAATGTTTAGCACTAGTACAAAACAATAATATTTATTATGCTTGCAGTAGATAGGTACTGAAAAGATAGAAGAACACTCTTTTATAAATTATTAGCATTTAGTACGTACGCTATGCACTCTAGATAGTAAAATTTTTAAACATAATATGCAATCTTACTTAGTACATTGCTGTGAAGCACCTCTATACAACCTCCCTATTGTATATTGTAATGCAAGAAATTTCCACAAGTCGTACTTACACAGGGAGCACCTTTTCATCGTCCACCTTATGCACTGCAGACAGATCTGGTGCAGAGGTAGAAAAATAGATGATGTGGATAAGAGGTAGCTAGAGAGGTTGGAGAAAAACTGGTGGCAGGTACAATTTTCAGGGCTGCTACTGAAGAGGTCACATAACATTTGTGACACACTTGAGGTGTAAGGGATTGCTGTTGTTCATAATTTGTCCTCTCCTAGCCTCTTCAGAAGAGTGGTCCCGTCCTGTCCAACTCCTCCATGCCTTGAAATCACATCTTCTGAATGACCAGGAATGCAGTGGGGATGCCAGCCATGAACACCCACCCCCATTTGCCATGTGGGAGTCCCAAAGTAGGACCTGACATCCTCCTACACAAAATAAGGACAACATGTGTCACCAGCCACCTAATGGTCATAAACATCCTAAACACTGATTCAACAGGTTTAAAAATGGGTTGGTGTTGAACGGAGACATCTGATGGTGGTAATGCATTCCAGCCACATGCCCCAAATCCAAATGTACTGAGGAGCTTCACCTCACCCAGCCACTCTGCTCCATGATCCTGCTGATCACATGGTTAGCAAGTATACCATCGTCTAACTAAATAGTTTTCAGATTATATTTGGGATCTTCTTTATTAGAGCATATGAGAGAGAAGGGATAATTAATTATGCCAGCAACATTTCACCCGCTTGCATAACAGATCAGTTTTGAGAAGTGCAGCAAAAAAGCCGGAATGACGTTCTTGATATAACAGTATTATAGATACATGTATAATTATATGGATTTCAAAGATAACGATGCTAATATATCACATTTCCTTTTTTATTTTTGTATTTCACCTTTATTATGAAAAAGGACCTAGTACAGATAATTTCTTAATCTTCTAAAGAACAGCAATTCAACTGATGTGAAATGAACATGACAGTTTTCCCAGCAAGAGCTGTTCAGTCGAAGCCAAGCTTGGGAAATGTTTCTCTGCCAAAAGACCAAATCTGAGCTTCTCCATGTCAGCAGCCCATTTTTTACGATTATATATATGATTTAATTATTACTTATACTTTTATTATCAATTAAAATAATTATTTGTGAGGAAAAAGTCTATTCATTTCCACAGTGTACTTTTTTGTGCAGGCCGTGTAAAAATAGTCTTGTGGGCCAGATATGGCTTGCAAGACGGCTTTTGCCCAGGTCTGAAAGCTGCAAATAGGACTTGATAGAATGTTTGTTCAACTAGCCTTTTGTGAAAGCAAGAATTAAAAAAATTGAAAGAGGTAAAGGGGAAGTGGAATAAAATATCTGGGAAAGAGATGACATAACAATAAATAGAAATGCCACTGAGCCACTACAAAATCTGTTCACTAGGCAATCAGTACCAGCTCAGTGCACCAACACAGGAAACGAGTGTCAGATTACCAGCGAGTTTAATGGTTAAATTTGGTCCCATTTTTGTGGAATTCAGAGTACAAATTACAGAATACAAACAATATATTGACAACTTAATTGTTTGTATTAAACACAAATCTAAACAAAATAGGAATAACATTTAACATAAACCATGTTAACACACAAGAGCAATAAAATTTTTCAGACATTATAGACGTGTGATGATTTGTTGATTGTACTGCAGCGCTTGGAAACTTTTTGTTGGGTAGGAAAGAAAGGGCAGGAAACATGTTAATGACAGAAATAAAGACTAAGGCAAGATTTATCATGGTCCATCGGCATGAGTAATGATGTCTGAATGTCACATCCTGTACAGTGCAAGGCAATATTAAGTGTCCTGTATTCCTCTTCATGTTTGTTTCCTTTTTGCAGGGGTACGTGTTGTGACCGGTGTTCTGTCATTTCATCCTACCTATCGAAATATCCTACCAAAGCCTGCTGCACATGATGGCCATATTTGTTTTTCATGGCTACACGCCCATAAATTCTTGCTACTGCCGCATGCTTCTCGAAGACTAGTCTGAAGTAGCTCCGTGAGAACACGGTAAGTAGAACACCACATTTTTTAAATTATTCTAATAGAGTTCAAAGGTATTTTTTTTCCATAACTGAAGCTGTGAAGTATAATCGAAATGTGTAAACCATTATATAGTACTTCAGCAATGCTATAAGCTCACATTTTAATATTCTCCATCCACGCTGTCCTGTAAGTTAATTGAACCATAAAACCTTCTGTGATAGACAAAACAGTACACACCTTAGTATAGATATACTAATCTACAAATTAATTAGTTTGTATCCCACAAGTTCTAACTACATGTTTTCAATAGTAAAATAAAATCTTTTTATATTATACGGAAGTGTCAACTGTGAGATTTTTGCAAGAAAAACTTGTAACGGGTTAGGATTAATTCATTGCATGTGGGCTTTCTTTTACTTTTGTTTGAAGACAAGCAAAAACTATATATATTTTAGTTATGGAAAAGAACTTATGTCCATGACTTATTTGTCTTTGAGAAAATATCCTCAGGAATATGATGAATCCCTAAGACAAAATCTGCAGAGATGTGTATCAAGGTTCAAAAGAAAAGGTTAGTATTATTATGGTAATAGTACGTAGTTTTTCTGTTAACATTGACGTTATATTTTTTTATGTAAATGGAGAACTCCTCTTCAGTAACAGAAGGGTGGTTAAGGAAAAACAGGAGAAAGCAAAAAGCAAAAAGGCTATTTGAGGAGTTTCATTCGTCCCCAATTGGTGGACATACAGACATATTAAAGACGAGAGTGTCATGCCCTGCCTGCCCCTTCTACTCTCTCCCCAGTGTGGCTAATGAGGCACACCTGTTGCTTGTTTTGTTTTGCCTCTTGTTTCAGACCTGGGGCCATATGCATAAAACTTCTTAAGAATGGTCTTAAAATGGGTCATACACTTTGACTTAAGAGTAAAAAAATTCTTAGCAAAAAGTAGGACCTAAAAGCGTTGTATAAAGATGCTAAAAGTAACTTTCAGCAAAGTCTAAGTCCAATTCCTAAGTACTGACAGAGCCAGCACTTAAGTGTCGTGAAATGAGGACTACAAATGAAATCCCGCCCCCAACTACTGAGTTCAACCAATAGAGCAGCTGCACGGCGAATATATTAGTGACATCAAACGTTAATGTAGGGCTGTAGACCCGACGGTACGAGAGAATCTCGAAGCCTCCCAATCTCTGGATGCCATGCAGTGGGCGTTTGCGACCGTCACCCCAGACTCGTCTCCCTCAGTGTGGGAAGATATCCAGGGGATGATGATGGACCTGCTCCGCCGGCGGAGAAGCCTCCCTCGAAACGGCCCCACCATGCCCCTGTCTGGTCCGGGAAATGACGCCAGCACGCCCCCGTCCAGTCTGGAAGATGACACCGCCGCGCCCTCGTCCGGTCCAGGAGATGGCGCCGCGACGCCTCCTGCTCTGTTGCTGCCTGTTCCTGCGCCGTCTGTTCCTGCGCTGCCTGTTCCTGCGCCACTCGTTCCGCCTCTCCAGATCCCGGAAAGGGCAGGGACACTTACATCGGGGCCGGTTCCCACCCGCCGTGCCCCCTGGCTCGCCCTTGGGCCCCGGGGCTCGTAGGGCGCCTGCAGGTCCCTTCCAGGTGCCTCGGCCGTCGCCGTCAGCCCTGCCTCCGGCTGCTCGCCAGTCGCCTGCGGGTTCCCTCGTCTCCTTTGCCTGTTCCTCCGTCTCCCTCCTCGGCCCTACTGTGGTCCCCACCTGCTCCTGCCTTGCAGCTGCCTGCTGCCCCTGTGGCGGCCGCCCCTCGCCCAGGGGGGCTTCCTCGGGCTCCCCATTCTACCCCGGCCCCTGGTTTTGTGCCCCTGGCGTCTGCTTGTTGCCCTCCTGTTTCTTCCCTGTTTCCTCCTGGTCCCTCGGTTCCCCTGGTGGGTGTCCCTCCTGTGTCCCCTGTTCTGTTGCCCTTGTGCCTGCTTGCCCTGCCTATGGTGTGTCAGCTGTTGTCCGTCCTGCTTCTGTTGTGCCTGTTTTGTGTTTCTGTTGTGTTTCCTGTGCCCTATGGTTGATGTGTGCTTTTGTTTTCTAGGTTCCGTGTTCTGGCCCCGTGTTCCCGTCCTGTCCTCCGGTCCCCTGGGGCCCCTCCCTGGGGGTTCGCCGCGCCTGGAGTGCGCGCCTTTGGAGGGGGGGGGGGGGGCTATGTCACGCCCAGTGTCTTTTCCCCTGTTTTGCCCTCAGGCATGGCTTAATTCGTCGCACCTGTCCCTTGTTTAGCTTTGCCTTGCGTTTCAATCCCCTTGTTAACCCTGCACACCTGCCTTGTGTTTACTCCTTGATTTCCTGCCCTATTTAGTCAGTCTGCGTCCTGTTCCCCTATTGGTTATTGTCAATGCTTCCAGGGCTTGGTGTCAGTTTTGCTCCCGTGTTTCCCCTTATGTTTAGGAATAAATGCCCCTTGGAGGGGTTCAATCTCTGCAGCCTGCATTATGGGTCGTTCCTCCCGCCGCAAACGTGACACTTACACTTAGCTCATGCAATATTGTAGTACTACTTTAGACACACAGGCCACAGCAATTTTGATACATTTTTATTCCTTAATGTGTTTTGTGTGAATTATTATTATAAAATAATAACTTCGAGGCTATTGGATCCAGTGACGCCAAACTAAGTGAAAATTATAGTGCTGCGTTAATCATATAGGGCACAGTGACTTTTTTTTTTATTTTGACTCTTGATGTATTTTATATTAATTTTTATTACGGACAAATATTTAAAAATACAATTCGTTTTTCAGAAAGATATAGGCTATGGGTGACGCATAGTAACCCAAATCCAGGTGGAAATTATAGTACTGCCATAGACACATAGGACATACATGTAATAAATAAAAATAAAAACAAATAAAATAAATAAAAATTTATATAAAACATAAAAGGGAATAAAAATAACTGCGTTATGTCTGTGTAAGGTAGTACTACAGTTTGCACCTGGTTTTGGGTCACTGGATGCCATGACCTAGTGTTACGACCCCCAGGGATGGGTTGCACCCTTTAGGGGGGGTGTCATTCTGTTCCTGGCCCTGCCCCTTTGCTACATTCCCTTCCCTTCTAGTTTGATTGGCGGATTTCCCTCCTGTGTCTTTTCATCACTTCCTTTATAAGGCTTGTCCAAGCCAAGAACAAGAGGCCATTTGCTTTGTAATTTCTTTGGTTGAGTTGTATTTGTTGTATTAATGATGATTTATTATGTTTGACCCTTTTTGCTCTTTGACCACTGACTTTTGCTTAGCCCTTTTCTTTTCTTTTGGATTTGGTTATTGTGGACTTTGTTTTGTAAATACCTGTAAATATTATGCCCATTTGGTTCACTGTGGGTAGCTGAGGAAGTAAGGAGTGTGACGCCATTTTGCTTTGGGGTAAGTTTTCTCACTGTTTTGGGTTTAGCCATTAGTTTTGTGTACTTTTATTTTTCCGTTTATTTGGGTTAGATAATAGTATCTCTTTTGTTCCAGTTAGAGATGTTTTGTTTGTTATTTTGGCCTTGGCAGCTCCTGAAATGGTTTGAGCAAGTGCAAGTACGACAAGGTAGTAAAAGCGTTACGTAACTATTGTGTGGGGAGGCACAGTGTCATATAGGTGATGCCAGGAAGAAGGGGAAACTGCAGAGACATTTTTCACAGCTGTACATAAGCTGGCGGAGCACTGTCACTTTGTGGAATTAAAAGAAGAACTGATCAGAGTCTATATAGTGGTTGTAATCAGAGATAAGAGACTGTCCTAGTGACAGCATTTAGATCCTGGTTTAGCGTTAGCCATGGTGATTCACAAAGTATGACGAAAAGAAACAGTAAAAAAATACAGCAGGTTGTACTGCACGGGCTGGACAGAATTGGGGGTCCTAACATGAATGTCGATGCAATTAAAAGAAAACCAGTGCAGAAGAAATCCTCCCAATTTTATAACCACAACAAAAATGACAAGAAAATGACAAACAGAAACAAGCCAACAAACCAAAAGGATTGTGACAGATGTGGTGCATGCTTGGAAAGACTGTCCAGCGAGAGAGGCCGAGTGCTGTAAGTATCATAAAATAGGTCATTTTGCTGTTATATGCCGCACATTCAGGGTAGGCACATATCACCATTTGGGAGATACTTTTTCAACTGTCTCCCATTTGGAACAGCGTCTGCACCAGAACACTTCCAAAGACGCATGACCCAACTATTGGAAAGTCTGGAAGGGGTGATCGAGTTCTGCAGAAGCTCCAGTCTGAGGGTTTAACCCTCAATGAAAAGAATGAGTTTGGCAAGTCACTTTGTAGGCCACTAAATCACTCACAGTGGCATAGAAGCAGATACGTCCAAAATCCAGGCCATTCTTCAGATGCCAGACCCAACATGTATAGCAGTCATACACAGACTGTTGGGCATGGCCAACTTTTTGGCAAAGTCCCTCCCAGAGTTATCCACTGTCACTGCAGCATTACAACAGCTTCTTAAACAAGTGGTGCTGGGATGTGCCACAACAGCAGTCCTTTCACAGACTTAAGGAACACTTGAGCTCTCCCAAGATTCTGTCCCGATACTCACCTGAAAAAGAGACCAGGGTTGAAGCGGATGCTTTTTCTTTCGGCATAGGTGCAGTACTTACACAAAAACAGCAGGATGGTACATGGAAGCCTGTTTCATATATATCAAGAAGTCTGAGCAATGCAGAAAAGCGATATGCTCAGATTGAGAAGGAGGCTCTGGCTGTCACATGGGCCTGCGAAAGACTGTCAACATACATAATGGACCTACACTTTGCTATACTCACGGATAAGAAGCCTCACATTCCTCTTCTTAGTTCCAGAGGCCTTGATGACCAGCCACCAAGAATCCTTCGATTCTGCCTTCATCTTTTGCTATTCAGCTATGCCATGCAGCCTGTTCCAGGTAAAAACCTCATCACGGCTGACACTCTTTCCTGTGCCCCCATCAGACGGGGGCTATCTTATGCTGAAGAACAGCTGGGAAAAGAGACCCAGGTCTTTGTGGACACAACTGTGTCTTCCCTACCGGCAAGAGAGGCTCGCCTGACACAAATAGTTGAGGCCCAAGCAGCAGATGAAATATGCAGGTCGCTGAAAATATTTTGTTTGTCACGCTGTCCTGCCAAACTCGTGGTGTGGAAGGATGTCATGCCCTTCTGGCATGTCCAAGGTGAATTGACAATAGCAAATGACCTCCTTTTAAAAGGAGACAGAATTTTGATCCCAGGAGCATTACAAAATGAGACACTCAAAAAGATACACCAGGGCATTTCCAAATGCCGTGCCGGAGTGCAGCATTCCGTGTGGTAGCCGGGTACGGACATGGAAGGCTACTGGTTTGAAAAGCTTGGGATGCTGTTATTTAGGGAAACAATATCACGCAATCAGTTCAGAGAGATAATGAAGAACTTCCGGTTTGATGGCAAAGACACTCGGCAGCAGTGTATTCACAATGACCGGTTTTCAGCAATTTCTGACACCTGGAGCAGTTTTGTACAGAACAGTACACACCAGGACAGCACATAACAGTCGATGTCCTTTCAACTATTACATTGCCAGGAAGCCGGATAAGTTTGGCATCAAGTTCTGGATAGCTGCTGATGTGGAAAGTAAATACATGCTGAATGCAATGCCATATCTCGGGAAAGACCAGAGTTGTCCATCAGGGGAAAGGCTGTCAGAGACTGTGATGAAACTGATGCAGAAATGTCACGACAGACAATTTTTTTTTACTTCTCTGTCACTCGCTAACAGACTTATGGACGCTAAGACCATTATACTTGGCACTATGAATAAAGCGCGACGAGAACTTCCACCTTCAGCAAGGGACACCGGGAAGAGAGAAGAGTATTCCACAAAGGTTTATGAAAATGCCAGAACTGAGGGATCATCTCAGACATTCCTTCGGAAATGAGGAGCAAGACGAGAAGGGGATGCCGTGGAGGAGCAAAGGGTTGAGGAAAAAGATCAGTGGGGAATTGGCAAGAATCCAGTAAGCAGGAGAGGAGGAGGCGATACCCCATATTCTATACGTAGAAGCCGTATCTCCCCTGCATGTGAGGTAATGTGAGGTTACTGGACAATAAGATGGACGAGCTTATGGCACTAGTAAGATACAACAAGGAATTTGGCTAGTGCAGTTTGATGTGGTTTTTGGAAACATGGCTGCATGACCATAGTCCTGCTTCTGCTGTGGACATTACTGATTTTTTGTGTGTTTGGGCGGACAGAAGGCAGCGAGATAGTGGAAAGTGCAAAGGGGGAGGGCTCGTTGTTTTTGTTCATGAACGATGGTGCCACCCAGGTCACATTGTGCTTAAGGAACATGTCTGATATTGAGCTGGTAGCTGTAGGGCTAAGTCCATACTACTTGCTGAGAGAATTCTCACATGTAATCGCCACTGTTGTTTACAATCCTCCATCGGCCAGTGCGACAACGACGTGTTACATCATGCACTCTGTGACCACGAGACTCAAAAAGAGACACCCAGATGCTTTCATCCTCATCTCTGGGGACCATGTCTCTCTGAACAGAACACTCAGCAGCTTTACACAGTTTGTGGATTGTCCCACCAGGGAGAATAGGACACTTTACTTGCACTATGTTAATGTTAAAGAAGCATGCAGCTGCACAGCCATCCCTCCATTGGGTAGATCTGTTTACAACCTGGTGCACCTCCTGCCCACCTATCTACCACTAGTGAAGAGGAAACCATCCACTCTCAGGACAGCAAGGGAGTGGTCAAAAGAGGCCAATGCAGCTCTGCAGGACTGTCTGGATATTACAAACTGGAAGGTTCTTTGTGAGATGCATGGCAAGGATATTGACAGACTGTGTCACAGAGTACATGAACTGCGTCGACAGCACTGTACCTGTAAAATCCATATGCTGCTTCCCCAACAACAAGCCATGGGTCACCAAAGACATTAAGGCACTCTGGAATAAGAAAAAGGAAGCATTCAGGTCACGTGACAGAGAAGCAGCCAAACAATTGCACAAATTGTACAATTGCATTTGTCTGTGAAGTTAAAAGAAGGAAGGGACAGCTACAGAAGAAAGCTGGAACAAAAGCTACAGGAGAACAACACCAGGGATGTGTGGTGGGGGATGGAAACAATCACTGGCTTCAAGTCCAGCTGACAGGGGACAGATGGAGATGTTGAGAGGGCCAATGAGTTTAACCAGTTTTTAACAATGGGCCTCAGCCCAGGTTCAACAATGGGTCGCAGCCCAATGGCCCCTCCAGCTCCAACATGACCCTCATGGCACCCGATGCCCCTGTGTCCTCCTTCAGCAGTGCCTTACGTCTATGCTGCCCTCCATCCTAAATATCTTCCCCTCCTACCATAGCATCTACAAGAGCCTCTACCACATGTATCAAGTGATAAGAAAATTAAGCAGAAGAAGAAGGTGCCGGGCCCTGATGGCACAAGTCCACAGGTTCTTAAGTCCTGCACCTCCCAGCTATATGGAGTTCTGCTGCGGATCTTTAACTTGAGCCTCAATATCAAGAAGGTTCCGTTGCTGTGGAAGACATCATGTCTGGTCCCTGTGCTGAAAAAAGCATGCCCCTGTGCCCCATCAGTCTACAAGCCAGTTGCACTCACTTCTCATAGCATGAAAGTCTTTGAGAAACAGGTCCTCATCTCACCCCACCCCCTAGTTCGACCAGCACTCAATCCACTTCAGTTTGCCTACTGGGCAAAGGTCGGAGTGGATGATGCCATCATTTACCTGCTGCACAGTGCAGCCAGAGGGAACCTGAAGAGAGGCTAAGCAGCATACAGAAGGAGGATAGAGGACCATTTAAAGAGCAACAACATCAGGCAGGTGTGGCAGGGTGTGCAGCACATCACCGACTACAAATCCAGCAACTCCTCAGCTGCTGTGGGAGTCGCCTCTTTGGCGGAGGAGTTGAACATCTTCTTTGTTCACTTTGAGGCGACACCAACAGCAGCTCCATCACAGCCGCCTGTTCAGAACAGCAACATACTCACGGTGGAGGAGTGTGAGGCGAGGCGGGTGATGAGGAAGGTGAACCCGAGGAAGGCTGCAGGACCCAGCATTGTGGCTGAACAGGTGCTGAAAGACTGTGCGGATCAACTGGCTGGAATTTTTACTAGGATTTTCGAACAGTCCCTGTCCCAGGCCAATGTACCATCTTGCCTTAAGTCCTCCGTCATTGTTCCACTGCTGAAAAATCCCATCACAAACAGTCTGAATGACTTCCGCCAGGGGCACTAATATCCGCAATCATGAAGTGCTTTGAGAAACTGGTGCGGAGTCATATTATTGCCTGCCTGCCAGCAGACCTGGAACCTTTTCAATTTGCTTACAAAGCAAAGAGATCCACGGAGGACCCTATGGCCACAACCCTTCACGCTGCCCTGACCCACCTGGAGTTACGCCAGACTGCTCTTTGTGGACTTTAGCTCAGCATTTAATACCATCATCCCACAACGACTAGTGTCCAAACTGGCAGATCTGGAACTACCATCACCCACCTGCAGTTGGATACTGGACTTCCTGTCAGGTCACTCCCAGAACGTGAGGCTGGGTCTCCATACCTCCACTGCTCTCAGACTCAACACCAGGTTGCCACAGGGTTGTGTGCTTAGCCCGCTCCTCTACACCCTCTACACATATGACTGTGTCCCCATCCACCACAGCAGCAAGATCATAAAGTTTGCGGATGACACAACGGTGGTCAGACTCATCTCAGGCATGGAGGGTGAGCTGGCATACAGGGACAAGGTGGAGCGGCTGTCAGAGTGGTGCAGAGTCAATAACCTGCTCCTCAACAGCACAAAAATGAAGGAGCTTGTTGTTAACTTTAGAAAAAATAAAACGGACATCCAGCCACTCACTATTGGCGGGGCCTGTGTGGAGAGGGTCCCAGTGTTCAGGTTTCTGGGCATTGAGCTGGAGGATAACCTGACCTGGAGCGCCAACACCAAGGAGCTGTTGAAGAAGGCACAGCAGAGACAGTATTTTCTGAGAATCCTCAAAAAGAACCATCTTCCCAAAACTCTGCTCCTTGCCTTTTATCATTGTTCCATCGAGAGTGTGCTCATGTACGGATTGTGTGTGTGGTACGGCAGCTGTACTTCCTCAGAAAGGAAAGCACTCGACAGGGTCATCAGGACAGTGGAGAGAACTATTGCCTGTACCATCCCCACCCTGGAACAAATCTATACCCTCCGATGCCACAAAAAAGCGATAGACATTTCTCAGGACCCGTCACATCCCAGTCACTGCCTCTTCCAGCTTTTGCCATCAGGCAAGAGATACAGAATGATGAAAACAGCAGTAATGGCCCTGAACTCAAAACAAAACTGCTCCATATCATTCTTCAAATGTGCATTTCTGCCTTTGCCTGTGAAAGGCTCCATCAGTATCATCACAGTCTCTGGCAGCCTTTCCCCTGATGGACAACTCTGGTATTTCCCGAGATATGGCATTGCATTCAGCATGTATGAATACAGTGCAATCTGTAAATATAGCAAGTGCAATTTTGTAAAGCATTGGTAACTATTCGTTTCGTTATTTATTTTCTCTTTTATTGTCTTTAACTTTTATGCCTCACACTGAGTCGACTGCACCTTCAATTTCATTGTTCTTTGCAAAAGTGACAATGACAATAAAGATTCAAGATTCAAGATTCAAAGATTCAAAAAAACTTTATTAATCCCAGAGGGAAATTGCTTTAGCTTGTCGTACAGTTGCTCAACATATAAATTAAAAGAAAAAAAA
>JAODKL010000095.1:17992052-18003984 GCA_026780765.1 Petrocephalus schoutedeni | reverse complement strand
GGCCACGCCATCCCAACAGGAGAATGCTGTATACACACAAGGCCACGCCATCCCAACAGGAGAATGCTGTATACACAAGGCAATGTCATACCAACAGGAGAATGCCATACACATAAGGCCACGCCATACCATCAGAAGACAGCCATATCTACAGTGGTGAATTATATCCACACCATAAAAGCAACCCAGATCCAGTGTAGAAAACCCGATCGATGGTACCAAAGCACATCCGCAGGACCAAGCTGTGCTTCTCACTCAAAGACAGGAACATGAAGAGCAGGCTGGATACCCTGCCTGTCCCCTGGTTTTTGGCAGAGCCGGCCTAGGGGCTTCTGTACGGCTTTTATCCTGCATTGGAGCAAGGTACTGGGGTTGCAGGGCCGAGAGAGAGCGAGAGAGCGCGAGAGAGAGAGAGAGAGAGAGAGAGAGATGCTATGGTGGTGTGATGGATAGAGAAGCTGTCTTTAAACCCTTAATTTATGGAAGAATTAAAGTGGCTGAGCAGATGGAGACAGATACAGTGGGACACAAGCTGTCTCACACACACCAGCCCTCGTCGTAAATTACGTTGAGCAATGGAAAATTTATGAGGCACAAATATCTCACTACCAGCCTATCATTTCCTAAGCAGTGTCACTGTAATTCTTTCCCAAGCTGTCTAAACACACAGATAAAGAAGGCCGTCCCTGGCATGGACCAAAGCTGGGTGGCTGAGTAGGTAGGCAGGTAGATAGATAGATAGACAGATAGACAGATAGATGGATGATAAGAGAACGGCATTGGATCATAAGAAGGCAGTAACATGGCTTATGTGCACGTGTGTACAGGAATCACCAGTCAAAAGCAACATAGACAGCATGCCGAGGTCTGGCAGGAAGCAGCTCTGAATTTCTGAACAAGAAGCCAATATTTTGGTTGCAGCTCCTTTCCACTCTGAGCGACTGGGTTTTACATGCGAGTGGGTGGCCAATGTACCCCACTGCCATACACTAGGGTGCTGGCACGCCAGCCGGTCAGTGGGTGCGGTCAGCGCGCGGCCGAACGTGGCGCGCCGGGGGGAAACATGTTCCCGGCGTGGAGGGGGGGCCGATGCCGGCCGAGGGCAGGAACGAGCCTGATTAGGAATTCCGTTCTAATTCGGAGACGTGTGAAATATTTTTAGTGGGCGCTGGCTGTGAGACCCAGAGCTCACCCAGGCTTATTAGAGAACAGGTAGAGCACAATGCCGGGGACTGTGTTCTCACACTGCCCTGTAAGATTGGATTCCTGGCCATGAAATTCGAGTGTGACGCCAGCAACATGGAGCATTCGCCGGGCAACGGCGCCCAATTTACACAGTAATTTTCCACTCACTTACTGCTAAGCTAAAGCACTCTCTATCTATCATATTAATACCACGGTGTCATACAATTGAATGCAAACGCTGTTAATTAGCCCGTCCTGGAAGAGCCGCAGTCAGATCACTTCAAAGGCAATTTATTACAGTTCATCGAGGAAAGGGGGAGAAGGCAAAAGAGATTACACACGCATAGTGTCAATTATGATAGCCATCTGACTTTATCGATAAAACGGGTGGGTGATCAAATTACGCCCCTTCCCTGCAGTAACGTGCCGCTTCTGATAGAGTGGCTTCACTATTTCCAAAACTGACACTTTCCTTTTTTACGGACGCTCTTTCTTTTGAAAGCGCTCATTGATTAGGACTCCTGTTTTATTGCCCCAACAATCACCACGGGCCATTTCTGCGGTCACATGACCCCCACATGACCCCCCACAGATGGAGACACGATGGCCCCTTTAAGTGAGGAACTTCTCCAGAGCTGTGTTCCCTGATAGCGACGCGGTGGTCATTAGCGCGGCCGTTTGCGGAGCGCGATTGCGACACTGCGGCGTCCCTCGTGCGATGGCGCGTACGCACTGCCTTTCAGGCGACTCCGGTGACACTCTGAAGTGGGCCGGGCAGAAGCAGCAGTGCGTGTGCGGTTTGGGGGTTAAAAATGCCTGGAGGTCATTAGTTTATTCAGCAAATGCACAAGAGGTCACAACATAGCCCTGGGTGGGCGTGGTGAGAGACCAGTGAAAGGGGAGGGGGGGCAGCGGGGGTGGCGCCCCTTTTCAGCAGCCCTCCCCAGAGAGAGCCCTTGTGCAGACACAGGCTGTACGTAAGCCCACCTCTCCCGGAACACCTACACTACGGCACATCCAAAAAACACGGCCATTGCTTCAGGTACCCAGGGAAAAAAAAAAACTCCCTAAACCCACACACAATCCAGAGGTTGATGGAGGCTGGCTCCTTTCGTAATTTTTTTGAGAGAAACAGTGCCGTCGTCCCCTGGGACCTAATAATACCTCATAAGCACATCCAGAAGAACCCTGAGGCGGTGTGCCTTCCCAAGGATCTCACCTTGATAGATGATTTGGAGAAACACAGAGTGGAGTTCGTAGAGCGCAGCCCTGGAAACAGCAGCGGGGGAAGCTCTGCATTATTTAAAGCCGCATCCTTAAAAACGGGCTGCGGCTGTGGCCTCCGCCGCTCGCTAACGTGCAAGTGGGCCGTGCTAAAAAAAGCAGAAAAATAGGAAAACACTAAAAGCCAGCAGGGCTGCGCACTGCCAAGCTGCCCGCGGAGCGCAGTGCCATCTCTGCAGGACATTTTACAGATGTTAATGGTCGTTTCGGTACCGGCGATTGCACACCCACCAATGAATAAGAGGCATGGCCCCGCCCACTCTGACGTCACGGGTCGGGTCTAACCCGATGTGGCATCTGCATCTCTGAGCTGACATATGGTAGTGAGGAACACATCAGAACTACAGTTATATAAGACTGCCGGAAAAGAGCAAGATTAAAACACATCTGCTACACACTATACAGTCATATATAGTCATCTTATTCATCTAATGATACCTAAACCAACTGAAGCCAGCATATCAAATTTAATAATAATAATAGCAACAATAATAATCATCATCATCACCATCATCCAGGGCAGAGGGAGACCTTCCTCTCCCTTTCCGCCCCCCCGCCCCGTGACTGACACTCCAGTGACCCCCAGGGTGCCCTTTGACCTCTCACCCCTGCTCCTGTTCCTAACTCCTCTGACAGCGGCACAATCAGCCAGAGTCCACAGGCCACGTGGTATTGATTTAATCATAAATTAAGCACATAATAATCACTGATGCCTCAAATCAAATGCGCTCATAGAGGAATAAAGAGATAAAATAAAGAAAAATGAAATGAAATAAGGGATACTGGAATCAAGCTGTTTAAGCCCGGCTAAGCCCAATTTCACTTGGGGGGGCAGCCCTCATCCGAACCTCTTTACGCTAACTCAGATGGACCAGTCGATCTTTCTCAACAAAACAAACAGGTTAAAAGTCAGCATAATCCCACAACAAGTATTAAGACAAGTACTGCATGCGAGTGGTTTCTGATGAATCAGCCGAAGTATACGAAGGACTACAAATAACGTGCATCCAGTTAAAGACCAAATAATTCAGGCAAGCTGGAAAACATTTGTTTTACGGCCTATTCTGCACAATTTGGTGGCAAGAAAAATCACAGTGATCTATAATATATAATAACGCATGAAATGTTAAAATCAAAGGACTAATAACTACAAAAAAAATCTACATTTGTGGTAGGGAGCGATTATACCACGGGTTAATTATTAAAACGATTAATCCTAGCGGACAGCTGGGGAAGACCGATAAAAAGTGAGTTAGACGGAAGCTGCGGCACGAAGCGCGGAGTGCGGATTTCTCCGTTATGTAAGAGAAAGGCTTTCGGGAAGGATGCGCCCACCCCAGCCGCCACGGTAATTAAACGCGTCTAAATAATGACAATGATCCTCTTCATTCATAAGAAACGAACAGCAGAACCCCGCTTTAACCGGTATCAACCTTCAAATCTATTCCGTGAGAAAAAATAAAGATAGGGGATAAATACACGGCGATGATGTAATGGACTAATAAATAACGATATCACGTTGTCAGGGCGCGCCAAACAATACATCATTAACGGGCGCTCCGTACGAAGCCAAAGCACTTGGTAGGTTTGTTTATTAATAGCATCATCACTGGAAAGAGACCTTATATAAATCTGATGCGGTGTTTTAAGGTAATTGCGAAATGCGGAGATAAATCAAAGGCGAAAGCAGCGGCTTGTATGTAAATGAGGCCCCCGCTGGCCGGGGCTGCGATCCTGCGTGTGCCGGGGCTGCGATCCCACCCCCGTCCCATCCACACCTTCACGCATGCGAACTTAAGCGACAGTGTCAGCGAAGCATATGCGCCTGGCATATTGTGCCATTCACAGCTAGGAGCGCAGCAAACGCACTGCGGAGGCTTTTGGAAAACAAAGCGGAAGATGTTATTTTAAAGCTTGGAAATCTGCGAGGCGTAGGACCGCTTTGGGCGGGAGAGACGACAGCCTTACCTTATTTCCAGGGGGAGAGAAACATATCATTTGTAGCCACCTTTGCTCTGCTTAGAACGAGTGCGGATGAAATTAACTATAATAGCTAGACTTGTATGAAACACTAAATATATCATGTTCGCCTCAGCGCGAAGTTGGAGCGTCTTAATGGTCGGTCTAGACTGGAATCCAGTTCATTAACACCCATGCATTTCGCAGCGGAAATGTGCGCAAACACACCACTACGTTAGTACAGAAACGGACCGCGGTTTTAATTAACTTGCCCCTTTTGAAAGAATTCGAACTTTTTGGTTTTGCTTTGGATGTGGCCGATTTAATGTTATGATTTAATGGCAAAACCTACTGCTGTGGCTTAATTTGAGTAGTATTAAAAAAAAAGAAATTAAAGTTTCCATAATGCAGCAGTAAAACCCGACTTAACTGTAAATGTAAATGTAACTTTAATTCTGAGTCTTTAATGACTTGAAGGGCTTCACCTGGGAATGGGCCTGTTAGGAAAGGGAGTGTTAGCGATGGTGAAGTTTTTTTTGGGGGGGGGTACAAAATGATGGAAAGATGATAATCTGTTTCCGTCCACCAGCCGCGGTAACACAGGAGAGTGCACCAAAGCACAACACTATTACCACTCCAACCACTACTGCTACTGATAGTGATTCATCACCGGGATGACCGTCGGCCCGTTAACAAAGTCAGCTAAGATCCAACACCACACCATCTGCAGCCATGCTCCAAACAACCTTCCCTCGTAATGCTGGCCCTAGGACAGCGCGAGGCGGGGGGGCAGAACCATGAGCCAGGTGTCACGGCGTGATCACTGTCCTCAGGGGCGGGACGGGACGGGGTGGGATGGACAGAGGACGGGGGGCCCTGTTTCCATGCAGGGAGAGGCACACCCCGTGAGGGATGCAGGCTGCTACCTCTCCGAATGTTAAAGCAGTGCTTTGGAAGATGATAAATTAAACAATTAGGTACATATTACTGATGCTGCATTGTGAGGGTGGAAGGCTCTGCGGCAGGGGAGATTTCCATAAATCAGGCTTCACCTGATCAAATTTATATCACAGCAAAACACAAGGGCGAGTGGATATATTGGGGGCGTGGGGGCGGGGGGGGGGGCAACTTATGTACACCATTCTGTGTTTCTTTATGGGTTCTGTGACTGAAATTATAATGTCCACAGTGCCAATTTTCCACAGAATAAAACAACACCTTCCCCTGAAGAGAGTCTTCTCAGAGACATTACAGAAATAGCACAGGGAAGCGACAGGGGAGGGGAAAAGGTGCCGGAGAATGAAAATAAAACCAAGGAGTAAAAGTGAAATAAATAATGTTATGTTATGTAGTACAGCATGGAGAGAAATGCACAGAGGTGCATGTGGGGAGTGAGTGGGGGCCGGGACCACCGGTGGGGGCTGCTGTCCCGCCACAGCAGACGGGCGGGGGCATTGCTCCCCCAGCGCCATCCTCACCCCCGGCCCGTGTGGGAGATAGGATCATGACCGGCCGAATGTTCCCACCCCGTTTGTGAGGGCTTTTCACGGCGATACACAGCACAGCTCCCACAGGTCTCCAGCACGGACTGGCATCCCGCTGGTTCCCGGCACAGACTGGCCCCCGGCACAGACTGGCCCCCAATAGTCCCCAGCTCCCCAGGACAGAAAAGCCCCAGTCCCTGGTACAGACAGAACCCCCAGTTCCCTGGCACGGATGAGCCTTTCCGGGTCCCCAGCCCAGGTGAGTGCCCCCCAGGTCCCAAGCACAGGCAAGAACCCACCCCACCAGTCCCACAGGCGAGCCCTCTCCAGTCCCCAGCACAAATAAGCCCTCCCCACTCCCCAGTGCTGGCGAGTACAACAAGCCCCCTGGGTCCCCTGCACAGCTCAGCACAGATGAGCCCCCTGGGTCCCCAGCACAGACGAGCCTCCTGGTCCGCAGCACAGACGAGCCCCCTGGGACCCCTGCACAGCCCAGCACAGATGAGCCCCCTGGGTCCCCTGCGTCCCCTGCACAGCCCAGAACAGACAAGCCTCCCAGTCCGCAGCACAGACGAGCCCCCTGGGTCCCCTGCACAGCCTAGAACAGACGAGCCTCCGGGTCCGCAGCACAGACGAGCCCCCTAGGCCCCCTGCACAGCCCAGAACAGACAAGCCTCCGGGTCCGCAGCACAGACGAGCCCCCTGGGTCCCCTGCAAAGCCCAGAACAGATGAGCCTCCTGGTCCGCAGCACAGACGAGCCCCCTGGGTCCCCTGCACAGCCCAGCACAGACAAGGCTCCTGGGTCTCCAGCCTGTGCCAATCCATAGCACCAGAGCACGACTGCTCGCTGGCTTGCGATGGCAAAGCTCCTTTACTGATAAATGAGCAGCCGCTTGTGTGTTTTGGCAGCATGGTGGGGGGGGGGGGGGGGGGAAGGGGGCGACATTTCTTCTTGCTGTCCCCGGTTCTGCTAATCTGAAGCACAATTCATTTCGGGGGATGCTTAATTGAATAGCCTGAGCTAAGCTTAATCAATGCTGAAAACAGCTCAGCAATTGAGTTAAAAATAATACAAACGACGTCGTACCGGGAAAAAAAAAAGAGAAAGGCAATTCTGGCGCATCGGACAGCTAGCTGTTAAGCTGATTAAAGGTGCTCCGAATGATATCAGCGTTAAAAATAATTACCGGTGCTGACCCGTCCAGATTTAGCAGTGACCTAGTGTAAAATCACGGTAACGGATTTGAAAATAGCCATTTTCATAAAAAGGCGGACGGTGGACGGGGGCTTCTCATCGGCTCCCAGCAGGGCTGGCAGGAGTCTGTGTAATGCCGTGCGGGGCCGCAGACGGCCGCCACGGCGCCGAGCGTCAGCACACAATCCTCCGTGCTCTCTCCCTACGCATCACACGGTCGCACGGCCTGCTGCCGTCTATCGTTAAGTTAATCAATATAAAGTAAAACCCGGGCCTACAGGAAAAGGTCCACTTTCCATAGGGGGAGTCAGGGAGCGCTGTGTGGGACTACCAACGGCACAGAGCAGAGTGCTCAGCTGGAATTACGGCCCAAACGCTCAGCATAGCTGACAATGCGCTGGACTGAGAAGACGTAAGTCTGCACATCTCTATTACAATGTTTCCGAAAGAAGTGTTAGGGTTACGGTTTTATAGCAGGCAGACAGATTATCGTTAAGATTCAGAATTACTTACATAAAAGATGGAATAATCAAATTCGTATCAGAACGTGAAAAGTCACCCAGCATTTCACACGGACCTGACTGATTACTCAGCAACTGTTTACTCTCCGTTATAAAATTAACAAGGTCACCTTAACTTAAACTATTTTAAAAAGGGAATTAGGATTCACCAGCTAACTGTTACAGGCGAACAGAAGTGATCAAAGGTGTAGGACTACAAAATGAATGACTGTTGTGATTTATAATTTACCTCTGAGAGAAGAAAGAGAGACGGTTGCTGTATTTGTGTCTTTCTGTAATTGGCTCACTTTTCACAACTCTGCTACTACTGCCGAATATTTCTTTGGGACGATAAAAAATGATATCTGAATTTTTCCCAAAAAAATAAATAAGAGTCTAATTATCTGAGCAGGGAGAGAATGAAATGATATGAAGCACTTTAAATGCAACCCCCCTGCCACCAATCTATGCCCTGCCAGAAGAAAGGTCAATACTGAGCTGTATTCCATGCCGGGGGGGGGGGGGGGGGGGGTTGATAAGGCCCCACTCCTGCAGGTTGATTGTTCAGTTGCACTGATTAGGAAGACGGCCTCCCGCCCCCCATACAAATGCAGGGAGCTTCTAGGGGCTAGCAAGAAAAACCCATTTGTAAATTTAGGGCCCCTTAGTTCCATGCGGGCACACGCACCACTCCGCTGAGTTACAGTGAAGGGGGTGGCTTTCGGCGCTTTCTCAGAGACCCCTTACAGCCCCCCCAGCCACTAAATGGCTGGTTCTCCTAGCGCGAGCCGGACCCGGGCCCCCGAGCTGAGGCAGACCGGTGAGGGGCCGTTATTCTGGGTCTGGGTCGATTCACCGGCAGAGCACCGGGCCAAATGCCCGCCCCCCTCCCCTACCCCGACAGTCCCTGCATCTGTAAGGGCTGGGAGGGGGCATGCAGTGGAAGAAACAGGCCCCCCCACAGCAGGCTGGCTCAGGCGGGGGTGTGCAGACAATTTTGAAGATGAAACAGAAGAAATTAAGCAGTGCAGAAAGGGGAGAGACATGGGGATGAGCATCCAGAATGGGGTCCCGGGGTGTAGGCGTATGGCTGATACCGAGAGTGAGACAATAGCACGTATTGTTTAACAATCTCGAATGTTGGTAAAGATTTCTCATCCCTGGGGAGGCCCGGGGTGCTTACACAAGCAGATTTCGGCATGCCGTATTGACTGTAGGGGTGAAAACCTGCCGCCACCGTGAAAAAGGAGAAATCCAGTAAGGATGCAGGACCGAACACACACAGGACAGGAACGTGCAGGATGGACACTAAGGACAGACAAATGCAGAACAGACACATAGGACGGACATGCAGGACAGACATACAGGATGGACACTCAGGACGGACAAATGCAGGACAGACATGTAGGATAGATGCTCAGGACAGACACGCAGGGCAGAAACGTGCAGGATGGACACTCAGGGCAGACAAATGCAGGACAGACACATAGGACAGACATGTAGGATAGACGCTCAGGATGGACAGACGCAGGACAGACACGCAGGACAGGCAAGCAAGACAGACACATTGGACGGACATGCAGGACGGGCACACACAGGACAGACACATGGCAGATGGACATACAGGATGAACACGCAGGACGGCTGTGTTAATCGGGCCCTGGCGACCGGCGTCTAGTGGGGAGACTGATGATACGACGATCGGCGTTCTGGAAAAACAGCAGTTCCTCCCGCCGGACAGTGACGCATCTTATGCCTCGCCATTCACCGCGAGGAAAATCGGAAAGAGGGTTTCAAAAAGGGGCAGGAACTGTGAATTTAAACTATCAGTTTGAGAGAGCGGCAGCCTTTGTTTTTCTCACACACAGTCACACACACACTCCATCACCCCTTCTACACACCCGAGCCAGCAGGCGCAGATTCGGCGAATCAGACGGGAAACCTCACGCCGTTCAGTAAATGATGACGGGGCTGGGGGCTGACGTTTGGTAATCAGCTGTCCCGTGGGGGGGGGGGGGGGGGGGGTACAGCATCGTAACGTCCGCGGCGCGTTAACAGAAACAGCACGCCAGAGCGCGTGGCGGTGAGATTTGTGGATGCGGGGCCAGGAGGGGCCACACGAGCAGCCTGGGCCAAAAACCCACAGCCTGCCGTCACACGTCTGCAGTGGGTGGATAGCTTTTGCGGCGCCCCCGCTGGACGCCGGTCCGACGGGAGGCCACCCGCCATCGTGCCGCTGCTGCACGTGTGCTGGGGCACCATTTCCCGGCGGCGCAGGCCACCATGCAATGAAGAAAGGAGAACAAAAAACAGATTCTCTCCATAAAACCTGCATGCTTGCTGCTGTACAGGAGAGAATCCGTCTTTCAACACGTGGCATTTTCCTCCATTTTTAAACAATATTAAACAATATTCACAAGAAACAGTACAAAATATAAAATGATATCCGATACTAAATTACTACAAAGTGTACAGATATAAATGATATCTGTTATATTAATATATATAGCACTTATTGATTTGTTTTGCTAAATGCAGAGTAGCAGTTGTGGCTGTTTCACAGACATCGTGGCTGTGCAGCGTTTCAGCCAGGCTGGGAGCGCAGAGAGGGCCAGGTACCGAAAAGACCGGCCAAGGGCTGGCCACTGCCTGGGGGGACGGTCCGCTGACTGCCATTCCCCTTCCGGGGCCCTAAGTATTATATTTGTGTTTTTACTGACTAGTTTAAATAATGCTTCATAAATGTTTCATTAGACAATAAGAATATAGAATACGAATGCAGAGCATAAGTTTAGCAAAAATTATTCTTAATTCATATATTATAAATATCACTTTATTCCAAAAGCAGAGTGAACATTTCAATATA
Source organism: Petrocephalus schoutedeni (assembly GCA_026780765.1). NCBI lineage: Eukaryota > Metazoa > Chordata > Actinopteri > Osteoglossiformes > Mormyridae > Petrocephalus > Petrocephalus schoutedeni. The sequence goes on along the minus strand of JAODKL010000095.1, from coordinate 17,993,510 downwards.
TAAGTATTTTCATTGGAGAAATTTTGCAACCTTTAATTTTTTTTAATTTTTTGGGAAAATTTTTTTTTTCCCTTTACATATGAAATATATCAGAAGACACACACATACACACAGATATATATATATATATATATATATATATATACACAGACACACACACACTTTTAAACATAATTTTGTGCAAACTTCAAGGCCACTAAAAATTAGCCAATGTAATGTGAATGATATACATTTTAACACACAAACTAAGAACAAAATTAGCACTGGAGTGATAACAGAGTGTCACAGCAGTCCCGTCCGTCACGCTGAAATCTGAGCCGGCGATTATGAACACAGGCGTTTACCTTTCAGTGTTTCCCTGCACGCTACCGCATACGCTACATTTTTTTTGCGATCACAGTAACAGAGCTAGAAATCATTTAAAGGAGCCTATCATAAAAGTCATTTGATAAAATCAGGCAAACGAGCAAGGTGAAGTCGACGTCGGCGTTCTCGCTGAGACACACGCGCGCTGGTGGGCACACAGCCGCACACACCAGCCCGCCGCCGCCGACCCTGAGTACACACCGCGCACACACTCCATGGGCCCCGACAGTCCCGGACACAGCAGAGTGGAGATCCCCCCAGCGGGGCCCTGTGTGTGTGTGTGTGTGTGTCCCCGTGGGCCGAGCGGGCAGGGGGCCGAGCCCGTAAAGGTGGCGAGCGGCCGCGATTTGGACTGGGCGTGCGCCGGGTTCCTCTCCGGCTCCTTATTACCTTTTATGTGCCGGTAATAACGGGCTGCCCGGGGGGGGGGGGCAGGCTGCCGTCACACATGCTGCCGACAGTAAAACAGGGTCTGGCCCCGCTGCAGCCGCCACGGGACCTGGCAGGACCCCCCCCCCTCCCTCTCTATTGTCCCTGCGCCCATTGTACGGACATCTGTTACCGGTACGGCTCGGCTGGCGGCCGGCGCGGTGGCGGCCTGGGAGACTCGCTACGGGAAGTTTTGTGCTCAGCTGGGGGCGGTGGGGAGGGGGTGCACGACCTGTTCTCTGGAAAGATCAGTGCTACTGCTCCCGTTAACCAATCAGATGTGCGGCGGGACGGAGCACCCGAGGCGAGCCTTTCCGAGAATGCGGCTGGAAAACTTTCGGCTAACAGAACCAGAGCATCACCCACACATATCACCGAGGGAGGATGAGATTCCCGCGGCTCGCTGTGGCATCACGGCGGGGAGCTGCGGGGTAACGAGGCACATGGGAAGAAATTGCAGGAAACTCCTTTTTTTTTTTTTTAACGATACAGAGCGAGAACAAGTTGATCCCGAGGCGGCCCGCTCACTGACTTCTGCGCCCATGAAAGGCGGCGTTAGAGGGGAAAAGGACCCGGAACGGACTTAAGAAAGTAAGAAGGAGAAAAAGGCGAGGGAGATGACCCCTGCTAGGCGGGGGGGGGGTTTCAGAGGCCCTAACCCTA
>JAODKL010000095.1:17976217-17987500 GCA_026780765.1 Petrocephalus schoutedeni | reverse complement strand
GGGAGGCACCTCATCGGTTCTCCCCACGGAGCAGGATATCAGGCGAGAAACAAGATACGCGGGAGGTGAGCAGTGAGAAAATAGAAGGTGGAGGGGCGGAGGAGGCCGTGGCGGCGGTGGGGGACCCACGGGGGGGTGACCCACCATACCACTGACCGGGCGGAGGCTATGTGGATCGGACACAGCACAGGTCGACCTCGGCTAACCGAACGGCATCTCAGAATTAGACGGGCCATGAAATACTGATGACTCTTCGGGGGACTGGTCACAGAGGGCATGCGAGGCAGCACTCCAGGCCTATGCGGCCACGCCCCTACGTGGCCACACCCTACATGGCCACACCCTTATGGGGCCACATCCTCACGGGACCACACCCTTACGTGGCCACATCCTTACGGGACCACACCCTTACGTGGCCACATCCTTACGGGACCACACCCTTACGTGGCCACACCCTACATGGCCACACCCTTACGGGGCCACATCCTTACGGGGCCACATCCTTACGGAACCACACCCTTACGGGGCCACATCCTTACGGAACCACACCCTTACGTGGCCACATCCTTACGGGGCCACATCCTTACGGGACCACACCCTTACGGGGCCACATCCTTACGGAACCACACCCTACATGGCTACACCCTTACGGGGCCACATCCTTACGGGGCCACATCCTTACGGAACCACACCCTTATGGGGCCACATCCTTACGGGACCACACCCTTACGTGGCCACATCCTTACGGGACCACACCCTTACGTGGCCACACCCTTATGGGGCCACATCCTTACGGGACCACACCCTTACGTGGCCACACCCCCTACATGGCCACACCCCATACGTGACCACACCCTTACAGGGTCACACCCCCTATGTGACCACACCCCCTCTGCGCCCACCGGTGAGCAAGGGGAGCGCCCCTCGCCTGTCCTTCATGCTCCAAGGTGACAAATTCCATACATCTGTGCTAATTAATTAATAAGCCCATTTAAAAGTGCCCACCTCACCGGTGACAAATCAGCAAAACGGGGAGATCAGGACAACTTTTTCCGTCTGCCGCTACTCATAATTCCCCTGAACAAACACCCAGCCAGTAAGATCATGATCACGCCACGCTGGGATGCCTGGGACATGCCCGGCTGTCTCCCCACCGCTGTGGCTTTCCTGCCCTTTCTGTCCCTCATTGAATATTCCAGTAAAAATCCGACGCAGGGAAAGGAAATGCGTGCATATAGAACGCGCATCAAAAGACGACCCCGCGGTTCAGAAGAGCATGCGGCCAGACCCACTCAGCGTGCCGGGGCTTCCAGAACATCTTCTGCTCTAGATGGGAATGGAAGCTCTTCTCCAGGAAATGGTGGTTTCCTTTAGGGTGGTCAGTGGTGGAGCTCCGCCCCCTCAAAGTGCCATACATGAGCTGGTCACAGTAAGCCGTGTCCATAAGGGCGTGGGCTGCTGGCCCGTGGTATCCTGCTAATACTGATGTCAGCGCGGTAAAAAAAAAAAAAAAAGTTCAGCGGGAAGTTTTAATTTTCTTCGCAGGCTATATGAGATTTTAAAAGCCCTATGACATTGAGGCTTCAAAGCGGAAGAACCTTAACTTCAAAGATGGTTTGAACTTATTGAAATATTTATCTTTTTACTCTCATGACAGATACTTTCTTGTTTATTGACACAATGCAAAACCACAAGGTGAGCTGTGGGGAAGGATTCTTTTAGTGCGTCCGGGGGGGCAGTAGCGACGGTGGTGGGGGGGAGGGGAGGGGGAGGTACGGGAGAGTATAAAAGGTACAAAATTCCTCAGAGAGGTGGTCATACATTACAACCTTATGCAAAAGACCACGGGTGTCTACTTGAAAGTCACTTTCAAAAGCTGTGTCCCAACTGAAAGAGCAGCATTTGAAATTAGGACTGTTCATCGCTATCAAGGAAGGATAAAACTCAGCAGAGGGGGCTTAGACATTAGCAATTCTGCCATACACACCCCCTAAGGTGTATGTCCTTTACCGGCTGAAATATCAGTCTGGAGCAAAGTCAATCCTCCGCACCGAAACCAGGAAAACCTTCAGAATTCAGATCTCTCAAACTCGCATTTCTATTAGACCGGGGATATGTCGGCTGTGTTTAACCTTATTGTATTTATAAAAGTCAAACAGTTTCCCAGTGAAAATTGGCTTCTGACGAGTTTTTTGGACAGTTGAAGCAGTCTGGCCGCTAGATTGGGCGGCAGATCGGAGCTGCTATTTTTAACCTAGACCGAGAGATCTGCTGGTGAATAATGCAAGCCCGTTAAGGTGCAGGAGAGCCGGCGGGGAGCTCCAGCGCAGAGACCCTAGCGAAGCTTCCCATTCCAGGGGAGCAGCCTGTGAATCTCCTGAAAGGTACGCGATGATCTCCACTCGCTTAGAGTGGGGGCCCGCTTTTTCCAGACAGACACGGGGAGATACCTGCACCTTACACCTTGCTTACAATCGTTAAGGCGCTTTCCCATGTCCACCCCCCCCCCCAAACGCTGAAAGGCGGATGATGGATTAGCGTTGCAGCCCGTCTCCTAACTCGTTGACGGTGTGGTTCGGCTCTCCATCTCTGGCCACAGCGCGGTCCAGCTGGTGGTGTGTGGTCTGAAGTGCCCCTCTCCCAGCCCGACATCCCACCCCCTCGATGTGCAGATACGCAAAGCCCCCTCCTCCGCTCGGAAGCTTCTCCTGTTAATGATCCTGAAATCTATACCATTGTGCGCACAGCCCATTTTCATCATGCTATCAGGACTTGAGCGTTCCCATGGAAAACATTCGTAGGCTATTTCGCATGGGGACACAAAGCCTTCATACAGCTATTTAAAAAAAATAAAAATAAAAAGAAAAACAGCAAAAGTTCGTTAATGCCCGCAGCTCAGAGCACATAATCCGGTAATTACTACAAATCCTGTAACCCTCCTTGGAGCAGGCTGACTTTTTAAAGTAAATGAATATGCTGCAGTCATTACAGTTCCCATCCTTGTAATTTGAAATACATAGTATTTTCACGCTAATGATAAACTTCATTGGTCAACCTAAAACAAACTGTCAGGCGGCAGCTTCCTGCTTATAGATCTCCGAGCCGCAATTAAGGCTCCGCTCGGCTCTCACGTCGTCCTCATACTGATGCTCCGCACCTCGACACGGCGCAGTCCCCCTCTCACTGCATCCCTCTAAGGGCGCCGGGGAACTCCGCCGAAGTGCCGGCTAATCTCCGTTCATTTCTCCGACGTCGGAGACCCCGAATGTCTCCTCCGACGGATCCGCCGTGCGTCGCGGCGCTGCGCTATTACGCCTAGCTTATTTATAGACGTGTTGTGTGTATGTATGCACCGCTAGGCTCGAAGTCAGTTAAAAGCCTTTCAGGAAGAATAGGGGGTCTCCAAAGAGCTGGAGACATATAAACACTCCCTTTGTTTGAATACGGGGGGGTGGGAGACACAGTGCTGCAGGCAGCAATTACGGCAACGGGGCAAATCTGACGCGCTGCGAGACCCAGTGGGACCGCCGTGATATTTGGGGGTCATTTTGAAGCTGTGTAGTGCGTGCGTGTGTGCGCCATTAACTTTGAAAGGAGCTCGACTCTCCGAAGCCATTTTCGCGCACTCAAGACACAGAAACAGCCAATCGGAAATAATAAAGGCTCCTGTAGGCATAAGAACTTATATTTATATGTATATTTCTTATAAATTATCGTTATAAATGTGACTGAGCAGAAACAGTGGAGATTGGATGCTGGGAGAGTTTTGGATAAAAACCCAATGGCAGACTGAAATAACAATCTAGCATGAAATTCCATCCATCCAGTCTATCCTGCTCCGGGCTGCATGAATTTGAATATAGTAACAACATATAAAATATATTCATGTGGCCAAACTGTGTCAAATACACTGGGAAGATGGAGTTCAGGGCTGTTTAGGTATAAACCAAAATCAGGCGTTCACTGGGTTGCTCATGACAGCCACCTCTTTCCAAAAAAATAAAGATTTTGTGCAGAAATATTTGAGAAGGAAGCTTGCTAAGGTGTTCACCAACAAGGCACGGCAAGACAGTTCGCTCTGAGACTCCATTAGGAGACTGAAGTGCTTAAACTATCCTCGAGGCAAACTGGAAGTTCTGCCGGCAGCCATGTTTGCATACATATTGCCAAAAAGGCAGTTAGTGCGCAGCACGGGCATTTAAAGGGAGGGCGATGGAGCGGCAGGCAGCACCCCCACTGGAGTGCACTCCACATGCGCGCGGAAAAGGCTCCCCGGCTGCTTGCATCCACGCGGCCGCATTTCCACCCAGAAAGCTGCCGGGGAGCCGGGTGGACAGCTGCTCTGGGAGGGTCTTTTAGAAAAGCCGAGGCTCCGAAAGCGCGGCGGCTGTGGGTCCTAGGTACGGGGGCTGGCCTACAGGCACCGGCAGAGGCTTAGTGGGCAGTGCACTTCCTGTCAATCAATCAATCTAATCTGACATGTGTGAGTGGAATTTTATAGGCGGCCTGTCATACAGCACTGGTTAGAACACACTTTTTTTCCCCCACAGGGAATATAAAACTCTGAAATAGTCGAAAGTACAAAAAACTAGAAAATCCTCAAGACCTCAGGAAACAGTTGGTTAAATACAATAACGTCACGGAATGGCAAACCCGCAATCCAGTAAAGTTTCCAGACTTCTCTAAATAACTTCCACCTTTAGCAAAACGTGATATGCGATAAACAATCCAGTGCATATTCATAAGTTAAAATTTATCCAACCGACCCTGAGCAATGTCCAGTTAAATTTCATTTAAATATTAGACGTATGCCATGCACCATCACCACAGGTCACCAGACTGGCGTTTTTAGGGCTGAATCTGTGCAGTATAGTTAGTCACTTATATTCTGCTTGCAGTCTCTTGTCCAGGGTGGTACCTCTCATCTGCATTCTTTTCTAACAGCTATATTCACTTATCCACATAACAAATTAGAGGCAAAACTTTCATGTTACCTCTGTGGTAAAAGGGAATCAAATGTACCATCTATTGCTTCAAATAAAAATATTTGGTGAATAAATGATACCTACAAATCTAGAAGTTCGCAAATTCCCGCCTGACGAACCATCTAAGGAACGGATCTGATGGAAAGTGAAAATGAAAAACCACGGTGGGGCCTGCGAGAAGGAAAATGTGCCGCTCTGGTAATGTTCATCAAATAAAAAGGCAGGGAAGTGAAGGCTGTTCGCTGGTGCGGTGGGGAGAGGTGAGACCGCGGCAACGCAATGCTTCCTTTCTGCACGCTGCTCTAAGTGAAGCTGGTCTAAGTGCACTTGCAGATTCTGTAAAATATTCTACAGACTGTGAACATACACTGACGCATCAAATAATTTTTTTTATTTATTGGGGGGGGTGGTTTAATTTCCTACAGTTTAAAAAAGCGAAAAGTCACAATACACAACAGAAGATTAATTCTTGGAAATGATCGGCAACAGCAGAGTTAACGACTGCGAAGCCAGGTGGGTGGCACAGGTGCAGTTGGCGTGTTGGTTTGGGTCAATTATTCAGAGTGTGCAGCAGAACCTCATGGCCGCTCGATACTGGCCGTATACGAAGATGTTTTGGGACTGAAAAGATGCCAGGAAAGCTACAGAAACCCTACTAATTAAAGAGGTGGGATTGCAATTAGCCGGCAGGACGCATACATCAGTCTGAGGTCTCAGCAAAACAACAGCAGCAAAATGGGTTTTGTTTTTTTTTTTTGTGAAGGATGGGCTACTACACTAGACCACGCAGAGAAATTATGAGAGTATAGCTTGGCTTTCTAGTAGGAACACCCAGCAAGAGCACATCAGACTACCCACGGATGAGATGACTCCTTATTTTCTACGCCTCAGAGGTTCAAGAACATCCTGAATGGTTCATCAACCCTCGCGGACCTCACATCAGCATCTGGAGGAAACGGGCGGTTCGCGCCGAGGTCGGCGCCAAAACAGAGCCCTTGGCGAAGGACGGTGAGGCCTTCGCTCACTTTCGCGTGGAGGAACGGTGCGGAATTCCTGGCGTTATGTGATCTGAGCTTATCTGGGGCTTCAGGTAGGGAAACACCACAGGAGGACTACAGATTCTGATTGGCTGCCTGCTACAGACGCATTAATGCTATAGATATGCGATGCTGCAACCAGGATTCTGATACTGGAAGGCTGAAATAAACACAATGCTGAGGCGGCTAATTAAAGAGGCTTAACGGCGACGGCCGCGGCTCTCCGCCTGCCGCGATCAACGCCGCATCGCCGACGTCTCGCGAATATCAACCTCCCGCATGTTGTTGTGAGGCCCAATCCCTCTTCTGTTATTTAACAAAACCAAATTAGTTTGGAGATTCAGACCTCATGCAGAGCAGGATTTTATTAGCGGAGAACGTAACACATTATGACTCAAGTAAAATGAGTTTATTACAGAATAATTAAAAATATAATTGCTAGCTAATTATCTTACCGTTTAGCAGGCATCTTGGTTGTATTTGGATTATTAGATCTGGGGTGTACATGTACTATTTAAACGATACAAACTAATTAGTATCTCATGATTGATGTGTCCATTGTGCTCTTTTTATGGTGTGTTTGACAGAGATTTTAAATACTTGGGAAATGTGTGAAATGAAGGACGGGGTAAAAACTCCTTTCACATAAAGGTGCGATTAGCTACCCAGCTCCATGAATCACATGCAGTGTAACAGCATCGCTCTGTGTTTCTTAATTGAGAATCGTGGGAAAATTGCAGCCTACATGCAGTGGAACAGCATCACTCCATGTTCCTTAATTGAGAATCATGGGAGAATTGCAGCCTACAGGCAGTGGAACAGCAGCGCTCCATGTTACTTAACTGAGAATCGTGGGAGGATCACAGGCTACGTGCCGTGGAACAGCACCGCTTCGCGTTCCTTAATTGAGAATCGTGGGAGGATCACAGGCTACGTGCCGTGGAACAGCAGCGCTCCATGTTACTTAACTGAGAATCGTGGGAGGATCACAGGCTACGTGTCGTGGAACAGCACCGCTTCGCATTCCTTAATTCAGAATCGTGGGAGGATCACGGGCTACGTGCCGTGGAACAGCACCGCTTCGCGTTCCTTAATTGAGAAGCGTGGGAGAATCACAGGCTACCTCATGGTGAAACGTGAAAGTATCCGAGGGAGGAAAAACGAAATGCTACGGCCCTTGGCGAGAGGCATGGAAGGAGCGAGGCATGATGGGAAGATGTTAAGGACACCAGGACACCAATGCAGCACTCATCGTCCTACTGCCGATGCCAGCGCTGTCAGGGGGCCACCGGGAGTCAGGCCTGCCTTCTGGGTGACATGTAGGTTTTAATACTGGGAGTGATTAATAAATACTACACACAAGCAAGCACACAAACACATAAAACCCACGGTGCAAGAACACGAGAGCCCAGGAGGCCCACGTATCTCCTCGGTCACTTGGCCCCAGGCCCGCATGGGGCCACAGTGCTATAATTGACGCCCAAGCCCCCCGCATTTCATATGCCTGACTGACATCACAATGCACCTTTGGGGGCGGGGCAAAGACAAACTTTTTCTGGGAGACACCCATAAGGACCGCAAAGTGGGAGGCCGCTTTAATGTTCCCAGATCTATTGGAGGAGGGGTCTCTGTAACCTTCTAAGGTTGAGTGGGCACCTCGATCTCGATCGTTCTCCCCCCACAAGTACACTAGATCAAAACTTCAAATTTAGGGTGCTGGGGGGGGGGGCGCTTGGTGCACCCTTAAGATTAAGATGTTCCGAAACAAAATAAACCCCCGACTCGTGATGCGCTCTGCCGGCTTGGTGTTTTGATGTCACCGGAATGTAATTCTCCAAAAGCAATCCGGCTTGTTCTGGTTTACCTCTCCCCGCCCGCCGCCTGGATGCAATATATCTCAGATTGAATTTAACTGTTCCTCCACGGGCATTTGCATTCCTGTGAAACGAGTGCCCCAGATTTAAAGAGACGCCAGCGTTACCGGGGAAAGCTCGCCGCGCAGGAACAATGTTTGCAGCCCTGTGTTTTTTGGCAATTTCAAAATGCATTTTTAATGTCGCATTTTCTCCCTTCGGCTCCTACTCGAGGATTTAGGTGACGACGCGCCGCCGGCCAGCCTGTTCTCAGGCATCAAGCGAGGATCCACAGCAGAAAGGTTCTTCTCTCTCCTGTTCGCTCTTTTTTTTACTCCATGCTGATGGGCTTTGGCCCAGACAGGCGAGGCGTGCTCCTGTCCGGCGTGCCGCCTGCACCCCCACGCAGGTCCGCCACGCGCGCCCAGCGGCAGTGGGGGCCGCACGGATCACGGCGGGAGTGCAGGTAGAGCTCGGGGACGTGACGGCGTAACCGGGATGCACGGGAACGCTTAATCGGCCGCACGCTTTTATCCATCATCAGCCGATGCCGAGAGACTCGGGAAGTCACGGGGGGGCGGGCCAGATGGAAACGGCGCACCTCGGCCGGGCGCGACAAGCCACTATTACCATAAACTTCAATTTTTCTACCCGAATGCTCAGTAAATAAGAAAAGAAAATGAGTGAACAAACCCAAAGTGCGTTAGCGGAGCGGAAATGGCGGCGCGGGCCGGGAGACAGGAGCTGCCGCGCTCAGTCGGGGCACTCTGCATTATCTATCAAGCGTGACTCGTAAATTTTCTTCTGGAGGCCGCAGCTGATTTATTCTCAGTCTAGCGGGTAATTTCACTCTGCTCGGGGACCTCCGGCTATTCCCCTCCACTCCCATTTTATTTATTTTTTTTGCATCCACATGTGATACTTAAAAGGAAACTATGGATTATTTCTGGAACCATCCGATGTGGACAGCCGTTGACATGTGTGAATAAAGAGCCCAAACTGCCCCCTCGGTGTCGTGCAGAGAGTCAGACAATGAAACCCGTAATATTCCCCATGCTGGGCACTGGTTCATCAATTCAAAACAGATCTAGCGGCTTTTAGACAATCACAAGTGATCCATTGTCTAAAGACATTAAATAATAGAATCTAAATGTGCCAATCTAAATATTTCGACAAGATCCATCAATCCATCAATCTGTGAGGGTGCGGCTGACACTCAGGGTAAGGCATTGGTTGGCCACAGTGGAGGACTCTGACCTGCGCAGGGCCTTACTGTCACCCAGGTAGAATGCGCGGGACCCGCAGGTGAGGCTGACGGGATGGGCGGGGGGCAGGGGGGTGCTGGGGGTAGCTGTCCCAGCAGTGAGATTAAAGGCCCGTTATTGATCTCACATGCATTTTACATGAAACAGCCTATTTCAAAGAGCAGGAGCGGCCTGCCGTGGGTGGGGGGGGGCAGCGCAGGGGACAGGCGAGGCAATAACTGTCGCTAGGCGCCCATCACGCCAATCAAACGGCAGAATCCACTCTCACTTCCTCTGTTGCTTTCTTTCGCACAGAGGCACTGTAAGCCAGCCTCCTTTCCCAGGCCTGCTGGGTGTCGGCCTGGCCCCCGAAAGCGGAGCGGGAGTCCCCCGTTTCCCAAAACCCGTCACGCTGCCTTGTCGTGGCTTCGGATAGACGCATACCGGTGCTGGCGCCCGCTGACGGGGGTCTCCTGCTTGGCTTTCATCCAGGAGCGGGAGAGATGCAAGATCAAAATCATCTCAAAAGCACCAGAAAGCACAGAGGAAACATTTCAATTCAGGCGTGGTGTAAACCTCATTAATTCATTTGACACCAAAAACCTTTATAGTTTGAACCCCCCCGGCTCCGTTGCACCAGCCCCTTCCCACTTCCCTTTATGCAGCGGTAACGCAGCGAGCCGCGCATTGAGGTCTTACAGGCTGCCAGTGCAGACCTCTAAAAAGCCAGGCCACCACACAGGGGCCATGGGGCATAAACAAACTGGGACTAATTCTAGGGGCATGGGGTGTAATGGCGCTGGTACGGGAGAGGTGGCCAGCCCCCACTGAGAGCCCCCCGCACTCCCGGTAAATGACAGGCTCACGGGATCCTATTTCCCCACTGCTGCGGGTGAGGTGGACAGGCAGGCGGCCGGTAGGCCAGGAGATGCTGTGTCTTCTGTGGGCTCTTGGTGTGCTTGCCATGTGTGTGTGCGTGTGCATGAGTGCGTGTGGGGTGATGATGTCGCAAACGACACACGCTGGCCATCGTCCTTTTGGGGGGGGGGGGGGGGGGGGGGGGGGGGGAGTTGGTGATAAATAATGGTTTTGAAAAGGACTGCAAAGTGGGATTTTCAAAGGATGCCGTCACTTAGGGCTCCTGAAGAAGCCTAACGTGGTCAGCATATCTTTAAAAGATTACACTTCCCGTGGGTATCAGTTGCACGGGGAGGGGCCCCTTCGGTTTGACCGCTCACCCTGACACCAGCATGCCTCACATTCTGTCCCGCCCAAATCAAGCCAGTGTAGGTACAAGAGAGGAGACGGGAAAACAAAGATGGAGCCTGTTAATGATGACAAAAATAAATTACTTTTTGAGAAGAGATTATTAGAAACATACGATCCTTCTGTGCATCGGAGTTATCTCATGGTGTAAAACCAAGAGTCATCATTGTTGGGCGAATTATTTGAAAATTAGGACAGGTAGCTACATTTCTCCTCTCCATGCTGTCTGTTGTGTTGTAAGTCACGCCTGTCAGATGCGATCAGCACACATACCCAGATGAGGATCTCAGGATTGTGGGTAATCTGGATACGTTCCGAAGGCTCTGTACTCCGCTCGTTTATTTCCAGTTAAAGAGCGCGAGCACACCATACAGCAAATGCACAGCGCCTCCACCATTGCTGCGACCGCGACTGTAACCGCGAATGCCGCCATGATTCTCACTGGCATCGCAGTTTCTCACGCAGACCAATCAGGGGGCTGGTGTGACACGGGGGGCAAAGGTGAGGAAAGGCGCTGCTCTAAGAAGGGCCTCCTTATGGCATTAGAATTCCGAGTATTTAAGTAGTGAGTGTAAAAGCGGGTCCCGGGAGTCTGATCTCTCTAATCTACAAATGGCTTCTTGCTATTAAACTGCTAATTCGGGGGATTAAGGGATCCGTGAGAACACAATCCCCCTTCCTGCTTTTCCAGAGTTTGCTGAAGGTGCTGCTTTAAATATTAATGGGCTGGATATCCAAGGCCTAGGGGAGGGCACAAATTAGACATGGCGTGCCATTCCACTTTTAACAGCGGCGGCCGGCTCCCTCTACCGTCTCCGCGAGGAGGCCGGCACACGCTGCCCAGGTCATGCCCCCCCCCCCCCCCCCCCCCCCCCCCCCCCCCCCCCCCCCCCCCCCC
>JAODKL010000095.1:17963261-17976117 GCA_026780765.1 Petrocephalus schoutedeni | reverse complement strand
CCCACCTCTACCCCCCCCGCCCTGCTTGACAATACAGAGGAGGCAGCATTAAAGTTTAAACAGCGGGAAGAAGGGGGGGCTGATTTCTAACAGCGGTGGGGTGGAAGGCAGGAGCGCAGAGGCGGCACGGTGAAAGGTCACCAAGGAGTTAAAGCGCTCTCCCTCCTGGCCGCCCGCGCGCCGCGTGGTCCACACGCCCAGGGGACTGGAGCCTCATGCTACTGGACTGTCAGGCTACTGTGTTGTGGTATTAAAGTGTTGTGGTATTCAAGTAGTTTAATAATAAATTGTGGTATTAAATTGCTGTGGCATTAACATGTTGTGGTATTAAAGTGCTGTGTTATTGATGTGTTGCGGTATTAAAGTATTGTGTTATTGAAGTGTTGTGGTATTAAATTGCTGTGTTATTGAAGTGTTTTGGTATTAAAGTGCTGTAGTATTGCAGTGTTGTACTACATGGTTGTGGCATTAAATGTAGTGTTATTAAAGTGTTGTGATATTAAAGTATTGTGGCATTAAACCGTTGTGGCACTAAACTGTATTTTATGGAAATGTTGGGGTATTAAATGATGTGGTAGTAAACTGTACTTCAATTGAAGTCTTGGGGTATTAAAATGTGGTATTAAACTACAATGATATTGAAGTTTTGGGATATTTAAGTGTACTATAAAATTATAGTGTTGCAGTACTACAGTGCTGTGGTATTAAACTGTAGTGTTAGCGGAGTGTTGGGGCACTGCGGTGTTGGGGCACTGCGATGTTGTGGTACTGGGGTGTTATAGTACTGTACACGCTAGTGGTGAAGCGCTGTCCTCTCAGTGTAAATGCTGAAATACACACACAGATAAACAGCTGGGATTCCTAGTCATTTGCACACGGATATTTCAGCTCCATACCCGAATGGTCAAATATTTCCTACGTCCTTCTTCAAGTCACGGGTAACGCTGATGTAAGTCACTTTGACTCGGGGGAGGGGGACAGCGTGCTAAAAAGCGCTGACATGTCGGTAGGCACCCCCCACGTAACCAATATTCCATGCTTGAGGAGATTTTTAAAAACAAAACATATTTCCTGCTCCATATAAGGAGTCGTTTGGATACTGCAGAGTAATTAATAAACAGGAATGCAGTTTATACAGTTAAACTCACAATATTATTTTATTAAAGCAACATATTTTCAAGGGTAGATATTGTAACCATCCACTGTATTTTAAAAATGTGTATCGGCCAAATTATATATGCTAGTGCTTTTCTTTACCCTAATAAATGAATCATCATTTACTGTATTGCAGTAATTATGCTGTTTTATTAATCCGGGTTTTTTAGTCTTTAATTAGCATGCGCCTCTATAACGCCAACAAAAACGCAATCGATGGTATTCTAAATTAATATATTCGGCTCACTGTACTAAATAAAAGCTAGCGAGTAGTGTCACATTCCGTTTTGCTTTAGAAGCTTACAGAAAGTTGCGCTATGCCTGGGTAAAATTTCCGACAGCGCGCAGAAACACCAATGTGGGCCGTACCACTAAGTGCCTGCCGCGGGGGTGACCGGCTGCGTGGGGGACATACTGGTGCAGCGTCATTCTGCCAGCCACTGGCAGGAGTGCATATAAAACACTAAAGCTGTTTCCATTTCAGGGGCTGTCGGCTTGGCAGAGACTACACGGTGCTGATATTGATTATGAATGCACAGAAGAATATGCACAGGGAGGCATATTAAGAAGCACGGGAAGTCAGCAGTAGCTTGGCCTGGTGATTCCCCAGTATCAGAGGGACGCAGCACGTTACTTCCCACTCTAACCCTTGATTTGTGACGAGGCGGCTGTCGCGGTGACAGCTACGTTGCGCGCGCTTGTATAATTACTGTCGACAGAGCTGTCTCGGTTCCGTCCCGCTGTCTTCCTCACTCCACCGCCCCCCATCTGTTACAGCGTGCCGTCCGCGCCATCGTGAGATTTCCGTAAGAGTCTGTTTTACTGGCCCGCGGCAAAGCAGAGGCCTACGTGGGCCCTCCCTGTCCCAGACGGCCGTAAATCCCCCCCCGGTGGGCGGAGGCTGCGAAGTGGGGGGTGGGGTGGCTCGTAAATAGCTGACTTGACCCCAGGCTGGCAGCCCGCACCCCCTCCCGGGAGCCTGGCGACACGCAGGAGCGGCGCTAAGGGTTCGACAAGCGCCCGTGAGCTGAGGGCGACGCTGCAGAGTTGGAACACGGGCGAGTAAGACTCACGCCCGTTTGGCTGCATGGCCCAGCCCATATTTCCATCAGCCTGTTCCGTGCCGCACGGCACTGAGAGCCACGTAAATCTACAGCCCTTGCCACATGGATGAAATGTGGCCCTGCTAGTTAGCTGGATGCTCACCTCGGGGCCTAAATAATGCAGGAGAATAGCTGCAGCTGAGGGGGGTGTTGATCAGGCAAGGAGGCCTTTCCGGGTGAGCAAACTGAGAAGTGGGTCTCTGACCTCTGAGGGGTTAATCACGGCATCTTCACATTTCAAACTGAAGGGCCAGGAGACCTTCAGGATACGTAATCAAACAACTGGCCCATTTACAAAAGATATTGCCACTTTGTTCTTCTTGTTAAATAAAATAACTAAAACACGTTCCATCCCCTGATTTTAGTAGACTGTAGGTCTTAGACCATGTCCTTTAGGACACTGCGAACACTAGAATACTATGCGTGCTTTAGAATTCCGTGTGTATTTTAAAAGATTCTGCGCACTCTAGAATGCTTTTGTATAATTGTATAATCCGATTGAGAGAGAGTCCTGCACACTGTTATTTAGTGTCCACCTTAATCGGGCACATTAGGGCACATCAATCCCAGTGGACCACCTCATGCCTACTGGCAACTGACATAATAATATCTTATTATGTAACTGAACCGCATTTCATCTCAGTCATTAAAGAGCCCTAAGTTTACATTAAATGCAGTTAGTATTTTCCGAGAAATCCTCAAACCCGCACCGGAAATAAGACTGACCTGCTGAAACACATAAAAGAAAGAATAAACAAAGCGAGGCCTCCGTCATTTTAATACCGCCCCTAAAGTTTCCCCACCTCATGTTAAGAGGATTACAGATTTGGCGATTTTGGAGTTCATGGCTAGGTAAAACCTTTTCATGGCTTCTGATAGCTTCTTACTTTTGAGGATTTCTAAATGCATGGCTCAATATTCACTCCTAAGCATATATATATATATTGTGTAAATATATATATATACTATTTAAATCTCTCAGTATGTATTTTTTATATATTCCGAATATTTACCATGTGCCACCCGAAGCACAGTCTCAAAGCAGAACTTTTCTTTGTAACTAGGGAAAGGGAATCAAATAGCACCAAAGACAGTATGGTTCTGAATGAACTCATTTAAATGTGCACAGTAGTAAAGTGTAAGACAAAATTTTGAGATGCTTTTAAACCAAGTATTACGGTACAGACGGAGACTCTCACACTCTAAAATATACATGCCAGACACAATACCTGTCTGTGCAAGACTAGGCCGATATGAAACACCAAATGCAATCAGACCTGCTTTGAATCCCCATTGGGGAATCTATATATCCTTTCAGGCTTGAATGACACACGTGATAAGAAACTGAGGCTTTGTTTTGCCTGATCGGGATCTCCACACCTAGCCAGCTAACCTTCATAATTCAATCAGGCTGTTAAATTTTTCCCCTCTGTGCTGAATCTCATTTGCAGCAAACATTCAGGCCTAAGATGCGCTTAGCAAATTTCGCTAAACAGGCAAGAGCTGCCGGTTTCGGAAATATCTCCACGCTGTTATGTCTTATAGGGTCCTGGAGAGAAAGACACTATATACAGTAAATGCGGGAGATAATCACCACCTGCCTCCATGGCTTGCAGCCTTCAACATTACAGCATTACATTTCCATTCTAAAGCTTTTTCATATTACAGCTGTTATTATTCGGTATCTTTGCTTAAGAATCCAATTACGCCATGTTATTAATTCCAGTTTAATCGCATATAAAGTGGGGGGAAAAAAACAACTGTACGCATACGCAATGTAAATGGAGAGCAGAATAAATGTACGTTCCTGACTAAATGGACAATGATTCTTTCAAAAACCATTATTAAATTAATAAAAAGGCACCTCCCAGACAGCAAAAACAACATGTTTTTAATTCTGTTAGCAGTCACCCAGCATTAAATGAGATTTGCAGAGGAGCGTGTGATACGCGTGAGCCTCCCTGCTCACCACCAGCCTGTGCCAGGCCTCTCCGTCCGGAGCGGTTCTAGGCTCTCACGGGCTTGGCCTACAGGGACGCTATTGAGGCTTCTGTAGCCAAGGAGGCTCTGCAGATTTCTCCTTTTGAAGGCCGAAGGAAATAAATTTCATCAGATAGAGCCATCAGGACGGCGTGACAAGGGAGCCGGCGCGGGAAGCGAAGGCGGGCCATTTGCATGGCGGTGACACCCAGATCGATGCGCTTCAAAGGACCTGCTCAGCGACACTTTTTTCCTTCTCTTGTAATAAACAAAGGTCACAAGTCGACCATCAATGCGAAAGCAGATTTACTGTAAAAGCGATAGTCACCCCTTTAATCTCATTCTATGAATGTTAAAAGCTGAGGAACACTGTTAAAGGAATTATCAGTCAAGGTGCGACTTTTACAGAGCCTCTGGAGTCAGGTAGAGTCAGTGTACGACTCTTATTGGGCCTCTAGAGTCAGACAGAGACACTGACTCTGGAGTCAGTGAAAGTCACAATACAAGATTTACATGACCTCTGGAGTCAGGGAGAGTCATGGTGCAACTTTAACAGGGCCTCTAAAGTCAAAGTGAGTCACTGTGCTACTTTTACAAGATCTCTGGAGTCAGTGAGAGTCACAATATGAGATTTACATGACCTCTGGAGTCAGGCAGTGATGATTATCATTCCCCTCAGAAAATCGCCGACCTGCTATATTGGCATCAAGAAGAATAAACTCTGGACCAAAACTACACATCAGTTGTGCCTGGGAGTTGAACGGCGTCGGCCCTGTGGTCCCTTGTGGCATCAGAGTGCCACCGCAAATGAATACCGGGTTTCCTGGCTGCAGAACCACAAGAAAACACCCTGCCTTAAAACTGATGCACTTAACATCGCAGGTGCCTTACAGGGTCATCAGCCCTAAATCAGCCTGTCTGGACACACACACACACTGGACAGGCCACCAGTCTGCTCAGACCTCGACCCAGATGCAGGTTCTAGATAATTTCATCACTGCACTTTCATTATAGGCCACGTAAACCAGCACAGTTGACTCATAAAATGCTCTAAAATAGTCAACATACTAGCAAAGAAAACAATGAACTTTGTTCAAATGAATATCATAGGCTTAAAATAATGAGTATAATTAATAATGCTGCCTTAATTCAGTTACATTATTAAAATTTTATGACAAAACAAATCCTAGCAGCGACTATACTGGAATATTAAGGGTACATTAACAAGTAAGACCAGCACAGTGTACTCATTAGTGCACAGAATAATACTAGCTGGTTTATAGTCGAAAGCCTTCTAAACTGCATACAGTATCTATAAAGTCAAAACTACAATCAGAAATACCAGAATACACATACATTGAAATTAAGTATTAGTAGAGTGTGTGTGAGACCGGAAGAGCGGAGTTCCCAGCACGACACGTGTCGTACAGGGTTTGGAAAGGCGTATTGGGTTACTGTTACAAACCTCTGCATGAGATGTGAGCCAGAGGATGTGCTTGGTGTCTGACTAAAGGACACCCTGCCAGCTTGCACTGGGTAAGCGCCTGGCAGACGGACGGACAGACGGCTGGATGGATGCGCACGCCCTGCTGTACTCCACATATTCATTGCGTAGCAGACGCCATGGTCCAAAGGACTGTCCTCTGACACAGACTGACCTCTGGCCCCGTGCAGCTGGCCCTGATCCTTTCCTGTGTTTCACTGAGCTTTGATCTTAGACACATTGTTGCACTGCGATGAAAACCCACGCGTGCAAAGAGATGCGCCGTCGTCCGCGCGTCTTCACAGATTACAACGGGACTGGTTTTAATAAGCAGTGAGGACTTGACCCTGACCAATCAATAAGGCACCCGACCTTTGGCTCAGTGCCTTTATGATGCCCATTTCAGGAATTATTAAAGACATTAAACACAATGAGATTAACTAATCCGGGATAAGCTCAAACATTTATCTACTCTGGGGATATTCATTACCGTCATAAAATGGCCAGGCGGCGGAGGTTCGGCTTTCCTCGAGTTACGCGCTACACCAGGGGTTCCCAAATATTTCTCCCTGAGGGCCAAATTCCATCAGCAACACAAAGTCAAGGTTCACTGCTTCTGACCTTCCCCTGACTTTAAAATCTGCTGACCGGAGGGGGGCACAGAGTGATTGATCATGTGATCACATGTGACCGGTTGGTGACCACTGTTCTGCAGGGTGTTTTGCGGCTGATGTATCAGGGGGAGCATTGGCACTGTGAGTATGTATACAAAACGTTACGATAAAGTGTCATACCTACCATCATTGTCCAATTAATGTTTAAAGATGGTGCAGAAGGCTGCAGAAGGCCCTCAAACAGAGACACCCAAGCCACAGCAAACCAGCTTAGATCAACATCTAGGAGGGTAGGGAACATGCAGGATGAGGGGCGCACTAAAGCAGCCAGAGAAAAGGGCACGCAGCGCCCCCCGATGGACACCGGCGAAGGTTCATGCGGATCTGACGGCTCTGCACGGGGAGGGTAATGTCACAGTCGGTAGCTGTGAGACACCTGAGCATCCGGGCGGCCCTCTCAAAGCAGCCTCGCGTCCCAGAAGAAGGCCCCTCTTTCCGAAAAGCGGGGGAGCGAGGGGAAATGGTACCATTAAGGTGGGACTGGCAGTGGAGCCAAGCGAGCAGCGACCTTCGGGGACCCGCCGGGGTGGGGAGGTAAGACACCTTTCGCCACGCACCTCTGAACCAACGGCCTTTACTTGTTTGAACAAGATATTAAATATTTACTGGAATAGGAGCCCCGGCTGGTTATTGGATTACGCCCGGTGCTCCCTCAGCCCTCCCGTGGGGCCCGGCGGCGGCGCTTGTCGGTGCGGCACCTCGCAGCAGAGATTTACAGGATCTGGGACGGTACCGGCGGAGTGATGGTGTGGGATTAGGGGACTGTCACGGCACTGCCGGCCGTTATCCCGTGTGTGCTGGGGGGAGGGGGGAGCACCGCGCATAAAATGTCTCAGTGGGAATTATTTATTAGCACCTGCCGCAGCCGCGCAGAGGGGATGGATCCGAGCGGCACGGGGCCCGCGGCCCGGCGACGGAGGCGCCAAGTGCCGGCCCCGGTAACGTCGGCGACATCGGTGACATCACCGGCTTTTACGGAAGATTACATTTTTCACAAAGCAGTCCCGCTCGCACACGCACGGGCCTTCGCAAGGACACAGGCGTGCAAATGCACACGGGACGGGCACACCGGGGGCCTGACGTGCCAAGGGACGGAAGAGGTGTAACGAGCCCCCTCGTGTCGCCTGCCCTACTGGGGAGGATGGAAGAAGAGAGAGAGGCCCCCGTGTGGAGGCTCACAAGATCCTCCCGAAATTTATGGGGGGGCTCTGGCCGGGCCGCTCGTCGCGTGCTGGGTGACGGGGTCACGCTGTCGAAACAGCCCTATTTCTCTCGCTCCCTTTGACACTGTCTCTCGATTTGGCTCATAAATCCCTTCAAATCGGTCAATAACCTATAACGTTAATGTCACTATCCCGCCATTAATTTTATGGGCCGCGTGTCCCCTCTGTATTTTAATGACCCGTGACTCATAGGCGAGCAGATGTAGCAGTGCCACGCTAAAACTGACTCGACTCCTCCTCCTCTTCCTCTTCTCGTAACCCCCCCCTCCCCCGCCACGATGAAGCTGAGGCCGGGACCGCTGACCCGGAGGTGCTGGGGGGGGCCCGCGTCCCATGAGGAGCCAGTGTCAGGAAACCCCCGTCACACGCCGCGAGGCGCCACCTCCTCCATCTTCCCCGCGTGGAGAAGCAGCCAGCGGTGTGTCCTCCCTCCCCGTCGCATTTATGTCGTCTTCCCACCCCGTGAGGGCAGGGGCCTCATCGCACACTCCGCCTGCCATTAGGGGGGTGCCGGCCAGTAAACACCCAGGCCCGATGATGCCCCCAAGTCACACCCAGCAGGAGGAAAACTGTGAGAGATAATGGAAATGCCCGGTAATGAGCTGGCCCCGGAGGCTGCGGGTAAACAGCGCTAACGATGGCAGGTGTGATAAGAGCCCTCCTCTGCATTGCTATCAGAAGGTGGCCGGCCCGGGACGCTCACAGGCAGACTCACCCATGCCACCGGGAAGATGAACCAGCACTATGAGCTGGGATCCCATATTGTCCGCCTGACGCGGCAGCCTGGACACTCGTGGGCCCCCGGCGGCAGTCTGACTGAGAGGCGGCCTGCATACACCAGCCGGGAAAACAAGGCCCCGGGCGCTTCCTTCGCGGGCCGAGCAAGAATGACACATTGCTCTCCCGCGGTTTGCTCTGTGTTTTTCAGCCACCCCCCACCATTATGGCGATGAGCCGGCCTCCCCCCTGCCTATGGGATGCCTGGCGGATTGTCCCCGGCTACCGATGTGCTGACTGGGGAATGGAATTAGCATAACTACTGAGCATAATACGCAGCTCGGGCCCTCCTGTCCCGTGAAATAAAAGTCAGCCAGTAGTGGCGGCGACGCCGCTGAGGTGTGCAGCACGCGCGGCTAACTTAGCCTAATGAAGCTGCCGGAGTGACCGTGCCGCTGACGGGCACAGAGTCGCGCGGCTGACGCTGACGTAGCAAAGCAGGCACTTGTCCAGTAATCACATTTATACGCCCCACATTGATTGGCTTTTTTTGAACCTTTGTTACAGGGGTAATCTGCAAATTAAAAAGATTAACTAATACTCGTGATTTCACTGTGAGCTTGCCTTTGAGATCCGCTTTGAAATAAACCAAAAGAAGACGTCTATGAATCATCCGACCATCTAGTTTCTATTAGCTCTCATCCGGTGCAGGGTTGCGGATTGACCGGGCGCCCGTCTCAGGAAGTGCCGAGCAGGGCACGGTCGGGCCGGGCCGCCAGAGCTTCTTACAGAAGCGCTATGAATTGTATCTTTCAGCAAGAAGGAAATTCATTTCAATGTTTCGAGAATAAGATGAACTAATAGCATGAAATGATACTGCTTAACCTTCAGAATGTCTTTAATGGTCTCTTTGGACTGAAAGTATTTGGCAGAGTCTCCTGCTTTTGTGGTCCAGAGTCAAGAAGAGCTGATGTGAAGCGTTTTCCGTGTAACGGAGAACTAATGGGTCCAGTATTTGCTCGGGTTAGTCATCGTGCGGCTGTTTTAAAGTTAAGAAAATACCAAATGTTGCAAAGCCTTTACAAACAAGTCTGCAATTTGAGCAGTTAATAGTTTAGATCCATCTAAAACAAAGAGCTGTTCAAAGTGTTTTAAGTACAGAATAAAGAAATCCAGTAAAAACTATGTCTAATTAAAAAATATGGTCGTGATTGTGTTATGCTTCCCTGGGGCTCGGATTGAAATCTGAACAGAGAGCATAAGCACCTGTATTGTTTGCGAGGAGACCCTGCAGTGAATGTCAGACTGAACAGAGCTTAACAGCAGGCACTTTGCTATTACATGCCCACTGCTTTACCTGCGAGACACTCCCACCCATTTACCTCCCATAGGAAGGCGTCGGTATGGAGACCCGTGACTCCCATCATTAGGCCATGCGATAGCCCTGTAAGGACACGAACCAGATGGAGGGGGGGGGGGGATTGGTTAGTATATGAACAAATCACATGGAATGCCTCATTTTGGGTTATCTTACACAGAAACGGATGTCCCCTGTTAACCGCCCCCCCGCTGACAGTGAAGACCTTCCCCAGAGAGCTTCTCAGGCCGAGAGGTACCATCGCAGCATGGGTAGGACCTCTCGAACTACAATAAGACCCCCCCTCCACCCTCTGTCCCCCCCCCCAGAACAGCTAACAGGATACTTTCAGTGAACACGCACGCAGGCTGACTGGACATCGGGCCCGTTTGCTCCACCTGTCTTCCAAATGGTCCGCTATGAGACAAATCTCTGTTTTGTTTGTTTAAACCAAAACTGTTGCTGTTTTGACTGAAAGCCCAGCATGCTCTACAGAGTCATAGATTCTGAACTTTTGAGACTGGACACACCGGCCGGTGGTGTTCAGGGCCCTGGGGGCCGTCCCAGGAAAGGTTTCCATACAGTGGCAGAGAAACAGAGGCATGGTCACACGTGACCCAAGCGGGTGGCAAGTTGAGAAGAGAGACCCCCTGCATTGCACACAGTACTTAGGTCATCACTAAATCACAGACAGGGAGGAGGAGGAGAACTCCACCCCGCTAACGGCTGTCCCCCTCTGCAGGGAGCTCAAGCAGCCATGATGCCATTTCTTAATACACCTTAACATAAATCGTGAATAATTAACACTAACGACCCCTCGCATGTGTTCAGAAAAAATCCTAATTTATCCCAGGAACAATATTCTGCCACTTTGGTGCTGGGACATCCTGGCCAGAGGTGGGTACTTCAGGTCCAAAGAGTATAAATCTAGACCAGAATTTTGTTTAAACCAACCAGTTGAGTATTAAGAGTCTCAGTCACAGAGGGCTCAGCTATTTGGTTGATGTAAAATCCTGGTCTGGATTTTTACTCTTTGGACCTGGATTACCCCCCTCTGATCCTGGCATGTTTGGGGATGCCCCTTGTTCATACCACATCAAAGGTAAACAAACAGCCGGTAGCTGGCTGGCACTAGCGAGCAGCGGGCGGCCCCTGCTGAAGAATCCGGGTGGCCCTCCACAACAGCCCCGTCGCACGCATGCTCCAGCTGAGTGCGTGCACACGCAGTCCAGCCCCCGGCAGCGAGCGGATCCTCGCCGGCGGACAAGGTGCTTGGGCTGATGAGAGCCGGCGATGAAGGGGAATGATTAATGTATGGGCCGCGCTATCAAAGAGGCCTGCTAGCTCGCAGATGAGAGATTGCTTTCGGAGGATCATTAAATTCCGCTCGCCACACGTGCCAGGGACCCCTTTTTATCTGCGTCTCCGCGCCCACACCGTTCCCCCGGCTGTACCAGCATGCGGCATGGTAAAAAAAAAAAAAAGGCGCCGTTTCAGACCTACGAGCGGATCGGATCCGGCTATGTATGACGGAGAAAACTCACTTCTGCCCTTTAGTAATAATCTGTACAGCCTTTCACTGAGAGGGTTTCACTGCAAGGATTCCAGTGTGAATTTTTCAGTGCGAGTGTCCCAGTGTAAAGTTTTCAGTATAAAGTCTCTTAATTCTTCCTGAAGCTCATGTACAATTTTGGCTTTACTGTATCATCTAAGTGATCCCAGGTTAGCTGAGGCTGTTTCCCTCACACAGCAGACCAGTTCGCCGGTTCAATCCCCTTGTTTACTGGGAGAGAGTACCCCCCCCCCCACCACCCTCCCACCTCTGACTTTTGTATTTACGAATGCAGTGCCTCACGATGGATTTCACATTCCAGGGGACCGAGTTACCCCAACAGAGCCTGCAAATGACTAAATGCGGCTGTGCTGGAATACTGTCGCATTTTACAGCGGTGATGTAAAATGGGAGCCAGCGGCAAAGAACGTCAGGACCCGGCCGGTGCACCGGCAACGCCACTGACTCCAACATGTCGGATGGGGAGTCAGCGACTCCACAGGGGGCTGCTGGCCCTCGCTGCTCAGGGGGGGTACGCCAGCACCCCACGCCCGGCCACTCAGGGGTCACAGATGCCCACAAAGTCTCCCATACTGTGTCGATGACGTACTGTAGATGCCTGGAAACGGGTGCCACGTTTGGGAGCTACCGTGCTAACGGAGAGCTTTGGCTTAGGTAAGGCTCGGAGAAGCTTCTGGAACCACGCTCTGAAATGGCTAAAGCATCTCGTCGGCGTCCCACCGTTAAAGTTGAAGTTGTCTCCCCCAGAGAGCTAAGGGAGCGAGGGGCCTCTGTGACGGGCATCGGCCCGCCGCTCCGCCCGCCCCCTCGATCGGGGACCGCCGGCTAGCGGTAAGGAGCTCGGAGGATTGTTGGGGAAGCGGCAATAACACGAGGAAGAGGACAGGCAGCCAGCGTCTGCGAGGAAGAGCACGCCGTGACCGGAGGCTAACAGCACCCACCCCCGGGGGGATCAAACGCACCCCCCACCCCCAGCCGCAGCCCTGAGGCGGACGGGCGGCCCAGCGGCCACGGTACTCACCCAAAAATACATCATCATGTCGGACGCGGGGCAGGTGAGCGCGTGCGGGCGGGCGGGCGGGGGAGTGTGCAGGGAGCGCTCTGGCCGGAGCGGCTGGCAGGAGGAAGGTCGCTTAATCAATCTCTTTGGGGGGGTCCGTCTCGCTCACAGGCAGCCTGGCTCGCAGCCGCACAGACAAGCCACTTTCCCCGTCTTTGCACTGTTTCCTGCTTCTACTTCCCCCTTAATTTTTAAAAACCTCCCCTCTTCTCAGCCACAGAGAGAGAGACAGCTGGAAGGCGTTCTTACTCCTCTTTTTCTTCTTCCACTTTCCACCCTTTCCTTCGCTTTTTCTCACTACTCACTTGGGAGCCCCCCCCCTCCCTCCCTCCCTCTCTCTCTCCCTCCCTCTCTCTCTCTCCCGCTCTCTCTCTCCCCCTCTCTGCCTTGGTCACTGCTGGCTCTTATCGGCAGCTCTTAAGCCACGCACTGTAGTACTGTGCAGCACTGAGGAGGACCAGCCAGCCAGCACCTGGCAGCCGTCTCCTGTGTTCCTCAGCTGAAAGATGCCGGTGACCTAGGATCCAACAG
>JAODKL010000095.1:17923978-17936797 GCA_026780765.1 Petrocephalus schoutedeni | reverse complement strand
CCCCCCCGCCCCAGGCGGCACCGAAACGCTGACGCCTCCGCTCCTCGCCGGACGCCGCGTCTGGAGCGGTGCTGAAATCGCCTCCATCTTGTGTGTCCCAGGACCTGAGCCTCCGGGGACCACAGGCACATTTTGGGCCGGCCCTGAAGCACCTGTTGCTGATAGCAGAGTTTCCCCGCGTCAGCAGCCCGGGAACCGCACGGGGCATCACCCCGTGAAAGAGGCACGCTGCGGAACAGTCCCGCCGGGCTAATTTATTCCACCACATGTCGGTCTCCTCGTGATCTCACCCCGCAATTTCACAACGATTTTAAGAGTTTAATATTCTTGCCGCACTTGCGCTTTGGACTCGGACTCCGCCAAAAATCATTCTGCCCAATGCCGAACCTCTGCTTCTCTATTCCACAGGCGGCGGCCAATCTCCATGGCGGGGTGTGAGGCTGGAAAGCACTGAAATATTCACCAGGCTCTGACACGCAGACGGCGAGCAGAGGCACCGAGTTGCTCTGCGGCAGGGAGGCGGCCTTGGCGGGGGGCAGCTCACGGCCGAGCGTTAGCCGATTCCTCCTGACAAAAGGGAGACCCGGACTCCTGAATGAGGAGCCTCACAGAGAGGTGGAGGCCGGCGGTTACCTGAGCAGCTTTCCTGCTCGTCTGCTCCCGCAGACCGAAATTACGCGGCGTGCCTTTTTAGCTGCTGATATACACTGAGCTAATGCTGTTCTGTAAGACAAACAGAGGCCTCGCTGTGCAGGAAAGCCTTCAGAGGGCAGTCAGGCTGCGCGGGGCAGAGCCTTCCACCCCCGGCTGTAATCTAACAGCAGCTAACGGCTCAGAAACGCGAATGCTAATTCCGCCTGGGCGCTGATCTATTACTAATCTGGTTGCTGGGAGGACGATAAACATGAGGCACAGAGACAACTATAATGCTTTTTTAATCTTCTCACTCAGCTCGACCCGGCGCGTCAAAGAGTGTTTGCAAACAGCTCAATCAGGAAGGGCTTAGTTTGCCCGAGCGGCACTCACTGGGTCCCTGGAAGCGCACAGAAGACAGACTCCTAGTGTGGCCACCGGGGGCAGCGTGCGGGAAGCGTGGTGATAAGGTGCCTCCAGATGTAGGACATTCCACAAGCCTTGATCTTTCGGCTCTGTCGGGGATAGAGTAGCTAGTGAGACCGTAAGAGAGGGCTCCTTCAAATGCAGATCTATTTTCAATGGAAAGGCTACTTAGCAGACCTTTAACTGGGGTGGGAAAAAAAATTTAAAATAACAATGCAGAGGGCCTAACTTTGCACTTTTTGACTTTCAGTCGGCCTGAGACTGTAGTAGCCCCGGGGATTCTAGTGGTCACTGGATCAGGGCCCGGCCGGCCCTGTCCTCTGGCTCTGGGTGGGGTGTTCTGCCCATACCGGGCCTTTTAATTAAAACCCCAAGGCTGCCCGGCATTCCTGCTGCTGTCCGTGGATCCCTGGCATCACCGCTGGAGACAGGGGGGAGCTAGCTAATAAAAATAAATGATCAGCATTATACAGTTTCCAATCAGCCCTTTATAATCCATGCTGTTTCCTTCACTTTGTCCTTGGCGTTAAGCTATAATTAAGCATTAGTAAAATGCAGTTATATCCTCATTTATTAGAGCCGTGCTGGGAGCTGTGGGGGCTCAGCTCCCCCCACCCCCCCATCCACCTCAGTGCCCAAGGGGAGCAAGACAAACAGTACTGCGGCGCGCCGCGGCCTTTCGGATAACGATCGGCGGAGGGTCGCCCAGAACACGGCCGTGCGCTCACACCTGGACATCAGGGGGGCCCCAGGGACCCCCTGGCTGCTTCTCTGCCGTGATCTGGGCGCTTAAACAAGCCTTTTGCATTAGCCCGCAATTTGCAGTGATAGAGGGAGCACTTAGGACCATCCACAGGAGCATAAACGCCTTCTAAATGGCAGCCGTCGCGTGGGAGGGCCTGCCGGGCCCCGCTGCCACCCCAGCGGCGTGAAACAGCCCCATCCTTCTGGACTCTGTGCCGTAGGGCCCGCCCTACCGAGAGGCGACAAGAAAGGGCACTTTGAGCTTGAGTGTGAAAGCTCACTAAGCCGCCAGCCCATTCCTTAGCCATAACAATAACTTAAGCGGCAATTATTGACTCGAATCTGACTCTTAAGGTCCCCGAATGAGTGAAGGATCGATTTCTGCACGCAAACACCGGCCGCCATTGATGCAAAGCTGTTTAGCTGTGCCGTCTGAGAGTCTCCCAGGTGACAAATGATCCCTCGGGAAACGGTGCTAGCTATCTGAGTGGCGGGAGGGTGACGAGTGCACGCTGAGTGCCCCGCGGTTAGTTACAGCGCTCCCCAGCTAAGGACGGAATCAAGCTCCACTTCCGCAGCGCCGACACATATGGTACCTGGGCCAGCCCATGGCACTTGGCCCGGGAGCAGAGTCACGCAATCTTATTGCCCGTCTTATTGAAACGACACATCGTTACGAGGTGCTTTAGCGGCCGAATCCTATTTCCAGACAGTCGATGCCGTAATAAAGGGCTCCTCGGTGTGTCTTGTGTGTCCGACCCGTGGCTCCTCGTATAACTGCATCACGCGTGCTGCCTGTGACTCTGCCCGTGATCCCGTGGGCGTGACGTCGAGCACCTGAAACCGGCAGGGAGTGATTAACCCGCAGCTAACCGTCAGTACGTGTGCTTTGGTCTGACGAGCGATTAGCTGGTAAAATTTAAAGCGTAGTTACGGTTAAAAAAACGGCCAAGCTAATAGCCAGCTAACTGACTGGCAGGCTCCCTACAGCAGAGCGAACCAGCTAGTGAAATATCTGCCGACTCCAAATGGAACAACCCGACCGCCGGACCGACCCCATTATGAGCGACGACGTACAGCCCAAGTGAAATGTGTGAATTCACCTCAAAGCCGAAAATACTACAGAAAAAAAAAAGTAATTAAAAAAGTAACAGGCTGCAGCTTTTGTTTTGTTTACAACAAATACAGATGTTCCCGGAGTCATGTTTGTTAGTCTCTTATACCCCATTTCAAAGAAACTGAATATATCTGTCACTGTGAGTGAACCGGTATCGGACGGCTATTTTTAGCTAGCTATTTCTTCATTAGAGCAGTCGTGGGTGGAGTTTTTCCAGGGAGGTACTGGCAGCCCGTCACTTTTCCACCAATCAAATGTGGCCTTCTGGCCCTGCAGTTTGAGGAGCTCGGTAAAAAAGGGGCAGGGGGCGGGGGGGGGAATCAATCAGAAGCATCTCAATTAATCTGGCGAGTGGCGGATTGATCACGGCTCTAAATTGGGTCAACAGGATTGTCTATTTAAAGGGCAAGACCCCTTAATCATCATTTCAGTTCAAATAGACTAGGAGAGAGGGGTGCCAGGGGGTAGCTACCATGTTCCTGGTGTGGGGGCTGCTGCCTTGGCTCAGACCTCTTCTTGACCTGATTCTGTAAAGCCCATGCACCCCCCCCACCCCCCTGCCCCCAACCCATCTGACCACCAGCAGCCTACTCCCACCCTTTCCCGGTACGGACTCAGCCCGGTCTGTGCCACCCGGGGAGAGTGTGGAGCTAAATAATGGCCTATATACGTGCCTCACTGCTCCCTGGGTGCCTTACACTGGGGCCCGTGACATACCCAGCAGGGGTATGGAACCTTCCCTCCAACAGCTGGGGCCCCACGTCGCAGAGCAGCCGCCTCAGGAGCCCGATTTCAGAGCCTCAGGCCGGGCCTGTAGCATGATTTACGCCGGCTGTCTGCGGGGACCCTGGTGCAAGCCTCCTTATTAAGCAGAGGACTGTCTTAAGGGTTCTCGTGACAGATCAGACGATCGAAAGCGGGCTCACGTGAGCCGCGCCCGCTTGTCTCTCCTGCCAATTGTTTATGGATGAGGCCTAGGCGGTGTGGCAGGGGCTGTAAATCCACACGCCTCGCATGGGAAGAGCTTCAATTCTGCCCCCGGCTGGCGAGCCAGATCTCTGCGATCGACCCCCCCGCTACTGAAACACAGAAAACGGGCCCCTTAACACAGCAGTACTGTCCCCTGTCCTGCACAGCTGAAAATGTGTATCATGGGATCTATGTGTACCGCAGCCACATTCAATGGCCAGAAGACAGATGCTCTGGTCAGAGTGTGCATCAGACGTGTCCGCTGGTGTGCAGGCACAGTCATGCCCAGCACCGTGGAGAATGGCCCTTGGAATATGAATCCTCATGAGTGCCCCCACCCTGTGATGAATTCCCCCCCCCTCCCCCCTCACTCCTGTTTCCTGTCTGTTTTCCTCGAAGCTTGCTAGTGGCGCATCAGCCCCCCACCCCAGTCTCTCTCCCAGTCCCAACCGAATTGGAACACCCACAGCTCGGAAAACCCGAATTCCGAACACCCGAGGAAATTCCCACCCACAGCGGGCCGAGGAGTGCACTGAGGTGGGGGGGCAGACACATCATCCAAGGGAATTATGAGACGACAGCTGCTAGCCCTGGAGGGGGGGCAGCTTGAGTCCCAGGGCACCGGCTGGGTTGCCCGCGGTGAACACAAAGGGAGATGAGCTGCTTGCTTGGAACTGTTAACAAATGTGTTTGTTTATTCTCCCCAATAGACTGTGTTAATAGCCCCCCGCCACCCCCCCGAGAGTCACATGGAGAAGGGCCACTTCGGTGGCTTCTGCAATACCCCCCCCCCCGGGGCAGAAAAAAGGATACTGGAGTGCAGAGGGAAAAAAAATTGAAAATAATCGATTGCATGGGCGTGTAGCTGACCTCTCCCTCCATCCCCGGCCCGCGAATCACCGGCCGCGCCGATCGACCCATCGGCGCATTCATTAAGTGATACGTCGATTGATGAGCGTGTTTTTCTTGGGCAAGCTGACACGTAATCATGAGAAGGTTTCATTTGGCCCTTCATTTACGGGCCGGCGAAATGCCATTCTGATTACCGCCTGCCCCCCCCCCAATCCCTGCAGATGCCCTCCCCGGCATGCGCACGACGAGTAAAACTGATCAGTGGGCGCGTTACATACTGCGCCAAATTACCAAAGCCCGGCTAAAACAAATAACGAAATGGAAGAGGATGAGCAGTGGGCATCAGTGACTGAAGCAGATATTGTCTCAAATGCCCCGCTAAGCGGAGGCCGAGCCAACAGGGGGCAGCGGCGAGCTCTCTGCTGGGACCGAGCATGCTCTCCGCTTATCTTAGCGGTATGACAGAGGGATTAACATGCCGCGTGTCGGCTCTGAAGTCAGCTAAACCACTGCTTTTGGCCACAGGATTATCGGTCCCCGTGCTCTCTCATGCCGGGAACTGCCACTGGAAGGAGGCTGGGGGGAGAAGGGGGAGCCGAGTGTCTGCATACTGGCATGAGAGGCAAGCAGGAGGTAAGAGAGAAGGGCAAGCACGCAGCAGCCACGTGATAACAGGCGAGCGCCGAGAAGGGTCACAGCTCACCCTGGCACTCAGTGGCAAGCAGGTGGGGAGGAGAAGGCAGCAGGAAACCCAGCCCACCGTGTCATGTGACCAGGTACCCATGACACATTATGCCAGTGAAACCCGCCCACAGTGTCATGTGATCAGGTACCTGTGACCCATCGTGCCAGTGAAACCCGCCCACAGTGTCATGTGATCAGGTACCTGTGACCCATCGTGCCAGTGAAACCCGCCCACAGTGTCATGTGATCAGGTACCTGTGACCCATCATGCAGTGAAACCCGCCCACAGTGTCATGTGATCAGGTACCTGTGACCCATCGTGCCAGTGAAACCCGCCCACAATGTTATGTGACCAGGCACCCGTGACCCATCATGGCAGTGAAACCCGCCCACAGTGTCATGCGACCAGGTACCCGTCACCCATCGTGCCAGTGAAACCTGCCCACAGTGTCATGCGACCAGGTACCCGTGACCCGTTGTGCCTAAAAAACCTCGCCCACAATGACATGTGTCCAAGTCATCCATCCACCACTCACTAATGATCAAATCACATGTTTTTGGCCGGAAGGGGCTGCACGTTGCAGCAGGATGCAGCAACAGAAACAGCCCCCCTGGAGTCGGTGGCACGGTCAGCCCTAACCGCGCAGTGACCTCTGTGAGGTCTGGCGGCAGACGGGCAGCGCGAGAAGCACCTGCACGGGCCAGGGCCCTGAGGAGCCCGTTAGCGAGCAGCAGACGGCTCAAAGTAGGGCAAGGGGCTGCACGCTTAGGGGAGAGGGAAAAAACAGACATAAGCAGAGGTGGATCACCGCCGCATTGTTCCACGGCCGGCCGTCAGGGGTATTCCTGAAAGCACTCATCCTGTCCTGAGGGCTTCAGACGCACAAAAGGGAAGGACAGGGCCATAAAAGGCAGATTCATGACAAACCTTATTCTTTTCAGGCCGGCCTGATGGAAAGAGAAGGTTAAAAAATAAAAAGACTTATAATGCAAGGTGCTGGTCCAGGCAATCAAAAAATGACCCTCCTATATCAGGCGCCATGAAATTTATTGAAAGGATTCAATTAACATCCATGGGGTGGGAGTGGGGGTGGGGGTAGATGCCTGCAAAATGAGACAGGGGTATCGACGGCAAGCCGCTCCCCCGAGATGGGGGGGCCCGCGGAGACGGGTCGCTGAATGATGTCAGGCAGGGATCGCCGGGGGATGGCGGTGATAAAGGAAGGCGAGGCGTGCGGGCGGGCGTGTGTCTGTGTGTGTGCGTATACACGTTGGCGGGGAGGACGGGTGCTTAATTCCGCCGTGCCGAGTCGACACGCATGTCTGGCATCGACCGCCCGCCTTAGACAAAGCCGCCGCGGCCACGGAGACATGCGTGTGCTGTGGGAGGGGATGCATGCGGGCACAGTGGTCGCTGCGACATGCGCACATGGAACAAAGGAGGGCCCAAGTCTGCTAAGAGGCCACGATGAAGGCACCATGAGGGGGGCCTTATGGGCGGCTCAGGAATACCACGCTAAATATCAGAGGTGGAAGGGGTTCTGTTCAGGTAGGAGCACCATTAAAACAGCCAGCGAAAACCATGAGAATAATTTCCGTGCTTTAGAGCTATGAAATATTACATCAAACAATACATCAAGTTTGCTTCAATGTCCGGAAGACGAAACAGAGAGGCTGAATCCCTATAATTCCCATACATTCCTCTAGGCTGGACTCCAAATCCCCTGCGACTTGGTGGGAATCTAATTAACCAAGATCAATATTCCCCTGAAATCTCTCTCTGTCTCTCTGTTTTATTTTTTTCCTTTTTCCAGACGCTCACCATTCCGGTTTTAAACGCTGAAAATTCCATTTCTTCACACCGTTGCATTTTGGAGGGGGAGGGGTCAGGGGCTGATTGAACCGCAGAGGGCTGGGAAAAGGCCGGGTGCCCCCTTTCCCGCTGCACCGGCATTCAAATCAACATGCCGGCGAGCAAACGCAGCCGGATTCACAATTCCGCAGGTTCGAGCTGACGCGTTGCCACGACGGTGAGCGCTGGAGGCGGTCTGGAAACGGGGGAAACACCGGGATCGCTCAACGATTGGTTGGCAGAGGTTTGGCGGGCCTCCCCAGGCACGGCAGAGCAGCGGGAGAGCAGACAGTGCCCTCATTAACCAAGACGGCAAGCGGAGGCCTGATCAAAGCCGGCCAATGATGGGTGTGTTTGGAGGCTGTCAGGCACGTTTGGGATCTGCACATGAGTGTGTGTGTACGACAGCGATCTTAACCCCCCCGCCAACGACCCCACCCTTAACATACTTTTGGTAACCACACCATCGGGGGGAAACGAAGACAGGGGACCACGGCGCTCCCGCAGTTTGAACCTTCCGGAAAGGAGGGGAGGGGCAGCGCGGAGCAGGCTCATCTGATGCAGCAGGTCCTGGGAGAACTAATGGGCTGATTCAGATGAAATCTCCCACATTGGGTGCAGCGAGACAATGGGATCCCACAGCTATGTGCTGGATATAGAGCGCTTGGCCTTTTCTGCACATGGCGTCACAGATTAATTATGACCGGCGCAGCCAGAGGTCAATTACCATAAATCATACAGAGAATAATATCATCAAACTGGAGTTCCGTAATTGGCTTTGCCCGTCTCATCACAAAGGCCCGTCGTTTTTTATATGCAGAATTGGAGGGAGCGGGAAACGAGGAGCACCGAAAACTCGCCTGAGCCCAACCGCGCCAGGAATAAACAACGGGTCTATGTAAACACCGCCAGAGGCGGCCGAGGTTTTAACACAGGTTCACAGACGTGCGGCTGGACCCTCGCCGTTCCAGAAAGACCCGCCTCACGCGCCGCTAAGCTCGTTACGAACATAGCTAACGATGGGCAACGAGAAACAATCGGGCCTGCTCTGGGGCGCCCCTACCTGCCAGCCAAAATCAGGGCACTCCCAGAAACACCTGTCCGGTAGAGAAAGGCTCAGCCACGGCCGGGCGATGACCCTGCGCGATAATGATGCATGCGCGGCTGCCAAGGCTCGTCTCTGGATGACTGCCGCCCCCCGTACCCCAGACCGGTGAGGCTGGCCACGGTGACGTCGGAATAAATCAGAGCCTCGCGCGTTCAGCGGCAGCTTGCCTGCTGCCAGCTCCGTGGCGAGATGAATCGGCCAGCTCGCCGCGCAGAGGAGCCCTTCCTTTGTTCACCCCAAATTGCGGATTAATGCGGTCGTTTCTCATCATTCTCTGCATGTGTTCGAGAAATTGCAGGAGGAGAGGGGAACATGTGCCGAAAATCGCAATGACCGGTTAACTGGGATTCCAGACGTGTACAGTATTGATCATGCAGAAGATAGCACGCGGAGGCCGGGGCGGGTTCCCTTCAATGGCCGGGTGGGTCAAAGACAGCAACACCCTTACATTTACTAACCGGTTGGCGCACACGCTGTTGCGGTTCTGACAGGGGGCCGGAGCCCCGTGTACGGCACGGCCCAGCGACGTACACCAGCACCTGTGCTGCACTTTCCCCACTGCCACTGTGGGAGTTGACTACTAAGTTGGAGATTATGTGGTCCTTCTAGCTAGAAGTGCAACACAGAACAGATTACTGTAGGATACAGAATAGGATATTAAAGGATACAGATGTAAAGTGAAAAGGCACATGACTGGTTTTGAGAATAACCAGAGGATAAAAGTCCGGTGGCAGGGGTGAGCGGCCTGGGGCAGGCCGCCGACAAGTGAATGCCCCATTCCAGTTTCTACTTCCCATTTTCTATGTCAGATAAGTGTCCTTTTCTCTCAGCCCCAACAGACATGGCCAACCCATGATGCCTCTAAACATAGTCCTTCAGAGACCCCCTCCCCATACACACACGAACTCCAAAACGGCCGTCCTCGCCCGTCCCTGCTCCTCCGGATAAACACGTCTCCAGTCCCATCTGACCGTCCGTCTCCGTCCGGTCCCACATCCCCGCCGTACGTGGCCACGTTCACTATCCTGCGCAGGGCAGCCCTCACAATGGATAGGCGAAGTTCTACTCACAGCAGATCAGTGTAATTAAAGTGCGCAAGCAAACATTTTAACCCTTCGTTATGCCATTTCCATCCAAGTTTTGTTTAAGCAGACACTCGGCTGTGTGCGGTTCCTCCACACCACAGGGCCTGCTACATTAGGCATGATTTTAATAAGCTTTAATAAGTTTGCATAACAACCCAGAGAAAATGCAAATCCGTCTTCATATTGCGGGCCTCTCTAATTATACGCTCATGATTAAAGGAGAAGCCAAAGCGGCCCAGAAAATCACGAGCTTGTGAAACAAAAGGCAAATGGCAGCCTCCCTCCCCAGAGCACCTCCCACTCACCCCCCCCCCCAAAAAAAAGAAAAACACCTCTAGAAAGGTCTCCACAACCTCGGCACTCTCTATTTGGTTTCACTGGTTATAAATTGCTGTTTGTGACATATACTATATGTGTGAATCCATAAACAAATATATGAAAACATACATGGGGTATGACTGTGGTATATGAAAACATACACACGCACAAAGCTGGTTGGGGTATGTCCATTGTATATGAAAACATACGTACACACAATGCTGGTTGGGGTACGTCCGGGGTATATAGAAACATGCATACATACATACACACACACACACAAAAGCTAGTTGGAGTATGTCTGGGGTTTATAGAAACATACATACATACATGCATGCATACATACATACACACACACACACACACAAAAGCTGGTTGGAGTACGTATGGGGTATATAGAAACATACATACACACACACGCACACACACACAAAGCTGGTTGGAGTACGTCTGGGGTATATAGAAACATACATACATATACACACGAAAAGGCTGGCTGGGCTACGTCTGGGGTATATAGAAACATACACACACACGCACAAAGCTGGTTGGAGTACGTCTGGGGTATATAGAAACATACATACATACACACACACAAAGCTGGCTGGGCTACGTCCGGGGTATATAGAAACATACATACATATACACACAAAAAAGCTGGCTGGGCTACGTCCGGGGTATATAGAAACATACATACATACACACACACGCACAAAGCTGGTTGGAGTACGTCCGGGGTATATAGAAACATACATACATACACACACACACAAAAGCTGGTTGGAGTATGTCCGGGATTTATAGAAACATACACACACACACACGCACACACACACAAAGCTGGTTGGAGTACGTCCGGGGTATATAGAAACATACATACACACAAAAGCTGGTTGCAGTATATCTGGGGTATATAAAAGCATAATTACACACACAAAAGCTGGATGGAGTAGGTCTGGGGTATACAAAATCATACATAGACAAAGCTGGATGGGGTATGTCTGAGGTATATAAATACATACATACACACACAAACGCTGAATGAGGTACGTCTGAGATTTATGAAAACATACATACATACACAAAGCTGGATTGGGTACGTCTGGGGGATAGAAAAACATATATACACACATACAAAAGCTGGATGGGGCACGTCTGGGCTCTGTCCAGCTTTTCATCTCTTTTCCAGAGCAGCATGTTTTATTCATGGCTGGATATATAATGCACAGCAGAGCCGGTGATGTCAATGTGTAGTAAACATATGCATTAAATTATTTACTGGGCTAAAGGAGGCGCTGTGCTTTAGAGGGCTCATCCACACCGTGACAGTTCGGACGGGGCCTTAACGGGAGGCCCGTGGACGGTCATTAAAAATGCAGGCGCGGCCCCTTCTTATCTCGCCGGCCCCATATCTCACATGCCAATCGGGCCGTCATCTGCCGGCACCATATCACCCGTATGTCCATCTGGAGGGCTGGGCTGGCCGGCTGGCGGGGAGCAGGTATTGGGCGGGGGGGCAATGCCAGCGCCTGCCAAGAGTTGCGCCCGCTAGTTGCTTCACATTAAACACATGGTCGGAAACAGCCGCCAATAATCAAAAATAAAAAGGTCTGAAACACATCAATGGGGGGGCGGGGGGTGTTAAAACACAAGGACTGCCTGGACCGGCCAGAGGGCAGGAGCTGGCTGGGGGAATGCACGCAAAGCGTAGGGTGTTTTCCAGCCCTCCAAAGCAGAGGCTAACACAGATCTGGAGCTCATTTTTAACCCTCACGCTGCTTGTAACCTTCCTTTAATTAAAGGGGCGTTTATTTCCTCGACAACAGTTGCTGTGCAGCTGTCCCTCCCTGGCTGGTTGCTACATTCCAGATGAGCTCCAGTCCTACAGGTGCGGCCCGGTCCAGGTCGGCTCTTGGCGGATCGCTAATGTGCCTCTGTCTAAATGGAGAGCCTGTGAGAAGGTGCGTACTCACAGAGTGGGGGTTAAGTACACTTTCATGACGTCCTTTTAGCCGGTCCAATAGACGCGACGTTTCTAACCATCTAATTAGTCCCCCGAGTGCACAGTCTTCATCTATTATATAAAAAAAAAAAAAAGCACAGGGCCTCTGATTTAGCCGATTTATGACAGATGAGAGAAGCAGAACAGAGATTATTTATTAAAGGCACCCCCGCTAAACATAATCGAAGGGGCAGAGTCCCTGTGAAGAGTCACCACTTTTCCAGAATGCCGCGCTGCCCCGCTGCGTGGAGCCATATCAGTAACGTGGAAATGTAATTCTCAGGAGGGGGTCTGGGTCTTCAAGAGAAGCCCGTCTTGGAGTGGCACCCCATCGATCAGGAGGCTCTGAGGACACGGAGGCCCCTGCTTTCCATTTCACTGGAAACGAGGCCTCAGCCTACAGGAGTAGACACTCTGTTCTTTACGACCCAACTGAGCCCGTCTGAGCGCCCCCTGTTGTCAGAGAGGAGGTGTGACTGTCAGGCAACATCCTTTTCCCTTCCCAGAATCCCATGGCAGCCATCTACCACCCGGGCTGCGCTGATGCTATCAAAGCATGGCCCACGCCCCCCGCCTTGCCTTTCCACACCTGGCTATGTCCTCTCCGTACTCCCAGGTCGGCCGGCCAGAGCAAAAAAGCCAAAGCAATTACAGTTGGTGTCCTTTGGTTCCCAATAACTCATTAGGAGAATAGATGGGCAGGGAGCCCGGGGAGCGGCCCTGAGCACCGTTTACAGCTCAGGCCCCCGTCGCTAGGCCCCCTGCTGCCACACTTATCCCCGCAGCCTGCTCTGCCTGCTTTGTTCCTATCCAAAATTGACAAGGCCGCCGTCTGCCACCACTTGTCCACCCCCCTGCTATGGTACCCCTAAGAGGCTGCCTGTCGCTCTTGCCTTGACCCGATTTCCCACCTTAATTACACCCCCACTGCACTGTGTGCAGTGCCGCCGTTTGGGGGAGAGGGGAAGCAAGAGGGTGTAGGAACCGGGGGGAGGGGAGGGGGGGGGGCAAGGGGAAGGCTACGCCCCT
>JAODKL010000095.1:17909259-17923878 GCA_026780765.1 Petrocephalus schoutedeni | reverse complement strand
GGGGGGGGGGGGCAAGGGGAAGGCTACGCGCCTCTGATATTTAAAACCTTTCGTTCATTCCCCCAATAACTAGGTCTTTGGTTTTAAATTATTAAATTGCGTTCCCCGAATATCAAACCCTTATGCCAGTGCAAGCAGATAAGGCTACAAAAAAAGGTACTTGGCCTTTGTGTCACTGTAACATCCCCGTAACCCCAGCAGGCAGTAATCGATGGCCTCACCGCTGCACCCTGCCTAAGACAATCAAAACCACGCCGGCCTCATCCTAATTCCACACGGCACAGACAGGCGCTCACATAGCCTCTCATTTCACATGAAAGTGATGCACACACAGCCCCTTACGGTCTCCTTCAGAGCATCACTAAAGCGGGCCCCGTGGGCGACGGCTCTGCATTGCCGTGTTACGGCCACAGATTGTACCGTCACACTCCACAACAATCAATGACCTCCTGAGCGCAGCACACAGTGCTAAATGAACATTTACAGGTTCCCTTTATAGAGTGGTCAATAGGCAAGCAGTCACAATAGGGCGGTCAGCATCCAGCTCAGCCTTCTCGTACGGTAATGGATGACCTCACATCTCCCGCTGCAGCCAGGGGAGGACAAAGGCAAAGACGCGCATTGAGCGATCACAGGCCTTCACGGTACAGAGCATTCTTCCATACTGTGGGGGGGGGGGGGGGGGGGGGGCGGCGACCCATCTATTATGGCCGGGGTAAGCGATTCCTTCCTGTAAGATAAAGGCAGAGATTACTAGGCTGAAAAGGCATTGGAGCTGCTTTGAGTTTGTAAATTGGAAGTGAGGTGTTAAGGTGGATAAAGCAGACACAGAAAATAACCAGCAAACAGGTAGCAGGTCCAGCTGCTCGCACTGTAAATGCGTGCATTTCTACTGATGCAAGGTCCACGCTGACAGCGTCATGCAAAAGCAAACAGAGCCAGGTAGGAGAACAGGGATGATTCACTTAACAGAAGGAGTAAGAGCAGGTGATAGCATTCAGGTTAATGCAGTAATGATACCTCTCAGATCCTTCGTGACATAATAACCAGGAGTCTAGCTGAGGCATGGCGCCAACCAGAGACACACTAGGGTGAACCTGCTTTCACTTTCTTTAACCCGGCTGCTGTTTTGTGGGAAGCCTGCTTTAAATTGCAAAAATCAACATTTTTTTTCTCCATTTTTTCCTTAAACCGCGGTATTCCCCCCCAATATGACAGCAGATAGACCTCCAGCTGACCTTAAGCATCACTCAGCAAGTTCAGCGTAAAATCCAAACAAACACCTTGCACTATTTAACCGAGAGAGCGAGGCGTCCGGCCGAGCAACTCCGGCCCAAGTGGGACGGTTCCTTGGGGCACGTTCAAGTACGGAGAGCGGCCCCTGCCCTGTAGGTCGGCAGGATACAGCACCGGCCGGCCCTCCATCAATCTCACCCCCCTCCTTCCCAGCCTGCCGGCTCATCTCTCTCTTTCGCCCGCTCTCCTGAGCAATGGCCCAGCAAATTTCCTGGTTCACTTCACTGAAATGTAACAAATATTGTGTGACACCGGCAGAGTCGCGCCTCCTCGCTCAGAGGGATCCCGCGTGCTCTCTGTGGCAAAGAGCAAGGCGCTCCACTGTCACCCACAACTGCTCATTTTTCCCATCAAAGGACTTTCCGTCTAGTCAGCAACAAAACTAAATGCACACTATACACTCACTATATTATATACATTCACAGTCCCGTGTGCGCGCACACACACACACACACACACACACGGATACAGCAAGAGAGGATTGCTCACCCATTCAAATGGCAAAAACAATCCTTAAGCCCAACGCACCAAACAGAAGAAAACACACTGGAAACAAAAAGGTTATTCAATCATTATAAAAAATATAAAATGTTACTAGGACTAGGCAAACATCTTGTAAGTATGTTAAACGGCTAAGCCAGTAAACACTGCCACACATTTACATACACACACGGAAACATCTATGGATGCCACATGTATTAAGCAAGCTGTGGGCGTGTACTCTACCATAATAACTAAAACATACTAATGAGAAAATTATACATGACTTATTAATTTAGGCCAACCTTCTGGAAAGGCACCACAGGTGATGGTTAAGCTTTCAGGGTATGCATAGATTAGAGTGCATATTGGCATGAAATTCACATTAATGGCCAATGAAACATCAATGAAACAGATAAACACTGGGAGCTTCTCCCCCATGCAAAACTTATGAGGCGAATCAGAAAGGCATGAGCCAGCAATGCTCACAGATATATATTTTTTGGGAGAACCTGATTTGATCAATTAATTTAATCAATGCAATTATTTGCTGAAATGTCCTCCATCACTGAGTCTTTAAATGGGTGATACAAGGCAGGACTTCCAGGTAGGCATATCACACACTCAAGGCAGGCCCACATCTTCTCTCAGGCAGATGCCAATTACCTAATCCAGTGTTTCGCAATCTAGTCCTCTGGGACCCACAGCCGGTCCATGCTTTTGCTCCCTCCCAGCTCCAGGCAAAAACGTGGACCGTCTGTGGCTCATTGAGGACCGGGTTGGGAATCACTTTGCGTGGGCCACCTTCACAAGTGGGGCTTGCTAACGAGCTAACCTTAACAGCAAATTGTGGGCAGGGATAATAAACGTAATTTATGCACAATTCATAAGTATAGGCAAAACTTAAAATCATTCTCTGGAACCTCTGGAGTCGGATCCAGCAAAACAAAAACAAAAACAAAAATCTATCTATGGAAGAGTGACCCCATCATCTGAAAGGCTGCAAATCTGTGGAAAGTTAAGGTGGAAATATTGCATTTTTTAAAAAGACTGCATATGTATGTGCATGTGTGTGTTACTCATACAAGACAGAATATACAAGATTCAATTTAAAAGGTACTTCATTAGCTAGTGCTGGGTAGAACCCACTTATTCCTTCAAGAGCCGATGAGCCATTCTGCGCACCACTGTTATACTGAGCTGTTATTTTTTTTTTGCACTTGCGGCCATCCTTGGCTCGAACATGTCTAGTGAGTCTCCTCTGACCTCTCTCATTAACAAGGTGTTTTCAGCCACAGAACCGCCCCTGACTGGATGTTTTTTTTCCTTTTTCTTTTTTTTATTTATTGCACCATTCTCTGTAAACTCTAGACAGCGCAGTGCATGGAAATCCCAGGAGAGCCGCCGTTTCGAGATTCCGGATCCACCACATCTGGCGTCGACAATCACGCCGGAACGGCTTCGATCAGACGTCGGGGCGGTTTCGATCATTAGCCGCACGGACAGCGAGCCCTCCGTCCCCACCGACGCGCTGCGCTGTGATCGGCTGCTGCGGCTCTTCGGGGGAGCGGCCCGTCAGCACTAATGAGCGAGTGTACCTAATGCAGTGGCCGCCGCGGCCTGCCCGAGAGCCCGGGGCCCCGGCAGGCGCGGACGGCGGCCGTCACCTGACTCACCTTCCCGGCGTGGCCGTTATTATCTCCCTCACAAACGAGCTGGGAACACTCCCGCGGGTCGCCCGCTCTTACACAGCAAGTCCCTAACAGGGGAAGGCACTTGTTAGACACGTAACAGGCCTAAAAGCTGGAGAGAAATTCTTTAACCTTTAACTCGCACAGGTGTCTGAAGAGGGTAAACAACCCCCGTAACCTCGCATACTGCTTTCCTCAGGGGGTCCCGGCGGCTGCAGGGATGCCTGCTGCTGTTTAAATGAACCCTCGTGGGAAAACTTTGTTTTTTTTTTTTTATTATTAGCTTTAGCGCTAACAATGCTCGTGGAGCTTAAGCTCCCGTTAAAGGTGGAAGTCACAGATAGGAATTCTCTCATTAAATATTTAATTTCGGAATTTCTCAGGTGAGTTTTCCCTCCTTTAATCTTTAATGGCGATTAAAGCCCCCCTAACAAAGACTAATCGACGCCCCTTAAGATAACAATCCGAGAGTAAAGGAGGCGTAATTGAGTCGGCTGAGCGCGCGGAGGGGCTCGCGCGCGCCGGGACCCAGCAGGACGACGCTGCGGTCGGCCCTACCGCGCGACCTTCGCTATATCACGGTATATCGCGAAGTGGGCGTAAGAAATTTAGAAACTGGATTATTTTGGGGGAGTATTGCGAAAGCCGCAGGTGGCACGCGAAGTCCAGCAGAGGACACAAAAGAAGTTTAGTAAGTTTAGTCGTGCATAAAATACACGTACAATGCTGGACGCCAAGCTTGGGTACGGCAGCATCTGACGTGATACACGCATATCGCAGTGATATCGCAGTCCCTCCTACGTCTCTGCTTCGCCCGCCAAGGGGACCAAACAAGCTTACGTGGTTTTTCCAGATTGCATGGCATTAATTGTGCTCCTAACCTCCGCGATGTTGGCTGACTATATACTTTAGACATGTGAGCAGGGTCTAGGACTATCACAGGAGTGCACTTTATGAAGGAATGGGGGGGATCATATTTAATTTCTGTCACTATCTGTTTATAAAAAGTATTCCTTTCATTATAGTGAAATTACTGGTAGGAAGCAAACTGAAACACCTAGACGGTTTTATATCTTCATCGACAGTGTCGCAGATGCAGAATACAGCCACGCGCGGTGCAAGGCTCGCTCATTAGGTATTCCGGACGGGACCCGCGCGACGCTGCGCATGCTCACCGGCGGCGAGCGCGGGCGCTTTACGCGGCACGGGGGCTAAGCGAAGGT
Source organism: Petrocephalus schoutedeni (assembly GCA_026780765.1). Taxonomy (NCBI): domain Eukaryota; kingdom Metazoa; phylum Chordata; class Actinopteri; order Osteoglossiformes; family Mormyridae; genus Petrocephalus; species Petrocephalus schoutedeni. Next base: position 17,919,188 of record JAODKL010000095.1, on the reverse strand, counting down.
GACACGTCTCGAGATGGAAATCCTGTCACTTATTTACGTCCCCCTGGTAATGCGACGGCCCGTGTATGTTAAGATCCCGGCATCTCTGCTCAGACGCCGGCGACATGAGCTAATGGCCCTATAACACGAGCGCGATACCTGGGTTTTCTGTGTGGTTAATCACACCGGCTGTGGGTTTCCTGGCACCGGTGTACCGGTGTCGCGCAGCAATGGACCGGACGCACGATCATACAGTGCTGTACAACACCAGGCAAAACGGGAAACATTACTGCGGATAAATGACGTGCACTTGCACACCTCTGTATATCTCCATGATGGAGGGTCGCCTTAAAAATACGGACTGCGAAAATGAATAGTCATCCAAACCTTTTACAGTTAAAATCACGCATTAGTTAAACAGATAAGTATGTGCAGAAAGCAAGTTCTAATTTATGGTGTGAAATTGAAACGGTTCACACTCACGTGTGTCGCTTGCACACTACGTCTTCACGTGCCAGCGGGTGTTAGATTGCACCCCTGCACATTGCTCGCGCGCATCAGATGAATCTTTAACCAGAATTGTGAGTCTTTCATCATAAACACAAATCTAACGGGCACAACAACGGGAAAGAATACATCCAGAGGAAGAGGATCTTTTTTTCTTTTATCAAGCGAAGACGAATTGAAAAATCGTCAGAGTAAAACGGTGCAAAAATGAATGTAATGTGCTGCCGCGATATGCTTCCTTGTTGTATACCCCCCCGCAGCGATTTCTATCTGGGTGTGAGCGAGACACTCCGCAAATATTTGTGCCATTTTACGATGTACTTTTACGCACCACAATTAAGCACGACGCTAAAATCACAGTCTCCAGCCGCGTGCACACCGAGGGGGGAAAATGCACCCAGTTAAGCGGCACACGTGTCAGGGAACACTTAAAGTCGAAAGCTATTAGCTGACGCCCAGAAGTAGCTATTGACTGGCGTACTCTGCACTTTGCCTTTAAATACATTTCCACCATCAGCTTTTTAATTCCGATCCCGGCCAGGTAGGAGCGGAAACGAAGCTGCACCGCATCACTCCGGAGGAAAGAGTTAGCGGAGTAAATAAACAAAGGGAAATGCACACGGCAAACATATAATTGCACGATTTCAAATGTAGGGAGGCGACATGCGGCACGCGCGGATATATCCCCGGCGCGAGGCGAGGCTGCGCGCTTGTCATTTGCGGAAATATAATGCGGCGTGATTTAGAATGCGCGCTGCCGGTGACAGTCGTGAATATTGCGCGCCACCCATAGGGGCCGATTTATGGAGCGGGTTCAGATCTGCTTCAGAAGGCTGCAGCCACCGCCCCGGTAAACTGCGTTTCACATAATGTTGGAGGAGAGAAGCCTGTCGGTACATTAAAAGATGTAATGCTGGGAGCATTGCATCGCCCACTGTACTGTAAAGGCTACTTCTTCCAGCGAGACAGTAATGCATTCTCCCGAGTGTAGTACTGCTCTACAAAGTGTCCACTTGTGGGGTGGGGTGGGGTGGTCGCTTGTTTGCTGTGTTCCTTAATTGGATTTAAGTGACCTTAAATTAGGAAAATGATAAACCGTTTTCTCTTTCTATCTACCTATTTTTTTTAATCGTTGCTGCTGCTGATAGCCTTATAGTTAACTTGTTCGTGACATCACGCGAGAAAAATATTTTATGCTCTCCATCAAGTTGTTTTATACCAACATGATTTTCCTGGGATAGTGAACTGATCTTTGCAGCTCACATGCACTCACACACAATCTTACAGGCACACATGCACTCACACACTCACCACTCACCCATGCAGTCCTATAGGCACACATGCACACACAGTCACACATGCAATCCTACAGGCACGCATGCAGTCACACACACATCTTACAGATGCATGCTGTCACAATATTGTGCCCATTGTTGTGCCTTGTAATATCGGCACAATATTACAGGCACACATACCCACACACGCAATCCTACAAGCACACATTCACATGCAATCTTATTCTCACAATATTGCATACATGCACTCACATACAATCCTACAGGCACACATGCTCTCACACACGCAATCCTACAGACGCACATGCACCCACACGCGCAATCCTACAGGCACACACACACACACACACACACGCAGGGCCCAGAGAAGAGCTGACTTCACCATTTTTCTCCATTTCACAGAAGTAGCAGCGCTGGTGTCAACATGATAAATGAGCGGGCGCCCGGGAAAGTGTGCACACTTACAGTGCAGAGCAGGAGAGATGGATCTCCACCAGTCCCAGTACCTTACACAACCTGTAAATACTGGTATGGAAAACACCAGAATAATGAGCTTTAACAAGATTCCCAGATCGGCTAGCGTGCCCGTTATGGAAACATGCAAAATGCGACGTTGGGACGTGTCACAGATGGACTGTCAGGAGCCGCCCCTCCGTGGAAGAGCAGAGAAGACTCCGGGTTTTAGCCGTCTCCATTTCCAGCTGCTCTCAGCGACTGTGATGTCCAAACAGGGAAGTCCATAATCTAGTTCTGAAGGCGAGGTGTTTATTGAAATCCTGGACAGAGATAAATCTCCAACCCCTTCCAACATACTGTATCTAACCATTATCTTTTTGCTTTGAACAACATAATGCAAATCCAAAAACATGGACATTCATTTTCTAGTAAAATTCTTTTATTTTTTTGCAACAGACTCAAGATAAAGCTAAATAAATCACCCGAAATTCCACTAATAAGATAAATATTATAATTCTACCTTAATCTCCCTGACAACGCACATACATGTTGTACAGGGGGACTAAGCAATCGGGGAAACGGAGGCAGTTAAAGTGTGGTATGTTTTCTGCGAAAACCACATCAATCAAAATGTCTCTGTTGCTACCTTAGAATCACCTTCAGATTAAAAGCTGGATAAATTAACTTGTGCGTAGTAGGAATGCCTACTGCTGCCGGCCAAACCGCCCCTTGCTGCCGCTTTCAAATGACAGATAAAGTGTAAAATGACACCGGTAACTGCTGGCAGTCTTCACACACTGGCCCGAGCTGCCAGGGCTAACTGCAACGGCACCTTTTTAACTCTTGGCCTGTTTCACAAACCCGACTAATGCTGGCACCAGATCCACTGTTTTTTTTTTTTGTTACTTGGTGCTTCCACTAATGGTGGCCTGGGTACCAATTACCGGCAACTTTAGGGAACACGCAGCAAGCTCTGGACATTACAACTGTACGGGAATATCGGGCCGACGGTAAGGCATGTCCGCGGTCCCCTTACGGTGGCATCTGCGCACCGGTCATTACGCAGGTGAGGACGGCTCAACAGCCGGGACCGGAGCAGCCAGGGAAAATATCGGCAAGTGACAAAGGGGAATAGCGGAGCTGGGTCCCGCGAGCCCTCCGACGCCAAGGCGCGATACATTACACACGGCAGAGGAGCCGGATGCATCCACTCCATTTCCCGCCTTCTGTCGCGGCTACGCCGGGGGCGACATTTTGGGAATTTTTACGGCACGAGCTCGCCGGATGCCAGTCAGAATGAGGATGGCCTCTGAGGCAGTAATGGGGAGTGTGTAAACCTTAGTGCCGTTGGACGGGCTGCAGGTGGACGGGGAGTGAGAGATAAAGGCACGGTACCACCTGCTGGACGCTGGCTGCCATGCCAAGCGGGCGGCTGCAGTCCCTCACCGTTGCTGTGGCCAGTTCTCCTCCGTCATCCTGCTTTCCGGGTTCTGTCCTCAAAGACAGCCCCCTAAAACCACACCCCGGCAACCATTTATGAAATGGGTCAGAACCGTGTCTCCTTAAGGAGCCGAACAGGGGAAAGGTTGTCATTATGCAGAATAGGAAAGCGAGCATGCCAGAAGGCGTCTTTGGACCCGCCGGTGCCCTGAAAGCCATCATGAGGGGGGCCCCGGTAAAGCGATTTAATCATAAAACATTCCCTGTGACCGCAGAGACGGAGGGCATATAAATCTAAGTGCAACTTAAATATCTGAAAAGCCAAAAAGGCAGGGAAGGCGCTCGCAAACGGCGCCATTCGTCACTGTTTATCGGCGGCAGGAAGTGGGCCTGTATTTCCCTTCAGACACAAGTTCAGACTCATCTGTCACAGACTCATATAAGAGGAGATTCCCATTCACCTGTTAAGGGCAGACTGCTCGCGCTGTGCTGTTTACTGCATATAAGCAGTCCCGATTAAAAAAAATATATATATAAAAAAAAACTTATACAGGGCCATAAATTGTATCCATAAAAAGCAACAGGATCCTTAAAATCAGCACGAACCGATTATCCAAAATGAAATGAGCAGTGGCCAAAGAAAACAGCACTTCAGAAATGGAAAGGAGAGCCGTGAACAACCGCATTTTGAAATGTGTAGTAAGGGTTCCTGACACCATCCAGACACCAGGGAGAGAATTGGCAGAGAGCCGGCGGGCGCTGGGGGCGCGCAGCCATCTTGGGCCGAGTCGGACAGCAGACCTCACCCGGGCTTGTTTTCTAATTTGATGGGATTCGTCTTAGGTGGGAATTTCAGACATTCCCAGAGTGGGAATACAGCACATCCTGTAATGTCCCTCATTGTTCTCCCTGTTGCTGGTACTCATGGTTATCACAGTGTTAAATGCAGTGGACAACAGTGATCTCACTCCAGAGGCGACGTCGCAGTGTCACAGCCAGGCTTCTTCCAGAAGGTGAACGTCCAGTTGGAGTGGTGTGCGTGACGTCGAGCTGTGTTCAGAGGAGAGCCTGGGCTCATGATTGATGCTGTGCTGCCTCTCCTGTCATCACTGACAGGACTGACACCATTACACTTGCGTTCAGCTCGTCACATGAATCTGAGGCACTACGAGCAGCAACAGATTAACCATAAATGACGTACATGAATCATTCTCATCCCGATTACACAACACACCTCATAACGGTTCCAGTATGAATTATTTCCTCACCTTATAAACACATCCTCTCAGGTAAATGTGAAATATGCATTTTTGTGTCATAAACCTCGTGACAGCTGAGCAAATGCAAAGAATGTTATGTATTTTTTTTTTTCAGTTGCATGATGCATGGAGTTCTGATACCGTGTCAAGCACACTTTTATCTGGGTTTCTTGTATATTTGCCAGCTGTTTCCTAAGGCACAAAGGGACATAATGTGAAACACATAAACTGTAGTCTCGAGCTGCAAGGCCATTTGAGGCACTTAAAGTTCGATAATTGATAACTGGTGGCTGGGCTTCAAAGAACTTTTTTTTTAGCAAGCCTTCAGTCATCAGACTTTCCAATTAAAGTCTTGTCACCGCAATTTCAATTTAAATCCTCCAAATCAGCCTAGGGGGCATAATGAATGTCAATACAAGGGAAAAACGGGAATGTGTGTTAGGAAAAAGGAATTGTGTGAAGCCATTTTGAACGTGGTTTAGCTAGCAATATCGATCGCAGCAGGAATGGGCCAAGGGCAAGCCCACTGTGGCACACATTCCGGAACCTTCGCTAGGCTGGCGTCTCGTCTTCTGCCAGTTATTCAACGCTGGTAATACTCTTGTGGAAACAAGGCCGATATTATGGAGTAAATAAATGCAGCTGGGATGGTAGAAGGAGTATCCTTGAAAAACATGGACTCAAGGACATGCAATAGGCAACAGCAAACACTGCTTCCTGTAGACAGTACCCAACCGATAATGACAGTTGTAAAGGCTCCAGACAGATTCCCGAATAAGTTTTAGAGGAAGAAGTAGGTCTGAAAAAGGTCTATCTGAGTATTATGAAATGTCATGGTACTTGATGACAGGGACCTTACCTGCACCGCCAGCAAGTACCCATAGACCACTCTAACTGACAAAACAGAATTTTGGTGATTTGTAGAACACAATGAGGATTAACACATTATTCTGGGAATCGCAAGCTTTGAGGACTAGCTAAATCCGTGGTCTCTTTAGGCCACGTGTCCGGAGGGAGTCCTCTGGCATCCACGGCTGGTGTGGTTGGGTTCCGTCATAGCCCACTTCATAATTGCCATGATTTAGATGCTGGACAAACACACACAAACAGGAGAGGGATATTGCGTACACACTTCCACAAGAGTAATTGGGTTGAGATTGATCGCTTTCCCAGCAATTAGATTTTCATTGATGAAAAAGTAAAACCTGCACACGTGAAAACCAAGAGGGTCAGTAGTCACCCAGGATGATTTGCACATTTATTAAACTGCGAGCAATCTGACCCCACCCAACAGTGTGACCAGCCCCCCCCCACCAACACCAGCACTCCACCCACCTTCCACACCCCATCCTTCCAGACGACAAGCAATTCACCCGTGATGAAGAATGGCTCCATGTCAGATAATACATCTGTCTCTGTTTTCGATATCACCTCCTTTTCTGCCAACTTGGCTGCTTTTTGAAATTGTGTAGTATTGACTGTTTCAAGGCCTGACCAAGCGAGCCCAATGTAACATATTTGAGGTAATGATATCCCAACCACTCGTGTTGTGATGGCTGGACTGGGCCTGGAGTCTGGCCAGGGCTTGTAACCATCAGTCTACAAAGAGGCCCTGGATGTTCCTGACCTTGCTCCATCACGGTGAGCGTCTCAGTGTCGCGCTCAGCAAACTCGCAGCTCTCCAACCCACTTATCCCCTGTCCGCTTGGACCAGGGTGCACCTAATGCTGAGCTCACGCAACACAAGTGTACTGTTCACATCGCACGACTTGTTGTCCTGTAATCGGGAGTCTTGGAGACATTGTGGTTTACACACTACATGACTGATCAGTGACAGGGGGGCGGGTCACACGCTACTAGATCTTTTACCAGGAAGAATCGCTGACATGTCTGTCTAGTCTCATTTTGTCATGAAATCACATGTGTGAATGACACTTGGAAATCACAGTTCTAGTGTCAATCTGCTACAAACTGTAAAAACACGGTAATCAAATGACAACATGTATGCTCGACATGACATGCCTTGGGTATTTGTCATACAATATACAATACAATTTTATTTATATAGCGCATTATCACAACATTACATTGTCTCAATGCGCTTTACATTATCTCTGCCACATAAAGACCCCCCACATTATTTTCATATTATTATATTATTATATTATTATTATTATTCTCATATAAATTCTTAATCATTTATTTATTGAATATGTATAATATTAATAATATATATTAATAATATTAATATGTTAATATGTATAATTAAGCAAATGGAAAAATGAACACATTTTTAAACTCCTCCCTCGGGTTCTACCTCACCGTGTCTTGTGCTTTCATTGGCTGTAGCTCGTTGTCGTGACTACACGATTTGGAGTCGCCGACAAGCTAGATAATTAGTTTGCTAGATAAGTGACTGTCATCTGCGATGCGTTGGCGACTCCATCGGGTCGCGCCTTTGGACAGTTCGCAAATAGCAAATGAACGCCAATTTGCCAGCACCAGTCGAGCGCTGATTTGCCTCCAACCTGTCGGGGAGCGGAAAATTGTGGCTAAAGTCATGGACTGTGAACTTAGCATTAGGTGCTTCTGCTTAAACCTGCACAGTCACTCAGCAACACGCTTAACTTTCCATGGGCTCTCATGTTGGATGAGAACGATCCAAGTTCCTCAGCTCTGACGCAAACGCGCCTCTTTGTGAGTCTTCCGGTCACAGTTATCGAGACTCCATATCTGCACTCCGGAAAAGTCGGGAAAATCGAATAAATACATGAAAAAAAGTTACGTAAAACAAACAAGGGAAAGCAAATAAAAATTAGCACAGCGCTGCATGTCATTAATATTAAGCAGAGAATGGTTCTGAGGGGCTCCCCAAGGAAATCCACTGGAGAATTTGACTAATGCATCTCTCAGCATGAACAATGGAGACAAATGTTACTTCAAATCAGAAATACTTAAATCCAGCTTTCGATGACTTGAGGCAAATATCATTAATCAAGCGGACCCCACTCTGCCTGGTGCGTGTGCTCTGAACCAGATGATCGCCATCCCCAGCACAATCCATCAAGCGCGCGATGTGATGGAAGCCAGAGCCAGAGTTCAAAGACCACGTGTAGGGTCCCCGCTAACTGGAAGAGTAATTACACGCGTGATGGTGACTGAGTCCTCGGCGGCACCGCGCCGGGCCCTTCCTTTACTCAGCAAAGTTTTGGCCCGTTTCCACTGGGACGATTCGGATTATGAGGGCGGAATAGAACAGAAGAGGCGGGCGCTCGCCGGATCGCTAAGACCCCCGGCTCTGGGGCGACGCCGTCCGTCGCCGCTCTGCTTTATCTGCTGTCAAACCTCTTTCTTCATCAACCCCAAGCTGGATTATTGTGCCACTCAACTAGCATAACAAAAAATCCTTTCATCCGCCCCTCCTTCCGTACTACTGAGGACTGCGGTGAAGCTTGTCACCACGTACCTAATACACGTCCATCCATTCTCCATAACCATTGCCAAGTATCCTTTCATGTATCTTAAATAAGATATGCCCAGAGCAGGCATTCAACAATACCGCATGTAAATAGAAGAATTGACAAAAAACAGAAGTAGAGCCACGCCTTATTAGACTAAATCTGCCTGTTGGCGGTTCTACGCCAGTGATTCTACAGTATTTGTATCCGATTCACAGTCATCTCCCCAGTTCCACGTGCAGAGGCAGGCTAAGAGTTCCTGGAGGATTCCAGCTGCGAGCGGAGAACGGGGGACTGGGTGGAGAGCGTACCTCCCCCAGGGAATCCCAGGCAGTCCAGCCTCCTTAGCAGCAGTTACACAGGCCTGTCACTGATAACTAGGTCCACATTCCTCCCAGGGCACCCAGATAAGAATCCATCTCCCTACCTTCTCAGCAGCTTAGCCCTTTATCAAATAGTCACCTGTCTTCAAATTATCCTTTGACTCGCAATTTGCGGTCACTTAGCCACTGCTATTATCTTTAACACGATTGTGAATCGATACTATATTAAACTTCTGTAATGCGATGAAGTGAGAATCGTAACAAGCATTGATTTTACACGCGTGTGTCTATATATGTGTGCATGCGTGTCTGAGTGTGTCTATATACTGTATATATTAATCTGTTTCTATTTGCTGGTAAAAATGAGCTGGGTTTAGCTTCAGTGAAGACTGTTTTCGATATAGTACGAACAAAAAAACTACTTCCATTAATGCCATTACTGCCTCAACTAATACCGATAACTGAAAAGAAGAAAAATCATGAACAAAAATATTGGTAACTGTTTAAAAGTTTGCACGATGGATTAGCTGACCTATGATACAGTGTGTCCGCCATGCATTATGATAGCCATTCCTCCTTTGAAACCTGCCAGGGTCATGGTCTCTTCTCGCCCACTACACCACATACACAAAAAATACAGCTATAAAGAACCATATATGTCTGGGGGAAAGGAGCCAGAGTACAGGCTGAATAAAATATTGGGGTGAATCCACAGACCCTTGTTAGTGGACTGTGCTGGTGTCAGCAGGTGGGCTGCTGGTTGAGGCGGGCCCAGAGGATCCTGGTAAAGGATGAGGAGGAGCCTGGCCTTCCGCAAGTAAAGCAGAGGCCGCTCCCAGCCAGGCCCGGAGACACGCAGGCGCGTGCGAACGCGGGCACTGATGCACACTGACCTGCTCCAGGCTGGGGATCTTGGGACAATACCAGGCTGGATCGAGGTGTGGATGTGTGTGTGTTTAGGGTCCGACTTCCCGACACCGCAGATAAAAGCTCACAGAAAACGGGGGCAGCCTTCAACAGCTGTCTGCGAAGCGATGGAACAAGCAGAGGTGGCTTAAGATGGCGGTGAACGCGATCCGCGTCTGCTCACTGGCGGCTGGTGTCCCCCAAAGCCGGGGGCAGAGGCCGGGCGCGGGGGCCGGGCACGGGGGCCGGGCGTGGGGGCCGGAAGCGGGGACCGGGCGCGGGGGTCGGGCACGGGGGCTGGGAGCA
>JAODKL010000095.1:17864595-17876036 GCA_026780765.1 Petrocephalus schoutedeni | reverse complement strand
CGGGGGGGTGTGCGTCTCGTCTTGGTGATAACTTCCCCACAATGAAAATACATTCCATTCTGGGTGAGGGGGGGGGCTTTAACAGACCCAAGGCACTGGCTCAGGACTCAGCGGACGTCCACACTGAATGTGTGAATGCACAAGCTAATTAGTAAAATAAATATTGATAATTAGGCCGGCACAGTGCCTCAGTGGGCAGCCTGAGACCTCAAGGGGTGGGGGTTCAATTTCCACCCCCAAGTCACTGTGTGTGAAGTTCGCATGTTCACCCAGTATCTCTGCTGCTCTCCTTCCACTCCCCCAGTTTCTTCCCCCAGCCTAAAGACACGCAGTTAGGCGAACTGCCATCTCTATAGCACCCATAGTGTGTAATTGTGTGTGAATGTTTGTCATACAATGGACTGTCATCCCATCTAGGGGGGTTTCCCTGTCTGTGGCCCATTTCCTGGGACAGGCTCCAGGTGACCCTGTACTGCATAATGGATGGCTGGATGAATGGATGGGATATTGCTAATAAAAAATGCCTACTGATATTAAGGGCTAGTATAAACTCTTGGGTAATTAGCAGATGGGCTGAGCACACCTCCGTTAAGCAGTGGAAGCGTCAAAGCTGGGCGCCGCTAAGTGCCGATTCCGCGGAGATGCGCTCAGCGGCAATTAGCCGAGGGCTCCCGCGGCCCGCCGAAGCAGGCGACGGAGTGGGCCAGCGCTGTCCCGCTCGCTCTCCCTGGTGGCGCCATCCAACGGGTGACAGATGCAGGTAATGACAGCTTAATTGCAGGCCCGGCTAGCCCACGCCGGCTCGTTTGCCAGCTCCCGATAAAGCGAGCCGGAGTCCTGGGGCCCAAATCCCCCAGGCACGCGCCGGAACCATGGGGTAGTTTCAAAAACCCCCAAAAAGTGTGAGATGGGCCAGGGGTGACCCTGCGCTGCAGCTCCAGTGGATGCTGTCTCGGTGGAACGTTGTTAACGACGGCCATTTCTCCAAAGTTTGCTTTATTAATGTTTTTCTGGATCGGGGGAGGGTGCGGTAACGAGCCAAGTGAGCGTCCACATGTGTCACGCGATGCCAGCCAAAAGCAAGCCTTTGGTCTTCACCGGGATGGGTCATTTACTCCGCTCTGGTACTGCCTGGCCCTGGCCGGGCCCACTCCCCCTGCAGACACCACCGCCAGAAGAGAGAGAGAGAGAGAGAGACTCCCTGGTGCTACCTTCATGTTGCCTGTCGGGTCACCGTACCCCATAAAGGATCATCAAAAGGAGTCCGCTGCGGGCCCGCTAAGCACATCTGTAATGAGGTCCGGAATAATCTGAACCAGAATACGGGAGCAAGCAACGGACTGGATCCCCTCCAGGGAACACACGAAAACTCAGACATGTGGCTGAATCAAAAGGCGCACACACGCCCTCGGGTGATCAACATCGCAGGGGGAGGCTGGCCAGGGAAAAGCTGACGGAAACAAAGTGACACGGAAATTATAATTGTCAGTCGGGGGACAAGCGGGGGAACAGATGTTGAGGAGAGTAAGGCGAAGTCAGAGGGGACCTGAATGTCACCGAAAGGAGCGGCTCTCCTCTGAGAGCTGGGCTGGGACACGTCCTGGGACACACCGGTCAATCTGGGACCTCGCCAACCCGGGACAGAGTGGGAGAGAGCCGACCCGGGACAGGGCGGGAGAGAGCCGACCCGGGACAGGGCGGGAGAGAGCCGACCCGGGACAGAGTGGGAGAGAGCCGACCCGGGACAGGGTGGGAGAGAGCCGACCCGGGACAGGGTGGGAGAGAGCCGACCCGGGACAGGGTGGGAGAGAGCCAACCGTTGTCTACGGGACCAATTATGCGGACTGAACAGAAAACAAGAAGCTTGGCCGTCTCTAAATAAAGAATATCAAGGATATAAAAAGTATATAAAAAATACGAGAGTAAATGAATTTAAAAAAATATATTTTCTTAGCAGTCATTCATTTATACAAATGTCAAATTGACTGTAATTCACAGCTCCTTGCCTTATGGCGCGCGTGTATGCGATGTGGCTGGGTAAACGAAGGGGTTAAAAAAGCTTGCGTACGCTGGAGATCATGGAGGCCCCGGGTCCTGCTCGATAGCACAGAGACAAGATGAACGGGGACCTAAAAACAAACCGCTCACATTAAATTACCCCCGATGCACGGCAGCAAACTGCACCAATAAAGCAATCAATGCAAAATGAATCTGTGAGGCCGTGGCGGGGCCCCGCGCAAGGCGCACAACAGGTGAGGAGAAGGTTCTCCTGGCAATTCAATAATAGATGCTCTGGGCCGTTTAATACAGAAGCCCGCATTTTTAATTCCCCCATCTTCTCCATCCTAAAGCACTGTGTGCTACTACCGACTCCCCGGCATTATGTACCGAAGCTTTCCCTGGACTAAATGGTCCCTTGGCGGCCACAGAGAGGCGGGCCTTTCTGAGCGATAGCGGACATAAGGACTGCGGCAGAGCTACGGGGCAGCCAATCATGGCGAAGGGGGTGTGACCTCACACGGCCAATGGACTCAGTGGAACGTCGGGCCACGCTAATGGGGATGCTTAACGTTGCCTTTTTCTGCGGCTGCAGAGGAAGCAAGGGTGCCGCGCCGAGCCCCAGATCTGGCTGAGCGGCCCATGTCTTCCATGGATGAGCCTGATCAGCTTCCCGGTTTAAGGCGAGGCCCGGCTGAGCCGTAATCTGCCCCGGGCCGGCACCGCGGGCGCCACGCTCTGGTGCCGGTGCTCACACAGCGGAGCCGGACAAGGCTGGCCGAGTGACAGACACTCTTCCGGGGGAGTCTGTGTGCCATGAGTCCTCTGGCTTTGGAGAGGAGATTTACTGAGCAACATCTGGCTCTGACGGCGAGGGCATCTGGGCGAGACCGCCTCCCCCTACCCTCAGGCCGCTGCTCCAGCGCGTGCCTTTCTGACCTTGCGGGGGGGGGCACTACGCCACCCTAACATACATGCAATTTGCTATAACGTGAAGCGAAAACTCCACACCGATCTGTAGGGGGCGCTCATCCTCCAATACCTGCCCTACCCACACCCTTCTGAAGCCTGTCACATGACAATTCCACCACAAAATAATTCTAATGACATAGCAGAACAATTCCACCGGAGAATGGCATAACCCCTACAGCACGTCTGCTTTCAGCGTAGTGTCACGTAGCTCAGAGGATCACAGCGAATAAGGAAGAACAGGAGACCAGCGAGCGGTTGCGAATGAAAAACAGCTGAACATACAAAGCATTTAATTTAAACCCCTCTTACATAAACGTCTCAACAAAGAGGCTAAATTAAGCCGTTTCCATATGCCGTGGCCCGTTTGCGGTAACGAGCCGGCCCCGTCCGCGAGCTCGCGGATACGTTCGCCCGATACGTCTGTCTGCTGCTCGCACATCCGTCAGAGAGGAACACGCTGGAAATGGGCACGGCAGCTGGCTTGTCATCTGGATCGCTAGCTAGCGTGGCACGCCCGCTTTCCCTGCCGCTAAGGTTTGGCGCCAGGCTTTCGCGCCTCTCCTTAATACCTATTCAGGCCCAGTATCGGAGCCACACGGCTAATTAGTAAGTGCTTCCCCGAACCACAGCAGGCAAAAGAAAAAACCCTGGCGGAATTTACCTATTTAATGGAACATCCCCCTTCCCACCCTTAGCCATTAAAAAAAAAAAAAACAAGCGTGCAACGCCCCCCACCCCCTGACTTGAGCAGGATGTCACTGTAACAAACAGGTGAGAGCGTGAGCCATCCTTTCTGAGGCAGAAAAAAAAAAACCTCAAGGTTTTTGACATTTTCCAGCAGATAGCTGAACTCTCTTAGCCCCCCGATTTGAATAAAAGGAGCATTTAGCCTTGATAGCGAGGTGTAATGGTGAGGTGAGAGTCAGCGGCGAGCTGGGATATGCATTGTCTTTCATAAGGCTGACTGCTCTCTCCCGCCTTCACCTACGGGGAACCTAATAAGACAGGCTGCCAACAAGACCAGAATAAATGTGACGTGCACTCGCGGTGGATGCAGAATCATTCTTACTAGGTAGTTTCTCCTCTCCCTTTCTGCGGGTTTGAATTTCGCTCCCATCTCCCTGTCTGATTTTTTCGGAAAGGGGGAAAAAAAAAAAAAGGTGCCAGATTTCTTAACGGTAACAAATCCCCCCTCCCCGCCCAAGTAAATGAATGCAGACTTAATGCCCGCCGCTCCTCCCCGCTGCATTTCTGCACAATTAGCTCCGCGGAAATCGCGGATCGGGGCCGAGGCAGGGAGCCGAGATGGATGGCCAAAGTTGCGGAGGTGAAGGGAAACTGTGAAAAGGAAGCGAAAACAACAGCGGATCCCGGGCGTGAGCCGGGGGGAGTAATAGTTCTTGTCAGGCAAGCCTCCCGCGTTTAATGAAAATGCGCGGACGTGCTCCGCGGGGCCGACTCCGGCCCCGGCTCTGCCGCCGCCTTCCCTTCCCAGGAAGTCGCCTTAATTACCCAGCATGCCGTGCGGGGAGGAGCAGGCCTGTCGAGGGAGCGTCTCTGACATGTTTGTCCGCAGCGACGCCCACGCAGAGGGAGAAGGGAAGAAAAATATACTACTTGTTTGTAAATGCCATGCATGGGAGCAGCGCCCTCGGAACATGGCTGAAATAAACCCTTCTAATTGTCCCCATAACTCCCGCCAAGTCAACCAGATAAAATAATGAATCAAATAAGGAATCGTTTAATACCGCACAAGCGACACCTACCCTCCGCGTACCGTCCAAGTGGCGTCTCCCCGCACTCCTATAATTGCAAGTTATGTTCCAGCGCAGCTTTTCTGGAAGATTCCCCCGTTCAATATTTCATGAGTTCGCTTTTACCTCGAGCCATCGGGTGGCGGCTCCCGGCTCCGAAGGCGGCAGGATTCCGCCGTTTCGCGGCGCCAGGAAAGCTACAGACCGCCATCTCAATTGAATTTAATTTGCCGCACGTAAGTACGCAGGCAGCCTCTGTTATGACAGCTCCCCGGGCCCTAAAATAATGCCGAGAGCTCAGTAAAGACCATACCTAACGGTCAGTGTCTTAATGCGGCGATACCTCATCTTTAACCACAGCAATAAGAACGGGTCACCGGCAGTACAGACAGAACCAGCAATTTGTCACAGAACAATGCACATACTATCATATAAGGTTTTTCTTTCCTCACTGGATGTTGGTCTTGGCACTTTTCTTCCAATATGATTTAAATATTTATGTCAACTGTGTTATTTTGCTTCAGATGTTAGCAAGCCACGGGTATTTCCCGGCCAAGCTGGGTAGCTTGATCAAAAGACGCTAATCTTCAAAATTTAAACACAATTGATTTACACTAAATTAAATGAATAAATCAGCGTAATGAAATTAATAAATTCAGCTTAATAGGCAGTTTATAAAACACAATTTGGCTTCTTTTTTGCATCGCGTCGGCTAATAGGGCCTTGTGTGTGGATTAATTACTTAATCCACTCCCAGGGCCTCAGCACCACTTCATTAAGTCACATTTTTGACGGCTTTCATTTAGGTTTTTGAGTTTCTCTAATTGAATTATTTACGAGACTTTCTGTCTCAGATCCTACATCGCATTCAGCACATAAGTCGCCTGGTTCCCCTTCAATTACGCCGCGCCACAACCTCCACAGACCCCAGAAGCCCAAAAATCAATTTGAGCAGAAGTTCTCCAGCTGCCAATCCAGCTTCATTACTCCTGATTATCTCCAAAACAAGCCCAACACCTGCTGCATGCCTGCACACGTGTTACAAGCCACATGTTTCACACCAAGCTGACCTCAGTATCGTAAGTTACTGTAATTACTGACAATTTTCATTTCAATGTCTTAGCGTTTGCGAATAACCGGAGTTTACAACCCAGTAATACTACTACAATACTACCATTAAGTTACAGCTAGTTCAAGTACAGGTAAGGATGCACTTATATACTGTATGTATGAATTAGACAGATTTAGCAGACGGCTTCCCTTTCTCCTCCACCACCACAGAGGTGCTGAAGCTGCAGCTTCTCGCATCCTGAAAACCTGAAAAAGCCCTCAGCCCGAAAACATACCAGGCCAGTGCTACTTCCTCGGGACCGTGCCCGGTATTTGCTCTCGCTGGCGAGAGGAGGATGCTGCAGAAATAATTCAGACACATCCTGGAATCCCACGCAGGTCCGCCGGTGGAAGGCCCTGCACAGGAACGTGCGGCGGACGACTAGAGGACAGTCCCAGAAGATACCGGGAGCGCAGAAACAGGACAGCCAAAACCCGCTTTTGATTCCAGGCCTTTACCGTTAACCGGCACCTGAGAACTCAGGCTACCCCGCACGTTTAAATGTTGGTATAAATAATCCGTTAAGGGCCCACAGAGGACACAGGCAGAGTTCATCATTAAAACTTTAACTCTACTAAATAATGGACTATATACCGGCAGTTTTCCCCCCAAAAAAACGGGGGCGTTCTTCACAAGGTCAACAGCTGACCGTCATTTACAATTCAGATAAGTAATTAATTACTCACACGACATTAAAAAGCCATGCCGCCGCACCACTTTAAACTGAAAGTTGTCACGAAATGCCAGTAAGATCCTAACCTCCCGCCGTAACGATGTAATCTTAATTTTCACATGTTCACCTCTCTGTAATTAATCCCAGTCACGACCTTGTCAGAACAGAGCCCAGGCTGTGTTAATTGGTGCTTCACATTCGGATGGAAGCCATTTGACTCAGAAAGGCTGGGATGAAACGTCTCACAGGGTGCGTGCCAAATGCTGTTAATGTAAAAAAAAAAAAAAAAAACGGGCTCTGTGCATAGCATGCGGATAGATCCCATCCATCACTGCTTATCCAGAGCAGGGTCACAGTGAGTCTGGATCTTATCCCAGAAAGCACAGGGCATGAGGCAGGGGACACCCTGGACAGGATGCCGGACCATCGCAGGGCACGCACGCTATAGGCAGTGACCCCATGTTTTTGGAACGTGGGAAGAATTGCACGCAAGCACGTCCAATATGCTAAGTGCACGCGTGTGCAGATTTATCAAAGTCGATGCAAGACTCAAACCAACAACCCTCTTGGTGTGAGGGCAGGGTGCTACCCACTGTGCCACAACACCGATTCACAGGTCAAGCCATTCAGAATGAAGGCATATTTATTATGCAGCTGTGAGACAGCCCCCTCCAGTATTCAATCTTACTCTGATGTACATCAGCTGGCTTTAATTGGTCAGTCCTTACTGACCATTCCAATGATATCTCTCCAGCTGTATATAATTATGTGCGTGGAGTTCAGTCATGATTTAAGTACAGTAACTCATGCTTGTATTTTCTCACCAATAACATTTCACATCGCTTCTGAATAAAAAGAAATATTTCCGGCACCTTTCATGCAAATTCTAATTTCCACAAACAAAGTTAAGTATTTTAGAGTAGCTTGTCTCCAAAGTACAGCTAAAGGTCTTGCCTATTATTACAATCATAATTTGTTTGCTTTACCGTCATGCGATCCCCGTGTTATTGTCAGATAAGCTGCATTCTCATCTCAGCCCACTTGAGCACGGGGACAGATCTGACCTTTTCCGTGTCGAAACGGAACGC
The DNA here is from genome assembly GCA_026780765.1 of Petrocephalus schoutedeni. NCBI lineage: Eukaryota > Metazoa > Chordata > Actinopteri > Osteoglossiformes > Mormyridae > Petrocephalus > Petrocephalus schoutedeni. Next base: position 17,868,440 of record JAODKL010000095.1, on the reverse strand, counting down.
CTCTGTCCTCAGATCGAGTAAATAATGCCCCAGTGGATGAGAACTGGGTACCAGACTGCAGGTCCCAGACTAAATATCATTTAAAATCCCATTCTTAAGAGACTGCTCCCGCAAGTCAAAGCGTTGCCCTTTCGGGCCTACATTTACATTGTGTATTGTGCGCTATATGTATTCATCTTCACCGGCACGAGTCAATTTAAACAATGCTCAATAGATTTTCTGTTCAGCCCAATGGACCTCAGGGGGCATAAAAAGTAGGCTTTCGGTCGACCATGCAAAACGTACGGAGATTGCTTTGGTGCGAATGGCGGGTGCTCCGGGAGCGTGCGCAGCTGCCCTGTCACCGCCAGCGCGGGACGGGAGGGTGAAGGACAGCCGTAACCACGTCGAAACTGGACATGTTTCAGCTCGGCTCCTTAACGTCATCCTGGGCAAGGGGCCCTAGGTGGCCGGAACGTGTGATCTCAAGCTTAGAAGCCAAGCCCATGAAGGACCCACCGCTTGCTGGGCACCTTCTGTGATTTCTTTTGAGACTGTATGGGTCACATTTCTGTCCTTCCCTCTCGCTCGATATCGCGGGCAGACCTGTGTCTGCCTCCTACGGGCTGAGCACCATGCATGTGACCATAATCGCAGCGCTTGAACGCGCCGCACTACACGCCGTGCACGCGTACGCCGTCGGCTACTTAGCAGAGTGCGCATGAGGAACCAGCCACACTTGTCCATGCAGGATTAGAAGCAGGATTGTCAGGTCATTCTACAGCCATTATTTGTTTATCACTATGAATTTCGCAGGACAGACGTGTCTTAATTCATCAATTAATTAAGATTGGAGGTAGATCTCAGGCCCACTAAAACACACTGGTAGCTACACCAGGACCTGGTAAACAAGGACAAATACTTGCTGTGTATGATTGTGAATGATTGTGAGACCTTTCCGGCCTCACCTGACGCCTGCCGTGCTCGCTGGCGGCACGGCGCACGAATCCGCGGCAGTCAGCCTCACAACTCCCAGAGATCCCAGTCCGTTTTTGTCAGTGGTCCAGGCAGCTCCCAGCATCTCTCTCCAGTACGGTTCCACTCTAACGGCCTGTCGTAATCGAATCTCTTTTTAACAATGAACAATGCAGCGATGGTCCCACATAATCAAATTAAAGTCTCCTTTGATTTTCAATTATTCCCTGGCTGCGGAGCGTTTCATCCGGCACTTTGGAGCTGGGGGGGGTGGGGGTGGAGAATGCATCCATGAGCGAAACCTGCTTCTCACTTACCCCTTCACTGGCCCTCTCTCCCCCAGCTTCACCACAGGGACAAAAAAAAATGATGTCAGGGTACATAAGGTCACTGGATGCTTGCCAACCCCTTTACAGCCCAGTCAGACGCACCTTACTCCATTTCTGCAAAGTTTCACAATAAAACTGCTATTTTCAGTCTGTAATGATAGTTAATTGCATTTATGACATTACTGTGATGAGAGGCAATATAATAATCAAGGCAATTCTAGCCAGTAAAGCCCTCCTGTCCTATTTGCATTTAAGACAAATGATTCATTTAAAAAAGGCCATTTTGCGTGAGACCTGTATTACGTGGGCTGGGCTTGAAACAGTCTCTTTTAAACAAGGGAGCTTGCAAATACACACAGCCAAAAGAAGCTGGCAAATGAGAGCAAATCCCCTTGACGTTTATTAGCTGGGGACCCGCCTGCCCACAGCAGACACTAGGGGGTGACCAAGCTCTCCCACGGCAATCATGTTTCCAAACCTGGAATTGCCAGTCACGCACACAAAAAGAAAGATACATTGAAAATGGGCCGCACCACATTGACCATCGCATCTTGGTGGCCACTGGCTCCCAGAAAGCATCCAGGAGCCCCTTTAGATCTCACAGAGACCCCCCCACCTCATAGAATAGAAAATCTGCAATGATCCCCCTGGGGCAAAGGCACTTGTAGGCTGCGTTATTACTTATGTTCTCGAGAACCCCGGGGGGGGGGTGTCTAAGGATAGGATTCTGGGATCCTTTGCAATACCAAAAAAGGACACGATTCACATGGATAAAAGAGAAGCTGGTCTACACTGCCATAGAATTTTCTGAGATTTTCTGTCTGCACATGCATTTGCATGTAGGTAACAGTTTTAGTACCTTGTAAATAGTTTGTAGGGTTTGCAAACTGCCCAAACGCTTTTGATGTAGCTAATTTTAGGTTTATAATGGAATGGTATAGATGATATAGATTGCCGCGAGATTTCCCGCGTGAGCAATAGGATCTGAAAGCGTCAGTGTCACGCCAGCTGCGTGAAATGTTGATAGTCCTGCAATGTCGATGCGCCCCGCACAGAGACGCAAATTGTCTGTTATCTTAACGGTGCAGAATTTCATGGGGGCAGAATATACTTAGTGGTTCCGCACTCTCTCACCACTACATCTTTCTAGTCACGTCGTCCCTCAAGTGAGTGACCGGGTGCTAGTGTTTCCTTGTTCTCCCAAACAGTGTACCTCAAAGAGACACTTCATCCAAGAGATCAGACCTAGCAGAGACGTGCTTATGTGTCACAAAAGACGTCCGTTAATCAGTCATTCAATCAATCGACCAACCAGTCTAGTTTTACATAATGGCTGGCTTCCTCACAGCTGCTCTGTTGTAATGGGGCTTGCAGAACATTTTCCAGAAGCAATCAAAAACCAGAAAAGCCAAACTTTCAAATAGGGGATCAAATTAAAACAAAAATCACTCTCCACCTCCAGTTGGGAGAGGCTCCAGGAACATAACATTTATAACTACCCAGGTTGGTACAAGCAGTCATTCCAATTTCAGTTTTAAATTATTTCTGGTTAACAGCAAAACTACAACGTAACTTTTTGCATCAAACTGTCAATAAAATCTAAGGAGCTTAGTTTTAATTCAGAATTTCCAGAAAACATACTGCCAGGACTGCCCCAGAGTGGTAAGCTACTCGTGAATATTCAACGCCTCGGCCCCGACTCAGGTTGTCAATAGTCTATTAAAATGAAAATGAAAATGAAAGCCTTGTCGAGGAAAGAGCCGGGAAAACTCTAGCCAGCAGAATCTGCCGGTATTGTCATCCGCTGGCACGGCGTCCGCGATCGCGTTGCTCAAACTTCAGCACTTTCACTTGATCAGCTGTTGTTCGACTCGGCCGTGTGCGCGGCGGCGTCCCGCGGCAAGCCTCGGGCCCGATTAAATTCAAATCAGTACAAAATAGCCGAGATCCTCTTATTCCCCAGTCACACGAGGCAACAATTTGAACTATATCGACAGAAGGAGAATTTAAAAAATAAAATAATGGAAGGTCCCATTCTAATCTACTTTCCTAGATGCAACTCCAGCGCTTAGTTCATAAGAGGAAATCCATTACTGTAGTAAAACAATAGGAGTGCTCTCTGATAAAGACAATCGCTTTTTTCTTCAGCCTTTGAAATCAAATGTAAAAAGTCCCCATGTCGCCTTTTCCTACACCGTGCGTTTGCCCCTCCCTCTCCGTCCAGGGGGCCCCTGATTGGCCACAGCTCCAGCGCCGTGCGTTTGCCCCTCCCTCTCCGTCCAGGGGCCCGCTGCATGGCCACAGCTCCAGCGCCGTGCGTTTGCCCCTCCCTCTCCGTCCAGGGGGCCGCTGCAGGGCCACAGCTCCAGCGCCCGAAACTGTGTGAATCCCAGCCGCCATTTTTGTCTGTCACTGCTGCGGTTAATAGGGTGGGCCGCAACGTCGGTAGCACATGAAGTAAATATATTTGCGTGACGCCGTCTACCACCGAAATTTTGCATTGCTACTTAATGGTATGATACAGAAGGAGTGTGAAATGTAAGCTGTCCCTACAGCGTTTTT
>JAODKL010000095.1:17824932-17840830 GCA_026780765.1 Petrocephalus schoutedeni | reverse complement strand
GGGTGGTGGTGGAGGGGGGGGGGGTTGTTGTGTTCTGGACAAACGTCTCCAAGGAATAAAGTTGCAGATCTTAATCACCAAAGTTGCCCACATTCCGATCTTCACTTACCTCTAACCTCCTAATTAAAACTGCTGAAAAAGCAGAAATTAACGGAGATGAAATTAAAACGAAATCCCGGGTGGCGGATGAGCATCAGGGTTTGGGTCAAGCCACAGATTGCTTGGGAATTGGAAAGGGAGACAGGGCTGCTTTTTTTTCAGATGAGGATGTATAAGAGGCAAGCCTTCCAGCTGGGAATACGCGGCCGCCCCCTCGCGTCGGCTCCTGCGTCAGCATGCTCAGAGCTCCCGCCCCTCTCCCCCCCCCGACCCATCTGGATGTGAGTGATGGATCCCGGCTTCGGTGGCTGCTCTCTGAAGCCCGGGGCTCGAGTGGCTCCCCCAGCAGCCGGGGCCAGGCATCCGATCGCACCCCCGATTGACACGCCGCATATGAAGTGGGGATTTCCTGCATGGGGGAGCAGAATTAACCTAAAGACGCCTCAGCTGCTTGTACTTAAGCCGATTTCCACCGGCGTCTCCCCGGCACAAATACCGATGGCAGGCGACAGCCGGCTCCACGTCTGCCAGACGAAAGTCGGCAAGCGGGAGCCGAGCTGGAGGAGCCCGGCGCCACGCTCACCCCATGGCGGGCGGCGCAGTGCGGGGCGAGAGGCCCCGCTCGATCGGGCTTCCCGCCGCTCTGTCGCACGCCCCCCCCCCCCACACACACTATCCGCTCCCGGCTCGCTGAGTCACCGTAGGAACGGGAGGCGGAGTGCCGCGTCGCCAGAGCGCGCGCCAAGGTTACCGCCGTCCCGCTTACCGCCGTCCCGGTGCTTTGATCGGACACATTCCCTGCCGTTCCTGTGCTTCTTTCAGCTTAGCTCTCTGTTGCCTGTTAATGGTTCTGTTTTGATTTTGGGGCCTTTAGCCTTAATAAACACAGAGTATCGTATTGTCTGAGAGTTGTACTTATTTACCGGGCCACATGGCGGTGGGTCACATGCTGCACGAGTGAGCCCCCGTCGCATTTTGAAGGTGCGACCTCCATTTCTGACATTCTCGCCTATTAGCCCGTCAACACACACCCTGCTCCCCTCAGTAATTCTCTGATTGCTCTCCTCAATCACGGCGATGCTCTTCCTTATTCTGCAATGTCAGAATGCTTTATAGTTATAGGTAAAACTGCCCATTGCTCTAGTACAGTATTATCCAGCCATTGCTCTCCCAGAAAAGGAAGAAGTGGGCAAACGCTCACGCAGAATACCTCCATAATCACAGATACGTCATTTTCAGCATATGGCCATCTAGTGGTCATGGGATCTGGACGCCAAGTGCCCAAGTGACGTCATTTTAATAACAATATTTTTGTTTAATTTACTTAGCATTTTTTCTTTCCAAAAGCCTGATTTTGGTTGTATATTTCTTTGATGAAAATCTGCCTTCCCCTCACCCCCCATGTGCTAAAAATAGTCGCAAATGTTGCATTCAGGCTGGTTCACTAAAGCCCCCCACCCCCGAGGGCCTGCAGGACGCGTTCCAAAGCGCCCCCACGCCTCCCGCCGTGTCCCGCAGCCTTTCAGGGACACACCCTGAACACGGTCCGCTCTCGCCAACTGCGGAGGGAAGCTCCGCCCGCGGCGGACTGTAAACACTGATCCTTGGGAGACGCTGGCACGGCGTTCCCGGCTCGCACGCGGAGGCACCGGGCTTGGCAGCACAGGGCACATCGTTAGGGTACAGCCACCATCAGGACCTCGGCCTCATTCACAACTCAAACACTATCAGGCACAAAGCAATGTTTACTGTATGATACACAAACCATGTCAATAAAATATTAATAGCTGTCCAATGTTATTTTAATGTTCAGGAATAATCTTTCACAGAATAAGAGGTTGTGAGATGGATGGACCCATGTATATAAATATGCTATCTGCATTTTTTTGGGAAATTTACCTTTGCAAACATGGAGTTTAGCATAAACCCAGATTCCTTAGAATGTCAATCCTAACTGTGATTAGAAGCTTCTGAGCAACCCGGAAAAAATCTCCAAATGATTTTTATTAAATGAAATTTAGCATTTTACTGTGGCAATTTCTGGCTATTTAAGCCACTAAAAACGCTGCTCCGTTGCGGTTTACTGTGCAAAGGCTTCTAATCTAACCAGACCTCTTGCTTTCAACTCAGTGTGTATTTTACACACTAAAAAATGAATCTCATATTAACATTAATGAATAATAACCGTATGAAACGGAAACCCCTTTATTCAGAACCCCTCTCAAACTCGCCAGCTTAATCTATGTGTCTAGCTTCCATAACTATCTATAAGCGATCTAAATGATTTTATATTACTGCAGTATTAACTTTTATGTTCGTGTACATTAAACTTCATATTGACTATGATCATGAACTGAGTATATACATTAATGCCGAGCTTCATATCTTAAAGTGAAAGAACTGTGTTTATACTGCTGCCGAGTGTTTGCGCCGTGAAAATTCTCATCGTGAACAAATGCCCCATTTATCGTGAATGGGTGAGGGTTAACGGAGGTAAATGATCCATTTCCGCTGTGAATCCTGTTAATGTGCCTCTCAGCGCGGGGACTTCTGTCATGGCTTTATGAGAGCCGCGGAGAGCGACACAGAGCGATCACGCGCCTAAGATAATACCCGCACTTCAGACGCCTCGCACGACGCCCCCAGAGCCCGTGACAGTTTTATTCCTTCTCCGTGTGCATTATAAATGCATTTGGCCAAATGCCCTCCCCCAATCAAGATAAATCAACACAGCTCCTCAAGCGTCCCAGTGTTTGAGATACTTACACTAATCAACTTATTATTCCACAATGAGCCAGGTCTTGCAGGTCAAGCGTTACTTTCGTGTCTCAGTCCATCATACACACATCCCATACAGAGAAATTCAAGCAGAATTATCTCCATAGTATTAGATGCTGTCTTCTTAAAAATTTCAGTAGCATAAGCCTTTCATATTATGTGGTTACGTACAAGCCAGGATACTCTCTAGCTACTAAAAATAGATGTCTTTGGTTTAATTTACTTTTATTGAACACGCAGTTAAATCCAGAATAGGCTAGGAAATGGTGAAATGCAGTACATTAACCACGTGTTTGCATGGCTGTGTCGGGCTCAGCCAATGCCCCATTTTCTGCATCCTGCTACGGTAAAGAGCCTTCTAACTGCTTTTCACGATTAAACCGAAAGGCTACAATTCTGGTAAGAATGATATTTGTCAAACACCACCAAATGGCTGAATTGATGCCTATACATCTTGTACAGTGATATTGTTTTGACTAATTAAAATATTTAAAAAGTCAAAACAATGTTCAGCACTCGTAAATATGAATCATTGACAAATTCAGACTTAAATCACAGAAAACCATAGTCAATTATTTTGATCAGTGCGGCCTGTTCACTCCCTTCTTATTACATTTCCGATTCACCCGGGAAGGGAATGCCATTGCAAATGATACATATGCCACGCTTTGGGTTACCTTCCATTTACGACAACATGTTATAGTCGACGTCTTCATTATGGTTTCCTTGGCACCGCAGATTCAGGATATTGAGGAAAATGTCAGTACAGAAGTGTGAAGTACGTATTACGCCCTCTGGTGGTTTCAGTGATACACTGTCAAAGGCAAAAGCACGGGGCATAGGCTAGGATAAACAGACAATGATCGTGTCATGGAAAAAAGTTAGGAAAAAAATTATTAAACTATTGCATAGCATATAGGGGGTAAATAAATGCAGCTATTATTTAGTGTACCTACTGTATATGGACATTCCCCAACACGACTGTAAAATACTCTGTGACGAGTTGTGCAAACTTTTCCTCCGCCGTGTCCTGTCCCTCCTTTATTTTGCCTGACTTTGTGGCATCAAACGGCAGTGCTCCTTCGCTCTGCCGCTACCTGGGCCCGCGCGCGTGCTGCACACGGAGCCGCCAGCCGCGTTTGAGGGGTGATTTGAATTTCCCCTCCGCGGTCGGGGACACACTGAGCTGGGGAGGCAGGGAGGAGAGAGTTCTGACGAGCTCTGAACATCAATGGCAGGGAGTGGAGAAACATCGGGGGCGTGGGGGGGGGGGGGGGGGGCGCGGCGGGCGGCGTCAGCAACCATCACAGCCGCCGTGACCTCTATCCAGGACTCCTGCCCGCTCCGAGGCATCGGGGCGCTTCTGAAGAGGCTGTGATACAAGCCGGGCTTAAAATCCTGGGGAGAGGCACAGCCTAATTCCGTATGATGTGGATGACGCTCATCCTGAGCCAAACGCCAAGCATCGGGACCCCTGGACCGTGGCTGGCAGGGGAGGTGGGGGCGGGCGACCATATGCCGGAGTGGCCTTCAGCCCCCCCCGTGTCACCACAAGTCCGTGACTTGAGTGCGAGGGGACCCTGCTCTAAACAGCAGGCGGGAAAAAGAGAGGCACCCCCAGCGGTCCCCCCAGAGCCCAGCTTGGGGTGGAGAGGAGCGCCTCCCCCCTGTGGGAGATCTCCACAGCCCTGGGTCTCCTCCTCCTTTAAAACCTGAGTCTGCTGTGATTCCAGAACAGCTACGGCAAACTTCGCGGTAAACAAACTTTGCGTCTCCATGACAACCATTAAAAATAGATCTAAGCGGGGTTCTGCGCGGGTGATGCATTGTAAAGTGTCTTCAAAGGTCTTTCATATTACTTTCTAATTATAAGTTTGTGCTTTTTCCTCTCTTCGGTATGAAAAAACAGGAGTAAAACATGGGAGGCCTCAGAATCCCCATCCACACAGGCCTTCCCTGTCTTACATCTTCTCTAGGCTACATTTCTTTATGCTAATGAGGCTAAGCCAGTGATGCTAGTGTTGACGCTGCAGGATATGTTCGCGAATACTTAACCCTTCAAGGGAAAGCATTACACACCATCAAAAAGCGCATTTTAAATGTCAATAGGCAGACGCAGAAGGAACAGCGCCGCGGCCCTTTGAGACCCCCGCGCGCTTCTTGTCTGTGGACCGATTCGATTCAGGGCGCGCTGCCGACTCCCCCGTTTCGGCACGTCTCACTCTGCCGCACATCTGTTGACCTTATTTTTATGATGGGTGGAATCACCGTGCGGAGAGGATGTTTTATTCCGTACCCTAAGTGGCGGCTAAAGAGCTCGGAGTCTCCCGTGAAGCCTGCCGCTCTCGCTTTGCCCCGGTCACGCGAAGCCTCTGAAACGGCGCGGGGACGTCACGCCGCGTGAAGGCGCCAGCGCTCCTGAAGGAAAGCCGCCGCGATGACAAACAAGCTGCCGATCCCCTCCCTGACATACCGCTGGCACAGTCCATCTGCTCACCTAACCACTCCATCCTTTTTATTATTTCAAACTCCATCCGTCCATCCGAGAGTCCGTTCATCCATCTTCCAGAAGTGCTTATCCAATACAGGTGCGTGCCGAGTCGAGAGCCTACCCCAGGAATCGCAGAGCGATGAGACAAAGGACGCCCCAAACGGGATGCCAGTGAATCTCCAGGCTCTTTTCGCGATGAACGAGAAATATGACATGGGACATTGGTGATGTGCGCGGCAGGCATGGCCTCCGCGTCCTGTCTTACGGGAAGCGGCGGGTCCTGGCTTCAGCAAACCTCATTCAAGCAGCACTCTGCAGTCGGGGAGAGGGGGATGAGGCCTGCAGGCGATGCCCTGTCAACGGCCCTGGAGCACATGGCGAACTCCGGACAGGCAGCAGGGGGCGCACTGGGTATGGATACAGATGTATGACTTGCAGAGGAGGGAGCACCAGCCACGCCAGAAGAGCGCCTGCGATAGCCGCCCCACAAGTGAAGCACCTAACCTGAACATAATGTCAAAGTTAGCTTTGTAATCCTTTGGTAATCTGCTTTACATTTCGAAGGTTCAAATGTCCACTGGAATACCATTCAACTTTTCCGCATGAAATGTGACCGCGAATAAGCAAATGTCATAGGATGCTTCAGATGCTCGGTAGCTAGCTAGTAAGGCTACGCTTTTCCCTACATGACGACGCAGTTGTCACTGTAGCTGAGCCGTGTTTGTGTCTGCGGCGTCAGCGGCGGCTACAGGAAGGCGTAGCTACCCACGGGGTGCCTGTGAATCCCGGCCGCGTCGCGGTCCTATTCAAGTCCAGTCAAGTCTGAGTTTGAACGCGAACGTGGTCATCTGCCATTCCGCTTCTCCACCTTGTTGCAAGGTTATTTCAGACCGTACTCCATATGACACCTTTTTGATGAGAAGGCCTGGCCACAGTGTGTCGTGCTGCGCATTCCACAGAGAAGCCAGCAGAGTAAAGAATCAAAGAATTGCTATTCACTTAGCAAACATACGATCCTACGACTAACACGTCTCTTGTGATAAAAATATACATTAACTTGATATTTTGGGACTTACTAAGACGTGGTTCAGGCCTCATGAGAACTCTGCTTAAACAGACTCCTCTCCGCCTGGTTAGTCCTTTAATCAAACCCCCACATTAGCAGTCATGCTATGATTTCTGTGTCTGGTTTCCATCAACTGAAAAAGAAAGAAAGAAAAAAAAACCTAGATGTAAGTTTGCCTCTTTTGATGCTGCCTTTGGTCAGCGTCCAGCCGCTGACTGCCGTTTCCCAGCCTCTCCTGCGCGGCACACAGTCTCCAGGGCTCTTGGCTCATCCTCTAACATTATAAATGACTGATTTCCTCACAATTTATGTTGTCACCATTGATAAAGTTGTATTTATAGCGGATCTTAGCACTCATATGCAAGCGATAATCTTAGATCCACTTTCGCAAATGTTTTTGAATCCAGGAGCTTTGTTCAAACCATAATAGGCCTTTCTCGTTAGCAAAATCACACTACTGGATCTCGTATTAACTTATGGAATCGGCGTTCCGCAGTTTTATATGCTCCCTCACGATAACCCTTCCATCCACTTTCTGATTACAAGCCCAATCGGAAAAGACGTTTCGTTTTGGCCAAAGATTTCAGACAATCTGCTGCTGTCACAAAGCTTGCAGATGTGATTTCTGGTGCCTTTGCCTTGAAACGTAAAACTGTTACTTTGAATAATGTCTCGTCAAGCCTGACGCCAGCTGAAATTGAGCAGCTAAGTAATGAATTTGCTGCCAGTGCGAGTCCATGCAATAAATACTGCAGCACTCCCAATAAAACAGTCAAATATAAAAAGAATAAAAAGTGTGGTCCATAATCTAGTGACCTCCTGAAGATTATGATTAAGGCTCACTAGTATACTAGTGCCATCTAATCTCGCCTGCAAAGACAGTCAAGTACAAATTACACTCTTTGGCTAGCCCAAAAAATATATACCTCTATTGTAATCAATTGTGATAAAGAAAGTCTAAAGTTAATGTGCTATTTGCCTCGCTCATACTATGTAAATATAAATGCAGAACTGTGTTTAATGAATTCCCAAAACTAACAGGGAATCCCACTAAATCAATGAACATATGTAAGAATTACACTTTGAATATTACCTATAGGATTCCCTTGGTAATCTAATGCAAGTACTGCTAGTGTAACAGACATACTCAATATTTTGAGTCACTTACTCAGTGACCGAAGTAAATTGCTGCGGAATTTAATTTGTAAATCATCCACTTGCTTCCTGGATTCCATACATCCTACAAAAACATTACAATATGAGATTATAGATGTTATAAATGCAGAATTACTTTCTGAATATACTCCATGCAACCAAGGCAGCTCTGATCAAGCCTCTACTCGTGGAGTCTATGCTCTAGCTAGTGAAAGGTCTGCCCTGCTCGGGTTTTTATCTAAAACAGTAGAGGGATACGTTGCTTAGCAGCCACAAGCCAACGGCACTGAGGGCATGTTTCAGTCTGGGTTAAGACAGCGACCATATCACTGAAACAACACTTGTCAGAGTAATGCATGACTTGCTTTGCCTCCTTGACTTTGGCAATGTCTCCACTTTAGCGATTCCGGTCTCTACACTCCACCCATTGCTCGTAGATCAACCATATTCTCTTGGATAGGAGAGAAGATCTTGTTGCACTAGTGGAGAGGTGCTTCCATGCTCCCTTATATCTTATCTAGTTACCAATTTGCGAGTCGATGGTGAATTGTCGAAATACCAAGCATTCAGCTATGGAGTTCTGCAAGGCTTCATATTGGGCCCACAATTCATTTCTTTATACATGGATATCTTGAGGTCATGAATCTCAAGCATAGTGTCAATTTCCAATTAATTTTGAATGATATGCTGGTGACACTCAAGTCCATGTATGCGTTCAGCTGAGTGAAATATTTCTGCTCTCTAAACTTGAAACCTGTAGAAAGGACATTAGGATTGGATGACTCCGAACTTCCTCCTGCTGAACTCTGATAAGACAGAAACGATGTTAGTAGCCCCTAAGTTACTCAGACACACATTGTTCGAATAAAATTGGCTTTTAGATCAAAGTGGATGCCTCAAAAAAGGCTGTCGTGTGACAGTGGATAAGGACTTGACAGTTGAGTCTTATATGAGAAATATATCTAAAGTGTCTTTTTTTTCATCTTTGGAATATAGCCACGGTCAAAAAATTCCATGTATGAATGATGCAGAAAAGTCCATGCATCCATTATTTTCTGACAAGATTATTGTAACATCCCGGGACTGTACGAGTGCTTACCTGTTAGAGAATTTAGCTGAAAGAGGGACTTGTTACTAGAACTGAACCGTGTGAATATTCCACTCTGAACTTGTCTCACTACACTAGCTAGCTGTGAAATGTAAAGAACAATATGAAACACTCCTTCTTAGCTTGTCACTGGCTCTATATGGATAGGCACCAGTGTTTCTTACGGACCTTCTCACATGCTTTCCAGATTGAATACTACTTTGACAAAATGATGAAGAACACTAAAGCCAGGAGGACCTTCTCATGCAGAATGCTGCATTTGTCAGGCTGCCTCATTGGTCTCTCCTACTGATTATCATACCTTAGCAGAGGATGATCTGACCACAGCTCTGTTTGTGGGCTAGGCAGTCAATGAGAGTGCATGTGATTACTTACATGAACTGGCGAGATCTGTCTCAGATATTCCTTGTGGCTGTGTGTTCCCCGTCTCATCTTTTTTTTAACACGCTGCCATACTTACAGTAAGTTCATCAGAACCATTCCGTATTGGACCTGCTCTACTTTTCATCAACATGAACTGGACCGGGCCAATCCACCTGAAACAGCACATAGAAACTGGACCTAAATTCTGACATGGTCCAGTGTACAGATCTAGGCCCCTGATTTCAGCATCCGAAACACTGGACTATGGTCACTCACCCCAGGTTCTCTCTGCCCTCATCAAGACATTTCATTTTCATGTGCATTTCCAACATGCATTTGCCACTACAATTTGATCGATACTGCCCTGTGATGGCACTCAGCATTCTGTATTTCACACTTCCACCAAACTTTTCTCCTCCTTGTATAGCTCATGTCCACATAATGTTTTGTGATCATGAAGTCAAAGTAAATTGGCACTACACCAATGAGGAAAGTTTCGTGAAAGGATGTTTATTGTCGAGGAATAACTGTAGGTCATGGGATCAACAGTTGAGGTTCCCTGGCAGCAGTGATCTGTCCTTGATTCGCCGGCTGACCCCTTAAGAGTTCGGCGACACTTTCACATCTCCAGCTGGTCTGAGTATTGCTGGAGTTTATCTCTGTGGATAACAGTGTTACATTTATAGGCTGTGAGTCTTGGCTAGGTAACCTTTGACTCCGGTTTGCACTAAAGCTCTGAAAAGCAATTCGCTGGATTTGTCCTTCCATAAAATGATGGTTCAACAGGTCGATGTCTCTGGCCGCTCTCTATGTGGCTACCAGCTAATGCTGTAGTAGCTGTTTTTAGACCTATATATTGACTTAAAAGATGCACCGCCACGTTCTATATGGCAGCTTCGCAGTGAGGGGCTCCAAATGTAAGCTTGGCCAGGAATTTCTCAATCACTGTGACATTTTATGGTTTTAATACTCTTCTACTTCCCGGAGTACAAAACGGTTTGTGTAGCTGAACAATCTGGTTTATAAACAAGCTTTTTCACTATAGATTCCTTCTACATAAGCCATTTCCCCGATTAAATTGGTTCCCTTTTGGCTAAGACGCACACATGAAAAACATGTCATTGTTCACGCCTGTGACTTTGACGAGAAGGCGTCTTCTTCCATGGACCATTTCTGTGAATGCGACCTTGACATTTATATTACAAAGATGGCTGTTTGCTGCTGATGTCAGACTAGAGCAGCATGGAAGCCCCAGTAGAAATATTCAACCTTAAGGAATCTGGCACAAACCAGCACTAACTAGGATAGTATGGTGGCACGACAGGTCGCATTAGTCACTCAAAGTTCAAAAGGATGCAAAGTTCCTCAAAACACTACTAATTCTTCCAACTCTTTCACAGAGAATAATCTAGAAAGCAACTCAGCTGGGACCGGTATACTTTTCCCACATAGAAAAAATTATCTTGGGTCCTCTGCCTTATGTTTAATGATGCCTTCAGGAATTCTCCTCCATTACTCCAGTTAAGGATTCTGGGGGGTGGGGGTCCCCCAGGACAGTGTACCTGCTATCAAAGGAAAGGTAACCGAACAGACCCTTTATGTGTGTTTCGACTTCAAATCTGCCGCTAAAGCTGCAGTGTCAGGTGGTTCACAGCGGCCGGTCTCAAAGGGAAATGCAATTCCCCGGCAACGCGGCAGCACGCGCCACTCACGCACAAACTTCAGCGAACTTCAGACGCACTAAAGTTGCACCCGCGCAACGAAGCCAGCCCTCAGATCCCTTTAAGATTCATGCTGTCAGCTGCAGAACCAGCTGGAGACCAATTTCGGGAGCAGAAGGGACAGCGATGGAATTATCGACGTGTATTTCAATTTGGCGAGGGAATAGGTCAGGTTTTACAAAGGACTGCCAGTGGCACACGCCGTGCTCTTATTCCAATGCTAAATGGCAGAGTGTCTCCTCCTGGTAACACAAAATAAGGCATTTCACAGAATTGCCGATTTTCCTGTACTAACCCTATCCAGGGCAGCAGAAGCGCTTCTCATTGCCACAAATAAGGATAAGCTCTTTTCAATAACCTTTGGCCCGGGCATCCTTCAGATGTGTAAGCTCACGTACCCAGTCGCTGGCAGAATCTCTGAAAATTACTGCCGTAAAAAGAAAAGGTGCGGTAAACAAGAGCAGGTGAGAAATAGGGCTGTTTTAAGAACCACTAAGCATCCTCTGTTATGTGAGAACCTCATTAAAAAGCTTCTCTGACGGCGAGTGCAAATAGAATTCGTTCCTCGCTTAAATAAAAAAAGACAGGTCTGAAAGACGTGCCGTTACATCGATTCTGCTGGCAGACACATGATGGGCTGATAGCCAAAATGAAGGCTGAAATAAGAGGAGACTTACTTAGTAAAAAGACTTACTTCTCCTTCTCGCAGTAGTAAGCGCGTAGGGGTTCCCTTCCTCGTGGGCAGGGTGTTCCTCACCCTGAAAATACCCTCACCCAGCCGCTCCCCGGGTTACGCGTGGACGCGTTATGATACTCCGACTTTACGATGAGTATTCGACGTTACGATGAGTATTCTCATCATATATTTATTCCATGAATTTCACAAGATATTCAGCACTTTATTATTAAATAGGCTTTGTGTTGATTACTTTGCCCAACTGTAGGCCAATGTAAGTGTTCTAAGCATGTTTAAGGTAGGCTAGGCTAGGCTATGATGTTTGTTAGGTTAGGTTTACTGTATTAAAATGCATTTTCACCTTATGATGTTTTTGCCTTACGATAAGTTTATCACAACGTAACCCTGTCGTAACCTGGGGAGCTGCTGTGCCCTGCACACAGCGTGAGCTGAAGGGGACATATTGCCATACGGACTCTCTTTACTCGAATACGAGGTCTTGACATGATGTGATTCTGTGGCTCCGCCCACAGTCATCTCAGAGCAATTCTGTTCCTGGACCCCAGGCTCTGTTGGATAAAATGAAATTCGCCACCACTAAATGAATCCCTCTAACTGGCAGGGCCTCCTTGCACCATGCACGCCTGCACTCGACACTCTAGCACTACAAAGAGGAGGCTGAAGAACGATATTACGCGCCAATCTCTCAAATCAGTACATGACAACTATATGCAAATTGTGGGCGACAAAAGCCTTGGTAAATTCTATCAAAGAGTCTCGCAGCCGGAATCTGCTGCAGGTGAGAACAAACAGAGACAATTATTAAACTTCAAAAGGCTCTGTGGTATTATTCCGAGCCTTAACCTTTCTGATGGGCAAAGGAAAATCTTCTGTAATGGAACTGTAAATTCACGATTCCTGTGCTATCCATTTGTGCAGAGCACATCAGGTATAGTGGCTAACAATCATAAATTTATGCCACTACAAGTCCTAATAATACTTCAGAAAATAAATCAGAAATCCATCTATCCTTCCAGAGCCTGCTTCTCCTGATGAGGGTCACGGTCAAACTAAAAATGTTATTTTTTTCTGCATTTAAAAAATACTGTTGAGCTGCTACATGTTGACATAATTTTATTTTTATTCTAATTCAAACAGAAAAATTCTAATGGACAAATTTGTATTACACACACACACACACACTTTTGTACTCCTATCGTAGCGATGTCCTTCCATTCATTTCTATGGGAAAATCCCTAATCCCAATCACAACACCCTTAACCCCTGCCCAGCCCTAGCAATAACCATAATTAACCAAACAAAATACTTTTGGCATTTTTGCTTTTTTCATTGCATTCACCGATGTTTATAAAATGAAGTCTTAAGTAGTGAGGACCGAAAAAATGACCCCACTAGTCTCGCTCTTTTGAGGATTTGCCACTGTATACTTGCGAGGTCCTTTGGTCCATAATTATCGCAAAACCTGTATACACACACTGTATTTTTACTACAACTTCCAGCATAGCACATTTATACCAGGGTGACCAAGGGATTATAAGGTTTATTCTTTAATTTTCACTGGAGACTGGAGGCAATTTTCATAGCATCACCATCCAGCCAGTTTAGATGACGTGAGAATATAGTTCTGCTGAATAATCGTCAAACAAATGTGCATAATTGGCTGCAAACCAAAGCTGACAAAGGGCAGAACATTTGCCAGTGACATACGGGCCTCGTGCCGGCTGGACTGCAGAACTCATCCACCGAGGCACCAAACTTTTATTTTCCAGCTGACTGCCCGGAACAAGGCTAATACCCGCCTCTGACCACATGGCCAAGGAGAACTCTCACAAAGATGATAAGGGGCTCTGTTAGACACCAAGGAAAGAGTCTTCTGCAGCTCTTCCCTCTCGTCAAATTCTTCTGCCATTTTCTGCAATTTCAGAATGTGTTGTTTTATTCTTTCTACATTCAAATGGAAATTTGTTTGCAACCGATCAGCGATAGCGAGCAAAACAAATGCTGGAGGATCCCGTTTTACTCAGCACATCTGTGTATTCCCCACAACATGACATTTAGCCAGTTACCGCCATTGTGGCGTTAAAGAGCGAGGCGGTGATTAAAATCGGAACATTCCGGAGTACGAAGAAAAGCCAAAGCCGCGCGACATCGTCACACCGTGAACGTGACTGGTGGCACGCCGCCTCCGCATTCCGAAGTTGCCCGGAAACAGAAGTAGCCTCGGAGTTTCCTAAACATATGGGCCGTGGCTTTCAGTCATTTGCTTCCAGGTGGGAATAGCTGGCTGCGTATGCCGGACGTCGCGCTGCTCAGCAGAGCCCGACGGGATCCCCGCCAGCGGCAGGCAGAGGCGCGTCTGGCCGCGGCGGACAGCACCTTATGACGAGCACGTGCGGGTCGGCCGAGCATGATGACGGAATGCTGTAGCCGCGGGCTTGGCAGGCTTCTCCGGCCCCTGACGGTGTCGGCCCCGACGTGCCCGGACACCTCCACCGGTCGGCCGTCGGAGAAGGACGTGGTTCTGTCACTCACGCCGTTAGCGAGAGTCTGACCCCTGGCTGGTGTGAACGTTGATCAAACATTGGCCAAACGTTACTCTGAGATCTCTTGCGGGGGGGGGCAGCGTTCCATAAGGACGCTGTGGGTGTACCGAACGCTGTGGGCCGCACGCCTCGTGTCAGATTAGCGGCAGGTCTGCGGAAACCTCCGAGGCCTTGGTGAGAGAGCCGGAGGAGGCGGCTTCGGTGAAGGGTACACGGGGGGAAGAAAGCGGAGGAGAAGGACCCCGGGCAGTCTGATCTGCCTGCCTGCAAGGCTGCCGCACTTCAGAACCACGCCGGGCGACGGAGACGGCGAGGCGTAACGCCGTGGAGTGTTTCTTTGTGCGACACCCTGTGTTTCAAGGGCAAAATTTGTGGGGAAGAAAGCAATTTCACATTGCATATTTGGTACAATGCTGGTGCGCGGGACGCGGCAGGCACTGGGCCGGACCTCCGCGTGCCGGTAGCCCGTGGGCTTCAGAGGCACGGTGCTTCACCAAGTCAAAGGAGCTGAGGAAATTTCAAAGCCTCCCCTGCAGACACATTCAGACTTTCCTGCATTTTAATGCTGAGATATTCAAACACCCGACTTGGCAGTACCCCCCCCCCCCCTTTTTTTCTTTTAAAATTTAAAGCACGGTCCTTATGTGAGTAATGGGATGCTAAGTTTGAAGAAAGGGGGCTAATTTGGGGAGGTCCCAGCCTCCTCAAGGTTAAAGGACCCTGGAAATCACTTTTTTTTCTTCTTTTTGATTCAATGAACTTGGACCTGAATTAAATTGAATGAAAATGCACTAAAATAAAATCAGGCAATGGATAAGATGAGGTTATGAGCTGTTCTCATGTGGGGGCGGCCGGGCCATTAACGACGGCACAGAGGTAATCCCGCGTAAAACATGGCCCCACCAGGAAGGCGTCAATTACAGCTTTCACGTAAACGAGGCCGTTAAAGATGGATGTAAACACTGACAGGCTTTAAATGCATTAACCTCCATCCCTCTCTTTCTGCACAGGCAGGCCTTCCTGTCGGGGCGGCCCTGTGTGATGGCCACTGCGCCCTCAGTCCTCCGAGTCGGGGCGAAAAAAAAGAAACAAATTTGCGTGCTCTGCACATGGGATTCCCGCGACACATGCCCCCGACGGTGGCTCCCTCATCAAAGAGCAGAGCGAGGAGATATTTATCAAAGCTGCTACAGACATTGTGCTAGAGATAAGAGCCAGGCAGTGACTGGCCTTTGCTCCCCTCAGCCGTGGTCCAGAAGCACCCCGCCAACCCCCGCCTTCCGCCTGAGCCCCTCTATATTTCACTGGCCCTTAAAAGCGTGTCACAAACAGGTGCCGCTGCACAACTTTCCAGCAATGTAAAACTGTTTTACAATTTAAACCTTTACAAACGATCTGTAATAAACAGGCAGCAGTTTACCAGCCTGCGCTCACACGCTACCCAGCGGCTTGATTAGGGGAGCCGGCCGGGGCCACGTGGTCTTTTTCATCCCGCTGGGTGCCTCTTTGATCCACGCTTGCCCCATGTGCCGCCGGCTTTGCCAAGGTCCGGAGCTGGCACGGGTCAACGAGCGGAAAGGGTCCAGGAGGTCGGGAGGGGTGCAGGGGGAGGAGGGAGCTGGCGGCTTTACAGGGCACGGGGCACAATCCCATGTGGCAGATCCACACAGCACAGAGCGAGGAAAAAAAAGATACACAACAACAACAATAAAAAGCAGAGGAAAACAACCCATGGACCACTTCTGCTGGTATAACGCAGAGATGCGGTATCGTGCTCTGTCCCGCTCATCGCTAAGAGGCGCGGTATCGTGCTCTGTCCCGCTCATCGCTAAGAGGCGCGGTATCGTGCTCTGTCCCGCTCATCGCTAAGAGGCGCG
>JAODKL010000095.1:17802064-17824832 GCA_026780765.1 Petrocephalus schoutedeni | reverse complement strand
GTATCGTGCTCTGTCCCGCTCATCGCTAAGAGGCTAATGTGCTCTGTCCCGCTTATCGCTAAGAGGCGCGCTATCATACTCTGTCCCTCTCATCACTAAGAGACAGGGTATCGTGCTCTGTCCCGCTCGTCGCTAAGAGACAGGGTATCGTGCTCTGTCCCGCTCGTCGCTAAGAGACAGGGCGTCGTGCTCTGTCCCGCTCATCGCTGGCTCGGCCAGGGGCCCACCTTTGAGTTACAGCCACTATCTGGGCAGCGTCTGTAAGACATGTGCCACCTGTGATGCACATTTCACGGTATGCATCCTGGGTCCTAGTTTACTGCTAGCGGAAAACCCAGTCATTTTGGATGACATGGGCCAGCTCATCACGAGCAGCGCGAGCTACTCCCAGACACATTCCGGACCGGCGTTGGACCGCAAGCCCCAGCCCTGTAATACCGCCCTTCTCCCAGGCAGGTAATTGTTTCCCAGGCCCGGCATGGAGACTGCCGATCAGGAGCGCTTGACCTTGTCTCTGTGACTGCACTGACCTCCGAAGATGTACGGCGGAGATCATATCACGGCCAGCGTCGCCCCGCACAAGCGGCCCCCGGTGCAAAATTGATTCTGACATTCCGGAATTCACTCCCATCTCCAGGACAAGGAGGGGCAGCCCATTATTTCTGTATCTTTGTCGCGGGCGGTCCAGCGACGCCACATCCATCACCGCGCCGGCACACGTGCGCTCTGCATATGCCGCTCCGTGACGGATCCAGGCTGCGAGCCCCGACAAACACACTGTTAATCCCCGACACCCGCATTAAACACATACTATCCGTCAGTGTTGTGATAGCGGGTTAAATTGTCTGTGATAATGGAGGGGACTGAAGAGCTGTGGTGACATTGCCGCTGGTGTTTCCGATACTTCGGCAGAGGTTGCCCGCTGCAAGGCACCGCCGCCCGTTTTCCGATCACGGTGTCGGATCTGGGACGACGCGAGACGAGATGGTTATCCCTCTTTGCTGGAAAGCCTTCGCTGTCCAATAAATCCCTGAAATTGAATTTATAGAAGCAGGGATTTGTACAATAGGTTCCGCAGATGCCCTTGGGATCGACCAGGAACAATGGCCTACCACCCAATTAGAATAGGATTATTAAAAAAAGTTAGCTAATCGAATGCGACAATGACGAATTACAATGAGGAAAGACATGGGGAACCGGGTGGATTTTTGAAATCCATGCTGCAAGAAGCTGAGGAAGTGGAGGGCATGAACTCTTGGATGTGACCTGATCATCAAAGGTGCTAATCAGCTTTTAAAAGAAAAGAAAAAACACTGTAACTAGGCTGACGCTGAAACTGACAAAAAGGGCTTCGAAGCTTTTTCACTGTCCACCCTCAAGAAGTGAAAGCGATTAATCGTCATTGTTGACACGCCACAGCACACACACGCACAAGGATAAAACGTGTCTGCATTTCATCCATATGTGACAGTGGGCAGCTAATTCAGTGCACAGGGGTGGTGTGTTGCTGGCTGGGGATTCAAACCCACAAGCTTCCGAACACAAGTGCACCTCCTAAACGATTAGGCCACTACCGCTCCTTGTGTTTCACATGGAGGTAAATTGTTTTTTTTTTTCTCAAAACCAAAACCATAATTGAACTAAGATATTTTGTCACAAGTAAAACCTAAGAGAGCCCATTTCAGTCATAACTCAGATTGGATAAAATGTGCACTGACAGTGCTTTGCCTGTGCATGGCGGTAACGCGTACCCTTAGCGCATGGCTGCATGCTGCCTCCTCTGCTCGGCAGATGGAGTCTGATTTTAACCGCGGAGATCAGCTGAGGACACCGGCAGCAGGGTGACCACTGTAATGCTGCCAACACCTGTTTACTGCAGGCCCGCCACAAGTCGGTGTCAAAGGTCCGACTCGCCACATGGCCCAGCGGAACACAATTCCTGCGGCCCCACCGAGCACTCCGGCTTGCGCTAAATAATCGACGGTGTCAGCTGCGGCGACTCCGGGGGCACGCCGGTGATTTGTTTGCTGGGGGACGTCAGAATGGGTTCGCTGACCTTACAGACAGCCCGCCGAAGGCTTTCAGGATGCTCACATTAAGCATCCAAGCCCTGCCCACCATCGCACGGCACGGAGTAGGCCGGGAGAACGTAGCCCGTGGACACCGGTCAATCCCAGGGAAGGTCGCCCGGCTGATGAGAACACACCATCGACTCTAGCCGGGGAGGGGGTGGGGCGCTTCGAATCGGCAAAGGTGACCCCCGGTTTCGTTGTCGTTTTAGGCTCTATCTGCAGGTCTCTGCCCAATTGGATGCCTTTGTCAGTGGGGGTGCAGCTCTTCCCCTCACAACAAAGGAGTACAGGCTTTGCCCCCTCTACCCACCAGCTGAGCTTGCTCAAGTGAGAGGGTCTGTCTTAATTATAAGAGAAATATTGCATTCATTACAGCTGGCCATGTGATAAATAGGCATCTTCAAACTCCTTAATCCTGCCGTCCTAACTCGGCCAGTGATAAACAGAGGGAATTAAGCAGAAAACAAAATGAAAATGTTTTCTCCGAAAATATCAATTACAATAATGACTGTTACCAAACACCAGACACTGCCGCTGGATCGTATTGGCGTGGCTCTGGTCTCTCGGATCCAGTCAATGGGCCGCCGTTCGGGAGGGGTTCCGAGCGAGGGGGGGTCCGACTGTTCAGATCGCACGACTGCCGAAACGAAAAAGGCCACGTGGGGAACAATGAGTTGGAACGGCCCTGAGGCCTGCCAATTGATTATGAAGAGTGGGAACAGGTGCATTTAGCCAAGGCCCTTCGAGTAATAAATGGCTGAAACAGATTCGATTACGAATGCTAAAAACCGAAAAGCACACAGTGCTGGCTAAATGAGGGATCTATTTAAAGTCATGCATTAAGTCATAAGCTGTGTGGCAGGCCTGCTAGGTTATTCATATCAGTCCAGCTTTAATAGTCTATCCCCTTATATTTATTGTTCTTCCTCACAGCTCATGGGTGCACTTCATGCCACAGACACAGGCGGTGATTCCACAATTCTGATTGGTAGACGCTAACCTAATCGTCTATAATTGGTAGAATGGTTCTCATTCATATCGACTAACGCTATTGATTTGTCTAGCAGGCAGAACATCAGCGCTATAAACAAGGGACCGTCAACAATTATTCACTTTCTTACTCGCCGGAATAAAACTGCACCCAGAGCTCATTCAAACATTTATACCGGAGGGATTTTTATTAGGGATCCAATACAAACTAACCATCTACAAAGTGATTTTATCAAATATATATAAAACGCTGACATTTCATTTAAAAGCATCATTATTCTTCATATGTTATAATAACAAGCTATTCCACTACGTAATAAGCTAAATATATGATTTATATGAGTTCTGAAGCAGATAAAAGTGATAGAGCAATAAGTAATTGTTCCGTGAAAGGTAGCTAATGTCTAAAACCCAATTGGAAGCTACTCGTTTCCAATTTAACTTAATTTCCTGCTGTTTTATTCCATTAATTTTATACCTTTCTGGTTGCTATAGGGAGCAAGAGGCGGAATCCAGTCAAGGAACCATATGGAAGCCTAGCACTCGTGGGGAATAAGCCGCATTTACATACGTGCATTTCTGCATACACATGGACACACAGGGGCAGGCAGATACACAGAAGTGCAGCGCCTTAGTGAGACCGTGAGCCCTCCTAAGGCAGGAGGCTGACGTGTTGGCTCCGAAGCCGGCAGGGCCCCAGAGCAGGGATTAAAATCATTGGTACTATAAGACATGTCTGCTGCCACACCATCCTGTCAACAGAAGAAGTGCTGTTTTAATCAGAGAAGCGTGGCCATCAGCGTAGCTCAGCTGTTAGCATTATCTCCTCAAAGGCCATGTGTGTGGCCGTGTGCGGTATATATTCCATGATTAATGCTGCTTAGTTACCCTCCCACAGGACAGGAGACCTGCTGTTCGGAGTATGGCCTGGCTTAGGCTTTATGGCTCTTCAGATGGATCCCAGGTCATTCTCACCCCAATGGAGATGATACTAAAAACTATTCAACAAAGCTGTCTTAAAAGACTCTCTGCAATTCAAAACAGTTTGCTGGAAATCCATCCACCCATCTTCCAGCAAATATCCCAGTACATTTTTTGTGCTTTATTATAATAATTTCAGTGATAAATGGCATGCCTATGTTGCAAGGATGGAATGAAGGTTTGGAGTTTTTGTCAGTGGCTGTAAGCACCTTGGGGTGAGAAATGCGTTAAAAGAACACACAACGAGCTGTGTGGCTGTGTGGGGCTTCATTCCAGCCATGAAACTCAACCGTCAATAGCACGTTCGCCAATAAAGTTAGTCTTCAAATCCAGTTTCCACATCCCAGCAAAGTTTCAGACTCCCTTTTAAGGTAACCCCTCCAGTAGCATTACACCTCTCAGAAAGTTGGACCACTTTGGGGGGGGGGGGGGGGGGGACCAACACCTATGCAAAAGCTGTCCATGCATTCATTTGTGATTAGGGATGCAAGGAGAAGCATGTCAGGAGATTACAGGACATTGCATCAGAGTAATAGTCACACTCATTTATCATTCTTCTGACCAGCAGAGCATACATTACCTGCCTTTGTCTGTGGCCCTTCAGGCCGTGCGGGAAGGGGAAGTATGAGCTGGGTGATGTTTATTATCCCATTAGCTGGGGTTCAAGGACATTCCTGTGGAAGCACCTCTTGGTTAATGAGGGCCGGCCCACGGATCGTGCCTCTGGGGATGTAAACTTTCTACTCAACTGCCCTTCACCCAGCAGGAGCACCACTTTTGTAGTTATCATCTTCAGGTACGCCGCAAACAAACATTTCCAATACGGTCAGTAAAAACGAAAGGAGTTGAGTGTCATATTTTAAAGTGAGGTTCCTAAACAAACTTAAAAAGAGACACTCCGTGCAGGCAAATCGGGCACAGCTTGGAATAAATCGAAGATCAAAAGATATCTCACCTGCGTCAACCTTACCAGGTAAAGGCACGTACAAGAGCACGGGCGTTTTTTGTTTTTTATGACAGATTATTTCTAGCAAGTGCCAGGCTCAAATCAGCTTTATTCGCAGATGAACTCTTCACATTCCCTTTAAGGTTCCCTGTAAGCCTTTGCTGAACTAAGATCTTTATTCCAGAAATTCAAAACCCTGAGTTTTGTTGCGTTGATTAAGTTGGCCTGAAGAGGACAGCTTGAGGGACTCCACCATCTGCCTTAATTAAAGCGACACGGGCATGCCTTATCACCATACGTCGATCTGCTGTATACTCCTCCGTGCTTGATGTTAAGCTTATATTTAGCAGTTGGATTATATTGAAATCTTTTAATTAATTATGTAATAATAGGAAGTGCCATCCTTTTTGTGCTTGTAGAACCTCATGGCCATGCGAAGGTGACATAATAAATTGTGTTTATCTGGTGATCGCAAAACATCCTCTCCACCGTCTGTGGTCAGGGACAGGGCACCACGGACAGGCCTCAAACCAGCACCAAGCCTGTCGTTAACACTTACTGTAACTAACCTCAGCGTAAATGATTTACCAACATCAGGGAGGATTCACCAGTAATGCTGTTAACTTAGAAACGTCTCCCTGACTTCTCCAAATGCCACGTCCCACCTAAATATGGAACTCATCTGCAATGAAGACTGACACTGACGGCGGATTCCTGCAGCACTGTTTTGTAGCTGGCTTGGACGTAACATGCAGTAAGCTAGGAACAAACAATAGCACCGATGTATTGAAAAAAGGATGCTGAACTGCTTTTTTAAGGAACGTAATGTAGGCGATTTAGCAATGGCGCAAAGGCTTCTATTTCCAGACGCTGCAATATGGGGCTGGGTGGTCAGCTAGCTGCAGTCACTGTGCTGGGTTTTGGAACACGTCAGGCTGACTGAATTATCCAGCTACCTAAGGACTGTGGGAATGCAGCTAATACAGCAGCTGTGGAGACATACCAGCAGGGCTGCGAAGCTCATTGGCAGCGACAATGTCAGCAGCAAAAAACTTTGACTGTGACTGGAATCAGATTTACGTCGTTTCAACAAGCGCATTAACTAAACTGAAAGGCCAGTGGGACAGCCCCTTCCTTACATGCACATATTATAGCAGAGAAAATTGCCGCACTTTTGAAATAGACACTGTGCACGTCCTAGATCCTCGCCATCAGCAGTGAGTTCCACCGCATACCGAGAACATCGTATTATACTTATCAGTTGGATTATGGGCAGGATCAAACAAAGGCTACTGCACGCTTGACCTGGTGATGCATTCCATATTGTCTGAAACTGAAGCCTGTGTAATTAAGCTAATAAACATTGCTCTCAATTAATTCAATTCTGTGCATAGTGTCTATCAGGGAATTTACGAAGAGGTGTTAAAAGCAATGTTATATTTTGCATGAAAATTTTTCGCTGTTTTTTTTTCACTGAATCATTCACTTATGTAATGAATTCAAATATCATGAGCTATGAACTAGACAGACAGCACAGCCGGATTTTACAAATTGAAGTAGCTCATCATTTGAATAAACTGAGATTATACGTGACACACAGATAAAGAGAAGAAAAAAAACAGATTTTCAGGAGGAGAATCTGCTCAATGTTTAGACGATTAAAGACATCTGTTAGCACGTTATTTACGTGGTGATATTTCCAAGTCATTCCAAGACATTTCAGCTGAAATTTCTCCTGCTGAAATTTCACCCTGAATCCTCTCTCATTTCATTCCACTGAAATGCTGAGGGAGGCGTCGGCCCTGACAGAGCATGCTCAATTAGCAAGCACACTTTTTTAAAGATTAATCGATGTAAGCACCCCCACCACCCCCCGCCAAATCTCGACAAATCCTTCAGCAGCGACAGGATAGCCACCCGCTGAACTGCTATGTCTGTTGTGGTACAGATTATAAGATGCATACATGCACATGGCAACATTGCCGGTGACAATCAAAGCTACAAGAGACACTAATGCCACCGCTTAATGATCACAGGTGCTGGCTTACACTGATGGTATGTCACAGTGAGGCATGTCCACTTTCTAAATAATTTGCCCAAATAAAATAACCAGTAAAATGAGCACTGATTCTTTAAAATTAAACATACACCTAAATCTAAAAAAACAAGATAAATACACAGGATGGAATTAGTGCTGAATGTCTTATCAATGAATGAGCTGGAAATCGCAAGAAGAATACTCGTAAGGACAGCCCCGGGGAACATCAGCCTGTTTTCCGGGTGTCCAGCTGTCTAACACACCCGTCACTCAAGAGCTCATTATACTGTCAAAAGCACAGCACCGCTACTGGGGGAGACGGCGGCTCGGCTCAGACACGCGGGTACGCGCACGGGCGCGGGGTACGCGCACAGGCGCGCTCCCCGAGCCGCCAGCACCGGACAGCTCCCCGCGCCCCGCGAACCGTCCGCGTAACACACAGGCAAAAAAAAAAAAAAAAAAAAAACATATGAAAGAACGGAAGACGCCCGGGCGAAAAAAGGAGAGAGATGGGAGGCATGTGGGTACGGAGGGAACGGCGCGGAGAAAGAGAGCGAGCGAGAGGAGAGGGCGGCCGGATTAAGGCGAGGGTACTCACAGGGGGGTGACGCGGGGCCGCGGCGGGGATGGTCACTCGGCTCGGTCGACCTGCACACCAGAGGGGAAAAAAATATATTGCTGTGAAATCGGAGAGGAGGAGAGGGAGGAGAACAGCCAACGTGTGTACTAAACAAGCCCAGATAAATAAAGAAATAAACCTTGAAAGGAAGGAAAAAAGAACAGGATGAAAAAAAGGAAGGGATAGGGATATGGTGGGCTGTCTTAAGGAGTCAAAAAAAAAGAGACACGTTGAGCGCACCAGTGTGCGTCCCTTTCTGACAAGCCTGTTTGAACAGCGGCCACCAGAACCCTCATCCCCTCCATTTTTACATACCTCTCTCGTTCCTGAGACAGCACTAGTCCCTTGTTAAAACACATGTATCTCCATCTAGATATTCTACTAATGAGAGCGTAACCCTTACACGGTGGCGCTTAGGACGGGCAATGAAATGTGCGCCGTGTGTCTAACCCCCCCCCCCCCCCCGCCGACTCCTTCTCGCTCAGCCCCCCATATAGAAATTGCCTAATGCTGTAATGCTGCAAATAAGCAAGAACTGTCCCCCTGGCACTGAAGTAATTGCTGGCACTCCGGCTGCCTTTTCTCCATCGCTCTACGGCGACTGGCTGATACAGCGTGTGTGTTTTCCCTTCGCCCGCTCTGTTCCAGGCATATGCCTGTATTAATGTGGCTTCTGTCACTTCAGCTGCTCCGTCAGATTGCTCCATCTCCGATCCCCCAGTCCATGTCACAATCGAGTGCCGCCGCCCTACATCATCAACGTGAACAATCTGTTGATCAACACACTCCCGGGTGAACCGTGCCTCTCCCGACTGCGCCAGTGACAGACCCCGCCGTGCCACCCGTTAAAAAAAAAAAAAAAAACAAGCTGCAAAATCTCTCGCGCCTTATCAGGGCTCGCCGGAGCGCTCTCTCCTACTTTACACGGGACCTTCTCCTCCATCTCGCTCCGTAAACGGCTTTCCTTCCAAGCGGAGATTACCTTGACCGCGCTCTCCGCGGCGGCTTCAGAAAGGGACACAGTGTGCAGCCAGAGTGGATTACACACCCCTGGGTAGAGGAGAAGCCATGGAAGAGGAGATGCTCCTAAGAGTCACTGCCTTAAAATCTGCGCGTATGAGATGAATGGAAGTCCAAAACAACACAAAGCAATGCCAACAGTCAGCTGCAAACATAAAGTAGACATGGCCTCTAATTGCCAGCCAAGAGTGTTCTTTGCTCGGTGAGAGACACACTTTGGGGTGGCTGTATCACGCTGCAAAATCTTGCAGCTTTGTCTGTCTCACTGAACAAAAAGCACATGGTGGTCCTGTAAGTATTAATTCCGCGTAATGCTTCCGAAGTTCGGCTAAGGGCACGGCAGAGCAAATCAGCGCTTCGCCAGTCAGGCTGCCTGCCTGCTTCTCATTTTCACACTTTTCCCGAGCAAATCTCCTTAATCTCATTAATGCCAGACTAATTTCATGAGCTCAAACTGTTCCACTGGCTGAACGCTATCAGTCTTACATGACTTACATGTTACCAACAGACAGGTTTACCTTCTACCGTTGTAAGGAAGGCATGGCATTAATTACCAGACTGAGAAAATTGCCATCGAACAAGTATGTCATTTTTATTGAAGAGGCTTTCACTAGTCAACTAATAAATACTAATATTCACTTTTGTTCAAAATGAAAGCCAATAGAGATGTCCGACGTACCACCTGACAGGAATGTCATACATATCACGATACTGGTATGTCCCGTGCACCACATGACGTGTCCTAAACACTGCACCACAGGCATGCCGCCCTGTGTAACCCATCTGCAATGTTCTTGCCCTCTCATTACAGATATGTCCTTAGAGGCACAAACCAGCAAAGCAGAGGTCAGAATTAACATCACCGGAGTTACTTGCAACTGAACTGAAATCAGTAGCTAGCCGACTAGCTACTATTAAACAATCTATTAAACAGCCTATTAAACAATCATGAGTTTCTCAAACACCACTACTCTCCTTCCTAAAACAGGAAGAAACACAAGAAAAAAAATATATTGCACAAATTGTTCTAGAACAAAGTTTCAATGGCAGCAAGCTTTTTTATTGTATAGTCACACCAAGTAATGACGACACTCTCTTTCCTCGATGCCTCCAAGACGCACAAAACATGGTGGTATTCTTTCTTTCTCATGAAAACTGCTCTCTACTTCCTGCTAGCAGTTAATATGATTTTCTCTTCTCCTGCATAAAGACACACCCGGCAGTCCTAAAGCCCTTTGGCGATATTAAAAACCGGTCAGAATGCATTCGAGGACAGAGGGGGAGCAAGTGGGAAGATCACTGCCCCAGGCACGCCGCCACGGCCCTCCTGACTTGCCTCCATTCAACATTCAGGTTCAGCCACAAACCCAAAGGTCGCCATAAAGTAATCACACTGCTAAGTGTGGATTCTTCTATATACACCCAGCTCACTTGGGGTCACATTGATAGAAGTTAACTCTGTTTAAAACTTCATTCCAAGTTGACTTATAAACACAATATTGTTTCACCAAAGTGCTTCACACAGGTATAGTGCTTATGATAACACCAGTGATCTTTCTCAGCTATAACAGAAGACTATTACATAACAAACGCATGTACTGCATTATGCAGGAAATTACTCTGGACTTGAAATTGAGACAAATTTTAAATTAGCCGAGGAACCCCTGGAATGGTGAAATGTTTGCTACATACTGTATAGTTATTGCAATTGGAGACAATAATTAAGAATACAAGCGTAAGTATATAAGCAAATATATCTCTGTACGTAATATTTTCTTAACCTTTGTTAGTCCGTATCATTAGTAATTCATGTTAATTAACCCAACGATAAAGTTTCAGTTTTCATTCCTTTTAGGATGCTAAAGTCAACAAATAAAGGGCAGATGATTTATTAGAACAAACATACCGGTAGAATTTTTTTGAGCTTGACATGATTAATAAATGATACAGTTCGCAAGTAGCAACAAGTGTGACTTCATCTTCAGTTATGTTGGAACATCTACATCACTGGAAATTATTCTACAGCTGAGTAGACACAAGAATCAGCATACCAAGGCTCAGAACGCCTAACAGAACCAATCAATAGTGTAATGCTTGTTTTCAGAAATATTAATGAGTATTAAAGATTACCTTGTATTTACATGACGCAGAAAAGCTTATATCTTTAAATTGGAAACTCAACTTGAAGGTTATGTTAGTACTAGGGCTGCCAAAATTAATGCGTTAATCATTGCGATAAATGAATAAGATTTAACACATTAAAATGAATTGCCGCAATTATCGCAGCTGCGTTTTGTTTACTTCTTGTGTGGGGGCTGACCTTTGGCACAGATGCTGTGAAACTTATCATAGCCACAGACAACAGAGCTTGGCAACCGACGTCGTCACACAATGCATTATGGGGTGGAACTGCCATGTTGTGTGGCCCCAAACCAAAATAGAGAAGTATATGGCTGCAGCCGCCACTCTCCGGCCTCGCCGCTCTCAGACCTCTTCCGGTTGGGTTGACGCAAGCTCAGAGAACAATGACACGTATTCCTTATCTGTTTCACAAGTTTTCAAATTGTAGTTATCTGTTTGACGTGTTCGGGAAAAAAAATGTCCTATGCATATATTTATGCACGATGTATGTTTCATTGCTGTCAAACTATTATAAACATAAACTTTTATTATATTCAATTTTTTCCTTTTAAAGTTTTACTGTTTAGGAATAAAAATTCACATAAAAAAACACAAATAGCAATTTTATTGATATCAGCAGTTGTGTATGATGACTTGTGAAAGTCATGCCTAGATATTTATGGATCACCCTGAGAGCTGTGGGGCCTGAGAAGGGCAACTGAGAAGGGCGCTGACTGATTTAACATTTAGATATGCATTATAACAAGCTTCAGTCTTAAGAAAAACAAGTTTTTAATCGCAATTAATTCAAAAGAAAATGTGCGATTAATTAGTTGATATTTTTTATTCGATTGACAGCCATAGTTAGTGCGGCCCTAAATTAAATACAGGCGTCCATTTTCCCGTACATGACGAATTTGACTCCAAGCAGAACCACATCTTCTAATTTCTTTTAACTGTTGCTTTATCCGCAGATGTGTTTACTCAGGTACCCCGTCAGTCCGCACCGCCGCTCGTCACCCCCCCCAAAAAGTCTCCAAGCACGTCCAATTAGAGGCAGCCGTCCACCGACTGTCCACCGGCAGCCACTTATTCTGTTACCGTTCAGGGATCCGTCACGCCTGGCTGTAGTTTTCCTTATTTTATTCTTCCTCCCAAAGGGCAGCGGCCGACTCCATCACGGGGACAAATGATCCATCGGTGGCACCATTCATCAGCGGCTGAGGAATCACTCATGGCCTTTACGCGGCGGGGCGAGGCGGCTCGCCCGCGGCCCTGTCCAAAATGCCACCACGGGCGGTCCGCGGGCTGCCTCTGAAGCCAGGGGTCTAGGTCGTGACAGAGCTCTCAGGGCCGCATCCCCGGGGCTAAGCACGAGCTTGCACGCACAAACACACACACAACACACACACACAGACAGGTGAACGCATTCTCCTGCAACATCCCAAACCCTCATCCTCACAGACACAGACTAGCACATCCCTGCTCATGTACCCTAATTGTAAAATATAATTCCTACAGCCACACTCAATTTTTATCCTTCCCCGTTAGGCAAACTTTTTTTTTTTTTTCTTTTTTGATTGAGGCTGAACACAAATTAAATAACTTTAATTTGATCAGGGATAATGCATGTCTCATTTAATAGGAAGGACAGGCTTTCCAACGCAGGGAGATTAGTTAGGTGGATGCATTGTTATTAATTAAGACAGCCTAATTTCCATGAGTCAAAGCACAACATGCTATTACAGTTTGCTATGGAGAGGGAATCTGTGGAAAAAAGCAAGAAATTGGAAAGAAAAATAAACAGGAAGCTTGGCAGATGGTCTTTCATCACAAGTGCCTTTTACAAACGGTTACAGAGAGTAGTGTTGGCACTTTTTTCCCTTCTCTTTTCCTTAATTCAGAGCAATTAAAATATTTTTCTTCAATATCAGAAAAAAAAACATATGGGGACATTACTCACTGGTACTATTATGTGAATGTAGTTTCCATGGAAACATGGAAATCCAGTCCTCGCAGCCGAGTGCCCGGCCAGCGAGGAGTCTGCACATGAGAATCGCCCCGGGCTACAGTGACCTGAACTTTGACCCTTCCTTGCAGAGCCGTTAGGGTGAACACTTCGCGTTAGAGACGGGATCCGAGTCGCTCCTCGTCTGTGATGTATAAAACGTCTGGCAGTCACACCTCTTCAGTAGTCGGGGTCCACGGCTCGCCGGAAAACCTGTGCAGCTAATCAAGCGAAACCTTCAGATAAAAATATCCCATTTCATCACCTACACAACAGTGTCCAGTGCCAGCGAAAGTTCCCTCATTTAGGCCCCTGTCCACTCAGCTAAGTTAGTCTTGACTAACTTACTCCTATTGCTCTCTGAACAGCTCAGTCTAAGCGTGGAGGAACGTCAAACCACTCAAAATCACAAGTACCCTTCCCAGCGTAAGCTACAAATGATCCTTACCCAGAGGCACCATGTGCTGTGATATCGTTTCAAAATAATTGTGTCCATAAAATATGATACAAAAAAAAATGCATGTTTTTTTTGTCAGTATTCAATCAATAGTATTGACTTGATATTCTGAAACAGCACATAGGAGCTCTGAATTTAAAGGTTATTAAATTGGTTTTGATATTCTTGCTGCTGAATTCCAGTGCTTGAAGATGAAGTGAATTGTTTGATTAGTTTTGGAGAACAGAGAGCGCCGCTGTTTGCCTCTCTATAAAGGTGACAGTCACATATCAGCAATCTTCAGGTGAAGACACCAGAAGAGACAAGAGCTATCAACAGCACACCAAAATACCATCAGCGCCGCACAAAGCGATACAGCACCGCCTCACCGGGACACCGCCCCCCCCCCCCCCCCGAAATACGCCGAGTTAAAAGGCTGCCACCTTGACGTTAATGAAGGGGAGCGCAGATATAGCGCGTGGATGCAGATTAGCGCTGGTGTCTCTGCGCTAATGAGCTTTATGGCATTAGAGGTCCGACATGTACTGCAGGAGAGCAGCAGAACACATTAATGGACGCCGGACTCCATCCGGAACAGCCGCGGGGTCTGAGCGGTAAAGGCCGCGAGGAGATTCTCCTGGCCGCGGCGAGGGAGCCGCGCTTCGGCGGACCCGTTCGGAACGGCGCGAGAGCCGGGCGCGTGCTTAGCTTCATAACCGGGCCGGAGGAGCTCCGCAAATGCGGCGCCACGCCCTCTGGTTCTCTCCATCCCCATCCCCGATGCGCAGGCTTTCCCTTTAAGACTGTATACTCTCAGGCCTTTGCAGGCACAAGTACACATCGCTCTATTAGGCATTCAGAGTGCCATATCTCTCCCTTGTGTCTTGGACATGTGTGGTGCTGTTAAAAAGAGCGAGAAAAAAAAAATAAAAATGAAAGGCTAGCTGTACGGCACAAATCTGTCTCCCCGTCGTACCCCAGGGAGGGGGCGAATCCTTTCCCCCACCAGTCCTGGTTTACTTTCTAATGAGGCGATCAAAACAAAAACTCAAAAGCAATGCTTTCCTCCCAAGCAGCTCGGCGTGCTGGATCCTCCCGGAGGAGCGCCGCGCCGGGCACAGTCAACCTTTTTTAGCGTTTAGCTAGAGCGGATATTTTTCACTGTAAACAATTAACAGCATATTGTGCAAACCGGCTTTCGAGCAGACGTCACCTGCTGAGGGATGGAATAAGGCGCAGGAGACGGGGGACGGGAGCCATCTCGGCATTCTGCGCGGAGCCAGCGGGAACGCGGGGGGACCGTGTGCCGCGGCGGAGATTGCTAGCCTGCGGTTTGCTTGCTCTTGTTTGGAGCGAGAGTAGCAACGCTAGATCTCCACTGATGCTAAGGGCTCATGCAGCTTAGCCAAAGGAACCTCTGACTCCCTCCAGCGCGCCCAGGAAGTGCCACGCCACACACTGCCCTATCTGATGCCGCAAAATGTGCTATGGCATTGTAAAAATTTACAAAGACGCCTGTGACGTTTAATCGCTTTTCGATGGTGCGCTACCTACGCGCACAAGCGCTATGTAAAAATGCCTAATGGAAAACTGTTACGGATACTGCATTATTGGTGGTTTATTTTGAAGCTTTCTATTTCACTCAGCTTTGGAATTGGATAAGTCGTGTCTGCCTTGTCTGTTTTACCTTGTTGAACAACTGCAAAGCCCTGTTAAGCATCTGTGAAAGCACTGTGATTGTGTTTGTGGCGCTCGGGCCCTGCCACTGCGAGTGCTGTCTCCCTATCTCCCCCGGACAGCTGGGATTAGAGGCACAGAGGGGGCCCGGCGACCGCCCTGGGCACTGAGCACTATCGCACTGCATATGGGGACCGGGTCACGAGACTCGTAAACCGGTGGGCCGTATGGCAAAGGACCGGGATCGAGCGTATCTTTACCGTGCACGCTCCTCGTCTAACCCCTCCCATCGGATTCCCGCTCGGCCACTGGTCCCACTGCTCGGCTGAGCATATGCATATACATGCATGCATGTTCCCTACAGGCAATTCACATTAATGCTATCTCCGGTTGTCAAAGAGCAGAGTAATCCAGGGGGCGGTCTGCTCTGGCAAGCTGTGCTTCCTAATGCTTCCCTCCCTGTAGCCCATCTCCGCAAACCCGTACGCCCGGGCCAGGCACAGGTTAAGTGCTCTATCGACCGGTCCACACACGCACCTGACCACGAGGCTGGGGCAAATGCTACTTGAGAAGAATTAAAGGAAGTCATTAATAACACAAAGGTACACATTATTAGGTTATAACTGTAATTTGCAAGCGGGCATAAATAGCTCCAGACATTGTGCTCATTATCACTGAAATAGAAAAGTCCACAATTATATCATTCCGCGGCACTGCCTAGTTGCAATGAATGCAACAAACCAGCTTGGATGCATGCTGCCCAGAAGCTGCATGGAGTGGTTTACCTACCGGCCCCATTGGTAACAACAAACGAGAGTCTCTGGCCGCGTTGCAGGTTTCTGTTAAGCGGTGGCCTGTTAAAAACAGGGACCGAAGGGCGAAACTTCAGACACGCACCTTCAAATTGATAACAATTCACCTCGAGATCCAAAAAATCCAATCCAATCCCAGGCAATTGCGATTGTCCTGATTAAATAAGGATGGACTGTTTGTCATTTAGCCCGGTGTGCTGTGAGCATCATCTGGTTAAATGTAAAGTGACAGATGTCCCTCCTCGCTGACGGAGGGCCGCGCTTCCGTCTGATGAGGCTGGAAAGGCACGAGTCACCTGAGGTGGGGGGGGGGGGAGGGGGGGGCATTTCTTTGGTTACTCTGAAGGACGAGCACCGCATTACGGCACGGGGAAGCGGCAGCCTGAAGCCCCCTCCGGTACTCGGAGAATCCCACCAACAGCTGGTGGACGCAGAGCCCCATTATCCTTCTGTACAGACCCAGCCAGGAGGAGCCCCAGAGCAGCCATCCTCACAACTCTCCAGGTGGAGGAAGACGGATCCGACCGTCACCTGGTACCAAACCCGGGAAGACGACGCGTTCTGCTGCACCCCTCGTGGCACGCTCCGCATTGGGTTACAGCACTCTGTCAAAACACACTTGTAACACCTTATAATCAGACCCTTACCCTATAACCCTTAACCCTATAATCAGACAAATTGATGGCATTTTTTAGACATAAAAACCCCAGCAGCCCGTTTCCATTACTGAGCCCTAAAGCAAAGGGGCTCCTTTGTCACGCCGCGACTGAATTTTTTCACTGGTCGGCGGTTTCTTGGTGAGACGCGCTGCCGGCGATAAGGTGTCGGCATTTTGCCGGCTCCGAGGGCCGGGAAACGCTAAAACTCTCACTTCCGAAATGCGGCGGCACTGCGCGTAGAACCACGGGGCTGATTTAGCGCGCGCATGCCTCACCCGCGTAACGGCTCATCCCTCTGAAACACAGACGGCGATGAGAGCCGACGGCGAGCCGTGCCCATGTGCGGCCGGTGCCCGCGGATTGCTGTCGCGCGGTCGCGCAGCCCCGCAGATGACTTTCCGCCTCGCGCTCAGGTCAGAGGCGCACTCTGGGCCGCAGCCAGGGTGTTAAACAGTTACGTAACCCCGGTGTTAAAGTCACATCCCACGCTTTCCAACGCTGCCTCTCCCCGGAATCAGAGCAGAATGGCCGGGGGGCCGCCTCGCCCGCCGCCCGACGGCCGGACTGCCAATGCCGCAGGGTAGGCCGGGCCTCGCTTCCCTCCGCGGCGCGGTCCATGTGACAGATTGTGATGAATAGCAAATCCGATTATGATGAACAGCCGTATCCACCACGGCAGTAATGCCGGACAGGGGGATACACATAAGTGCCCCCCCCCGTCCAATCGTGGGTTTTATAGCCGCGTCGTAGGCAACATCTGTTAGGGTTACACGGATCCCTATGGACGGTACACCCCCGCCCCCATGGGTCACTTGCTTGACGATAACCATGGAGAAAACAGCAGATTACCAGGTGGGGGCCAACCTCCCCCCCCCCGCATCCGCCCGTGTTACAATACGATACGATACGCTGGTGACTGTCGACTTCTCCACAGATTCATTTTTTTTAAATCTACAGGGCAGGAGGCAGCTAATGACCCGGTGCCGAGTCAATATCTCCGGGTGTCGCCCCCTGCAGGTGCCGGGGTGGATATCAAGCCCACCGCTGATGCACTGCTTTTTCCCAAGCAGACAAGCCCATACGCTGCGGCGAAACACCGAGTCTCGCAGATGCGTTCCCGTTTCCCATTGCCTGCGGACTCCTGACATTTTTATTTCCCTGTGAAGGTTTTAACGTCTCCGGGGACTTTGGTCATCTTGCTAAGCCTACACTGTGAGGTGGGTGCCTACATAAAACAGACCTCCCGTCACGGTGACATAGCTGCAGGAACCCCGCAATGATAACCCTAGCACATTCAAACAAACTGGATGGACTTTGTATACATTTATACACACAGCAATTAGAGTGGAGCCCCCTACAGGGCAGCGGCATGATAATCAATTTGTGGCCCTCAAACAAACCATTTTTTTCCCAATAAGCGCCACAATTACTCCACCAAGCATAATCGCTCCATCTGTTTAAACAGGGCCGAGATAATGTTTGGATCAATAGGGAACTTGATCCCACGGCCCATACATTGGCTCGATCTACATGCCAATAATTAAAACCACAAAAAAGAGGAAACAGCTAAGTAATATTATCTGAGCCGCCGCGAGACGGCGGATTATCGCATCCGTCAGCGGTGCTGGGGACGGGCCGCCGGGCCCCACAGGTGCGGGGAGCCCATCGATCGCCAGCTGCCATTAGATACCGAGATGTCAGGGTAGATTTCTCACATAGTGCTGCCGTCTGCAGGTCAAACGTTTTGCTGGTCAACAAAAATCAAAGTGACGCGAGGCGGCAGCCGGGTGATGAGGCTCTGTCTGTCTGACGAATTGGCGCGCCGCACTGAGCCCCGCTGAATTAAAATCGGGGGGGTGGGTATCGAGGGCGGGATTAACGGCACAGGCAGAGCCAAAGCGCTAAAAGATCCCATGCTAAAAGCTAAGGCCAGTCACGCCTGCTTGTGTGTACGGGCCGGCCGGAGAGGACGGGGCCCGTGTGTCACATATACCACAGGTAATGGCCGCCTTCACAAGCCTCAATGACTCTCATGCATAACCCAGACCCCCCCCCCCCCAGGGACCACCTTCACTGACGAAGGAATCAGTCACGTTTTACAGTTACCTTAAGAGTGCTAGAATGCCAAACCCGACCCCCCTCCCCCTTCCCAACAAAAACGAAAACAAAAAAACAGGAATCCTGGAGATTAATCACAGACACGGGAGAAAGTCACAGAGGAAGAAATAAATTCAATTCAGCTATTTTCTGTCATTCGTCTGACGTACTTTACGCTCATACTTGGCATGTGAAATCACGCTCTCGGTGGCTCTTTATCTTTTTAATTTTTAATCCGCGAGCTAGCGGCGGCATAAACGCGCGGGAGCGGCGGAGTGGGCGCGGGTCTGCGCGGGGCTGGCGCTGTCAGCAGTCGCTCACGGCGGGGCTCGCTTCCCGGCCCCGGACGCCATTGTTCCTCTGCTCATCTGACACGCCGCAATCAAACCTCTTTGAAAGCAGATCGGGGGCCAGCCGGGGTGACACACTCCAGCTGTCCTTGTGTGCTTTTGTGTGTTAAGCCTCTATTTTCCTCTCTATATGAGTCACTTTATTTTCTTCCAGGTAATCGCCAGATGACAAGGTATCCGGGGCCCCCGATTTACTGTCCAATGGCAAGGGGGAGAAAAATGGAAAAGTGATAAATAAGGGGGCCGGGGCTGAGACGGAACAAGCCGTGGACCTCTGGAGGGGGCGGGGGTCAGTAAATCTCCCGGCCAGACAGCGGCGGAGATGAGCTTTTTATTCGGAGACGTAAAGCACGGCGACATGGAAATGAGGAGAGGTGCGCACGCACTCCTGTGCTGGTGGAGAGGGCTTTACCCCCCCAACCAAAGCACCCACCTCATACTTTCCATAGGAGCTACGGTGGGTGGCCTAATCGAATGAGCGGTTGGCCGATAATTTGTGCTTGCCGCTCCAAGCACCGGTTAATGGCGGATTGTTATTCCCGCTAACCGACGGGGATACATATTTAACGTTTGCGGCAAAATGTGTCTGTGTCGTGGTAGGCGAGCAGGGGAAAAAAAAAAAGACTGTGAATTCATATTCAGGAACGTTTCGAGTCAGATCGATAAGACCTCCCTCACACAGCTTGGCCAGCATGGTGGAGTTGGCTCCATGCCAGGACCCAGAACATTCGCTCGCGGACGCTCCGCGATTGGATCACACTCCTCGTCTCTCGGCGTCTCGTGATCGCTGCATCATGCTTAGAGCATCAGGATTATTCCGGCTAATTCCGTGGTGTTCCTTTCACTCGGGGCCCAATGAAGTGTCACAGGACATCCCAAAGCAGCCTCTCCGGTCTAATTTGTCGATGGAGAAAAAACAGCCGGATAGTTTTTTCGTTTTGTTATATTATTTGTCATGCGATGTTTTGATTTTTGATCTGGAATGCTATGTTACATTTATTATATTTATCCTATTTATGACCAAGGCCAGAGGAGAGAATTTGATATGGGGGGGGGGCGGGTGTTCATTTTGGAGGGTACACATTCCCCCGGTTCAAATGCCCCTGTTTATTACCTCTTTGTTGCTTCACACAACCACATTTCACTAAAGTCTACATGTCTATCTGTCTACTTACACATTGTTCTTTCAGAGTAAACTGAATTAAGCTGGTTATGTTATGTTGACCGACAAAGTCCTCGTTTCATACGCACTAAAGCCTTACCCTTATTGTCCCACCTTAGCAATCCAGTTTTTATAGTAAATTCTACCTGCAAATGTTTAATTGGTCTTGGATGGCAGATATGTTATTATAAAATACCAAGTCAAATCCATCATTGCCTTTAAATTGTTTGTCAAATTCTAGCAAAATGTTATGCTTATAGCAACATATCCCAAGTGTTCACTCAGTAATAAACTGTATTTTTTTTACTATTTTTTCTATTTTGCATTTATAGTAGCGAAATTAAGTTCATGATTTACAATATGCACATTTACAATGTGCAAAATATAAATTAGTTTCTGGCATGTACAAGGACAAGAAAAAAATTAAAGTGCTGTTGGCTATCATAAACAGCAGAATTACAACACCTCATCTGTTACATTTTCCATAATCTCATTATCTCTCCCCTAAATCGTGGCCACTACTATATATAGACACACTACTAAGGTATAAAACCCATCAAACTTAACTGGAGGCCCATAAATAGGAATGCATACCGCCTTCTCCCTTTTCGGCAAATCCTCCTTAACAAAATCCTACTTTAAGTGATCCTAGATTTCTGCAGGTAAGGAAGCTGAACGAACATTTTATTTGAATAAATCCACCATGGCTCATTTGTGATTAAGGTGCAGAGAACAAAACACACTGTTTGAATAAATAACACCTCTTAACCTGCGTTAAAGTCAAGGTCAATAAAATACAGGTTACTCTGAACAAACAGACTCCCTGTGCTTGATCAATATTTAAGTGCTGAACTGCCATTAAACAATTACGTTTCTGAACATTTGCAGGATATGTGTATTCATAAAATGCACAATCGTTATGGTAACAAAATTTACATGCAGTTCTAGTACAGTATTTGGGTACTACAGTTTATTTCATTTCACAATGAGCGGCAAAATATTTATCTGGAGACTCCCATAACTACCACGACCTACTGGAGAATGCACTACCACCACTACCCTGATGCTGGAGATTAATTAAATACT
Source organism: Petrocephalus schoutedeni (assembly GCA_026780765.1). Classification (NCBI taxonomy): domain Eukaryota; kingdom Metazoa; phylum Chordata; class Actinopteri; order Osteoglossiformes; family Mormyridae; genus Petrocephalus; species Petrocephalus schoutedeni. Next base: position 17,803,758 of record JAODKL010000095.1, on the reverse strand, counting down.
ACATTAGTACTTTCAAACATATTCTAGTACATCCCTCTCTACAAAAGGAATGCATTGTCATTTGTGCTGTCTATTCAAAGAGCCGGAACCCTTATTGGTCCAAAGGTTCTGGGTCACACCCTTGCCATCAGATACGTGTGAAGGAGTAACCTCATTATTTCAAACTGTTACACTTTCAGAGCTATAAAGATCTTAAGAGTCTTTTTTTCGCCACCGCTAATTTGTTTCACGCAACGAAACCGTAGTATTCAATAACAATAATAAAAGTGATCCTCATCAGCACTGTCATCACGATCATAAATCCACTCATTTTCGAGAGGTACCTGGAGAGAGAGAGAGATGTTATTGAGGGAGCTATGTAATGTTCCATTTGAGGCTCCGATACTGCCGGCTTCCGGTCTCCTGACTGTCAGCAGTGACTAGCGCTGTGGAACGCCGAGGTCCTCGCGAGCTGACGGGATGCCAAGGAGGGCTGAGCGCGTCAGAGGCCGGGCAGAGTGCGCCGTTTGCAAGCGGAGATGACTGTAATCACATCTACAGTAGGGGGAAGACCGCGGGCTGTCTTAAACGCGCCTCTTAAAACGTGCCAATTTATTTGTATTATTTACTTCCTCAGCCGACACCGATACTCCCTCGGAAATTGCCGTCTTTACCGGGAAGAGGGAGCCGTGTGCGAATAAGCAGAAACCAATGGCAACAGAAAGCCAGACTTCCAGTGATGCTTTGCACTTCTGACTTTTTACGATGCTGAGTGTAGTTCAAACCACAGGGACAGGGCTTTCTTATCCCATATGCCAGTGTACTATCATGCCGGGCATTTATTACACTTTAATGCTTAATAACAGAATGCATTAAAGTCCCCCATACATCTGTGCAGCTCGACATGCTCATAAAATCGCATTTCCACGCAGCGGAATGCCTGATCTGCTCCTCCTTTATCGAGCAAACCTGCAAACCTGGCCGCCGAGCTGCCGCCCGTGTTCCAGGGGCTAATCTCTCGTATACAAATGATATCGCATCGTAATAATGCCTCGAACCCAGCCAGAAAGTGCTGAGAAGTTCCCCCGTCAGCCAAGAGTAGTTCAGCGCTTAAAACCCCGGCCCAGCTACACTGTTTCGAAAGCTTGATTTACCACAAAGGAAGGAGTCTGAACTGGAAGGAGGAAGAGGGAGACAGAGAGAGAGAGAGAGAGAGAGAGAGAGCGGGAGGGAGAGCGTGAGGGAGGTAATGGAAGGAGGAGGGAGACGGGAGGAGCGAGTGACAGAGGGAAACGAGAGCAGAAGGGCGGGGAGGCCGCGGCACACATACACACAGGCATTATTCAAATGCGCATTGCTGGGTTCCTCACACTGTCGATTACTCATAGAAAAGCCCTTGTCAGAGTTAATGATCCTCACCCAGTACACAGTGGGAGTAAAACAGCGTGGCTCCTGAGCTGGGAGGCAGGGTGGTGGGAGTGAGGAGCGCGGACCACCGGTGCACGTGGGAGGCCCGGAGCCGAACACGGGACCCGACGCAGCCCCCCGCTCCACCGAGAGCGGATCCTGTCCTCGGCTCTCTGCTCGGAGGGATGGTGCCCCCCGCTCCACCGAGAGTGGATCCTGTCCTCGGCTCTCTGCTCGGAGGGATGGCGCCGCGTGTCCTGGCGCCGTGCCTGACGATCCGCCCCCCTCCCCCCCATCCCGACACGCAC
>JAODKL010000095.1:17739239-17750470 GCA_026780765.1 Petrocephalus schoutedeni | reverse complement strand
CAGACTCTTCCCATTCTACTTCCTGAATCCATCGATGGATTTCTTTCTGGCCAGTCGCACAAAGCGATGTCCAAGGCTAATCTGAAAAATAAAACCTGAGAAATAAAATAAAGCCCCATAATTAAAACAATTTTTCCATAACATGCTAATGAGGTTTTTGTTCAGCTTGGGCGCGTACTCCTACATGAGGTAGGACTAATCCCATTGAATCAGTGTGTCCTGTCCCTGTCACAGTAGTGAGCCATAATCCTTAGACCCAAGCAGAATATAATTATTAAGTATTCACATCAGCGGAAGTAATTCTGAATACTCAAAAAGTCATCAGTTTGGAGGATTTGACACGATTCTGTTTTCATTAACTAGCAACAAACAGTAGCGGACTGATATCTTTTTCTTCTCCCGCTTTTATCGCTGTGGTATCGTCGCTCAATTACCGATTATCCTGGTAACGAACGTGAGCAGAGCAGAGTTTAAATTAACCACAGTTACCACGGCAATTAGCTGGGAACAATATCAAAGCAGCCGTGCTATTGTCTCAGAGCTGGTCGCCGTGCGCAGCGATATACGGGTGAAGAGGAACACAGCCAACATCAGGGCGCGTCCAGGCCGGCCCCCAGAGGAAGTGTTTCCCAACCCAGTCCTGGGGGAACCCCGGACACATGGGTGTAAATCCCGGGGGGGACGGAGGGGACATGTCCCCCCCAATCCGAGGATTGTCCTCCCCAAATAACCATAATGACGCAGTCTCCATGCTACAATAATAATGTTTTTCACTGTGGGGACATATCTTTATAAGTACAATTTGACTGTATTATATGTGTCCCCTTCAAATATGGCTCATGAGAAATTTTATATTTATTGTCCCCCCCCCCACTGTTAAATGAAATTTACGCCCATGGCCGGACAGTCCACGTTTTTGCTTCCTCTCAGCTCCCAGCACACCTATACCAGGTATTCAGTGTTCCTGATTGGCTGGGAGCTGGGAGGGAGCAAAAATGTGAACTATCTGGGGTTCCCCGAGGACTGGGTTGGGAAGCACTGCCCTGGGGAGTGGGGTGACTAGGATGTCCTCCCCCCCTTATGTTACAGCAAGCCTGCAACATTCCTCACACCGCAAAGACATCTTCTACACCTAGGGGCTCCACCCCTACCCCAAGCCCACCCCCACACAGGACGGTCGATTTCACTAGGCCTGACAACATGAGCCTCAATTAGGTCAAAACGAAGAGGTGTCTTCTGCTCTGCCCAGCAGCTCAATCATAACAGCAATGAGGCAGGTTAAAGAAGGCCGGCCACAGCCAGCAGATCTCAGAGTGGCTCAGAGATGCACGGGCCACAGTCAGGTCCTCTAACAACTGCCGCCTCATACACTGCAGCCGGATAAAAACAATCTGACTGATCAAAACAGTCATTTTTACTACTCCTCTGCCTGACACCGTTTTTATCTGCAAACGAGATAACAGTGGGAACGCGACTGATGTGGAGCCGCTTCTGCGATCGGCGAATGGGGCACGTGGGCTGGGGGGGGGGGGGCACACGGCCTGCTCCCCCTGTACTGCAGTGCTGTGGAGTCTCACCATATCTGATGAGGAACAAGGGAGGCGTGTCCTGCTTTTTACCCCACATTAGGGTCAAATGAACTGCCCCCGCCATCAAACCCAAACCTCAATCTATCCTCCAACCCATGTGTGGCTCTTTGAACAAACGCTGCAGGTAGCCTCTGGCCTGCTGGGCCTGGCAGGCAGTGCATTCTGGGCCGCAAAGCATCTATGAAGTATGAAGTGAGAGCCTTCAAGGCACAAAACTGAATAAAGCAACGGCTGGTGGTGACAACCGGCGCTTTTTGTTTTTTTTTTTTTTGGCTCACTATATCCTCTATGGTTGTCATCTCTCGTGACACGGCCTGCACACTAAAAGCTGTTACGGGGCACTTTTCTGGAGAGCTACAGGCCAATTTTGCCATCTCTTAGTCTCAGTTTAAACCCTATATTCCTCTAATTCTGTCATGCGGGACTCATCCTGCATGCCGGCCTGCTATTGGCTGACCTTTCCGTGAGTGCCTGTCACTCCGATACCCCCAACTGATATCTATACAGGAACCCACCGCCCTCTCCGTTCTTTTGGGGGGGTTGCTGTGCCCACAGGACTTTCCAAAATGATGGGTGGCGTTCATGCGTGATCATTTGTGTATATTAACCGCTGCGCCGGTTTCCGCGTGGTGACGAGTGTGTTCACGCGTGCAGCTGGGGGGGGGGGGGGGGGACACACCGGCGACGGGCGCTCACACAAGAGTGGCTGTTTATTATTGTCTCCGGCCCACTTAACTCCTGACAGTAACAGAACGAGATGGGGAGAGGAGCCGGTGCCATTAATCACGTTGCTGGAGCGTGGAGGCGGCATCCATAGCCCGTCTCTCACGGCACGATGGGTGACGCACGCGATTCTGACCAAGCAGCATCTCTGCGGTTGGGTCACCGGGGCAGAGGTTGGCAGAGCAGCTCTTCCCCGCGACCCCGAGCACCCCCCAAACCCTCACCCCACCCCCGTCATCCACCGTCTGCGGCTGTCCGCGCGGCACCTCCCTGGTCTGACACCTAGCGCTCCGGTGGTGTCCCCAGGCAGAGATCTGGCCTTTCGCGCATTTAGGGGAGCTGTTAGAGGCTGTCAGACGCAGAGTCACACAGTCATGCCAAAGTGTGGAATCACCATGATGGACAGAGACCGAAGAAGCATAGTTTGTAGGCACTGAGGATATTCTTACACGTTATGCTGACTGCCTTATCTGAATCGCTAGACTGATGTGTTTTAAACAAAGGTAAATATTGGATGTCCATCCAACCATCCATCCATCCATCCAGCCATCCATCCCTCTGTCTCCCCATCCCTCCATCCATCTTGGTCAGGGTCTTCAAACAGGGACCAGGACCCTCTTCTAGACAACACATCCTGGAAGGGATGTCCATCTGTCCCACGCCATATACCAAGTGGAATACAGAAAGAAACCTGAACGATATGGCACTAACAACTTGTGGGTAAGCTGTGCAAATGGAGCTATTAGCTACATCGCTATGGTAATGCATTCAGTTTGTCTGCACCATGATAATTCTGCCACAGTCCTCAGCTAGTGGTGTTGATGTTTTATTCTGGGGATGTATTTTCAGCGTTTGCTTTTTTCTAAAACAAAACAGAACCCATGTCAGTAAAAAAAAAGGTTCCACTTGACCCATACAACATTATTCCAAGACTCTCGAGGATCATATGGGTGTTTTTTGTCAAGCTGGAGACAAGCATTCATGTCCATCTCAGTGAATAGCGGTTTGCAGGTCACCATGTATCTCATTTTATGCCCTCAGTCTTTCTGACGGCGGAATCATGAACTTCATGTCTTGGTCTTAGAATTTACTAGGAGGGCTACTTGGGGGGTAGCTCACTACTGTCCCGAAATTTCACCATTCAGACATAAAATCTCTGACTTATAACTGCTCATATAACCCATCAAAGCTGATGAACATCAACAGATGCTTTGCAGAGGTATTCTGCAGAACCTGTACTCTGTACCATCGGTATAGAAAACATTCAAAATCATACTGGGCAGGCCTGATTGTTTTCTAAGCAACTTTCTTTGCCTGAGAACAAACCCAATCTTCACCAAAGTATTCAACACCTCTTATGCCACTTTAATCTAATTTGGAGTTGGGGTAATGACTTTTTCACACCCGAAAACTACACCAAACGCATTTTCGTTCCCTCTCTGGCTTCCTCTACCTATTTGTACAACGCAAATAAAACCCGACCAGATTCAATGTGAAAATGTGCAAACATACAGACAAGTGACCCTGTACACTCTACAGCAAGAAAGGGAATGTACACAGAATTTTCAAAAGCATTTTCAAAAGCAAGAGGTGTGACCTTGGTGATGGATCCCTGACTGGCTCCTCCATACCTTCACGTCCATGGGTCCAGAAGACAGGCAAGGAATTCATTTGGAATGTGCAGCAGACAGACTCGACTGATTACCATGATTTTTTTTTCTACACCGGCTTGCGCAGTCTACTGCATGTGTATTGACCTGGATAAAATGCGAACACATTTGTACCTCTAGGGCCTGCCGGTAAGACTTGCAACTCAGCTGCTACGAAAACAGGTAATGACACTTTACAACAGTGTCGGAGAGATCCAGAAAGTGACATGCAAATAAAGTACTGGAATCCATGGGTATTAACAGCAAAAGGCAATATTTAGTTGAACATACAACGTTCATACTTAAGTAAAGGTACAGATGCAACATGAAAATGTTACTCAAGTTAATTAAAAACCATCTAATAAAATGCTACTCAAGCAAAAGCAAATAATACCTGGCTGTGAAAGTACTTAAGCATCAAATGTAAAAAGTACCGCACATTCAAATCTACTAATCTTATAAAAAGCAACCTGTCATTTTCCTATAAGCCTCCCTAATGGACACGTCTGCAATACAGCTGCTAGTTTCCAAATTTCAAAAATGTCGGTAAAAAATCCTGCTAAAAATGACTTAATTATAATAATAAACAAGTTTCCAACCATTAAAAAACATTACCCACATAAAGTCACTTAAAGAAAAATACTAATAGCATTTGTTGGCATTTAAATATGGCCACTAGGGGAACAGTACACTCTGTTTTTTTTACATGAATAACATAATATTTACCACACAAAGTGTATATGTATATGTCCGTGACAGTCCACAGATTGATATCCTTTATATGCATTTTGTCTAAAAACAAGATAAACAGAGAAAAAACTACAAATACCCGTGTAAACATGGAGGCCATGACATCTCTAGTTTTCACCAGTGGATTTATTCTGTGTCACAACTCCCACTTATTTTAAAGTTATGCTGCACAAGAGCTTTGTGGTGCCAGTCACTCTGGAGATGGAGTCAGTGGCCACTCAGTGTGGGGGTGCTGGGAAAGATTTTTTAAATGTAGGATACAAAGCCAGGAATACAATTAAGCAGAAAAACTACAATTAAACTCAAGCAAGGCACTTTTTAATGCTTTTATTTGCTGTTCTCAAGACTGAGTGGCCACTGGCAAACCAGTCGAAGACAAGATTAATATCAATTCTTTCCAAGGGTCTGAGCTTTCAAAGTAAAGTGCTTGACCAAGGACAGAAGTTTATAAAATGCTTAAAATGCCAAGTAAAACCCACATTTGTAAGTCCATGAGCACAAGTGTGTTTATTATTCAGCCTTTGTTTATCTATGTAAGTAAAACTTTTAGAAATCGTTTGTGTTTGTTTAGCATCTCGTGACTGTCAGCATTTAAGCTAGAATATGTTTGGGCATGTTTTTTGGGGTGTGCACCATTTCAAAACTACACACAAGATATCAAAAATACACATACATGGACATTAATGTTCTTGAATGTTTATGTAACTATTATACATTCAAACAAGTCCAGCAAATGTCCTTTGAGCTAATGACCAAAAGGCATCTGTAACGCTTCTGAAATGTGAGAGTCAAACATGCACGAAAAACAACTTGCTCACCAATTAAAAGACCCCATGTAAGTACAACTATTTACGGTTGGCATAGTGCATTGTGCGGTGATCTGGAAATGAAGTAATCAGGGGCCATGTTACCTTTAGCTAGACAGCTAGCTAGTTAACGTCAGTCAGAAAATAGTTTGCTAGCTGTGTTCAAAATATGTGACCGGGACAGTGTCATTTGTACAGGCAAAACTACAGACTCAGGTAGTGTGCCAGCTACTGTACCTTGCTGGCTAATGTTAGTTACCATTAGCATAAATCAAAATGCAGGTTCACAGTATTTCTGTGCTAGGAAATTGATTACATAGCTACTAAAGCTGGCGTGCGCAACATATTTTGACAGTTTTAGGCTTATGCAGCATATGTCTCTGGAACAACCATGCAGAAACAATTCAGTCGACTCCTTAAAGCAAATTTTCTTAGCAAACAATTGTAAACAGCTAGCTAACCTTTTACTGTTGCTAAAATGTGAGTCGTGAATGTAACAACGTGGCAACTAGTTGATAATGTTTATAATTATCGGTACAGGACAAAAATGATGAAGGCCGGGGGAGGGGATTAAGAACTGCGATATGTCAGAGGAAGGTCTCTCACTGGTCAGATTACCCTGTTTACTACAAGTTAAGCGACATGTTATTCACAGTCAATGTAGGAACGTTACTGGTTAAATAAAATAATTAATTTATGCATTACGTTTCTACAAAAAAATAAAATAAAAAATGACTGATACATGGCCACTCGTTTGTGCAAGTAGTTTGGATGTTTTCAAATAGTGGTGCCTGCTAAAGTGCTACAATTACTCAAGACAGGTCTGAATATAGCATTGTAAGTTACAGCTCTGCACTGAGTCACTGAGTCACTGTGAAACTGAGTCACAGGAGGATAAGCTGTCTTTTTAGGTCACAGTTGAAGGCCACTGCAGAGATTATTATGAAACAAACATTTGAAAAACGAAAACAAACAAAAAAGCTACCAGATATGCAAAATAAACCACAACCACACATGGTAAACTATAACATTAGTAACACCATGATTTATTTATTTTTTTCTAAATGGCTATATTATTGCCCTCAATGAATATTTTAGCTATTGAAAGAGTGGAAAGCTACATAAAACATACATGATTGTGATGTCGGGCTAGAGCCACTGGATCCCGCAGTGTCTTGTCACGTCCAGTGCATCACTCTATAGAATCTAATACGAAAGGTGCGCAGTCCTGTCTTCTTTTTACAGCTAGCGAGGCAAACTTCAACCCAGCCTATTTGCTCCTCCACTCTGGGGAGCTGCATGCTTTTCACAAATTGTATTTTTTTTTTTAACTGGGTGAGTAACGACCGTCATGCGTAATGAATCAGAGTAAAAAGTCATTATTTGGCTCAGAAACATAGCAAAGTTACAACAATATGAAATACTCAAGTAAAGTACAAATCATGAACGAAAAGTACTTCTATACAGTAAAGAAGTATTTCTCTGAGAAAATGCACCTGTGATTCGGGGTCCTCCTCCTTTGCATTCTGTCCAAGCGAGCACATGCGCAGCAGCGGCTGGGGGTCCCTAGTTTCCTACGGACCACCCCTGTTGCCAGCGCATGGCGAGAGGCGGCCGCCCGCTGGCCCGCACGCTGCGCAGACAGGGCCGCGCCACGCGCGCCGCTCTCCGCGGCATCCGGCATGCTTTATCAGCCTGATTGACACATCAGTTCCTGACAGGCTGTCCTGCGTGCGCGCGCCAAACGCACCTAAATCCGCTATCGGTGACACCCAGATGTGCCGCTACAGCTGTTCCCCAATTAACTCTGCTGTGTTTCCTACCTGTTCCTAGATTGGTTGCTAATAAGAGACAGTGTTAGCCCTCCACGGGTCTAAATATTTAATTACACCAGCAGGTGTTACAGTATTTCACACTTTGCTGAGCGCATGTTTCAGAGGGTGGGAAGGAGAGGGGGGCTCGGTCACTACAAATCAGAGACGCAAATGAGGAGGGGGGGCAGAACGGACAGGTGAGGAAGCTCGCCGGGCAGCTAAGAGGCTGGGCCAGTGGGGGGGTGGGGTCCTGGTATCCATACCAGAGCAAAGAGTTATATTCCATCAGACAGAACAGGCCCACCCACTAACTGTACCATCAGACCTTATGATTCAGTCACAGTTTAAAAGCAGATGAACTTGAACAGTTACATGTCCAAGCACTGAGAACCTCCTCAGCTCCGCCTTTGGGTTCTCCGCTCTTCTGAAAGAAACACTATTTTGAGCAACAACGCTTGGAAAATAGCGACGAAATCCCTGAATTCCACATGTGCAGGCTGTGAGTGAACCAACACGGGAGCCCCAAACCATTTCAACACACTCAAAAAACATGGAGCAGAGTGATGATTTAATTATAGGAATCGGGTTAGAGCGAGAAGCCGCCCTATCAAAGCAGGGCGGGGCGAGATATAAAGAATCAGAAATAATCCCCAGCACATCAGTGCAGGATATTGCATTCAATTTAATTCCGTTTATCTATAATATATAAATGCAGTTTCCCTCTGGTGGGCGGGGGCCATTTCACAGGGGGAACTGTGATGGGGTGGGGCTATATTCCTGGAGAAGTGTAACCCAGCTGCCCCCCGTGTCAGCCACCTGCTCTCGCCCACCCAGCAACCCGGCCCGCCACAGGGGGGCGCCGCTGAGCAATGTGCCTCCCACCTCTCCCCACCTCCCCCTCAGCCTTCGTGCTCCCTCTTGCTCCCCTTGTTACGATATTCATTAGCCCCTGGACGCAGCTCGTCCTCGTTCCAGCTGTCCCGTCTGCCAGAGAGGACTGGGATCCCGAGGCTGCAACAGCTAACACCCCCCCCCCCCCTCCCACAAAGACTCCTCCCAGCCACGCTCGCTGTCCAGGCCAGACGCCTATTCTTCTTCCTAACGGCCCTGCCGCTTCGGCCCGTTTGCGGTGTTAATTACATATTTCAGCAGCTAAGGGCCAGGACGGCAGTAATACCCACCTTCATGTCAGCCTGCCTCAGACATGGTTATTAACGGGCATAGGAGGGAAGCACCAGTGCAGCCTCCGTGGAGACCGCGTAGGTCGCTAGTCATGGGGAGGCGTGTTGTGGCTGCCGAGGGAGGGCTTCATTCTGGGCCGGGGGCGGGAGACGGTGCGCTCTGTGACACACGGTGACACTCCGCCTGTATGTGAATTAGGACCCCCCCTCCTGGCGGGCTGGCAGGTGGCTTCTTAAAGGTCAAGACCATCATCTGCACCAAAATGTCCACTTAGATGTGACACCTCCCCATATATTCAGGTAAGGCTCAGGAAAAGTGCCTTGCAAGTGCTCAAAGTACAAAAATGCTATGCTTTAAATTTATTACCATTATGATGGATGCATCTGTTGGTGTCAGTTTGCTTTTGTTACTATTATGTTTGAGTCATCAGCTCATTAAACCCAGCATCCTCCTCATTTCCATGCTCATGTACCCCTGAGCTCCATATATTAGCTCTTACAGGTGCTACCCTCCTCTAAATTAGTCTTATATGTTATTAGCGATGCTTGGCGGCCGTCAGCCTGCATGCCAACAAATTCACTCTGAAAAGTTTAAAACTAACCCAATCGACAAGCAAACTAATTTGAAACCACCTGCATTTGCGAACACTTGGACGATGTTTGGGTTCAAGGTAAGCACTACACACGCAAAACAGTAATTTATAAAGTGTGAAGAGTACAGTACCACACTTTACAGCTTAACTTGAACCTTTAGGCAGTACTATCATTAAGAGAATATTTGTAATGTTATATGTAGGATTATCATAAGCAGTCCGGCTACATACAGTGTTGGCCAAAATTATTAGAACACCTGACAGATCTGGACATATTGACTTTTTTGCCTCCAAAACATGGTTTCATTTCATAATGTTCATGAAATATGCAGATGTTTGAGCACAACAAATATCAGATGACCTACTGTTTTTATACACTTTTAACTTTAATATTTGGTATGTCCACCTTTTGCAGCAATTACAGCAGCACATCTCTCTGGCATAGTGTCAGTATATTTCCTGATAACTTCAGCACTAATGCTATCCCATGCCTTCTGCAACGCAAGCCAAAGGCTTTCCTTTAAATGTACAACAGATCTGTCCAGTTTATTTTTCACCTCGTCACAAATGTGCTTGATGGGGTTGGGGTCTGGACTTAGCACAGTGATTTTCTTTATGAAGGCACTATTCTATCGTTTATAGAGCATAATGATCACTTTGTAGATATTTCATTTGTTTTATGGGAATTTTATTGGCTAATTCAAGAAAAAAAACTGAAACTTTTTAAATGTGCCAAGTGTTCTAATAATTTTGGCCACCACTGTATTTCTCATTGGAGAAGTGCAGCTATATGTGAATTTTACAGAAATGTTGCTTATAGTCTTGGATTTAATATTGCATTGATGCTCATGTTGGCCTCAGAGACAGGGGACCCCGAAGCCAAAGCGAGCAGCTTTAGATTACGTTACATTTGTGTCCGCTTTAATTAATTCCAAGGGGAATGTCATTTCAAACATAATTTGCACATGGCCCGATCAGACCCCGCAGTGCTCTCTTCCGAGGTGAGAAATTTCCTAAGTACAAGGTATTCAGCGTGTTTTACTCCTACGCTGTGTGTTTTACTGTGGTGCTATACCTGACAAGTTAAAATGGAATGATGTAAGGTTGGGCTTAAGATAAGGCTATAAATTAATGCCGATATAATATTTAATTCAAACCTAGCAGTGTAAAAGTGACCAATTATAATCTTCGACACACAAGCTATTTTCAGTGCTATAATTTGTAATACGGTACCTAGCGACTTCAGAGACGAGCTCCATCCACGACAGCTCATCCCACTTCCACCACGCCACCTGCCACCTGTCCATGCAAATCATGCGTTTTCCTGCAATTAATTTGCGCGTGTGGGCAACGAGTTGCATTTTTCTAGGGACGCCGTAGCTTAATTAGCCGGCGCATATTTCTCTGGCTGCTGGTTCCACGTTTCCGAAATGCGTCGGGATGCTTTATCGGGACGCGCGGAGGGCCCCGGGGCGCTCGCGTTCTCGCCGCGTCTGCCGGAACGCAGGCAGCCGTGCGCGTGGCGGAGAACAGCTGGATGCGACGTGACTCTGTCAGTCGCGTGACAGGCGCACGGGGGGGATGCGTCGGCTCTGACGGGAGCTGCGGGCTAAAGATCAGAGTCCGCCGGAGGAAAACAAACCGAGAGAGAGGACGGAACACACGCGGCCCCTCGATGGATCATTTAGCTATGTGGCACGTGATCGCTCGACAGCAAATATGTATGCGCCGAATAGCTCTGCTTCTGCACCTCCCACCCCCCTCCGCAGAGCAAATGCTTGTGACAGACAGTCGAAATTCAACTGCTGACCATTCTAATGGCGAGAAAATCGATCCCAACTTCTCGGGGAAGATTGCTTTCTGATCTAGGCTAAGGCGCATGTTACGTGAGGTACAGCTAGCAAGTGACTAATTCGTCTGTCAATAATGTGCGGCAAGAGTGCAACGTGTACAGCAAACGCTGACACTGCCATCGCCCATGAGGCTCGCGACAAGTCTTTGTCCGGACAGGATTTTTCAGGTTTCATTTATTCGATGTAAAGAACCTCAGCTGTCTTTTTGGTGAATTTTTAGGAATATTGTCTTCTGATCATGGGCAATCGGGCATGGGGGTGGGGTACGGTTGG
>JAODKL010000095.1:17708308-17719565 GCA_026780765.1 Petrocephalus schoutedeni | reverse complement strand
GTCAATCTGACCCCAGAGCATCATTAAATGGTAGGCAAATTTCACATGGGGAAATTATCACGGGAAAAGGGTTAAAACTGTAATATTACTTAAAGTGTCAAGGGGACTGGCCTCAAAACTCATGACAATGTATAGCAAGCATAGGCAAACTGCATCAGTGAATAGGCACACTGCAAGACAACGGTCACGAATCGGGATAGACAAACACTTACAGAGATAGCTGATAATCAGCACCAAACTCCAGCCTTGGGAATTACCCCAGAAATAAATCAGGACCTCTGGGACTCCATCAGAACAAAGACCATATGTTGCGAGCTGCAGAAAGCAGGCACTGACAGCCGCCACCCTTCGTGAAATTCTTGCATCCAGGGTGAATTTACAGAGATGCAAAAGCTGGTGTAAAGAGCACAAGCCCTAGACCCCTGAGCAATGGACAAAAGCGATATGACCCAATGGGTCATCTTTCATCCTCTTTCCCACATCGCCAGGGGTTTATGTCCGGAGAAAGCCAAATGATACGCTGAACGCGCAGTGTCTGTTGGCATGGGTAGCGTCTCCTGGGTATCATTAGGTGTGATGATTACTCCGCATGGTCAGACAAAGTATACAAGAGTATAAGACCAGCTGCCCCCTGTGCTATAAGCATCCCAGATGAAAAGATATAAAACACCTCTATACATATTAGCCATGTTCGCTTTGATGACATTATCGGTAATCAGCGATAACCCAGTGTTGGTGTCTGACAGTGACTGACCAGAGATTATCGCCTTTGTCGGGAAGTAGTCTTAAGCTACACACAAAGCAAGATAAAGATTTATGATGTGGCTTTCAGTTTAACCTTGCAGCCTAATTTCTGACACAGCTTAATAAAAAAACCAATATATATTTTAACAGATTATTCAAAGTGTCTGCTAGACTTATTTGCTTTAGACCAGGTGTTCACAGACTATAGTGTAACGCAGAGCTATTCAGTCTTCTGAGATACACGCTGTAAAAGGTTTGAGTTCCACTACTTTAGACAGAGTGTAACATCATATATAAGTCCAACCAACCGATTGGTCGATCAGCATCGCTAGCACTGCCTGACCAATCCACATACTGTATATGTAAAAGATATTGCTATATTATTATAAATGCAACATTGTTGTATTCTCGATAAGTTCCACTCCTAGATTTGAAAGACAGCTGCAATGAAGAAATCATAGCAATTTCTTACAGCATGTCTTTCTTTCAGCGATGGCAAATCTGGAAAAATGTAGAAAACAGAAACAGAAGGAAATGCCCCTCCTAGCATATAATGAGCGATATTGTATGTGGAGGGGAAAAGGAGCAGATGCACCAATGGCAAAGACTCTTGCGCGTGATGGCGGAAACAGTATATTACGTGATGGCATGGTTACGCGTTGCTTAGCAATGTGGCATCACATCCCCGGCACCGTTGCTTGAGTTTCTGCCCTGGCTCTGCGAGTTTGCCTCTTCTCCCTTTGTTTGTCCGAGGTTCCCCTGAGTATTCCGGCTTCCACACAAAGTCCAAAAACATGCTGTTAGGTGGATTTCCCGAGACTAAATTGACTAGAGTGTATACGCCCTGTGATGTAGGGCATCCCATCCCGGGTGTCCCCTGCCTGGTGCCCTGTGCGTCCTGGGACCAAATCCAACGTGACCCTTCACTGTGTAAGTTACATTACATGGACGGATAATTAAATAAATTTTGATCTTAAAAATGTATTTGTTGTTGAAAAAATATCAGTTTTCTTCTAGGAGTGTTAACGGAAAGTACTGCAGTAATGAATGTGGAAGTAGTGACATCAATATAGGTGACAGACCCTCATAATAACTACACAGAGTTGAGCCCTTGAAATAACATTTCGGGTTTTTTTTTATTTCTTCCATATCAACATTTATATGGTTGTTGTTTATTTTTCTATTACATTTTAGCCAATTTTCCACTGGATTACTGCAATGTCAGGCTTCTCGTCCCCAGTAGACTATTTTATAATTTCTGGGAAACTTTTATGCCACTTTGGCTTTGAGCAATGCTATTTGTATGCCTTTCCCTCATTCCATGTAAGGTTGAAAACAACTCTGAACTTTTTTTGAAAAGGAATTTTAATAAGCATACGGTAACCCCAAAGGTAATTAGCTCGGGGATCAAGCGCAGCAGCACCGTTTGATTTAGCGCGCATTTCAGCCGTCGCTACCAGCCGCAACTGGGAAGCGTTGCATTAATGGAATGCCCAGAGCCAGCCTACGAGGGGCAAGCCCTCTCTGCGCCCCCACAATGCACTCTGCTTAAGCCACTTCCTGAATATACATGTTTGTTTCACTATCTTCTCAGATGCTGCCCCCCCCCCCCATATTTAATTCTTGCAAATAAGCAAGTTTGCAAATATTTTCTGAAATTATGAGCCAGCTCACTAAACGGAGGAATCCGTACATGTGCCCCGCACATCCTCGAGTGGAGGCAGGCTGCACCCAGGATGCCGCCCTCGGGGTGTTTTCAGTCACTCGCCATTGGATGAAACAGAACGGATCTTGTTGCTTGGGTAGACACACCGTGAGGTCTGGATCTGAAGAGGGCAATCCCCGTGTCCCTAATAATGCTGTTCTGCCCTCACTAGCAACCAGAGGAACACATTTGATGGAGGAACATAAAGCCAAAACAAAAAGATAAATGAAATAGCTGCACCTCTGATTCAAATCCCTGCTCTGAATGCCGGTTCTGAAAGGATGCAAGAGCCTTTCTCACTGGATATAATCAATTCTGGACAATATACTGCTAACTTTCCCTGATCTGACACAGAGGGCAAAGTCTGTGCTCAACTTTGTTTCAAAACAGCCATGGGCTATTCACTGAGTCTCTGGAATGTGTGTGTGTGTGTGTGTGTGGGGGGGGGGGTTATTTGCTCCATTCATGACCACCCCCTCCTCCCGGAGGACGCGGCTGCTATGGAGATGCACCGTCAGCACCGAGAGGGCAGCACAGCTACCCAGGGCTGCGGGACGAGGAAAGGAGGCGAGACGCATGCTGGAGCACGTGCCAGCGTTTCCCGGGAAACGGGAGATGCTAGAGTGGTCGCCGTGAAAATGTAAGCAGGCTAACGGGCCTTTGTATTACAAGACGGGGGCAAGCGATCGTTTGCAACAAATCATTTACAGAGCTATCTTTGCCGAAACGTGAAAATGACGCCCGCAGAAGGAGCTCTGAGGGACGACCATTACGGGTATTTTTTTTTTTTAATTCTGCTCTAAATGTGATGGAGGGGCGTCTGTGTGGGCGGAGGCTAAGCTGCGAGTGACACGTGGCTGACGGAGGGACACAGCAGGCATGGCAAAGCATCTGACAGCTCACCGGGGGCACGCAGACAGCAAGACAAGCCGGCAGACAGCCGCGGCACATGGGGGAACCTCTGTAAAGGTTATGTTAGGGTAGATGGGAGATCTCTCTGCTTTGTTTACCCAGGACAGGGTATGATGTAGCCGGGGGCCAGGGTGGCCTGTCAGGCGGTTCTGCTTGGCCACTCCACGGCGCAGGCGGAATATTTTTAGCTGTGGGGAGCATGTCACTTATTAATCTCGTCCTCAACGCGCGAGTGACAGGAGCTTCGCAAGAACATGGCCTCCAAAGGACAGAAGCCCCGGGATGCAAGCGGAGTGACTGTCACTCCAGGCATCGTCGTGCCCCGCACAAACCCCCAAGCCGAGACCGAGCACGATGCATGTCCGCGCGGACCTCGGCCGGGCCGGGCCGGCCTCGCCGTGCCGACTTCGCTAGCCCCCGGGGCTTTAGCTAACCCTCACGCCCCGGCACACGCTGGACAGCTGTCACCTGAGCGAATCGGCAACAGCCATCGCGGTCTGCCAGCAGGTCGGAGCTTCTGCTTATGATGGAAAAATTCAGTGAAGTCACATGAAGGAAATCACCGAAACAGCAGCCTCATGCACACAGAAGACGGTCTTCGAGACTGAAGCTATTCATGGATCTCAGCCCAGACTCCCCCCCCCCACTAGAGGTCCCCTGCTGCCTGGGTTTCCTAACGTTGTTTGGTGTTTTGCCCTCTCCTCGACTGAGAGACTTCTCACCTAGCGGTAAAGGAGGGTGGGCGGCAGGGGGCTGTGAGCTGGGCCCTTGATTGAGTTGCCTTCATTCTCCGGTGGCAGTTAGAAACCTCCCACTGCGGGCCTCTCCGAGTCCAAATCCCATCCTCGTGCTCAGCACAGCGGTGCTACTGAGACCCATTCCTACATTAGCTCCTCCAGAGTCTGCTTTTGTGAGGGGGGCCGGGCTCCCGGTCAACCTCACGCTCCACTATTATCCACAGGAGACGGAATCTTCTGGAAAGCTCCAGCGCCGCGCCGTTATACACAGAGGACCTTTTGTCGTCTGTGTACCGCTTGTTCGATAACTTAAACACGCAAACATTATCCTTTTAACACACCTCATTTACCGTATTCATTTATTTATTTGGTCAGGCGATTTTGTTTTTTTTTTTTTCTTTCTAAGAACGGGTTTTATTGCACATAAAAGCAACGTATTGATTTTCCTGTTTTTCCTTCCAGTACACTGAGAGCACGGCGGCACACAAACTCGGAACATTACCTGCAGCCAGGCCTGTCTGATCAATGGCTCTAATTGGCAACAGGCTGGAATACTTCCCATAGATGAAAACAATATTTAAAGAGCTCTGATGCGGAGAATACGACCAGCGAGGAGCCACCACATCAATGTTCTTGAGGTGGGAAGCAGGGTGGGAGGTGGGTTAGATTTCCTTTGTTTTTGCTCACCCACCCCCCCCACCACCACCGTTGCCTTGAAGCCTTCGAATGTCAAATCACAGTGAGGGGTGAGGGGTGGGGGGCAGAAGGTGGGGCTACACCTGCATGGGAAGGAAAGTTACATTTGGGGGGGGCACATTCCCATTCGCCAACACAAAAGTCGGTGGCGATGTTTTTTATACGTTGGGAAAATAGAGATAGCTCATGAAGGACAGGAAAAGGGAGCCGGCAGATGGAACAGAGTGCGGCGTGTAAATCACATGGATGAATAATACATTTTTGTCTCGCCGTATTTTATTTTTTTTTGTCACCTAAGCTTCAGATAACTCTCAGAGGTTTCCTCCTTCAGGTGAATGTCTTAAATAAACAAAAGATTTCCCATCCAACATGAAATTCCATTAACTGAGAAAATAACGGAGATGGGATGGTCTCCAGGCTCTCCCCATTTGAAATTGTAATCTCCGCGCACCCACCCCCTCACACCTGGGGACGTTTCCACTTAGAAAGTTTTTAATTTTGAATTTCATCCCACACTTTACACCAACAGTAGGTGAGTAGTTTCAATTTAATATATTACTATATTATACGTTACTAATAAGAAGCATAATTTAAGAAGGAGGATCCACAAGGCATATTATTTGTAATCACCACTATACACTGCTGTAATACCTAAGGTACTGCTTCTATGGTGATTATATACATAATGATTTGACCTCACGCCTCTGACCTTCCATATTCACCATTGCTGTTTGACTGCCTGAATGAAATTTTTATCATTTTCAGACTGTAGTGACAAACTAATATTCTCCGATACAAAAACCCTCATAAACGCTCCTCTACTAACTTGTGTGTGAGAGACGTCTGAAAGGGGCTCTCCTTCCCCATGGAAATATCAGCTACTGTAAGTAAATAAATTTGGTTTTCAACATGCCAGTGAATGCAAGTCGCATTACTCATAAATAAACAACTAGCACGTTGATAGGGAATTAGCTTTTAACAGATTACCCATGGGAGAGCTTCTGAGAGTAAAGCTATTTCTGCGCCACACGGCATTTACATAGCAACCGCTGCAGTACCTGAAATATAGACACTTGCTATTGTTGTAGCTAAACAGCATAATGTGTTAAGTGAAACATTCAAGCATATTGTTTTAGAGAACAAATGTGATATGTGCAGCACGTTTTACTTGGTGCTACACTAACCCCTCACCCATAATAAAAACACGTCATTCTTCAAGCCAGCCTTCTCCAAACTGACGACCCACGCTGTCTCATGGGGATGTGGGTGTCATCCCTCAGAAAAGGAGCCCAAGCCCATCGGCTGGTGGGACGCAGCTATCAGGGTCTTCGCAATTCAGATGTTACGGCCCTGTGTTTGCAATCTGTACATACATGTTTCACTTTTATCTCCTACTTGGAGACACGGAATTGGCACACGCGTCTCATTATTTTCTGCAGCTCCGGCATGGCAGAAGCTGGCCACAAACGGGTGAGGTAATTGTGAGGTTGGACTCCTCGCTCTGGCACTGTCTTCTCGTTATCTTGGCTGACCCTCCCGGACTCCATCTTTATCCAATTATCCGTCGACCCTCTTGGAGAGCTGAAGTGTAAATATTCTGATGGAGGGGGAGGCGGAGGCTGAGGGACGACGGAGGGGTGGTGGTGGTGCCCCGGCTTGGCTGCGACCTGTGCTGATCAATCGCGAGGCAGGGCGCAGCCGGCCAAGGATGCACCTTGACAGGGCTGCCATCTCGGGGAGAGGCCTGGTGGCTCGGCGCAATTATAGCAGCATAACTCGCGATGACAAACAGCTGCCTGGAATGCTAAGTGCAGGCTGGCAGGGCTGGCCGTATTATATGCACCCCCCACAGCGCAGAGGGCAGCTCCGCTCTGACTGCCACAGTCCCTTCACGCCCAGGAGGGGCCTTTTCCTGGAGTGTCCCTCGCATCCAGAGTGGACGGCGACTGATCAATATTTCCCCTTGGCAAACACCTGTTCGGAGAATGCATAGTGCTCTCTATAATACAGGAAAATATGAGGTGGAATTTTTTTCTTTAATGTTTATAATCTCCGCAGAGAAGATACAAGACGTCAAATATCATTTTAAGGGCTCTGCACAAATATAGTTGGGATTACAGGGGGAGGAAAATGCTGATGCGATGGAAAAAATAAAGTTTCAGTAGGTAAACTTGTGATGCTCAGGTAAAAATACTGTGCTCTGCTGCAGAAGGCTAACACCTCTGCTAGCACTTAGCCCTGATCTCTGACTTATACTTGTGCATCTGGCTTTAAGAGCACAGATGATAAAGAGAGGTGCCAATCCATACTATGTACAGTCAGCTGATCCACACATCTGGATTAACTATGGAAACCATCATTGTCTCTTTTGACAGATTTGTCCAAACTGCAGGGTGCATAGCAACACATGCTGCAGTATCAGTTGGGGGGGGGGGGGGGCGGAGATAATGAATCTAAGAGCAGCGTTTTAATGGTCCCTTCAGACTGCTGCTCCAAACCAGAATGTTTCAGTCTGAAGGAAATGCTTATCCATCATCCAGCTGCTATCATGCCCATAGCACCCGTCATCAAGCCAAACAAGAAACTGTTTCTGAAACTTAACTGTCTTTTCTGTGCTTTAAGCACCCAGGAGCATGTTACCCTGGAAAGGTGTGGTTTCCATAGCAACCTCACCTGAGGTGACGCAATGAGAAAAGAAAAAAAAAAAAGCTGCACTTTGCATTTTTGCTTGCGAATTTTGTATATTACTCAACTTTGGAAGTCGGCGATCTTATCCAGAACAAGGCTGGATCGGGGATTACATCTGAAGTCATACGGTGGGGCTCTGAGAGGGAAGCATGTCAACGAACAATGAAAGTGCATAGCTACTTGATTTTCCAGCTCAAAAGATTTGTGAAATATGTTCTCACATAACATGACTGTATTAAGAAAAAGCCTCCCCACCTGTCAAGGTTTCATACCAGTCATTTCCACACCGGGAGTTAAAATACCAGATGTGTTTGTATGACTGTTTTTTATACAGAAGTTGTGTGTGTGTGTGTGTGTACATATATATATATATATATATATATATATGTTTATTTATTTCTTTATTTATTTGTAGCCTCTATTTTCTTATTGGTATCCACCTATTTATGGATGTTTCATTCTACACTTTGCACATGCATGGCAATACTCCCAAAACAAACACAAGCAGCACTGGAATAATACATTTTAGGGATATTATGTGGAGCTATCTATACCACGTGTATCCATGGAGACCATTATGCTGTCAACTGCAAAGGAAGGCGAGGCAGGGATATTTCTGAACCAAAGACACTGCAGTCATGTATATGTTAATAGACAGAGGCAACAGAGGACAGTTTAACGCCATTTTTTTTTTCCCAGACAGATTTAACAAAAGGACAGTATCACAAAGCAATCTGCATGCAAAGTGTTGGGCACATTGCTCCCCGTTGAATGTAAAATTGCACTATTACTTTTTGTGCTGTGCTTTTGGGGGCTTACAGGCAGGCTGTATAAGAGCGTGCCGTCAGACTCAGAGACCACGAAGCGGCGCACGGCACTCTCACTGACACAAAAGCCGGCGACAGCAGCCCCCAGAATGAAAAAGCAGTTAATTATAATGTAGAGTAAGAAGCTATTGTTTATCAGGAGGCTAAGGGGGAAAGTGATGGTATTGACACGCAGTGCCACAGATAAGCCACTTTAGATCCCTATTGATCTCACCCCCCACAGCGCAAGCTGTGCCGATATCTCCTGGCCGCCTTTACCCCGCCGTTACCCTGCCCGGCAGCAAGCAGGTCAGCTTGGGCGTGTGCTTGGTGGTCGGAGCCAGAGGGACAGGTATTCCTGGCACGCATGCAGTCTAACGGCATCACCTGTTCAGCAAGTGTCACCGGGTTGTCACCCCCGGGGCACAGCCCCCTCCCTGCTTCCTCTCCGCCCCCCAAACCCCCGGTGTGAATCCCCTGGCTCTGACATCCCCGCCCGCCTCCTTTCACCCCACCACGTCTATTCCCTCGGTTCGACTCGCCCGTCAAAATCACTTCCGCCAAACGCACTGCCCTCCGCTCATGAGACAACAAACATAGGATGACTCCTCCTCCAAATAATCGTAAGTGGTCACTTTGTTATTCAGCATTTATTTTTTCCCCTATCTAGGCATAGGAGTTTTTACTGGGTCTATTAATATTTATCTGCTTTGTAAGCACCTTCATTCAGGCTGACCTGCTGCACTCACGTTTTGAAAATCTTTTACATTCCGGAACCAGTGCCCTCAGCACACTCTCTCTCTCTCTCTCTCTCTCTCTCTCTCTCGCTCTCCCTCTCTCTCTTTTTCTGCCCCATGTTGTCTGGGAGCTGTCTTGGATAGAGTGAGTTTGTCATGGCCATGCCTCACACACAATATGCGCGCTAACGATTCGAGTCGAGTCCTCCGAGAGCGCGCTGTGGCTCCGCATCCCGGTCACCTCAACCCGGGCCTCCGATTCCAGGCGTTCCCCTTAAACCGCGACGGGAGGGAGGTGTTCCGGAACCAAGCCCGGCAAGCATGGCCACTGACCCGAAAGCTCATCCTGGCAAATTAGCATCGCAGGCCATACCAATCTCCCTCAATTATGCTACAATAGTTGCGTTCTAACCGGTTCTAAATTGAATCAGGGGGCAATCATCAGTTTAAAGGGCCCCAAACCAGCCCATTCAATTCTAACACCGCCAAAGTTATACATTTCATAATGGATGTCTCTCAATAATAAACAAGAGAAATGAATTAGATTCTGGGGCGAGAGTACATTTATGCAATTTCATTACGCCCCTCCTGTGCTGGCTGAATTTTTTTCAGAGATATAAAAAATGAGCTCTCAGCAACATTCACGGTGAATAAATGAAATAGTTGAACACTATAACAAGGAGAACGAAGGGGGCAGGAGCGACGGCGAAGCCTGACAGTCACCTCTCCGCGCCGGAGCGTGGAAGGCTTATGCGCGCACGCAGGCGCGCGGCGGGAGCACCGGGCGGCCGCCTCCCTGCATCGCGCTCCGCGGGATTGCCCGCGCGCGCCTTTCATTACGCGGTCACCATTACACGGCCAGCAGATTCTGTCATTTTAGGTATCTCACGAGCATCAGTGGAATTACAGCATAATGGAAGAGACTCTTGCCGAGCGTAATGAAACTATAAGCACCATGTGAGGCTTTACTGCCTCTACATTCAATATAGCCTCCCAGAAATCTCACCTTGTGTTTTAACGGAACTATTTTGCCATTGTTCAAAGAGAGAGGGAAAAAACGATCTTAAGTCACTTCAGTCGTTTTCGGTGTATAGTTCCAGTCACCGGGGTACTGCAATTACTTTTACATATATTCCGAGCCTCAAAACCGCAACCGCTTTCTACCTAGAGATTAATGACTATGTCACTCTATAAAAACCAGAACTCCAGTACCATCCGAACCTTAAACGAAAAGGAATTAATATGTAAACGTCTACTCTGTAGATTTGTCTTTAATAATTAAGAATAATTGAGAGCCAACTGAGAAATTAACATTGTTGATAAGGACATAAGTGTATTTGACTGTACAAGTGTGTGTTTTCCATGAATAATATATGGAAGCCTTCAGCTAATGTTTGAAAGTGGCTGCAAATGAGTGTCTCTTTGGGCTAGCCTGATCTGCATGCACAGAGCTCCATGCAGGCTTTAACCCCCTTTATTATTTATTTAATAATGTATTTAGCTCCTATACAGTAGATAGCGTTAATAAGTAGCTCTGTCTCACCTCGATGCGTTTTCTTGGTGCAGATTTTCATGGAAACTGCGCTTGCGGTTCTAATGGCCTTATAGTGCAGAGAGGGTGCCAAACTTTGACAGCGAATGAAAAGCATTTTTTTTCCCAGTGTCGCTATTAAGCGCCATTCAGACAAGCCAGCTAAAACAGCTAATTAAGGCTACTGAGGTATGGTTTAAAAAGGGTGTATTTTCATAAATTGTTAAGGGAATGTCATTTTAATAGCCCCGTTGTTATTTATTTCTTTCGTTTCCATTTTAAGATATCTGGACTGCTTAGTAAGTTTCCGGCGGGCGATCTCGCTCGCCCCAGCCAGCACGTCACCGACCTTCAACGCTGAAGTTGGTGGTTGAAATAATGTTGGGGAAACGCCGAAACGACGTTGACTGCTAATGGTTGTACAAAGGTCAACAAAATACTTATGAATCAATGCTGGAATTTTAACAAGATCACGTTGAATCGATATAATGTCCACAACAACATACAGAAGAAATTCCTGCCTTTTAAAATGTTATGATCATCATTACTATTTAATTGGCATTCAACATATTCTGATCATAAGACCACTTCCATCCATCCATTTTCCAACCCGCTTTTTCCCGATTAGGGTCGCGGGGGGTCCGGAGCCTATCCCGGAAGCTACGGGCACGAGGCAGGGAACAACCCAGGATGGGGGGCCA
>JAODKL010000095.1:17678823-17701208 GCA_026780765.1 Petrocephalus schoutedeni | reverse complement strand
TAGACTCAGGACACGGACAGCGCACGTCTCAAAGAGCTGGCGGGACGTGCAAATGAAACACTCATTACAGCTCATTATAGCCGCTCATACTCAGCTGGTCAACATCCCTCCCCAAACAAAACACACTTTACTAAAGTGTAAGACTTACTTAGATTTACTAAAGCACTTGCAGCTACTCAATATTGTGCAAATTAGGCAATGTAAAAAGTTAAATTGATAAAATTTATCCCATGTCTGATTTGATTAATTTTAACTTTAAATCATTATTAATAATAAGAATTGTATCCGTTTCTGTGTTTCATATGTTAAATAAATATATGCAATAACATGTCTGTGTTGTGCTGTGCAGTGTTACTTACACTCAGGTATTTATTCAAATATATAGGTTTGGATTCAACATTGGTTGGGACTGACTCCCCTAATCACACACAGTACTGCCACAGTATTGGTGGGGTCTCTACCATCCATGCCCTATTCTATGCCCTTGTATTTCATATTATAGTGTAAATACTCAATTTCTTGAATGAAGTGAAGTTTTGATGTGAAAGGCAGTTCTGAATCTGGACTGTAGGTGTCATTCTCATTTTTTGTACTTTCAAACCTATAAATATGCATATGAATCAGGAACTTCAGATTCCTTTCACGGCTTATTTGTCTCAGGTGGCCTGAAAGCTGTTACGAGCGTGGGGCATGGTGCAGGCGGGAAACAGAAGGCGATGATCCACTGGGCGGCTCCGAGACAAACCGGGTTTATTAATAAAAGCAAGCCTAAGACAAACACATGCTAGGAAGATCGGAAAATAACAGCACCACGAGGGGTCAGAACTAAGTAGGTGTAACACTACAATCAGAACCATAAAATAGACATACAGTACACAGGGAAACCGGTACTACGGAGACCAGAACTACTGGAACAGACAGAGTAACACTCACAGAACACAGAAGTACAATGACTACAGAGCAGACTCGGTGCACATACTGTAAATACAAACAGGTAACAGGCTAATGAAAGGGCAGAGACAATTACCCAATCGGCACAGTACAGGGGAAACAGGCAACAGGTGGAGGAACTTAAATAACAGTTAGCTAGCACAGGAACCAGGGAATCTTAACAAATACCATCCATCCATC
This sequence comes from Petrocephalus schoutedeni, assembly GCA_026780765.1. NCBI lineage: Eukaryota > Metazoa > Chordata > Actinopteri > Osteoglossiformes > Mormyridae > Petrocephalus > Petrocephalus schoutedeni. Next base: position 17,700,077 of record JAODKL010000095.1, on the reverse strand, counting down.
TTCCAACCCGCTTATCCTTTCTGGGTCGCGGGGGGTCCGGAGCCTATCCCAGAAGCTACGGGCACTAGGAGGGGAACAACCCAGGATGGGGGGCCAGCCCAATCGCTGGGCTTAACAAATACCGAAACTAGGAAACATTACTACATACCGGGAATGAAACACTAGGGTTATTGATTCAGTACACAAGCAGGGCAAACCAACGGCCAGAAAACCAAAACAGAACACAGAAAACCAACAAATAGTAAATTGATTAAGCTGGCCCAAAGTCAGCCTTGTACCCCTGACTGGAGGAGACCAGTTTCAGAGCTGCACACTCAACCCAGCAAGCAAAGCAATGCTCCTAGAAGAACTGGGGAAACACACAAGTGTTTGCAGACTAGGAGTGACAAGACGGGATGGCCAGTGACACCTGCTGGCCAAACAGGGAAGAGACAGGAGGACCCGGATGGGCGCTGACCTTGACAAAAGTTTAATTTATAGGATAAAGCAGCAAAAGAGTTATCAGTGAGCCCAGTTGTATTAAGGAGAGTTAAAAAGAATAAGCAGCCAGCCATATTACCTATAATCATTTATTCAATGCAGCTTCATGGTGAGTCCAGCCCGTATGACAAGGCATAAGGTAGGAGAAACGGTGTTAGTCCGTTTTAGGGCACCGCAAATACACCAAGGGCCAGTGCAGAGGCACTAGTTACACCCACAGAAAGCGATGCATTTGGATGAAACCTACATGAAAGTAGGGAACACAACGACGGGGCTTGGAATCAAACCCGCCACCCCGGAGCGAGCAAGCTACCGCACCAGCCGAGAAACGATATGTCAGAAGAAAACGAAGAAAACCGATCACTTTCGTGTTTAATCTACCATGAATCTACCATCCCTGCAAACTTTATTTTCTAATGTGCAGAAAGCTGAGAATCTGCACTATGGCTGCAACCGAGCACAGGAGGGAATCTGGAGAAACCATACTGATTTCCAAAATGATTTTTAAATTGGAACAAGGATTTGCTAACACTCCGAAACCTCTGGCTGTTTCCTCGCAATTTAAAAATAAAACCAAATTTTGCTTTATGAAGGCCTCCTGATTATTTTCAGAAAGTAGACCACTTGTGATGAAATCCCCCCTCCCCCCCCCCTCCACAAGAAACCTGGCCCTATTGGAAACATCGGGACTATTTTTGGATGGTAAATCTTGCAGGCATCCTCCCCCCCCAGAGGCAACCGCCTCTGTGAATCATCGAGGGGAACATGCATTCCGTTTGACAACATGATCCAGCACCTCTTGACGCCCACTTAGCATTCAGAGTAAAGCCCAGCCATTTGTCACTGAATGGGTGTGAAGGCCTGCTCTATCCCTATCCGCACTCATTACTGCATTACAAGCCGCAGAATTAAGACTTTTAAATAGCGTGCGTGTTTTTTTTTTTTTTTTTGGGGGGGGGGGGGGGGCCTCTCCTTCTCGTGGCATATAACAGGGATAATTGAGGACATTAGCAGTTAGACCACTGGCGAGATGGAACGCAAGGTGTGTACTTTAACAGGGGGACCACTGACAGCTTCGCCGGCGTGCCGCAGTAACGAGGGACCGTCAGAAAGTGTTTATCGCGGATCATCTAGGGGAATTTAAAACCCTTACCTTCACAATTCAATTCTTTACGGCACGTCCCGCATCCGCAGTGATTTACCCAGGCTCAAGCCCCCTCACGTTTGATGAATGAAATGTTCTTGAGAGGTGTCAGCGGCGGACAGCGGCGGGGGACCGTCGCTCTCGCTCTCTACCCAGCCCCACTCTGCTCGCCACCTCCCCCCCCCACCCCCGTATCTCTCTCTTTGTCAACATCCCTCGTTCCTCGTTGCGCGGAGCACAGGTGGGCCATGCCCGGGGGCCTCGTCCGTGAAAATTGGGTAAAGCGCCAACAAGTTGTGTGCGACCCGCGACACGTTCCAATCAAAAGCAACCTCACCGAACAAAAACACTTGCCGGAGCAGAAGCTGAGCCGAGCGAGGGACAATGCTGCGATGCCGCAGGTGGCTCCGCCCGGGATTTGGGGGACGGCTTTTAGGACCTGGCCCCGCAATCGCCGTGTCGCTGACGTGGGCAGGCGCTGCCTCTTAATTGGGTCTGTTGACAGAGACGGAAGACGCATTCGAACTGTCCCTTATGCTCGCCATCTGTGGCCTGAATGGGGCGGAGGCCTTAAATCACCCCCATATAGTATTTAGAATCTGTATACAAGTGATTAAAATAAACACACCCTATGAGACATGTAAGAGGCAGTGTGACTGGCGCGGCGGAGAGGCCAGCCGGAATCCCAAAGCCCGGGCATTCATGCAGGCATCAGTAGCCCAGGGCTCTATTGACAGCGGCCACCAATTAGACCGATGGCCTAGGGCTGCAGGAGCATGCTTCAGCTCCCCGAGCCTCCGGTGTGTTAAAGCTGCCGCCGGGCAGGCGCCTTCTCTGCCACAGACGCACTCCTGACACCTGATTACCGCCTGGCGTGCGGGCTGGCCCGCTGGGATTGGCTCTGCTGGGAGGCGTCGGCCCGTCAGCCTGACGGGGCCAATGTGGAGACGGCGCACTGGACGGCCTCCTTGATACCGTGACCTCGTGCCACCGGTGACCTTGGCCTCTCAGCCCCATCACGGCTGGCAGAGGACATGCTGAATGCTATCGGCATGACAGCTAAGGGTGGGCGGGGCTAGCAGGAAACTCATCCAAATCCCTCTATCTTTAAACACATGGCGCATAGAGTGGTTGGTTTATTTTACCCGTGTAAACGGCTGGTGTAATTGCACAGAATCTCCACAAGCACAAGTGCACTGGGATTGTTTCAAAGATATAAAATCTCTGTGCAGAATGAGTGTGGCTGGTGAATAACAATGACCGCATATGGTATAATCACATGTGCAGGGGAAATTGTACCGGAAACTGCCCATAAAAGGCTCTTGTTCAGCAAACCACTTCATTCTTGTCTCGACTATTTGCAACAATAAAACAAGCTATTAATCCCTATTAATACACAGATATATGTTCTAATCCTGCACAGCATGCTCTGTTTAATGTACGCGCAATTTAACAATAAATCCGCTGACTGAAAGTCAAACCAGGCATTGCGGCTTGACATTGATTCAGCGGTGGGTCTAAACTAATGAACAGCGGCAGAAAGGACACAAATGGTGCCGTAAGATCATTTGGTCAACAAGTGTGTCTGTGACTGTTGTGATAACAAGGCAATGTCCAATACGACCTATTTGCTGTAATAACAAACCGAACCAAATCTCCCTTTTTGACTGGCTGGTCATTGGGATGACCCTGTAAACTGGTCCCAACCTCTTTGGAGTCTTGAGACCGTTTTGGTAGACTCCAATATATTATGCGGGAACATTATTTCACTCTCAATGGGGAACGACTCTCACTCACTCAAATATAGTACTTAATGCGTGAATTATAGTAATTTGTCTTCAGCACAGCAAGCCCCCAGCCCATTTTATAGACCGACTCTTTTCTACTGAACATTAACTTCCCATTTGCCCCTAGTTTCCCTTGGCATTGGTAAACTAATTGATTAGTATGATTAAATGCAATAGTTTACAAGATATACTGCTTGCACTGCTAGCTTTGTCTAAGTTCCGAATCTTTTCCTCTTGACTGTACTTACATTGTTTCTAAACTCAAAGGCAAGCTGTTTCACTGCCGCGTGGAATGCATCATTTACATCATTACACATCGGAAGGCACGACTTGCAACATATGGCTGCAGAAATGGGACAGAGAACTAAATGGACTGGAAGAGTACAGTCCTCAGCAAAGTCTCTGAAACTTATGCTAATGCTAACCTATTATGAGCTAGAATGCTTTTGACAAGCATTTTCCTGGTGCTTATTGTGGTCCGAATAACAAATCATTGCTTTGCATGCAACAGCTCTTTTATTTGTATTTATTTATTTTTTGTAATATCTAGTTTGAAATGTATCTGTGCCTATTTTTTTTTAAAGCAGAAACTGCGCATTCATTTTTAAGACCTCTACTTTTCATACCTTTAACTCGCATAAAAAGTAACTTGCTAGCATTTAAACCGTGCCCAAAAAACACGTGAAAGATGAAAATGAATGCACAACCTATTGTCCAACCGCCTAGGCGGCTTAAGTAAAATGTCTAGCTAACAATAGACCGCACTCCTCCTCGGTGCGGAAGTATGCCGTTATTGTCACGTTCAGCCATTATCTTTTTGTGCATGTGAGGCCTCATAACGGTAGAAAAAAGCAGAAAATGAAATACAGTTACTATTTACCATGGAGCCTTTGATGAATTGCAAAACACACTAAATAAATAAATAAACGACACTAAACAAACTGGTAATTAAAAGGCTTTCCCTCAAAGACTGCGTGTGTTAAGGCACCAAGGCAGGACAAGTCCTTTGAAGGACAAAGTCCAGCAGCTCTGGAGATTAAGCCAGGGAGTTTAATTGGTGAATGCAAGATGTGGTGAGGGACAGAGACTTTTTCAGAAACAAACGTACAAGCTACGTAGGAACCTCACTACTGAAGACATTGTAAAGGTGCAAATTCGCTTCCCTAAATGAGATTGATCTAATCTAAAATTGATTATGCAATGAAAAAATAATTACATACAAATATATTATTAAAAATGACGGCAGCAATGCTTCAGTTTCATGAGCAAAAATACAAACAGGTCACTGTGATTAAAAAATGTTAAACCATGAATAAATGTAGCTTTTCCTGTGGAAACTTATCTCAAATAAAATGTAATATCTACAGAGTTTTGTTAATGTTATGCTTGCATCATCAGAGAATTAAGCAGACACTTTAGCTTGATGATAAAATGACAGATTACCACATTAAAAATAGTTTAAACCGTTATAACCTTAGCATTTTTTGTTTGAACCATGATAAATTGAATGTGAGCTTTAATTAATCTAACGAAAGCCACATTCTTCAGGTCGATGTCCTTATTTCATAACACTCATTCATAATAATTATTTCAATTATGAATGCCAAAAAATTTATTTTTTTAATTTGACCCGATAAATCTTGTTTATTGTTCGGATTGAAGTTGATATTGGTTAAAAACTCGGCTACTCTAAAAACTATGAATATTTTTGTATGGGAAGTGTTCTTGTAGCTCGAACCACTTTGCTGAATGGACAAATTGGATGATAAGAATTCACTCATTTCACACATAAAGGTTTGTCAATGTCATTAAATAGAGACCACGTGCATATTTCTGTAGTAGTTGAAGATCCCATCAGATCTGTTACCAGGAACAGATCCACGGGGATAAAATGTTCTCAGATCTTTTTTGAGATCAATACATGATTATACAGATTTTCCTGTTCGTTATTATTAATCTTCAAAAATCAGTACTAAAGGAAAACATCTCAAAATATCAAAAGCCAAATAATTATTTTCAACTGCTTGGTAAATACCTGTTGTGAAAATTGTGTGCTATCAGTGCTGTGAACTGCCTGAGGTCTTTGAGATTGGAAGACTTTTTCTGGGGGAGTTTTGGGTCAGTCTACAAGTCTACAATAAATGAAAACAAAACACTGGGCTTCGCAAACAATTCAAGAAATGATGCAACGAAAGAACTCTGGTCCAACAGGACATTAAAAACAAAAGTCAAATGCAAACTCCAGCAATGGCAAATTAACACAGGAAAACTAGAGAGCCTGTTATAATTCTCTCCTCTTTGGAATAGGACACTAAAGTAAACAGTTACAGCTTAATTTAGCTATTTTGGCATTAGTGCAAAAGGAAAAACTAAATTCAACAGCAGCACTTAACCAAAACAGTTCGAGAGCTGACCTAATTTTCACCCCAAGAGGAATGGGGTGGGGGGGGGAGAGAAAAGGAAGGAGGGTTACCGGGTTAGTGACAGAGAATTCCTTGTTCTCAGACTTCCATCATTTGGAAAGGGGAGATAAGATTGTGTCCTTTTGAATATGAATAATCTACCATTCAAATTTAATTAAGTCCTCGTCCCCCTGATATAATCATGCATCTCTTATGAAGACTTTTCATTCTGCACGGAGACATAAGTGATAAGGTGCAGGTGCTTGTTTGACGGAGACGAGACGGCAACCCATTTGCGGGGAGGAGCTTTCCCTCGGATGAGAGGGACGTCCCCTGGCAGTGCTGTTAGCTGGCCACGCATCGCGATGTCATCTCTCACAGCACACCTTGCCATCAGAGAGAAAGCCCCTTTGAAATCCCGTTACGCAGTTATTCCCGCGTCTGTACTTATCGAGGGGGCTGCATTTCGAAACTTAACTTTGGTTATCTGAGAGAGATGGCGAGGTAGGTCTCACTTTAGAGAGCCAAGAGTCACGGGTAAGGCTATAAATAGACATGAAACAAGTAGATGGATTCGACTGAGGCCGACAAACCTGAGGTAGGCCTGCGTCTCCTCGGTTTAAATGCAATTGCATTGTAATATGGCAAAAGATGACAAGCCGTAGCAGGAGCTCGAGGAGAGGCAGGGCCGAAACTTCTATTCTCGTAATCCATAAAATTGTACCCTGAACTGGGGAGAATGTCGGGAAGATGGGGAGCAGGTGTGGCGGCCGGCCGTACCCTTCACACGCAGGCTGAAGAACACGTCCCGCAGGAAGACGGGGGACTCTACCAACGCGTCCTCCTCAGTCATGTCGGTCCCGCCCCCTCCGCCGTGAAAGTAAATCAGAATTCGGCAGCGGGCTCGAGACGGGGCCTAATCGCTTTAAGTATTTCCCCACCCCGCTGAGGTATAAAACGTCACTCAACATATGGCCGCTGAAGTGGAATAAGAGTGCAGGCGAAGTAGGAGAAGCAAGTGACTCAGAGCTTAATGGGAGGGGGGGTCTCGCCCAAACAGGCCAGTTGCCTCCGACAGACAGCAGATGGCGCACTACCTGGGGAACTTGCCCAGCGACTGAAGAGTCACGATCAAAGCACAGCTGGTTCAAATCCACCAGCCTAGTTTTTTGCAAGGTGGCTAACCCCTACAGCGGCTCTAAGGGTATAAAACGACAAGAATGAAAGCACCCGCTAACGAAGAAAGAGTGTCGTGACCAAAGTCGTCAACAAAATATCAGCCAGTTCGTCAGCTGCTGGTCACTGGGCTTGAGACCTCATCTGTTATGCGTAATATCCCGAGTCGGAAAAAAAATACTCTTCTACAGAAAGCGGCAAAATAATCATGTGATATCAGTGTCAACCTGTCACTATTCTTAAACGCGCATTGGCAATCTGTAATATCCACAATTAATTCTTATCAACGCATGAGTCTCTTTGCCAGTTTCTATTCTTCTCCCCAGCAAGGGTAAATTAACTTGTTTGAATTGACGATGGAACATTGAATAGAGAACATTAAAACATCTATAATTATGTTAAATTGCCAGTCAATAATAAGATTTGAATTAGATAACTCACTGAGGCTAACACAAAGTGTAACGATATTTTACAACCTCCATTGCCTCATTTTATGACAGCTATTCTTAGCTGAGTATCACACGTCAATTAACAGGGAGAGAATAAAGCTTGACCATACATTTGTCCAGCTCATATTTGCCCTCCAGTCTATTATCATGAACAAGCGGGATTTAATTATACAGAAAATAACAGCAATAATACCGGCTCGCTCAATCTATTGAAAACCCATTAAATGTCCAGAATTCTATTTCTGAAATTTCAACAAGCCATTAAAACAGAAAATAGTCAAGCCTTTTCTGAACCCCCCCGCCCCCGCCCCCGCCCCATACGTCCTCGCTAACAAGAAACCAACTCTAATTAAAATCTTCCAATTCAAGGTCTTTCTTTGATTGACCGTAATGCTTTAGTAATCTTGTCTCCCTGCTCTGACCTACCCTGTCCCCCGTCAACGATTTATTGCACCCAATTAGAATGTGCATGAGGCACGAGTGGCGCATGAATGCCCGCCCCCCAGCCCTCTCACTCTCATGCCATAGGTTCGCTCTATGTACAACGTTCCAATGAGCCACCCCCTTACGTCCACGTCTTCCAATCCTTTAAACTCAGCGGGAAAATAAACTAGAGTAGGTACCTTTCCCCAAACGGCTAGCATAGCTTCCTAAAGCTAGCTATTTGCTAAAGGCTTCATGTTGTTGAGCAGTTCCTCAGCCCCCAGCTGCCCCACCTCATCAGTTTAAACAGCTGGGGGCACCGTGCCGAAACATGCCAGGTCAAACAGAAATGTGTTACATTCCGCAGTCCGGCTGTTTGATACTTGAGGGCTTGCGCGCGCCTGGCCGCGGCTACCTGCCATTTTCTGCTTCTGTGAGTAAAAAGGTCAAATACTACCTCATGTTAAGAGTCAATTCAACCATAATACACCAAAGTAATGACAACATATTGCGTGCCAGGCGGCAGCGTAGGTACAGCCCCTCCTATGCTAGCCCACAATGAAATACAGCTTTATTACATCACTCATCAAATTTCTAAGAAGAATGGCTGCATTTCATACAGATAAAGAAACAGCTGAGTGGGTATTTTATTGTATGATTAAGGACATCAGAAACAGTCTAAACACAGAAATTTTATGATTGATACGATCATCAGGAGAGTACTGACCAAGAAGGATGGTCACAGATTCTGTGTTGCCTGAAACTGCATTAATGAAATTTACAATTACCAGTACATTTGAGTTCTGCAACCCTCGGGCCTGCAGCACAGTGGTGACTGGTATTTAAGGCTGCACTGCTTATAGTCAAATGTTGGGATCTGATGCAATCAGGACAAACAATAATTTAAAAAGCAGAGCAGTCAGCATTACAGCACACGGACCGAAGCGACGGCTGGCGTATGCTGGAGTCACCGATCCGTTCTGCAGGAGCTGCGGCATGTTACGGTGCGGTATATGTTTCATATTACCCACTGTACACTGTGGGGGACGGAGCGTGAATACTGAGAGAGAGCCCTGCTAGCTGGAGCTGAAATGTGACGGTACAGCATTGTGCTTTCTCATAAGCAGCTAGCTGTCCATCCCAGGGCTCCTTCCCGGAACACGGACAGTGTGCATCGCTGTGCTCAAACAATGGCTCTCGGGAAAGGTTTTATTACTAAATCCCAGGAAGCACACTGCTCGTATTTAGCTTGGATTTCTTACGGAAACATCAAATGCCATTTGATATGAATTATGCTGGACAAAACCTAAAGCAAAATAAATGCGATTCTAAATGAAGAAGGAAATAAATAAAATTGCATGTTTTTTTGGTGAGGCCCACCATTCAGTTATAAGGCAGTGTGCAATTTAACGGTTTGGAAGGCACATACTGCCTAGAAATGAGTTTACTGGAAATACTTTTTAGTTTGCAAGTGCAGAAACAACAATTGTATAAACCCAGATTGTTGTGGAGCACAATCTTGCACTGACCAGTAGGCTGCGAGTTTTTATTTTTTGTTTGTTTATGTTCCATTGAAACAGCACAATTGCAGCGTATACTTCCGAAACTCATTACTTTAGCACGCTGTCATGCGAACAGACATTTACGTTTCGCTGTGACTCACAGCGATAGGAGAACAGATGCGTGACGCACCAGGCTACCCAAGCTGAGCGCATCCTTGCGAATCAAGCAGGGACCACCTGCAAATCAATGTAGTGAGCGATTCCATGGCTGTTAGCTAGTGGTAGCCTACCTCAGGGAGAACAAGTTCATAAAAGAAGCTGTCCAAGCTTTTTCACTAATAGTCTTTGTTTGTCTGTGGTCACACCTGACAAAATGTTGAGTGATGCATTCTGGGAATTAATATGGCTGTTTTTGATATTTGGGTGCAGCTAGGAACAAGAAAACCTTTTTTGCCCATGTATCTATAATATCAGATGTGTTTTCTAGAAATGTAATCTGGCATAAAACACCAATAAGACAAACAATTATTCAAATTCTAAATATCTTATGTAATTCTGTCTTGCTTTTTTAAAACCTTATTTTGATGAAGCTGGAATAAAAATCATATCAGAAAAATTATCATTGTAAAACATAAAAAAACTTAAAATTCCAGTTCTGATGGACTGAAAATTTAACACTTGAAAAGAGTATAGAAAATGGGTTATAATCTTCCATTTGCTATTGCCCAACTGGTGCTCACTTAAATAAAAGCTGACGCTAATATGCAAATGGATAAAAACTATAGTGTGAAAACCTATAGAGCACCGTGCAGGCTGTGAAATGAAATAACGCATCAATAGCAGAGGCCATGCCCCCCTTTGGCACACACTCCATCACTGCCGCTGCCGGCTGCCTCTTGTTAGTCAGCAGGACAGTCCAGCCCGATCGGCTTTCTGGCCAACCCTGTGTAGCACAGGTTAGAGGTAGAGCTCTCATCTATTCTGGGTCCATATAACACTTGTCAGGGGGAGTGAAACATCCCACTCATTAGACTTGTAGATCCGGGGACTCTGTTTGTGAGTGACAACTTCGACGCTCCAAAACGAACTCTCAGCACGTGCAGAAAACAGGAGTTTGCATAATGATACTTCCACAACAAAGGAACAGAGGAAGAAAATAAAAATCTTTACAAAAGAGAAGGGTAATAAGAAAGTGCTACATTTAAAAAAAATGGAGAGGAGAGGATGAAATATCTTGCTGCTGTGTATGCACTTTTGAGAGGGAATAGGATATGTGCCCCCCCCCCCCACCACCCTAAAAAGACTGATATTATTACAAATAAGCTGCTTTTTGAAGTGAAGATCTCACCATCATCGTAAGTGACGTGCCTACCAAGTTTGTTAAGTGATATTAATTGCTTAATTAAAGCAATAACATTGCCAAGATGAATTCACAGCTGAGTCTGTCTCCCCTCTGAGCTTTAAATGCATCTGAGATAGTGACTCGTGATGTTGGACCGGGGACGTGAAGGGAGACTTGATCTGGTACTTCGGCGCTGAGCCCCATGCCAGTAAAGCTATGAGAGCAGCCATATTTCACTTGGAAATACCGCTGCACAAAGCCAGCTCCTCATCCCTGCAGCCCAGCGGGAAAGGTGCCGGAAAAATCCGCCGCGGGCAGTTATCGAATGCAACCCATTATTACAGCAGGGATGAACTGCCAGAAAGAGGAAAAAAAAAATGCTACTTGAAAACTAAAGAAAGTAGTGTATCCGTAGTGAGGTTAAACGTGGGACTCACTCTATTGTTGTGTATTTAATTGCTTCAGTAAAACCCTACCTTTTTATGGATGCAGTCACTGCCTTGCACAATCGTAGGGCTTTAATTGACTTAATTAACTTGTTTAATTTAAGGACGTGTTAAAAGTATCCTTCAGAATACCTTCAAAATTTCGCAGGTACTTTTCCAGGGAATATTGGTCTCTGTAAATTTGAACGGGGGATGGAGGCGATATACGTCGTATCCACGCCCCGTACGCCATGGGGCATTTTCCGTGCTTATGTGTGCCACCAAGGCTCCTCTCTGACGAGTGGCGGAGCGGCGGCCCTTCACAGCTCGCCTGCGACCCACGGGCCGGCAGGTGGTGCCGCGCAGCAGGCGGGCAGGGATTACCGCCCAGATGGCAACAGTTCCGCTTTGCTCCGCTTCCTAATCCGGATTGTTATCGACACACCCGTCAGGTCCCAAAAGTGATGGAGTGGCAGTAAACGGGGGGTGGGCGTGACAGCAGCCCAAACACTAAAGATCTCAGCCTGTCCCCCATGCTGTGATGGCACCTTAGAGGTTCAACTCACCGAAGCACAAAGATCACAGGTGGGATCACCGACAGGACGATGCATTAATTCTGCCACCGTCAGCTTATATGTCCTATACTGTGTATACATAGAAAGGTAAATTCACACACCAGACAACCAAAGCCTTTATGGTAAGGCCTCATCATTTAAGACTGACTATTTATTTAAAGGATTACATTAATTTCAAGGAAGAAATGTTATGAACACCAGGGAACTTAATATGATGAATTTCCTAAGCATTTGGCATTAATCTGACTTTTGATATTTTAGTAAATTTGAGTTAACAGTATATAAATCATTATTACTTCCTTAGAATTCATTACTGCTTCACGCGCTATTAAAAACTGAATCATGATTAATCAATGTGAATCTTCCTGAGGCCCGGAGACACTTCTGCGACCCCGTTTAACTTCACTCCCTGCCCTTCTCTCCTTTTGCAGGCAACTCTTCACTCTTCCCGCGGTAGAGAACGTTTGCCGTAGCTATTAAACCGGACCGAGCAGCACGGGGAATGCAGGGCAAACTTTGCATTAGTCGCAGTCGTGCGACGCGACGGCCGTGAGCGCGGATGGGCCTTCCTTACGCCCAATTATCCGCGTCCCGCGGAGGGTGGAAGGACAGAAGCGGTAATCCAGAATTAAACAGCAGGTGCCTTTCAAAGGAGGTGCCTGATCGTTAAGGGCCAGTCAGACGAAAGGTGGTAAGAGACTTAGTGACAGTTTTCTCCTGCACCTGTGTTCCATCTGTACCCACCCCATTAAGATTCTACTGGGGTAGAACAGGGAACCCCGTGGACATGGAAAAGTCAAATGCTTATCATTTCACGATGTAACAACATGCACCTAATCAACTCCTCTACAAACATCACATTAATTGACTGCTGGCCCCGGGAGAGGCGGTTTGAGGATAGGACAGACGGCCTAGGCTACCATCCCGGGGCTGAAACACACACAGTAACCAGGCAAAGGCAGCGACAGGCTCTCACAGGCCTGCGCTACTCTGAAATGTCCTAGTGAAGTCCCGACAAAGTCCTGGGGCCAGGAGGAGCGTCACAGTAAAACACAGTAAGGGGAGATTGAACGCCACTCCTATCCATGCAAAAAATCTGCTGTTAAACAGATGACAGAGCAAACAAGCAGTCTATGTGAGAGAAGGCTGCGTTTCTTTGCAACCCATTTCCTGCATCCGACTAATTTATCCATCCGCCTTCTAACTGCTTTTCCTGGTCAGATTTGGGCTTTAGCCTATCCCATGCAGCATAGGGCACAAGGCTGGGTTACACCCTGCAAGGGATGCCAGCCCACCACAGGGCACACACAGTCACACACTATGAGCAATTCTGAGAAGCCAGACAGCCTCCATTATATAGACCTGGGAAGAACACAAGAACCACACACGCATAGACAGCTAAGGCAGGAATCGAACCCCTAACCCTGGACTTGTCAGGCAACTGTGCTCCCCACTGAATAATAATCCTTAATTGCCACATTTTACATTTTTACAATTGTGCACAATGCTGTCTGGGATAGGCTCCACCCCCATAACCCAGTTCTGGATAAGCATTTGGGAGATGGATGGATATGACAGATGGATAGTTTTATCTACAACTAGTTACAGAGCTTCCATTTTCAAAACCTTAAATAGTTCAATTACAGACATCATTTTTCCCCTGACGGTTACCTTCACCATTTTCGTCACCACCAGTTCCGCAATCAGCAAATTTTTTTTATTTTGGAGTCACGTGTGCCAGCAGCACCCGTCCAGGCAACGTTGCCAGGCATGTAATCAGACTTGCTCCACTGCTCACATGTCCCTTTTTGGTATACGGCCACACGCCAGCCACCAGCCCTCCTCCACTTCAAACCTAATCACCAACACAACCTCAATTCCGGAGCTTCTCCATGAGAACAAGAAGCACGTCTGCTCTAGCGAGCCGCTAGTTTAGCACTTCAGGGCCACAGGCTCTATTTTGTAGAGGAAATACATGATTCGTCCGTGGAAAATTCCTCCTTCCGACAGCTTATCCGGTACAGGGTCACATGGGGGTGGGGGAGGGGGCGCTGGAGCCTATTCCAGGCAGCACGGGGCACAAAGCAGGACAGCACCCTGGATGGGATGCCAGTCCATCCCGGGGAATCTTACACTAAAACCTTAAGAAAGCTAACCTCTGTGATCATGACTGAAGGATGCAGTAATGCTAAATGCTTAAGCGGAAATGGGGGGAAAAAAAGAAAAAGATAAACCTCAGACGTAAAATAACAGCTTTTCTACAGCATCCCTGGGATTCTGCAATCGTATCATTTCCAATTAAAAAGACATGGAAACCTTTAACAACTATTCATGCGGTCTGGGTGAGACGATGACGCCCTGCTGCTGATCTGGGGAGGAGAGGGGGAGGGAAAAAAAAAGGTCTAAACGGCAAAACGATGTAAATCTGGCTTTCTTACCGCGTGGAGAGAAACACAGGCAATTTCGAGAGACTGATTATCACTCCGGAGATGCCCCTCAGGCCCACTCCAGACAAATGAACAGAGAAACCTACATTGTGCCACACCAACTACTCTTACAGGCTTGATGAAAACACCCAAATAAAAATGCTAATCACCTCCCTATGTCCTTTAACAGTAAGGAAGAGAGCATATCCTGTGACAGTGCTCCAGGCACACTGCTAAACACACATGTACCCCATTCATCCATGTGCCAGAGTGCAAAGACGCAACACTATAGAAAAGTAAGCTATGATTTTTCTTGGAATACATCCTTTATAATGCCGAAGATTAATCATTCATACATCAAAGCTGTTCCTATTAGCCAATCAGCCTCACTTAAGAATTGATATTAAAATCACAACAAAACCCAAGGTGGATTACCACTTTGTAGTATAAAATTTTAAAAAGAAGGATTAGATTTTAGTATATTTCTTGGCATTATAATATCGTTAGAAACATCAATATTACTTTAAGATTTTTTCTGCAGAAATCACCCAAGTAAACATTTAAAATGATTTTAATACATCAACAATTTTACATAATCCAGAACTTTGAAAAATATATTTATTGAATAACTTAAATATTCTATACACTGTATAACAATCTTAAGTTATCCAATAATAACTAGTCTGACAGCTGTAAATGGTACCTGCTTGAGTACTTGAGTATTGCCAAATGAAAAACATGTCTGTGTGTATATATATATATATATATATATATATACACACACACACACACTGTATATAAATAAAAATATTATATTATATTATATATAATACATATATACCACCACTAAATGGTTTGGAATAACCAGTCACTTTTCTCTGTGCATCACAGAAGGTGAAGAATGGGGCACACACACTGTAATTTTCGACAATTATGTCATCTCTTAACCCTGTGAGTTGGGACGGCACTCCACTGCATGACATACCTCCGAGCCTTGAAAAGCCTTCACATCAATCACAAGGCACCATGAAAGTCATCATTTTTATTATCGAGCAAATGCAATTACTGGGACAGTAATCAAACAAGTGGAAATAAAAGCTGCCCAGGTCCACTCAAAAGAACTCCTTTTCAGCCATTCACTCCAGAACATTCTCTGATTGTAATTTTCACCTTGCACCAGTGTGCATTTATGCATACATATGTCTACCTATAAGGTCTACAGGACAACGAAGAACACTAACTTTTCATGTATATATGTGTATGTGAACATTTATAATACGGCAGTAAGGTACTCTTACTGTACTCCACACTGTCATTTTAATCGCTGCACTAATTGCTCCCGTTGATATATGCAAATATGCCCTGCAGGATTTTTTTGTTTAGCATATACTTCTATGCTTTCTGGGGTCCTACAGGTCAGCAGCGGTGTTATTAAACACATTTCGATGTACATAGTGGGGAAATAATGCAAATGGAGAGATTTATGTTAAATGAAATTTATGTTAAAGTCGTGATTTTACGATAGCCACTAGAAGCACACAAAAAGCCATGACCTTGTGCAGCTACGGCTTTAACTTGGGGATAACAGCGCTGGCCAGCCGCATGCGGCGGAAAGCGCAGCGTGCAATAATACGGGGAGAATGGAGGAGCCAACACCCCCGCGTCAGCGTCTGAAATGCTGTTAGTGAGAACAAAGCGAGAGGGCAGCTGCGTATTAATAATCACTCGCAATGGGTAACTAATGTTTAGAAAGCCGTAGGACGCGGGGAAAGCCGTTTGCCGAGTGTCACGGGCTAACCCCGGTGTTCAAACAGGAATATAATGAGTTATTAAACTATACCCCAGAAGGGCTTCTGCCCCGCTGTAAAAAGCACCGCGGCCCAGCACGGCTTACCTCGCTATGCTAAAATATTAGAAAATATAAGAATGGAGTTAGCTTTTTTTTTCCTTTTATGTAACAATATCACATTTGGATTCTAAAAAAACCCCCACACTTTTCCTTTTAGATCATTGACATTATACATATAACCTTGCGTACTCATACATAAAACAAAGTTGAATTGATTGTACTACTTGTATAATGTGTATTTTTAAAGTGCCACCGTGAAATACCGTTTGCGGTAAAATCTGCCCACTTCGCAATGGCAGCTATCGAGGAATTCCAGCTTGTTTTGAGAACGCGGCACTTAATTAGTCACGTTATTTCGACACAGTAAATAAGGCTGCGCACTGCGCGTATGGGGATGACGGCTGCGCTATCCTGACGCGGGTTTTATTTATGGATCCATTTCTTCGCATGAAAATGAAAGCGAAAGTGCGGCGCACGGGCGGTGTAGAGGGGTGCCAGGCAGCCCACCGGCGACCCACTACGGAGCAGATTAACAATGCTGACAGCGTGCAGGTGTTCCCGCGGAGACGCGCGCTCCAGCGGCGGCTACGCGCGTACGCGGCCCAGATAACACCGTGCCCCTGGCTGCTAGCGCCCATCCCGGCGCTTTAGACAAACGTCCTACTTCACTTGCTCCGTTATTTCACCAGAGTGCTTTCCAAACACGGGGCTGCTACAATGAATTAGAAGCCCAACCTCGGTCTTAGTGCCTTGTTTGCACAATGGACTAGCAGATGGGAGGCTGGTTTCGGGCCACAAGTAGGGATGAATTGATATGCAGGCCTGTTATAAGTTGCCGAGAAAGGAACAGACCTTGCTGTTATGAAGAACCAATTGAGTATTTCACATACTATCATAAACAAATGTTGTAGCTACATGGGGTACGAGAGGAATTACGATTTATTAATGTTGAACATACTTGAGATACATAAGTATATCACTTGTGTTATTCATGATTTGCTCCTTCAGTAGTTCAAGATTTACAGAATTAACAAATATAGTAACAAACATAGTACCTACTTGGGATAAAAGATGTCGCCATTCATAAATGAGCATCAAATATCAGGAGATCAGTATTGCACTTGTGCTATTCATTATTTGTTCAGTAGTTCAAAAAAGGTTTACAGAATCGTCAGAAATAGAAACAGATATAGTAACTGCTTGAGATAAAAGATGTGTCCTGATTCATTAATGATGAACGAACATGACATCAGTATGTAAGTAAGACTTAGGTCGTGGTTAATTAACGCATAAGTAATGGACTGATACTGCATTATTTGTGCCCCCTCAATTGGTACCATTCATTTTTGTAATTTCTCTTATGTACATTGGACCAGCTAGACGATACAGGGACGCGTGTAGTAGTTCTGTTTACTTATAGTTCTTATAGTCTAATACGTACAAACAGAATTCTTATTCTGAACATCTTAACATGTATAAAAAGGCATTTTGAATAAGAATTCTGTTTGTTTGTGTTAAAAAATACCTATGCATCTCTGGGGATTTTAAGTAAATACATAATGATGGGGGGGGGGGAAAACAGCCGCATGAAATATAATATTCTAACCTGTGACCTACAGGTAGAGCTGCTCAACCTCTGCTGTTCTGCTGATGGTCCACTTTAGCGCCGTCTTCTTATCTAACAGGTCCCCACCTTAGCCCTTCCAACCGCTGTCGCATGTTTGTTTCAGGAGAGGAATGGTAAGCAGCACGGCAGCTTTAAGCACTGCTCTCTCCCCGCTATCCCACTAGGCCGCGGGCCTCGCCAGGGCAGCAAAGGTCTAAGGTTAGTTCGGGGCGTGCTCGTAGCGGGCTACTCTTGACCTCCACGTAAGGGTCAGCAGAAATCAATATGCCTCCCACACAGATTTAGGAATACCAGGAAAACAGAATGCAGACTGCAAACTCCATGTCTCCTTAGCCCTCAGCGTAGTGTGAACCTCCAGCATGCACAGATCTCTATCAAGTATCAAAATATTTGAGGTCTCGCTGAGGGCATAATTAAACACAAAAACACTCACCCCCCCTAAAAAAAAAAAACAAAAAACTTCTAATTAAACCAAGTTTAATTAACCTGCCTTTTCAAATCCCTTATCTTGCTAACAAATGGAAATATCTTCCCCATCTTGGGCGGTGGAGGCTTTTCAATCAGGGGAAGGAACAGATGCAACACAGGTTCCTACAGAGGATGTAAACAGTACACAAATACTGTATTAAAATGATCACACTTCACCATAAATCAGATACGCCCAATGCCTCTAGAGTAGAGTCAGAGCACAATGCCCACCGGCCAATTTGAATTTTTCCAGATATACAATATTCTGCCAGACCACTGTTCCACAAGACATTTAATCTATGCACTGTTTATAATGGGGGAACAAAATGCTCTCCCAACACAGATGTCTTTATAACGCTGATGATAAAACGTAGGGTTCTCAATGGAGTTTAAATGAGATATGAATTCACATGGTTTCTATCTCTCCATTTATTACACCTTTGATGCTGGTGATCTTTTAATGTTCCGCAGTGAACAATGTCTGATCTTTTTAATGCTGTCCTAATGGTCTATAACTTCATCGTTAAGCTGTGCAACAAAACATAACATCTAAAGGAGTTCCATTCATTCCTGCGTTTTCCACAGCCACCTACCTGATTGAGTTCCGTGATGACATCGTATGGAAATTCTACAGAAATTACATGGATAATGGAACTCTAGCCTGCAGCAGAGCCGAGCAGTACTCTCTTTAGTATATGCCATCAAAAACACAACAGTGGTTCAAAAAGAAGACTGGTGAGGGTTACATGGCCCCACCCTGCTGAAGCATTCAAGGAGAATCACAGTTCCCATTGATTTGCCCCTAAGCTTCAGTTCTATGGTGACTTTCCAATCGATGCATGGGAGAAGGAGTCATCAATGACTGACATCAATGATGTATAACCACTATGGTCACCTGACAGCACCTGGCTTCTCAGCAGCCTGATTGCAGAGGGCTGGGTGTCGTACAAGGACAAAGGATACGTCACCGGTTGTCCCCACCACCCGCCCCCCCCCCCTGCACCACCCCCCCAACACATGGCAGCGGGAGCAGGTGTAAATGTTCCCTCTTCCCACGGAGATCAGACCAGAGCTGCCGGCAGGATCCTTCCTGTCTGGCACACGGGTCCCATCACACAGCAGAGGCACCGGTCCAGGCTGATGCAGGGAACCGAGTAGAGTGCATCTCATTACAGCGCCGCCCCGACGAGAGAGTTTCCTGAAACCCCAAGCAATGCCATTGTTCCCCATCACTCCACTAATCCTCTGTTAGTACAGTGTCACCGCCTGCCTTAGATCAGCCAAGGCACTGGATCAGTACAAGGTGACTGTCTCATAAGATTTCTTCTGCACCGGATGAGGCAATAAGGGCTGGTTTTCAGAGGCTGACTGGGCGAGAGGTGAACGAACATGAAGGAAATTCTAAGAGCAACCGACCAACCTCACCACATTGCCCACTCAACAAAAAGGGACAGAATATGCTTGTTCTTGAAAACGGTTTGGGGGGGGGGGGACCACATGAGGGGAAAAAAAATGGCGCGGTTGCATTTAGTAAAATTGGACTGTCAAACATTTGTCCTTCTAATTTCCTGGTGCTAGTGGAGGGAGCAGCCGGCTGACAGCTGAAAAAGATGTTATTTTTTCCCTCCGTGTACCTCATACATTTTTAAACTCCATCTATAAATAAAATAATCAAACAATTATTACGCGTCAAATGGAAATTGACAGATGTGGTGACCTTCTGTCGGCATGTCAGCAAAATGCCAGGCCCGAGGTGCTTATTAACACGTCTTCGGCGAGAGACGCTGGGGAGGGAACATCGCGGACGTTAACCGCCAAGCACACGCCTGTTTACCCTCCAGAGGAACCGCCTAAAAGTGGGAGGTTCAGATTGGGGTGACTGCAGGAATTACCCCGTGTCTCTACCCGTCGTGATGTCCGTGTGCAGCAATGTGGACACCATCCTTACATCAGGAGGGTTCCGTGCAAGTCGAGTATCTCGACGAAAGACAGGAGGGAGAAGGAACAGTCTGCTTTGAACGTCGGCAAGTCCAGATGATGTCAAGGCCTGCAGCCTCCGCTCGTGTCTCGCAGGTGTGTTGTGAGCCTCGTAATGAAATAACGTCTATTCCTCGCCAACGTGATCCTGAGCATGTGCGGCTTAGCGAGGGTGATGCAGCCCCTGGGCGCCTTAGGCGCTGGTATCACAGCAGACCGACTCAACTCCTCCAAGCACTTCCACAGCCCTCTCTTTTTATGATTTTTTTTTTTTCCCCAGGACCCCTAACCTACATTGTCAGTAGCACAATAACTGTACGACTCAATGAGCAGTGCAGAGGAGGATGCATTATTTATAGTAATATAGGTCATGGAATACTTTGTCGCGGAGACGGCTAATCTTGTTACCCACTGGAACTCTCACTTATATCCCTGACCGTTGAACTAGTAGAACCAAAGCATGTTAAACACTACAAACCTGCCTGGGAGGACGAGGCGGCTATCCGCCCTACAAAAAAAAACATAGGATGACGGATGAGAGGAGAAGGACAGGCACGGAGATGTCCAGGCCTCCCAGGGAAGAGTTAACGGTTTCTCTGTGGTGCCTCCTCTCCCGGCGAGACAGGACGGTCTGAGCAGAACTGTCAGTTCTCTCCCCTGTAACAAGTGCTTGATACAGAGGAGTTGGCAGCGGCGATGGATGTAGCTCGCGAAGGGTTTATGTAAAATGACAGCTCCCGCTAAATAAAAGCATACACATTCAGACAGCAGAGGGGGAAGCGGTACGGAGAGCCCCGCGCCAGCTCGGGCATTAGCGCCGTCTCGCCGGATCGCGTGCGGGGGACACGCGCGCCGGACAGCGCAGAGGTCAGTCACGGTCTTTAGCCGCGCGCGGTGCTACATGGCTGCCTGACACGGGCTGCCCCAGCGAATTATCCACGCACCGCACTGCTGCCCGCTCCATAAATATATCGACACACGGCCGGCGAAATCGCAGGCCCCCGCGGTTGGAGCCGGGGCCGCAGCCCGTGTGATCGGAGGTACGGCCCGTGCGTTTGGATCAGTGCTGACTCAGTTTGCTCAGGGATGTCGCCATGGGGCCCCAGCTCCGAATCTTACAGCAGACCTCCTTACATACCAAGCACAGCTTAGCTTCTCTCCCCCATGCTCCTGAGGTGTGAGGTCACCGCATCATCCCCCCC
>JAODKL010000095.1:17651040-17664009 GCA_026780765.1 Petrocephalus schoutedeni | reverse complement strand
CAACTATATTTATGGTTGTTAAAAAGTGATGTTGCTATCTCAGTAGTATCTTTAATGCTGCTGTACGTTTTTCTGAATTTTTTTGTGTGATACTGGAATACCATGTCATATGATAAGACACTGAAACTCTTTCCTAAAAGCTTCTCAACATTCCTAAGTAAATCCAACCCAGAGCCCAGAATCAAAATCTGGCTACTGACTGATAATGTTACCCGGATACTTTGCATTAATTCGGATGCTGTGCATTCCATTTCAACAGTATTGTGAATTTACACTCATTTAAGGGAGATAAGCTGGATAAAATAGACATACCTATAATATATAGACAAAAGTATTACGACACCTGGCCATTACACGTACAGGAACTTTTATGACATCCCATTCAGCACTTTGGTCATCCTTGGTTGTTTTTAATCTGCTTTATAAATAAATTTGACCTTGATTCTAAATCCATAGGCATCAATATGGAGCTGGTCCCCCCTTTGCAGCTATAGCCGCCGCCACTTCTGAGAAGGCTTTCCACAAGATTTTGGGGTGAATCTGTGGGAAGTTTTGCCCATTCATCCAGAAGAGTATTTGTGAGGTCAGGCACTGCTGTTGGATGTGAAAGCCTGGCTCACAGTCTCTGTCCTAGATCATCCCAAGGGTGTTTGATGGGGTTGAGGTCAGGGCTCTGTGCAGGCCAGTCAAATTCTTCCACACCAAACTCATCCAACCATGTCTTTATGGACTTTGCTTTGTGCACTGGGGCACAGTCATGCTAGAACAGAAAGGGCCTTCCCCAAACTGTTCTCACAAAAATTGTCCAAAATGTCTTGGTATGATGCAGCATTAAGAGTTCCCTTCACTGAAACGAAGTGGCCTAGCCCAGAAAAACAACCCCATACCTCCCCCCCTTCACCAAACTTTACAGTTGGCACAATGCAGTGAAGCAAGTGAAGTTCTCCTGGCATCCGCCAAACCCAGACTCGTCCATCGGATTGCCAGACAGAGAAGCGTGATTCTTCACTCAGCAGAACACCTTTCCTCTACTCCTGAGTGCCACTCCATCTGGCGATTGGCATTGCACTTAGTGATGTGAGGCTCGTGTGCAGCTGCACCGCCATGGAAGCCCGTTCCATGAAGCTCCAGGTGCACAGTTTTTTGTGCTGGGGTTAATGCCAGAGGAAGTTTGGAACTCAGGAGTTACTGAGCGCTGGCGACTTTTACGCACTATGCGCCTCAGAACTGTGCACTGCGACCCCGCGCTGTTACTTTACGTGGTCTGCCACTTTGTGGCTGCGTTTCTGCTGTTCCCAAACCCTTCCTCTTTGCAATGATACCACTTACACTTGACCATGGAATATCTAGCGTGGAAGAATTTTCACAAACTGACTTATTGCAAAGGTGGCATCCTATGACAGTACCACGCTTGAATTCATTGAGCTCTTCAGACCCATTCCTTCACAAATGTTCGGATACCCGACTGTATGTCCCAATATTTTTGTCCAAATAAATAGTGTTGGGCAAAAGGTTGTGGGATCATAGACTGATGTGACACATGACCAAAGTGACAGAAATAGCAAATACATTTACTTTAAGAAGTTACAGGGACAGAACAGTTCATTAAAATCAACGTAACCTAAACCCAGAACAATCACTACAGAATGACCTGAGAATTTTATTCAGCCGAACAAATTAAATCTAATACTTCGCAGTACCGACATACTATTAACATGATTCCTTACCTGATTTATGAAAACTACATTTCTGTTTTTCCATGTTTATATTTTATGCAGTGGTTGTATTTTAATGCCAATTACTACACTGCTGAGGACACAACAAGCTATTATTTATAAGGTCACCTGTGGTCTCTGGTCTGCTCATTTCTAGATATTTCTATATGTCTTCCGGATCAAGTCATCTGGACCAAACGGTATACGGTTTATCATCTGTTACGAGATGAGTAATACTGGTTGCTACGCAGCTACAAACAGAAAATACAACTTACATAAAATATTTGGACCATGTTCTCATTCCTTTACAGGAAAGAGCGCAGAGATGTTTATCGCACATATAAAGCATGCGAGCTGGGTTCCGGCCCGGCCGGCGCCCCCCCGAGTAGCCAGGGGCCAGACGGCCATTTAATGAGCTCGGCTACATGCGGATCTGTAGCAAAACGCAATCCCGACCTGGCCGCCGCCACAACTCAAATGTTCCGCGGTAAATACCTCTGGGTTATGAGAGGAACGGCTGCTTTGGCAGCGGAATAACATCCAATTTACTTAGAAATGTCTTTTGAAACATTCAGGTGTTTACCTACCTCCTGGCAGAAGCGGCGTCCATTTGAGCATATGGAGGCTTTCACTTGTTGCACTTTATTGTACGAAGTCAACCAGAACAACGCCAAGTCGGGTAGTTTTAAAATAATTATATACTCTATGACGATTCTGGGCCTGCATTAAAAAAAATTATATATATACACACACATTATAGTTTATCGTACAGCAGAAATTCACTTTATATAAAATGGTAAACTTTCAGGGAAAACTTCACGAAATAACCAATGTAAGCTGTAGAACTTTGCCTGGAAGTAAAAACGTAATCTGCTTAAGAAGTTCTTCGAACATATTTCCGATTTATTTCTTAAAAATATATTTTAAATTAAGTCAATATTTAGTATTTGTAATAACAGGTATGGGATCTTGTTCCTATTTGTTGGTCACGGGAGATATGCATTCCATTTTTTCTTTAAGTATATAATTACATTTTCAAATCCCACTAGCTTAGAAAAAGTCTTACGCTGTCGAAAATATGTATGTAGTGTGTTGGGGAGAAAGGTGCAGACATAGCTGCCCGCCACAGATAGCAAGGGCCGCTAATTCTGTGCAGAAAAGTTTGTCTACTTTTCCTCGGCGGTGGACTGGGGCCGAAAACCGGCTCTGGCATTTATATCGCGGCTCTTCACTGAACAATGTGTAGCACAATGGTTTCGGGTTAGAAGGTAACTCGGAAAACATGAAAAACAAGCGCCAGCAGTTAGCAACCTTCGAGCAAACAAATAATCAGAACTGACGCTTTGCCAGCTCTCTTACAAAACGCTACTCGCCGAACATAAATAACATTTCGTTGGCACGGCGCGCCGGCCGCTCGCGTTTCGTGCTGTTTACGGCCGAGCGCTGAGACGATCTCGCACAACGACTGACCAGCCTATGCCTGCGGTATTCAAATGCATCATTAATGTGTGCCATTATCTGTCTCTAAAAAAGAAAAATGAAATGGTGATTATGAAATGGAATAATAAATAATAGAAAAAAAACCATTGCAGTCCATTTGCTTTGTTTCCCCTTTCCCGTTTCAAAGTGACAAGTGGGTGCATAAGTTAGAAAAAAAAAAAGATAGTAGTAAGGCTTAAGTTTTATAATTAGCTAATAATGCAGTACGGTGGATATTCTTAACTGCCCCTTTATTCTGATTGCATTGTATTGCTTGTCTTTCCTTGTTCCTGAAAAAGTATAAGAAATGTTTTTTAATCCACCCAATGCATATATTATTCCACCAAAGCAATGAAATTAGAAAACTACAGAAAAGAAGGTATAAACTGCATCACATTGGCATGCACTCTTGGTGTGAAACAATGCTGATCACAGGCGAGCATGATGTACCGCGTTTTGCACCTGCAGTACCTTGGATGACATCTCCTCAACAAAAACAAATAATGCTGGCAGTTATATATTGCCAGCTGTGGTGAATCCAATAGCTTGGCCTGCCCATTCGTTGTCCATTCTGCAGAAATTACGGTGGCTTTGAACAGCCTAATTGAGAGCACGTTGAGGAAGAAGCGAAACTTCACAAACAAACAAACAAACCGATCTAATGTGCTATTCTGGCATCAGGAAATTTCTGTTCTGCTTCGTCTCGTATGATCTGAAATAATCTTTTTTCTGTGATTCAGGTGGTCTGTAGCTCAGAGGATTATGGATCTGTGGCTGTTTCTGGAATGTCATACTGATGGTTTAAACCCTGTGGCTGTCAGAGTGATCATAATCATATTAGTGTTGGGTCCTTGAGCCAGTCTCTTAACCCCCATCGCTCCGGGGATGCTGGCCAGCCCAGCCCACTGATCCTCACTTGCACGTCACTTTGGCCAAAAGAGTCTGGTAAATAAATGTGAATTTAATGAAAAGTAAAGTTGATATGAAGTTTTCGAGATTCAACAAGTTTGTGAACATCACTGCTTGACAACAGAACACAAAGTCTGTCTTGCGGACACCGATTACATTGTAAACAGCTAATGCTTTACTTAGTCACACGTATAAAATACCTGAAAGGGCTGTTTTTTCTCATAAGACATTTCTGCATTTATCAACGACATAGACAGCAGAAGTACAGCCAATCAGAGACTGGTTTATAGAATGTGTCACTTTCAGTACGACGGTGCTCACTTGTCAAAACCACAGCGGGAAACTACCCCCGGAATACATATGCATAGAAAGTGAATAAAATATCAATTGCCCCTGGCATGTAATAAAGGTATACACTACTTCTGACAGATCAAGACGTGTGCTGCCACTTACATGAAGCTTCACATCATAATGGATGTGAAAGGGAGCAAGACGTTTGCTGACCAGAAAACAGGAAACCTGAGACAATGCTATGTGGGACTGTTTTGATGTAATTTGGAACCATTTTCATTTGTTACTTCTCTTTGGGCATGCAAGCTTTCCTAGATTTTTATTTTATCTAAATTTTCTTTGGTTGACTTGACGCTAATATTTTCACACAGTTCAAGCCAATTATACACTATAAGAAAATGTAATTTTATTTCTCACCAGATGCTCCACCGGTGCCCATCTGAGACAACAGGTTGCGCTGATGAGTGTACGCGGGCCAAAATAATTGCCTTGAGCATCTGGTTACTGAAGCCATCGATATAAGAAATTAGTTCCATAATATCTTAAACATTCTCCACCCTGCCCATCTATAATTTTCCAGTCGAGACACAGACACAAGTACTCATGCATGCGCACTTGCACGCAGACAAATCCAAAATATAAAATGTGCATATGTACATTATGTGTTCATATTGTATGTCCAAAAGCTTTTGAATTCAGATAAAACCCAGGTTAAATGTCACAGGAGCTGAAAAATTACAATGCGGTTCTTTCTGTTGCTCAGTGACCTCAGTGACTATCCTTCAATTCGGTTCGTACAGAAACCGTAAAATCTGGCAGCAAAATCTGGCTAAAGGTAAAGCTGCAGTGTGACTTCAGCCTGCTGTATGTGACCTATGCGATCCTAGTAAGCATGAATTTGTATTCCTAAAACAATATATTCCTAAAATATCTGTATTGCATTATTCAGAAGACAGTTCTGTAGAACTGTAAAATCACTCAGCTCCTGTAAAGACTTTAGGGAGTAAATTTTGTATTCTTGCTAAAAACCTTTGCTAGGCTTCAGAGATCTTTTTTCATTCTTGTATGTGTCGTACACATATATAGAGTGGCCACTTTATTTGGTACACTACGCTAAAACCGGCAGAACCCACTTTCTCTTCCACTATAAAAGGTAAATGAGTTCAAAGATGCCTTTCTGCATACTTCTCTTATATAGAGCTGTTATTTTTTGCACTTGTGGCCATCCTATTAGTTTTAACAAGTATCGCCATTCTCCTCTGACCTCTCTCATTAACAAGGTATTTTCAGCTAGAGAAATGAGATTGACTGGATGTTTTTGTTCAGCACACCATTCTCTGTAAACTCTGTGGCGCTGTAGTACATGAAAACCCCAGGATGGTGCCTGAGATGCTGCAGCCACCATGTCTGGCACGGACAAACCACGCCTCGTCCAAACATCTTGTCCTTGCTCTTGTTTAGAGAGGCAGGCTGGTTTGCTTTAGCAAGCAGGTGTACCTAATCAACCGGCCTCTGGGTGCATAACGCTGTATGTACTGCTATTCACTTAAGCAGAAGAATTCAAGCTGACCTTGGTGTGACTAACAACTATACCGCAATCTGCGGGTAAGCACAGCATTGCACCAAATATCTTAGCAGGCATGACATGATGGTAACCACTAGACACACTTCCTCTTTCCCTGGGCACCTGATAGCACTTTGACAATCTGAAGATTGTTAGCCACCTTGGGACAAAGTTGCAAAGAGTTGCACAAATTCCTACATATTATAAGCTTTTGGATGGCACTCCTTATCTTAACTACTTACTAAACTTAGCATATTGGCCCCTAACTAGCCATGTGAGGTTTACAAGGGTGGGCAGTAAACGGAAGCGCATGGGACAGGGATCAGCGAGGGGAATTGGTTTATTTTGTGTGCAGGGACGGGGAAACGGGGCAGGGGTGGCGTACACACAGCAGAGCCGACATACACAAATGGAAAGGAAAAATACCCATAGACACAGCTTTGACAGGAGAGGAGGGAAAGTGAAGGTAATGTGAAGCATTCAGGCAGAGTGCAGGGCAAGTGCATTGGCAACATGCAGGTTAGGGTACAGGCACTGGGCTCGTTTATAGGGGAGAGAAAAAAGGCAAATATTTATAAGGCTGAACATGAATGAGGAACAGATGCAGCGAATCAGGACGCTGTGGACTCTCACCTCCATCCCCAAACACGTTAATACTCACATATATTATTTAGTAAGTATCTGAATATTTTATCAGTTATTAATAATGTGTGAGTGAATGCGCACATTTTGCACATTCCAAATGAAGTTCCAATTGAGTATATATTGCTGTCACCGTGTGTGTTTGTGTATACACGTCACACTGCATTGTCAATTTCTAGGAACACGCACTGCCCTAGAAGACAAGGAACACCTTGTGCTTCCAGTCAGCTGGTTCAAGAAAAGTTGAGAATCTCAAGGTGGTTGCTTATGGTCAGGAAGGCTTCTATTCCATTCTGTACTGGTAAATCCATAAAAGTGGGGGCTCCTCAGGAACCTCTATACTTCTAAAATATTCCGAAATATAACCTTATTGTTGATTCTGTTCTAATTACTTATTAATATGGAATTAGTTTTGCAAAAACATTGCAGATGCAATGCTAACCAAGCTAAAAATGATTTATACTTGACATTTACAGAAAAGAAACTTAATATTAACATAATATTAATTTACCGTCGTCAGCTTATGTAGACAATTGTCCATGCATTCTTACATGTTACATTTCTTCTAACATTTTACACCAGTTGCTGGTTAACTCAGTAGCTTATTTGAATATTACTTTCACTACTCTCTCCTGCATGTAACAGAATCACTCGTTAAGCTGGTAGTACGGAAAACCTTAATTAGGAAAGTGATCTATCGCTGAAGTAAAGTTAACTTCATATAAACTCATAATTAGTTTCTTGGAAGCCTATTGTTGGTGCTTTAATAACAGCATGTAACAGCTATGGTATGTGAAGAGCTATTTATTTTTAAATAGCCATTTCCCATTCACATTCTGCACATGTTGCTGCAATTAGAATATAATAGGAACATTTCCCTTTAAGACCATCTAAAAACCATGGAAACTGAAAGCCCCCGAGAAACACAGAAAACCAAAAATACCTATTTTCTAACCCTTGTGTCTACCATGGGCCTCCTAAAGAACTCCCCTTATTCTTGAACTTATAAATGTTCCTCACTGTCCCTATTTATACCTTAACAAGCCAGCAGCCTAATCAAGGTCAGTTAAGATTCATTGCTCTAGGAATGTGAAGGCACATGGCCAAGGATCAGTTGCCACATACATCTAATTAATCAGTTTATACCCATCCCTCACCATTTCTTTGCTTTCTCCTCATTTAGCACAGACTA
Source organism: Petrocephalus schoutedeni (assembly GCA_026780765.1). Classification (NCBI taxonomy): domain Eukaryota; kingdom Metazoa; phylum Chordata; class Actinopteri; order Osteoglossiformes; family Mormyridae; genus Petrocephalus; species Petrocephalus schoutedeni. The sequence continues at coordinate 17,656,217 of JAODKL010000095.1, read as the reverse complement.
CCAAGACAGTAAACAATCCCAAAAGAGGAGTCAACAAGGGGCACAAATATCCAAACACAGACAACATCCACCACTCCATGTTCTTGGAAAGTGGTTCCACCATTTAGGACTGAAATTGGGGGGGGGGGGGTGCACCTACGCCCCCCCATCTCCTAGACTTTAGCCCTATTCAGTCCAGGCAGCCAACTGTGTGACATTAATGCCTCATGAACCAAGCCAGGCAGCGTTTATGATGTCAGGAAGGCAGGTGCAGGCACATGGTGTCATGATAACAGGCAGCATCCATAATATCTGGTCAACGACAGTACTGTTGTCTGGTGGCTGCTCCAGCTGTAGAATTAGGTGGTGTTCTACTCATTTGACAGCTGCTCACACCCTTTGTTGAGCCACAGGAAGCAGTTGCTTGACTCTAGCCCTACATGAGTCTGTTCCTGTGTGATCTATTTGGCAGAGGACAATGAGCAAACTCACCAGACACAGGGGTGAGAGGATCGTACAAGGACTTTATTAGGGATTTGGAGGTTAACAAAATGGGGGGGACCAAACACAAAAGAGAGTCTTTTTTTGCATTATCGAAGGAGAAAAACAGAGAAAACAAGATAGGCGCCTTGTCAAATGAGGTCACAGGGTCTTAGTGTTTGGTCTGGTTTGTCAGGGCTGAGAGACAAACAGAAGATTTTTACATTATTAATAACTGACTTCAGGTTAATGAATGGGCTTGTCATTTGACTTCAACCTGCCCCAGGACATCCACCCCATGTCATACAGTTACCTCTGGGACTACTGGCAGCAAAGCTAACTACTTTATCACCCCTATAAAAGCTTCAACCCCTTTGGGACCCCAACAGCACTTGTAGAAGGAGAGTCAGGGCAGGGGAAGGGAGCCTTTATCTCAGATAGAAATGGCTAAGGTTCTATTTGATCCTTTGAACACTCAGTCTATAATTCCCTGGACAGTTATTCTTATTCTTACTCAGATGAAAGGGTATGACCGTCTTCAAGCTAAGCATGAAGGTCGTCCATATGGAAGCTAAAAGTTTGCAGTGAGTGAGCCTTCTCCTCATGATAGACAGAAGGCCGCAACTGTAACGATGGTGAAGTGGGATTGACTGTGGTTGTTGGGTCTCCTGTGGAAAATGATGGCATCAGAGATTTCAAGTGCCTTTGATCAGGGTGATACGTGGTAAGAGCACTAGGAGCTAGACCTTTTTTTTGTCTCTTCGATTTCATATTCTCTCTGGTCAGTTGCTTCCCATTTCCTGATTATTGCTGACCATCTGATTCATGATAATTCCCATCTTTCCTGAGCTCCTCCCATCTTATCCAGTTTTACCAGACTCCCACATTCTTCACAATCTGGGTCACCAGCATTTCTCAGCAGGTTTCTGGAGATTAGGGTCTAGGTATGTTTTTTTGTAGTTTCCCACTCCATCTCCCAGATGGTAGCAACCCACCACTTTGGACAAGGTAGTGATAGTTGATCAGTTGCCGTATGGTGCGATGGACAGCTTTCCCACCGTTAAAGGGTCACTTGCCGTTGATGTTCGTCTCCTTCCTAGTTCACCTTCCATTTCGTTCATTGCACAGTAGCTTCTAGACCCTCCACCAGGCTGTCTGTCTTTTCCAAGGGGATTTCAACCCAAAAGCATGCCACTGTCTTCATTGTCTTTGGAGATTGCCCCTAGCCAGAAGCTATAGGAGCCCTGCAGAGTTTCTTAGAAGCCCTCATCAAGCCTGCCCTTTATCTTAGTAAGGTAGTAAAACCCAACTGTAAACAAGATCTCTGTGCTGCCCCACAGAAGGCATCCTCTAGCAAATGTTTTAGTGAGACCGTCTACCAACAGGCTAGTAAAAGTCAAAAGGCAGCCAGGTTCAAACAGAGCGGGATTTTTTTTCTCTCTCTGTGGATGAAAATCAAAATTAAATAACACAGTAAATGCTCAAATATCCATTTCCATCATTTGTGTTGACCGTGCACTTCACAAGCATATGCCACATATTTTCCTCAAATCCACCCAGCTGAATCTATTTGAGCACAAACGAATGCAGTACCTAATCAGACTGAGTTAAGTTTCATTACGTCAGTTGCTTGTTAGGCTGATACAGGGGATCAGTTACCATGGAAATGCAAGCAATCGGTTTAAACCTGCCCCTAGCCATAAATCTGCCTCTGGCCCACTCAGATCAGGTTATGTTTTCACTTGAGCTTTAATGTAGATTACTTTGATCTTATCATATATAAAATAAACCAAGACTTGATTTCTTTGGGAGCTGAGCTGGTGTCATTCATAATGTTATGTAATGCAACAAAGTAAACATCAAACTGAATTTGACCCGGAAGAATCCACACTTTCAATAGTCTTAGAAGGGTTCCAAGATAAAAAAAATAAAAAAAAATAGAACAAAGAATGCATGGCTTCTACAATTAAAAATTGTGTATAATAAAGATGCATTTTATTGTGCACTATTTTGTATTTGTATTATGTATAACAATGTAACTATTTGGACATGTCGGGAAAAGTGTTTGCTGTCAGCCGGTTGAATCTCGGTGGTTGGGCTTTGCCGTTTTGGACTTGTTTGGCAGCCACTCATTCTTGGACACTTTTTAAGATAGATGTAATAATGAACTTCAACATGTACCAAGATATTTTGGCCACATATCTGTGTCATTCTGCCAAGACACTGGAGCTGGACTGCAAATATACCTTCCAGCAAGATAACGAGCCCAAAGATACATGGAAATAAACAAAGACATAACTGGCTGACCACAAAATTAGCAGTCTGAACTAGACATGTTAATCAGAACACCAAAAGCATCCAAAAAGAAAAAGGAGGATTAATTCCTTCTATAAAGCAAAACCCTGAAAAATAAGATATTGTAGTGGTATCCTTGTCACATAAAATATAAATTTTTGACTATAATGGGGAGTGTAATCATATTTCATGCCACAGCATGATTATTAAAGTGTACTTTTTTAAATACCAGTATAACTAATATTAATCATTATGTCCTACTGGCATAAGACGGTCATTTATAAAGACCAATAGCCTTCCATCAGGAAATAGTAGCAATTTACATGATTCATTTAGCATAAAGTTGGGCCAAGATGTTATGATTTTATTCGAAAAAATGGTATTATTCATAGATACTCCTATCCCTAGATTTGGTAAAAGTGAATATGGTGGTAGTGAGAAAAAGGGTTGGACATGGTACAAGATTACAAAGCAAATCACCGTCTGTGGCGACTGACACTATTTACTCAAGGGAATCATAAATCACAATATTCATTTGCAAAGACCTTTAATTTGCTGGAATGCACACATTCATGCAGATGTTAATGTTTTTTTTTTCCCCTTTTCCCACACAGATCAACAAACACTTCCAACAATTTAAAAATGCTCAGTAGGAGATTTCTAAGACAATTAAATGGCTTTAAGAGGCAGCCATTGAAGAGAAAACAGTATTGTTGTCATGGAGACACAAAAGAGATTAGAGTTTTAAGAAAAGATTGATATTTAAAGAATTGTTTCTTTGTGACTGAACACTTCTGTGAAAAATCGTAACAGATAAAGTACACGCTCAGAAAATGTGGTAATTTTAAGGATAACGAGCAAAGCTTTTTTTCCTAAGTATGTGTTTTGTAAACATTCCAATATCAACTAATTTTATATAAGGGGTAGAATGCAGCCAGACCAGTCTCTAAGAGTAAGAATTAGAATAAATAAAGAGTAAATGCATGGTGTAAAATAATTATAGCTGCAGGTATTTGAATGGATATAGAAAATGAAAATAAGAACCTTTTGAAAGACTGGGAACAAGGGATGATACCTATTCATGAATTAACAACAAAACAGTCTGTTAACCCACAATCAGCCTACAAAGCACTGCTGAACTAGCATTTCCAAAACCGTACTCTCCTTCTGTTGGCATACTTCCTTACCCCTTTCACTTAAAAAATTAGGCAGAAGCGTGGTAGAGTATCAGCACTTTTCATCTGGACACACAGTGAAACAGGCCTGAGAAAAACAGTTTTCATAATATTAAAAAGCACTGAAGTAAGGAATCAGGCACAAGGCAAGGAACGGGGAGAATGCATGACCCTTTGGAGAAGCTCTCGTACTGGGAGGGAATCATACCATCTTGTATAAAGACAAAATAATTATTTCTAAAAAGAGCTGCCTCCCCCGCAGTGTCAGAGTTTCTAACCTCAAGGGGAGTGTGGCTGCCATAGCCAATCTTTTACCCTGTCAGCACCCTAATGCAGCAACAGCAACCAATAGCCAGCAGTTTCAACTGCTTCCCAACCTTGAGAAAAGATCACAGAGGGTGGTCCTGACAAAAGCTGCCATATCTGGAGAGCAGTCAATTTCTAACAGTCCTTTTTAACTGCTGAATGAAATTGGTTAAAGAGTCGAGCAGTGATGACTGGGCAGAAGCAGAGCACTGTCAGCCTCGTCGTGTCTCGGCTGGGGTCAATGGACAGGACTGGAGCCCCGTATGAACAACAAGTATGCTAGCTGTCAAATGAAAAGGTCTCCGGCTTGCTTTGGAATAAGGCCCTATTATCCGTCATTAGCGTTTAAACTCACATTGACTTGTGTTTCTACTGATGTGTATCCAATATTATTTCAGCTTTAGTTCTATTCAAGAAAATTCTAGAACTCAACAGGCTCTAGATAAGACCATGTGCCAAATAAATAAAGCAGCTATATCTGTCTTGCTTCCCATTTTCTTATCTATTTAAAGGTCACTTTTAATCATTGAGTAATAAGACTGATTTTTTTTTTTTTTAAATCACAGCTAGCCTCATTAAGAGCCACTTCTAATTAGTGGGAAAGATCAGTGAGAATGCACCACCTTGCTGTTGGATGTTGTCACTCTGTGGGATGTTTTGTTGATGCCGTGGTTTTTGTCTTCTCCGACATAAAATGTGTTTATTGTAGAGCTGTATGCATGCAAAGCCAAATTTCTGATGCATTTTCAGAATTGTGGTTCCTCGTGACAGTGAACAGATCCACAGCATGCCAAGATTTAGGGATGGAGTGGGTACCCTTTTACTGGCACTAGGGATGGAGTGGGTACCCTTTTACTGGCACTAAGGATGGAGTGGGTACCCTTTTACTGGCACTAGGGATGGAGTGGGTACCCTTTTACTGGCCCTAGGGATGGAGTGGGT
>JAODKL010000095.1:17613291-17633504 GCA_026780765.1 Petrocephalus schoutedeni | reverse complement strand
GAACCACCCCCCCCCCCCCCCCCCCTCCTCCTCCTCCACCCCCCAAGACCTGCTGTTTTGAAGTTCTGAAGATGCTCTGACCCAGTCCTCACAATCTGGCCCTTGTCAGAGTCACTCATATCCTTACTGCTCTTGAATGTTACAGCTGATTGACATATATTAAACTGTTAACAGTTAACAATGAATAGCAATTTGACCATTAGTTGACAGTATGTTCAGATGAAGGATTTAACCACTTAATCCATATACTTATTTTGAACAGATGCTGAGGTCATTTTAGTATTGCTATATGGATAGTGAGTAACACTGCTACCTGTACATCACACCTCTGGAACCCGGTAGTCTCTGCACATATGGAGCTTGCATGTTCCCCCCTTGTTGTGTTGGCTTTAGGATACCCCCCACAGTCCAAAAACATTAAGCACTAGTTTCCAAATTGTCCCTTTGTAGATGTTTGCATGAACCCTGCAATAGGTTGGCACCCCATAGCTAGGTGTGTGTGCCCTGCAATGGGTTTGCACCCAGTATCTAGGTGGGATTGTGTGCCCTGCAATGGGTGGGCACTCTGTCCTGGTTTAAACCCCACCTTGCGCCTGTACCTTCTGGGATAAGCTCCGTATCTCGGTGATCCTGCCGTCACGGTGGCGTGGCACTGTAGTAGTTTCACCTGTTGCTTGTTGTTCCTTGATTGATTAATTGATTAGAGTTGCACCTGTTCCTTGTTTGCCCTGGTATTCTTTTGTATTTAAGTGCCTGTCTCTGCTCTGTCCCTTAGTGTGTTGTTGAGTTATCTGTACTTGTGTTCATGGTCTCCCTAGCACCATCTACCTTGTTATGGTTTGTTAATTCTTGTTTTCCCTTGTTTGGTTTTCTGACCCTTTGCGGTCATGTTATTTTTTTGTGTACAAGCACAAGCTGGGAAATGTAGGAAAACTGAGAGCTAAGAAACCAAGCAAACACAAGGATGGCAATAGATTAGAACCACCAGAAAGCCCAGGTATAGTAAAGCACAGCAGACGCTGGGATAAACCAAAAACAGGGAAATGATTAGATGATAAATAAACACTAGAAAACCAATAAATAAACAGAACAGGGGAGGCTGGCCTTGAATCCATGACTACAGGGTAATGCCTCCCTGCCACCCACTCAGCACACTGAGCTATGCAGCAGTCTGGGGACCCAAGAAAACACACTAGGGACTTAAGGGGAAAGCAACAGAACGGAGGCCAGGATGGCCAGCAACACCTGCTGGCCAAGCAGGGAGGAGACACGAAGAGCCTGGTTGGATGGATGGATGGAAGACGCTGAAACCTGCATTGGACAAATCTGTATATACAGTAAGACAAATGGATGGATACTTATTGAATTTTTTGACCATTTAACTGAATTTCACTCAACGAGCACGCAAGTTTAGCATATTTATTTTTACTTGGGCCTGCCTCAGAATAGCTAGAAGCGAATCCCGTATAAGTTACGAAAGCATTAAGCTAGTGAAATGGCTGGCCACGTAAAAGGTTAGGCTGCTGTTGTGCTGTGCAATTGTCCCAGACGGAATTACATCAAAGTGTCCGCCGACAGTCAGTCAATAATAAAACTGAGAGTAACCTGAAACCATTTCTGGACATCGGATGCGGAGTTTCAGGGAACAACGTCTTTATTGTACTCTTTACCCTGGTAAGCTTGGCCATAGATTTGTTGTATTTGGACCTTCGACAGTAGCCAAGAGGCAGACATCGCAGTGGAATTTCAAGCCGAAAATAAGTTTGTGCCGTGTGACTAGCTGGACAGACAGGGTTTAGCATATGTGGCACGCAGAGGTGCCAACGTGCTAAAACAATTAAAGGAGCCATGTCTGTTTCCAATTCCAAAATTCAATATTGTGATATAATTAACTGTAATGCATTATTAAGATCTTGAAGTCCATTCCATATTGTTATGAACTGATGTTTCAGTTTTTCTCCCATGAGACTTATTTATTTTATTTCCAGAAATAAAGGCTAGACAGCATTATATACAGTATAGCTTAACACATTTCATTAACTTGACATTTTGCTAATTGTCATTGGACAGATAATGGCAGAAACATGGAGAAAGTGGTCGCTGTCGCTCTCGGAAATCCCTCCAGCGACTGAAGGGAGGTGGCCACGCAGCTGCCTTCTCATATCCCCAGTCCAGCTCTTGAAGAATCTCTCATAGACTAATTTCTCCTACATACTTGTCTTTTGCCTTTGACACCTGATACTGCACCTTTTCTATATAACAGCATGACAGTTACAGGTTTCCAGCTATTACTTTGACTGGCTAATAGCTAAAGAAGACATATCTATTCTGCTATCACTTCAGCTACACTGTATCTAGCTGTACAGTTCTGGCTTCTGTCTCTCATGTCCCAGCTAGACTCTGGGCATCTGAGTATCTCTGACCTCCCTGTTCTCCATGGCTTCCTTGGGTTGTCATTCCACAGTCTTTCACATTTCACATCAGTCTTCCTTCATAACATCCTTTCTTCATCTGTCTGCACCTTGTGTGCTTGCCTGCCCTTCCTAAGTATTTTATTCTATCTATAGTTTTTTTTTTTCAATGGAACATATGCAGAATATCCTGTCCTTGGTGTCCTCTGTAGGCGGAAAAAGCCTATATGTATGTATGGATGGATGGACGGATGGCTGGAATATATTCAGAAATTATCTGAAATATAATATATAATAAATATAATAAACAATAAATATATAATAAAATGACAAACAGATATAAATAATGATATGGGTTAATAAACACATCCTGAGAATAATAGATTAATTAGGTTGTTAGTGGAGAATGTAGCTGCCACTTATTGCCTGCTTTGGACATGCAGGCCATCTTCTCCTAGCTATTAAAGCTCACCTTTCTTTTCAGTCTCATCTTGAATAGACAAAGCGCAGACACACAGGGAGACCGGCAGGGGAGTGCATCAGCAGTGCACTTGAACAGAATGAGCTGCCTTTCAGAGTCACATACTTTGTGACAGATACTGCTCCCAATATAGGGGAGGCATTTACAGTTTTCAGTGATTTCAGAATGATGGAATAGGTGGGCTTTGCTGTGGTAGATGATGAGGATTTCTGGAAAGACACTCTACAGGCTTGCAGCTACAGGAATGACAGATCTCATAACCCGTCTTTAGACAACTGGTGTGCTTTGAATACTCACTACTGTGCATATTCGGCATGTGGAGGAAGATGGGTTGGAGAAGTTAGACATCTTTACTGCCAAATTCAGTTAAAAACTTTTGTAGGTCAACTGAGGGGAACTTGTTATATTTCTAACACTAATGTCACAATGTGCAGTGGCGTTCATAGAATACTGCTCTGAATAAGTCTGACCCAACCAAGCTTACCGGATAACTTCCACCTACCACGTTTGCTGTTTCTCCATATGGTGCATTAACAGGTTTGGTAAAAATGCATTAGCCAGCTTCTCTCTTTCTGTATCTTACAGAATTTCAGAATATTGACTGCACAGATTTGCAGCATTGTTAAAACTTATCAATTTGAAAGTGACTGGCAAATATATTTCACCTGTCCAATGTTGCGGTGCTCTAAGAAGTATGTGTGTAGTCTGGAGAAGACCCTTACAGCAAAAGTGATCCATAACATTTTTGACAGCATTTTTATATTTTTAAAACAAAAAAATCCATAAGGAAACCGAAAATAAAATGCAATTCATGAGAAAAAATTACATATTTGCAGAACCACTCAATTTACTGTCATGCATAAAATATTCTTCCATGTGGTATCTATGATATCTATTATTACTGAGATGCAACAAGAAAGGTTTTTTAAAACATTTTTTAAACTTGGTCATAAAAAGTCAGCAGTGTTTCAAATATTTAGGAGCAGGCTTTAGACCGTATTTGTACGATTTCAGTTTTTACCGATTCATTTCGTGACATTTAATTTAATAATATTCATACAATTCAGACAATTCATATTTTGCTGACCCCCATGACCTGGATAAGAGGTTGGAAGATGGACAGGAGTAAGTTAAAAATGAAATGTCATTAAAAGCCCACCATACCACAGAGAGCTAAGGGCATCTAACTGGAGACAGCCTAGGAACGGGTGCTTGCTTAAGGCACATTTAGTCCAAAGCGAGTGTCTCCTGTCGGTACGCCCTACTTCACATCCTTGTATAACTGTGCTCACGTCCTCTGCCAGTAGGCTTCACCAGCCTCCACCACTAACCAGATCCACCCCGCGCCTTCCGCTGCTTAACGTCATCTTTACAGACAGGCTGGGAAGCTGCGAGCCTGTTGTCAGGAAGACAGGCTTAATTTCAGCCTGTTCTGTTCCCTGCCTCCTTCGGCTTGTCATGCTTACAGACTCTATCCTGTCTCTCTGCCCTTCCTTTTCCACTGATCCTACCTAGTCCTACTGGAACTGAGTCCACCAGCCTCCACGGGAACTGTAACTCCTCTGAGCTGGAGGGCTCTCTTCCTTGTCATCGCTGCTCCACAACTTCATAACCAATGCTATTCCCATCTCGCTCTCTTTATGAACTAAATCCTTTAACATTGAAACCTTAAACATTTTGTTGGCAATTTCTCACAGTTTTGGGGTTACCTTAAATAAACCTTAATATTATCCCTGTAATTGTGCAGCCATGTATCAAGGTTTATAATACAATGATACCCCATGGCCCTGTAATATTTAAAATGATTGTTCAACATGAATATGTTCTCTGATAAAACAAAAAAAAACCTTTCTGCCTAGCAATAAAAAATTGTTGTCCATCCATTGTGTCCCAAGACCTTTTTGAAAACTTTGAAAAATTTGAAAACTTTTGAAAAATTTGAAAACTTTTGTAAAATTTGAAAACTTTTGTAAAATTTGAAAACTTTTGAAAAATTTGAAAAGTTTTACCAGATCAAATTTTCATGTCTTTTTCTTATATGTGTAACAATCATCATATCTAGTTTAACATGGACATACCCGCAACACACATAATTCACATACTGTAGACACACACAGTTAAATTCTGTAATTTTTTTGTCCAGTTTATGAATACATTTGAAGTAGTACTCGAAAATGTTACTACATTTGCATTCAATTTATTTAGCAGACACGTTTATCCAAAGCGACCTACGCAATCCCTGCAGCAATTAGGGGTTAAGGGCCTTGCTCAAGAACTCTATGGTGAAATCATACCACCAACCCTGGGATTTGAACCGGCGACCTACTGACCACATTCACAGTCCAATAACAAGTGCAATATTTATCTGGAAACATTGTGATGTAAATCATTAAATGTTTTTTTCATAAGCTGGAGATTTTTTTCCCAAACTATTTTGCTAGTTGAGATGCTAAGGACATGTGTGGGTACGTGTTTTGCATTCCAGTAATGTAATATTGACAATAATATGCTGCCTTGATTATTATGTCACAGGAATTTTCCTGTAATTTTAAATGATGTGGGAACACTGAAAAAAAAAATCAAGAATGTGGGCTACCTGAGTTCTTTTTGTTACATTTCTGAATTATTATGACGGGTATGATGTGCAGTATATACACTTTGAGGTGCTGCTCTTAGATATAACAAATGTGTTCGCACAGAACATGAAGTAAACATCAGCTTAAATTTACATGTATTTCTTTAGCAGATACAATAGAAGTGAGGAAAGCTTGGGGCTTATAGTTGGGGGTCAGCCAGCATCCAGCTTGCCTGGAGGATCTGGGGTTAAGGGCCTTGTTCATGGGCTCAGTGGTGATACGATTACTCTGTTGGCCATGGGATTCAAACTTGTGACCTCCTGGACACAGGCGAAGATTCCTAACCCACTCAGTTTTATTTCCAAGGTAAACAGCATTATCACTTCGACATTTGAAACTTTCATGAAATATTGAAATGTTTTCATAGCCCCATGACCCTGATAAATGGTTGCGAGATGGATTTTTGAAACCATAACATTCATTTGAATTTTTTCTTAATATCATAATAAACTATTTTATTTCTTCAATGATTTTATATCCCTACCCAATAGTGTAGGCTTGGTTTCAACACTAGTAGGGACCAAATCAGCCCTGAACCCCCATCCCCTAAACATACATGGCATTCCCACAGTATTGGTAAGGACACATCCCTACTTTGCATACGTGAATCCATACCCTTGTCTCCACCATCACTTCCCTTTATACAGAGATTCAATAAACATCTTCACTCATTACTAAGTAAGTAATGTGATGTTTGTCGCCTTGCTAGTGAACTGAACGGGCCTCTCTTGGCTTTCCTAACTTATACAATTATTCACTTGCTATTTAAATTTCCATATTAATTCAAGACATGCAGCATCCAGCTATTGTGTTTGAGGCCAAAATCCTATTCATGTACATGATTTTATTCAGCTCTTTTAAAACACATTTTCATTACACCTAGATATTATCTGGATAAAAAAAAAATCTCACTAATTCAGTATCACAAATTGTCTAGACCGCATCATGCATATTAACATTTAAACGTGTTTTTCTACACATCAGTGACTGTTTTTGCTAAAATAGTTAGCCCTCCATTTCATTTGTATTTTTGGCTATGCTTTATATAACGTACCTGCCTACACGGGACATTCAGCCGCTTATCTGAACCTCGGCTCTCTTCAAATGAGTAACTTCAATTTGTGTTTATCAATTAAAAGCAGTATATAACAGTGCCCGCTTTGGCTGTTCTCTGTCATGATGGAGAGGAAGCAGCGTCCTCCAAGTTTGCTGAGCACTTCTTTTTCGGCGGGTTGGGTGGGGGGGTGTGAAGGGGGAAGATTCTAAGGAAAATAAGGTTTGGTGGTTGGATGAGTTTGTGTACACTGGACCACAGAGGGCGGGCGAGCCCAATCCATCAGCTGTCAGCCAAAACACTTACAACACTAGAAAGTTAGGGTGGGAAGCATTAACAAAAAAAAAAAAAAACTGAATTAATCTTCCTTTTTCCTCCAAAACAAGTGACCCTGCAAGGTCATGTGATGAAACTTACAATAAAGAATTGTAAAGCTTTTCAGATTGAAACCGGACTCCCCTTTGACACGTCTTTTCTTACTCGATGACGCTGGAGTGTCCATTACCTGTGGCCTGGCTGCTAACGAGCGTGAGGTGTGCGACCTTTTTGATCTAACGAGCTTGGTGTCACGGTTAAAAAGTCTCCTCTCCCGCTCAGGGCCAGACACCTCCCTGAAGGACAGTTACGCAGTAATTTGATGCATGGTCTGCCTCTGACCGGTCAATAAAACAGTGAGACTGTAGCCCAGAGCCCTGAGGAAGATTAAATCACAAAATCAAAAGCAAGGATTTTTTTTTTCAGCCAACCACAGGTAATGTGCTCTTCTTTCCAGTCAATTACTTCACCATCCAGAATCTTTCCCTTTCACACTTTTTTTTTTTTTTTGTTAATGACAAGCGGGTCATCTCCGCATATGTTAACTGTACAGATTTAGCATAATCCGCAGGACTTGTTTACACTTTACAGGCTTTGTGGTTTCTGGTGTGGAAATCTGCCAAGCGGAGTAAGCGATCTGTTTGCGAAACTGACTCATTTCTATATTCCAATGACCCATATAGTTGTCGGCCCTATTTCTCCAGCACTGATATGAGTTGTGCAAGAAGCATTCAGTCAGAAAATTAATACTTTATTCAAATATGATAATTTGAAACATGTTAAATGTGAATTCCTACTGCCCTTTAGATTCACTTGCCTGAGTATGAAAACTCACAAAATTATCTGAACTGGGGGGATCCAGATGTTGAATTTACATTTGCGCATCGGCTCTGGATAATCTCTCTAATGCCATGTAACGTAAGCGTGCGGTGGCGAGACTCAGATGCACGCACGTAGGCCACCGCTCCCGCTTTACAGTAGTTCCTCGTTCCGTCTGTGTCTGTATCCGCCTACTATCTGGAATCTGAAGTTGATACATAAAAAAAAAAAAAGCGCCGCCCTGGCTGTCATCAAGAAAAATGACACCGCCATGTGAGAATTCCGCCGGGGGTTACCCACAATTCACTGAGCCCTGCTGCACAATAAACGTTTATCAATAACTTTGGAGCACACGGCGGAGGGTATGACTTCTAAGTTCCATGTGGAGTTTCTTTTGGCTAGGATGGGATAGCTTTCTCACGGAAAAGGCCGGAATATCTGTAACTTCAAACCCCCCCCTCTGGCGGCCCTCTGGCCCTCAGGTTCAACATTACGGAGAGAGGCGTTCGGGACCTGATCGCGATGGTCGCACACAGCCAGCATGTCTGCGGCTTGTGTGAGATATGCAACTGGTACGCTTTGTGTAACAAGTGGCTTCAACAGGTTTAACACAAATGTTTAACTAGTCTAACCACAGTTCATATCGATAAACGAAAGGTCAGTGCTGAAGGCTGCGTGTCGGAATGATGTCCATACTGTCTTCAATAAGAAGAAAACTCCTAATGGTTTTTCCATTGGAGGAAAACATCCAAGGTCTGTTTCTTCATATTTATAGTGTATCTGGCTCAATTATTTTTCAGAAAATTGTTTAACTGAAGAAAGTCTTCTGTAAATACTGCATACGTCGTTGGTAAAAATGTATATTCTTGGTGGGAAAAATCAATGTAAAAATGGCTGTTAAATATCTTGCACACTGGGTATTGTTTTATTATTGTTTTTTGGCCGTTCATGTGTATGATTTACTTTACGGGTTCGGGTTGGTTACTTTGCTGAAGGGTACAGACTCAGTACCCCACAGGGACTTTGGGTTAGGGGCTTGTGTTACTGCCATCGGTGATAATATTCCACCCTATGTTGTTCTTATATATGCTGTCCTGAGATTATATGGATCCCACTCCCCTCTTTGTTCATGGTTGACTTTACTGGCTAAATTTACACAACGAGGCTCCACAAATCTCCCGAGACACGGTATGATATGGGAAAGTTTACACGATCTATCACGTCTCTTGATGTAATCACAGGGGCATATAATGGCTCATTCACAGGTTGGTCGCGTTGTTCCGTCCCTTTAAGAGGAAGGAGTGGCGCCTCTCAATGGCAAAATGTGGCCCGACGAGGAGGAGGCTGAAGGGAAGAAAAAGAAATAATTATATATCTAAAAAAAATCTCCATTAGAGATCACTCTGTCACTCGGGTTTCCATAACAACCAGTAAACCCACTCTCAAAAATTTTTGCAATATTACTTTTACTTGAGAAGTGAGTGTTTGCTTAATATACATGAAGTGGGTGAAACGAGCGAAACAGTTTAGAGAAGAGACCGTTTTGCAGGTATTGGGTGCCATCGCCTGCAATTTCACCGGTCGAGGGACATTGTGTGTAATGCTTTCTCACATTGTGACGCTTGCTCATTCCATTAGGTTTGTTAGTGACCCTCCAGACCTGAAGGACTTCCATTCCACGCACCTATTTTTCCCTGACAAGAGATAATAAAACTGTTACAATGTTGCAACTAACAGTCTACAGCACATAACCAGTTGTTTGACTGAATTCTCCCCATTAAATACTGATGGGGCGGATAACATTGAAATGTTCAAATACGATTTTATTTAGCCGCGACATCCCGATGACCCTAATTCTGTGACAATTTCCCAGATCAGAACAGAAAATATTGCAAGTGACCCTTGTAATCCACTGCTTTACAAGGAAAGGAAAAGAGAATCGTATCGAATTTGTGGAGACTTTATTTCAGTCCTATTTTCAGCCTTTCGCAAAACGTAAAAATAATTTTACTTTAGGAGAGCGCTGTCGTACGGACTGGGAAAACACCACCATGCATTTTGTGCACGCATGTACACAGATCAGAAGGCCGAATCTAACCCGTGGCAGCAGAGGGGAAATGTGGATCCACTGCTAACGAAACCGTTAGCGCTTCCCGCTAGTGACCAACCAAGGCGTAAAGCCGCCATCCATACAAACAAACCCCAACTCCATACGCCGATGACCTTTTGAGAGAGAAACTCTATCATAAGTTTTTTCGAAAAAATAAAAATGATAAACTCAAGGTGAACCGTTTCCAGCCTAACACAACTAAAGCCCGGAAAGTTAATCGCACAATCGGAAAGTAAAACCAAACCAGCGAATGGAAGGAAGATAAAGCATTTCTGATGTAATTTGAAATCGTTACTGACGGCTGTATTTCTCCGCCACTTTGTCGGCGCTAACCTTGAGCCGCGCCTACCTCACCCTGGCCCTGAGCAGGAGGATGGGGACTTAGAGCCCCACGTTTACTTAAGCATTCCGCTCAACAGGCGCCCAGGGGGTTATAACCCTGAGAAATTGTATTAGTTCAACTGAAGTCGCCATTAATACACCGCGGTGGGCCACACCATAACCTTTCACTACTCATCTCAAGGGTGTCCTCAGAAAAGCGTCTCTTTGTTACAATCGCCTGGGAGGACTTTCAAAGTGACCTCCCGCCAAAGTCAGTCCCGTCCGCTTTTCTTTTTCATCCCCTCCTGCCCTCACATCTGCTTCTCCATCTCCTCCGTCTCCGAGTGCCGCCGGTCGATTGGACTTTGCGCTCAGCTACCTGTCAGGTGAAAGGGATAGGAGCCGCCCTCCGACCGTGGATTCAATTAAAGATTGGAGTCGCCGTGGTGGATGAGGTTCTGCTCCTGCTTAGCGCAGCACTCCAGCCCCCCCGAGGCTGATGGACAATCCCTCACAGACGACATCGCTGTGGCTCACGGTGCACGGCCGGGGACGTGCAGAGGCATCGCAGCCTTCCTCAAGCCCCGGCGCTCTCTGCTAACCTTTTTTTAAATAATGCAACTTTATTTTATCAACCATAAAACTAGGTCCGACGTCTTAACAAGGCACATACTTATCATTCACTATTAGCAAAATGATGGGGCACTAAGCAAATGAAATATTTCTTCTCAGTACATGTACCATATGTGCTGAAAAGCATTTATCAATACAAACTTATTCCTGGAGATTCAACTCCTTTACAGGTTCATATTGGCTGTCATCTGAATAGTCTGTTTCTTCAAAAAGAATGGAAAAACCCTAAATTAACACAGGTTTTTTTTCTTTTTTCTCCTTCAGTACTTTTGTGGAAAATATGAGCTTTATTCGAGCTTTATAATTTAATTCAGTGCTAGCCCAGTCTGGATAAGTCAGGATTTTTGGATTAATTGTGATTCTGTATTGTTCTTTACTTTGTACTGAGGCAGATATGTGCAGATGGACTTTTTATTAGCTTTTTTTGCTGTGCGAGCAGTGTTCAGCGATTAAAATTAATGTATTAAATTATTTTTAAATTTAGGTTTCAAGAATAAATGAAGATGAATTCTCATGTCATATTTTTAAGGAAATTTGCAGTGTCGACATCTGCGTGGTCACAGGAGACTCCATTGAGATTGTCGTAGTTTAAGAAAATCTGCGTAAATATAAAATCTCTCTCTCTCTCTCTCTCTCTCACACACATACACACACAGTCATCGGTATTGTAATTACTGGTCCATTCCTCAGCACTATATTTTATTGTAATGCATGGTAGGTGATAAACCATGTCAGCATATGAACACAGTATATTGACGATATTTCTTGTTCGATTCTCTGCACTTGGACTATGGATGTGTCCATGTGTATATAAGGATAACGTGACTCTCGGCCCCCTCAGATCACGACCAGGCCATCCTACCTTCCACCCAAGAGAAGGGCTACCGATATGCCAAGCCTGGGAATTAAAAAGCTGCCATTTGCAGTGTAACTCCGGCGAGGAGCTAAGCATTCAAGCCAGACAAGCATGTGGGATCTCACTGTCCATTTTAATATTCCCCCAGGAGTAAAGGGACGGACAGAAAATCAATATCTTCATTTTTTCAATATTAAAAGAACGAGGGAACAAACAAACCTGCAACTCTTCACTATAAAACCCAAGATTGGCTTTAAAGCCATTTGCCGTTTTATCTTTGATGGGTCTGGAGACAAGCCTCTTGGGCAGAATTATTTGATTAATTGTTGCTTTGCATTGCATTGTCTTTTTTTAAACTAAAGAAGGCTCGGTCTAAAGCGATCTGTTTTGCTGTTAGTCAGCAGTTTCCAAAGTTCTGCAGTATTGTTTATTTCCAACATCCTGAAATTAACTCGTCAATTAACATTAAATATAAGAGGGTGGTGTATTTAATTTCAATTACACAATGACTGACAGTCATCTCAAGCTGAAAATTTCTGAGTCTACACAGAAGGCAGCAAGAAATAATTAGGCAGGTACTTTTTAAATGAACTTGTTTCTAATTTGCTCTTTAAGCTTATGATAAGTAATGGGATGTTTTGTTTATTTAAGTTGTTTTTAATTCCGCAGCTAAACAGTGGTGTACAATTAACGAAAATATTTTGCTTAATGTATGCTGCCTTATCTATTTTACAGTTTATGGAACAGCTGTCTTCAAAAGCTAAACTAATAATTTATTACCGAAGTATGATGAAACTTCTAGATTTCATGGAGCTAAATGTCTATCTGCATGAAGCATATAACTGTATTCACAAATCTTCTTTTTCCATTAATATCCCAGCTAACACTGCAACCCGCCTCACATCCATTCATAAGGAACTAATAAATAAAAAAATAAAAATGAATAAAACAAAAAATCTTCTACTTTCTTATCATAAAGCTTTTTTTGCAGAAACAAAATTCACTTACATGATCATTAAAAGTAAAAAACATTAAATTAGCCAGATTATAAAACTACATATGGCAGAATCACACAAAATAATAATTTAAAAACTCCATTGTGTTCAGTATTAAGCCAGTCTAAAGTCAATAACTGCTCTCTTTAACAATAGCTTAAATTAAGAAGTATTGGCATCACCCTTTAAATTGAAAAGCTTTCAGGTTGGCTGTAAAATATATGGAAATGGTTTCAGTTGGTCCTCTAGCAGCAAATAGTTCGCTTTCTACAGGTTTTTTTTTCCCTGCATACTGGCAGTGTCTGCCTAGTAACTAGGTACTGGATATGGGATTACTGCCTTGCATAGGTCTTTTCACAGTTTTTAAATTGCAATATTCTCTTTGTATGTAAGATGGTAGGAGTTATCCAAGGCTTGGACATCAGGTTCATTCATTCCCTTCACCCGTGCCTTATTCCCAATAGTACAAAACAGGGTACAGTATCAGGATTAATGAAATATATTCATCATATATTACTGGCAAAATTGCTGTAAATGGTACTTTGTCTTATTTTTGAGGGTGGAAAAATGACACGAGTAATTTAACTACACTGTCAAGTTAACATCAGTACAGTAACCAAGAAAAATGTAAAGATTTTATTATATTTTGTAAATTAATATGGACATGAATGTGTCTAAATTATAAACCCAGAATTCTTTTTTTCCATTTGATGAACAATTACGCACTCTGCACAGATTGTAGAAATTGTTTAAAAAGGTCAAGAAATAAACTGAAATCTTAGATTTGACACCATAATCCTCTACCTTTGCCTCTTTTAGTACACAAAGCCCTTTCAAGTCTTAAATCTTGAGATACACCTTCATCTTGTAATTTTCATTCCAGGAAATGTTAAACATTCAAGCAATGTTTTCATTTCATACGTGCCTTTTAATTTATTAGCGGGAACGGAGAAGATGCTCTCGCAATAGCTGTGACATGGAGTTTCTTTCCAAACATTACGTTTTCCATCAGAGACAGAATTGTGCCTATGGATCTGTATTTGATGGGATACGCTGGCAAGGCATGATGGGAGGAAGGGCTACGTACATCAGCGAAACAATAAAAATGTGAGCGCAGGTGTAGAATTCCCAGAGGCCAAATGGCAAACCAGGCATCAACCGCAGCAGTGGGCTGGTGGACGGGCACAGTGGCGACTCAACGAGCACCAAATCCATCAATCAGCGCAGCTAAAGCTAACAGCCGCTCTACGTCTGACAAAGTGCTTCTAACATCACCCATTCAAACACGGCACAGAAAGGCATACTTCTGTACCCAGTAGGAAAGCCATATGCCTCTGTAAGAGGAGTACACCAAGTCCAGCTAGATACACAGTGCTAGTGGCCATCAGGCTGATGGTCAAAGCAGTGTGGCAGCTACACTGATAACAATGGGCTTCTCATAATCATTTGCTGAACGAGCGCAATAGGGGACCTGACCTTTACTTGGGACACCTTGGTGGGAACGTCACGGCCGCATACTGTGCTCGGGGAAAGACTTCCAGATAAATGACATGGCCACGGCAGCTAACATCCTGCTCGCCTGTCCGTGACACCGCCATATCTCAAAACCCGGCCTACGAGACAGGTTAACAGTCCCGGCACGGAATATGGATTTTTGGCAGGCCTAATTTGCCCCAGTAGGCGTCATGCGTAATATGCCCAGAACTAATTATCCTAGGGAAGGAAACAGTGGCAAAATTCAGCTAATGATGTGTGAAACCAGATAAATAACAGTTTATAATATTCTACATTTTTTTTTCTATTTTACGCAATGTAATGATTAATGAAAAATACATAAGCTGTGTTCTATTCTGTATAAACAAATGCATTTTAGAAAATATATCAATACACAAGTATATAGGAATTTGGAAGAACATATCCGAGTATGTGCCTGAAAATTTCATTAAACTAAAGACGTGAACAATATATTTAGGGAGCTCTTTAAAATTTTATGTTTTGCCCGTCAATAATTTTTTTTTCCCCGTTTAGCAGGAAGGCAACTTTCACATGGAAACAAATAGCGGCATTAAGCGTAAAACACTTTCAAATCACCAGCGGGAGTGTGGATTTAATAGAGGGTGAAAAATGCGCAAGGTCTGGGGTTGCCCTGGTGAAGCGTGCCGTAACAGATGGTCCTGAGGGCTCATCCGCTGGTACGGCAACCGGGTGAATTTCTGATTTGCAAGTGGGGGCTAAATTGAAGCCTTTTTCTGGTGGATCTTTAGCTACACCATCACACTAGCTGTCCAAAATAGCTGGAGAAGAATGGCCCATCGAGCTGAATTCTTGGAACCCACACCAGAGCTCAGCTCAGGCACAAAGCTGGCTGACGGAGGGAGGGGGAAGAAAATGGCGTCGGGCTGGTGGGTGAGAGCTGGGGGGCAGAGGGAAACCAAGCCAGATCAAGCACTATCCAAGAGGAACCAACGAGGAAGAGGGAAGGCCAGGCTCCTATCCATCTGCCAAGCCTGCTAGCATAAAGCACAGTCCAGAGGGAATGTCGGCAAAGCTGGACTAAACACGAGTGGCAACCCACAATTATGCCTGCGGTTATCGATGGGACAGTGCCTAAAAGTGCCGCCCGCACAAACAAGTGGGAGGAGAGCAGTTAGACTGCTCATTCTACTCGTCAAGCGCGTTGGCAGCATCCTGGAGAAAATACCAATTGCAGCCATTGTTCAGTTCCAGCGAGCATTGTTCAGGCCCTCCAGCGTAGCTGGAAAAGTGTGTCATATCATCTCGCTAACCAAAGCAGCAATAAGCGGGGAGAATGGGCGGCAGGAAGCACGGGAGATGAAGAACAGATTCCCAATCCATCCTGCAGCCTGACATGCTCCCGGAGGAAATGACACATGGGGGGCCCGACCAGGCGAGCGCAAGGGGCCATAGCATCCTTTTCATAACAGGAAAATAGCCTGTGCAAAAAGCAAAGCTGCGTTGGCGGCAGGATAATGATTTACTGTGTTCTCAAGTAATAACCTTTAATCTCCAGGTCAAAACATGAGCAAATGTGGAACTTTATAAACTGAAGCCTTTAATGTGTTGTTAAAAGTGTTCATGACTCATCTGTTACTTTAGTTTTTTTAGGACTGTAAATCGATTAAAAATTAATCTCACAATTTTCTGCGATTAATCGCAATTAATCGCATTAAATATTAAAATTTATAACCATGAACATTCATACACTGAACTCCCAAATTAATGTAGAATTAATACAATGGCGAGTATACTGTATGGGTCATTGTCACAAACTCATGACTATAACATACATTTTTGACAGACTCAAATTATACAACTTCTTGTCTAATCTGTCAGTTTTTCCCTCTGGGGAAATCAGTTTTGTTATGTTCCCATTTATTTCTGTAATTAAAAAAAAAAAAAGTATTTCATCAAATCAAGGGCAAGAGTTACAGAAATGAGAAAAAATGACAAAACTCACAAGAAAACTGAGCAAAAAATATGCATCTCATCATACAAATGGATTGTTTATGGTGGCTTACATGCAATAAAGTTGAAAGATCTAAAAGCATTTTATGTAGTTTTGACTTACTTTTGGCTAGCTACTTTGAGGAAATGGTTAAAAAATTATCTAATCATAGCAGCAAATGACATAATTTTAATATGTGTAAAAAGTGAAGGCAATGTTTTTTGCTCTACACAAACAAACATTGTTTTAATTCTCAAGTTTGTGAAAATGGCCCATATTTCAATATTTGTTTAATGATTTAATTTAAACTTCTGAGGTACAGATTATTCTTTTCTAACAAAAATACTACTAGAAGAGGTTAGTATTGAATTCTAAATATGGCTGTTAAACGATTATTTTTTTCATGACACACCGTGGCATACAGTATACCACATGTACATATAATTGCATGTACTCAACATGCGGATGGACATACTATTTAATCCCTACTCCATGACTGATCTAAAATCTAAAATCTGGCTTTTGGCAAATGGTTCTAAAAACAGAACTGACAACCGCTGATAGTGCCCGTAATGACACGAAAGAGCTCCAGATTTTAAAGGTAGACCTATAAGCTTTCAATAAAATAAAACAAACATTGCAAACATTTTTTAAAATGAAATAAACCAGTTAACATCAGTCTCCCCATGATGTTTCGATTTTAGCTCTGAATTCTGGGATTCTGTGCAACATCATGACTGAAGCTATTGTGTTATTTAGAACCAAAAAGGAATGGTATTAGTCTCTTTTAATGTCTGTGTACATGCTATTGTCCCATTTTTGTCACCAAATACTGCATGCGTTTTAACGCAATGAAAGAAATAATAACACAGTATGACTTTAAATGAACGCAGCAAGTTAAATTTCCCAGATTATATAAAACTCTGTATGGCATAAGAAGATGGGAGGTCAGTCGACATGACAACGAGACATATAACTCCTGGCACCAGATACAGTGCTGTCCCGCTATTCTGACTGGAACCAAGACAATGGAATTACATGCTCATAAAGGGAAGAAAGAGAGGTATTTTTGTGCCTGTGTAGTTAGGATTATGCTGAGTAGCCCCCCGGTGCTCTGGGGTGGGCGTCACTTTTACAAGGTCAATCTTCTTTCCGTGCCGGGATCTGAGCAACATCAGGTTCCCCGCTTAATCCCGAGCCCCCGTACCTCGGCTCCATCTAACTTAATATCTCACCAACCCACCTTCAGAAAAGAGCCACCCATCGCCATCGATCGGACGGCAAGCTCTGCTCTCCTGCTATGCCTCACACCTGTCTCCAGGAGCATATCTGACCCATTGACATTGTACATCAGAGCTAAATTCCATTGTCTGATTCCTCGCGCAATAAATGGCGGGATTATTATTTCTTCCCCATCTCTCTTAGCACACCACCTAATGAAAAACACGATTTCTTCAAGCTGCCGTTGGAGCCAGATCTTTTACAGAAATCGATAAGAGAAGATTGCTGCCAAGGTATTGAACTCACACCACGACTCAATACATACAGCACACCGAGTACCGTGTTTAAACAAGGCAAGTATATTCAAGCTAATATTCCTGAAAGAATGTTCAGGACCTGAATGGGATGCAGCATCTTCTTCAAATATTATGCCTACAATAATACAATTGAGGCTCTAGGCCCCACCATGACCTTGATCAGGACAACTGGTTAGAACAGGGGTGGGCAATCGCATCCAGAAAGGGCCGTTGTGTATACAGGTTTTCGCTGCAACTCCCCAATTACTAATTAGAAGACCGATTGGCCAAAAAGTCCCCACACCTGGGTTTGAATAACTGACCCAAAGGGTTATCCCAAAAACCTGCATACACGCCGGCCCTTTGTGGTTGAGATGGCCCACCCCAGGGTTAGAAGATAGGTGGATGCATGGATAATACATGAATGTTACACCCAATCTCACAGTTCAAATACGGCAAACTCAGCAAAACTAAGAGAATTAATCTGATGTCAGTTATAAAAACACAAACCTTGGATGATGGATCCATTTGGATGAGGATCAAGAGAAGCCTTTCTCTAAGGTAGTTTAAATGTGGTAGATGTGGGATAACAGGCTTGTATCTTGTAATGCAGTAATATCGGCAATCATCTTCAGATCAGTGGTCACACATGCCCTTGTTGTGGAGAAAGGAGACCTTCCCTAAAGAATATCAATCAGAAGAAATGGAGAAGGGCCGGTCAGGGGGGGTTGTTGCTCTGAATGGTTCTTGATCATTTGTCATATTTGTGTAAAAGAGTGCCTCTGGGTTGTAGAGAGTGATCCACAATTAATTTTAAGAAAGGAAACCCAAGCAGGCAGCTTTCAGCCCAGACATGCGTGCCACGTCGCAGTACATGCTGATGTTCCACAGTGCTCATAGGGTCGACAGTGTATAAAACATAATGGCGTTGTAACTAAAACCAAGCAGTGATAATAATACGCTCTGATGGGGTCCTCTTATCGTCATCGATTTCCAATAACGGAGATCATATAAAGCAGGGTTAATTACACTGTGCAAGCAGAGGTCGTTCTGAGCAAATATCATCATTATCAAATTAGAATGGAGGGATGGGAAGGTTCATGCACATTAGGGAGGAGACCCAGAGGACATCGAGGGAGGAAGCTTGACAAATAAGTCTGATCCCATCTGTAATCCCAACTGGTCCAGCCCCTAGCAACCACCTCCGAGGGTCAATGCCTAAGAACAGCCATTATTTTCCATGGAACAGTGGTAGCAAACATGGTACTGTGTGCATGGCACCTGCCACAGACTCACAGGGAAATGTCCAGGACGCAATTTATAGAGATTTTTTTTTAAAGTATTTCATTAGTGATAAACTGGCCAAAAGACACCTTAAAGTGACTTTCATGGCTAGGTAATTGTCTGTTGGACGCATAAAAAATTTTAGACAGATCTGAAACCGTCGAGTTCTGTTTTCCAGGGGCCACTTTTGCAAGGAAATGTAGACATTACTAGTTTTGTGATTCAATGATACATTAAGGACTGTGTGAATTGATTAAATCAGCAGCGCTTTGAAATGCAATTGTGCGTTATTATGTGTGTTATTATCTCAAGCAATGCGTCTGCCTCTGCTAATTATCACAACGGCTGAATAGCTGGCTGCTCACTGACGGGGAAGGGGATGGACAGCCCCACTGGCCTCTCCGTAAATTCTCCCCAGTGCCTCCTACTGCTCCATGCTGGCTCGGCTTCTGAGGAGAGGCTATCACTGTAGGCCAAAGCCATCATGCTGTGGAAAAGTACCACCTGGAGGTTCTGATTCGCCGCACAGTTGCAATAAATTAAAACCTAAACGCGAGTGGAAAGCTGGAAGCAGTGCAGATGTAATACCTGGCTCCTTGAAAGACCAAAGACACAGAATAATGATTAAATCCTCCTTAAAAGTGACCTTTGCATGATTGCCTTTGCAGTTAGGCTACATTTCAAATGCACCTGTTTTTTTTTTTCAGAGTATTCCATGATAAGGGGTCTTTGCATTGAAAGCTGGAGTAATTAAAGTCTATATCATTATTGATTCATGTCATATATCACCTTACTATAAACAAAAATTGGAAAAGACGTGACCTCTTGCAGGTGCTGGCCGCTGTTTTGGTGCTTTTTGCATTGTTGATCAACCCTGTCTGGGCACGCATTCAATCAAAGTCACAATGCCATTATTCATTAGTAGTATTTATTTTATTTAATCGTGTGCACGGGTTGGTTGTTTGTCTCCCGGCACCACACTCCCAGGCTTGCCCCCCCCCCCCCTTGTAAAATTGTGCTTGTAAATGAAATCAAACTTAACCATGCGTTGGCTTTTCATCAATCTCCGTGTGATGGCTGCTCGCCCTTGATTCATGACTCTGCACCCTTTACTGCTCCTCTGTGTGTGAGCAGATATGAGTAATGACCCCCCCACCACTACCAGCCCCCAGAACAGTGCCCCTTGGTCCCCTTCCCCTTAGAGGAAACAGAAGAGTCAACTGGAGGAACAACGAGCAGATCAGCATCTCAAATGTCCAAACCCCCCCCCCCCCCCCCCCCCCCCCCCCCCCCCCCCCCCCCCCCCCCACCCCCC
>JAODKL010000095.1:17525064-17566240 GCA_026780765.1 Petrocephalus schoutedeni | reverse complement strand
CCCTGTACTGGGTAAGCAGGATGGAGGATGGAGGCATGCATGAATGGATAGATGGATGGATAGATGGAACATATCTGCAGTTACTACTGATGTCAATTTGCTAAGTGAATCATTTTACTAGAATGCAAGGCCTGCACAAAATCTCCAGGGACGCTGTCTGTATTTCACAGTACTCCCAGCGACAGTAAAGGGCATCCAGGTAAAAAAGGAAAAAGGTACTTCAATGATATGACATATCATCTGGAACGTGTCATTTGCTGCCGTTTACCTCATCCGAGCAGCACAAGCAACAAATAAATGTTAGGCTTCGAAGGAAGATCTGATAGGACTTGGAAGACTCAAGCGTGCAGCTTCCCAGAGCAGGGAGAGGAGCCACTTTTGTGAGTGTCCTGACATTGTTTACTATACATGTGTTTCTGGAGCGCAGCTCCCGGCTCGGCCTGAAGCAGTCTGCCCCATCAGGCACTTCTGAGGAGTCTGTAGTTCAGAATAATCAGCCAAAATCTGACACTGGATTCCTTCAGTCTAGTTTAAACGTGAGATCCAGCACAAAAAAAAAAAAAAAGAAGCGGACAATTCCTCATGTCTGCGGTGTGACGCCCGGGTGTTAAAGTAAATTTTTAGCATGTGTGAGCAGATGTCTTCTCAAATCTTCTCCTGTAATTGCATAACTGGTGCCATCTTTTTGATATGTTGTAAGAAGCAATTTAGTTTGACATTCTCAATCAACAGAATTAAAAAATAATCCAGGGACGATTCATACACTGAAACTGCGCCCACTTAAACGGCATAGCGTGGCACAGCACAATACTCCCCTAGACTTGAGTTTTGGGCTATTATCATATATCTGACTTTGGAAGGTTGGACATATTGGGAATAACATAATTACTTTGTAAACAAATATTATCACAATACGTGGAAGCTACAAATCCTCACGTAACGTCATCCGTCTTTGCCCACCTAGTACATTCAGCAATAATGTACCAGAATATCCCATGGCAGTATAAAGTAAAAAATAACAGAATAACATTATCATTCTGAGTCCATTTTAAGTATTAACAGCAAAAGATGCTCTGGTACGTTATTTTGTTAGCATTCCAATGTGTTTGAATTCATTGGCATGGTAGCATATGGTGCCGATGGTACTACAGATTCCTAGTAAACAAGGCACCCTCCCACCAAACCTAGCACTGCTATCATGCCACATCAAAGGAGACTGGCCTTGCATATCTTTTAAGTCTGCCCTTTTATTGAGGTTTTGAAATCAGCCAACTGCACACCCACATGTATCACTTACTAGAGATAACCTGAAAGGCAGAAAAAAATGTTTCCTAATTATAATGACCTTTTCACATTTCTCCAAGACCAGCAGAGTACAAGATGAACTGACAGAACTTCCAAGCAGCTAATGCGTGGCAATGAGATTTGTCAAAGGCAATTAGAGCCCCAAAAGGTAGGCATGCATTTCACAACACTATGTAAACAATAATAACAATAAACCATGGAACACTGTAAATGAAAAGGACAAATGGTTTCAGCAGTGCTGTAGATTTTTTTTTTACGTAGTGTTTGAAAGATTCCTGTATATATCTCTGTATACTCATTGATGGCATGCCAAGAAGCCTTGAACATCCACCAAGAGGTGTAGTAACAGGACAGGCCGGGCAGGCAATGGCCTAGGGCCCCAAGCTGAGAAGGGGGGGCCCCGAGGGCGGCCGATTACATAGTACAGTGCAGCGACACGACAGGCCGGGCAGGCCATGGCCTGGGGTCCGAGCTGGGAGGGGGGCCCCGAGGGCGGCCAGGTTCATAGTTCATTGCAACGACTAATCTGTTTCATTTGAAAACAGAATTTCAAAAGTGAAAATAAAGAATGTGTGTTTCTTAAATCCCCTTTGTTGATACTATTCATTTACACTAATAAGGACCTCATTTTTAACAGTAGAGCGGTAGATCCATCTCAGGCAAAATATAAATAACAGTAGTGAGTCAGACACTGTGATGCTAATCAAAACAAAGCAAATCACCATGAAATGCCTAGCCTATGGACGGGATCAGGGAATAGTTCAAAATTTACCAGTGAAGATTCTTGAGGAGTTTGAAGAGTTCAAAATATAATGAACATGCATGTGTTTTGAAGAACATTCCAGTTTAATTTTTTGATAGTCAGGCTATACTGGATTCTCCACATCCATTTCCCCCTCTCTCTCTCTCTCCCTATATATATATATATATATATATATATAGGACATTGGCAGCATTATCCAGCTGACAAACCAGGGTTTATAAGGCCACAACTGCCAAATTTTCATATCTTGTAATCACTACACATTTAAAGCAAATGTACCACCACTCTAAAAAGCTTCAATCTTCTCGATCAGCATAGCATGCACCCATGAATAGTTATTTGTGTATTAAATTCCCAAGTACAATGTGTTGTGTGTTTTGACTGTGTACGACTAGTGCTATTATATCACATTTATACTTTTATCATATCTAGTGTGATGCTAAATTTTAATCGAACCATTTTGATTATGTTTATGCATGCATATATTATCATATGTGATTGTGTGATTTAAAGCAATGCAATAATAAAGATTATCGCTGATATTAATCCAACAAACATAATTACAAATGGACCTTGCAATGAACTGGCATCATACGCAGGGGTTTCCTTGCTGACTACTCTGCACTACCAGGGATAGGCTCCAGACTCCCCATCAGGCAGTACTGTGTAACCAGTGATGATGGATGAATAGAAGCCAGAATAATTACAAAAATTTAAAGTAGGTCAATGCAATTTGGTCACCTCAAGATACTAGTATGGAGTCGTTATCCAATACACAACCTGTAAACAGCTTCAGTGAACACTGAAAACCTTGATGAAGTGTATGTTGTTTTTTTTTATTATACTACTGCCTCTAATTGTTTCCTTGTTCTTGATATTGTGGATATAGAAATTAACCAAGGCTAACTGCCTAGTCGGACTCCAGCCCTGGCGTTTATCTAGTCCCAGTGTTAAGGTGTCAAGTAAGCAGCATGATAAACTCATATATTTTTCCCCGCAATCCGCACAAAACAATATTAACGTTCAAAATGTTGTTAGGCACCATCACCATCATCATCACCATCATCATCATCGTCGTCATCATCGTCAGGCTGCCCACAACAGTGTGGTTCCAGCATCCAACTGCAAGTCAGGCACTGAGCAGAAGCAATACATGGCTGCTGGAACTGGGTGAGGTGGCCTCCTGCTTAAGCCTTATTCATTCCTGCTTATGTATTTTGTATACAGGTCAGTGGTCTGAGTGCACAGCCAGAGTAAGAACTCACAACAGAATTGCATTAAAATGCAGTTGGGCTACACTATATGATGATTTGAAATGCAGGCCTATGTGATACAGGGGAGAGACTCTGCATCTGTGCTTTGATGGATTGGATTAACAGACACAAAGGAATGTGTCACTTTGAAATATGCCTGTTGGCTTGAAGTCGCACCTCTGAAAATGCTATCCCAAAATTTGCAGCTATCTTAAAAGCACACTGTGGAGGGAGAATAGCCAGCATAGGTTTACCCGCGATGCATTTTGATACAAAAGAAAAACATCTTTTGAAAATGTTATAGTAGGAGTTACACATGGGAATTTGGAACAGAAAGGATAGAAAAAAAAGCACAGGACAAAGTAATGGGAGTTGTGCGGGATGCAATCTAACTATTTGTTATATGAAAAAGTATACGAGGATTGTCATAAGTCCTGCATTGTTGTACGGAAATGCATCAAGTGCAAAAGTGTGAAAGTGAATAGACAAACACCTCGCATTGGTATACCAGGTCCGTGATGGACTTCTCATTGTAGATGTTGCCCAGTGCCCAGCGCTGCTTGGTGTAGACTCACTATCACCCTGATCTTGGAAGCAGTTTGAAGATGGATGGATTGATAGATGGATGATGGGTGGATGGATGGACAGGCGGATGGATGGATGATGGGTGGATGGATGGACAGGCGGATGGATGGATGATGGGTGGATGGATGGACAGGTGGATGGATGGATGATGGGTGGGTGGTTTTTTCATAGATTAATCTAGCTGATTTTTATGTTCCATTTTCCATAGCCACCTGACAAGTGCGGGGAGCTAGGAGACTATTGAATGGGGCACAGCGTACTGCCTGGGCAGGACGGCAGTCCATCACAGGACACAGTCAAAGCAATTTAAATACGAGAGCACTTAATCATAATGCCTATAAACTGTAGAAGGAAACTGGACCAGCAGGAGGACATCCATCGATTGGCGAGGACATAGAAACACAAGCAAAGCCAGAGCAGAAATCAAAGCGCCAGCCTTGGAGGTGTGAGACCATGGTGTTACCCACTGTGTTACAATATATTATACCACAACATTGGTAATTATTACTTTCTTTTTGGTGCACGGATGTCATGTGGGTGTTGATTAATTTCTTGTAACCACGCCGGAAGTTATAGCAGCCACACAACATTACTAAATAAATGTGTTTCAATGTTTTATTAATAAACACTGATACGAAAACCTGTCTGACGTTTTACTCATAAATAAGCAGTCCTTCTTATCAGCATAATTTTTATGGGTTTTCAAAACACAAGAGCCTGTCTGTTGACGGTTTCTGTTATGTTAACAGACTCGCTGCCTCCAGTGAGTAACCTGACCATTATCTACTTATAGGGACCATAATTTTACGAACACACTGGAACATTATTAAATGCTATTTGAAATCATTTTATTCTGAGAAATTGTATTATTAATTATAAAATGTTATAATTACAATATTATAATTATAAATGCTTATCAAATGAATTGGCACAGTCAAATAATGGTGCTTTTCCACAGCCAGGAAGAACCGTGCCACATTCCAGCCGTCCCACGAAGGCATGGTTTTCCATTGCAAATTATGCAGACCATACCCGAGTCGTACTCACGCTGACATAATCTATATGTTACTCATTATTCGTTGTATTGCACATTGCAATGTATCAATGCATTCCCGATAATTCAAACTTGAAAATTTCAAACCTCCTACTTGAAAACAAAATGGATTGAAAATGCAAATTTACGAAAGCAAATGCAAATTTGACGCTAACATAACACCGCAATTCTTACAGCTAGCTGAAATTAGCATATAATAAACCATGATGTACCATGTGGACAGTGAAGTGTCTCTTCCGTGTTTACGTCACTGTCGCTCAGCAAACGTGCTAACACCTTGACCGAGCCGACCCTTATGCAGCGAAATCAAAAGCACCTCAATTCGATACTGAGAAAACATTCTTGGTTAAGTTCAAGTGGACTCGTTATTTGACTACAAGTCGAATATATAAATTAAAATTCTTTTATGTTTATTATCAATCAAAACACTTTCAAGTCAGCAAAGGAGGTTAACACTGGGAGAGATGGAGCTTTGAACTCCAGGGCAATTATACGACATATTCCAACTAATGCAAAGATTAAATTAGAAGCTTTGACCTTGCGTGTCTCAGCTCGTTTTAATCAGAGAAGCTCTCTAATAGCCTACAGTCAGATATAATCACTTTCCTGTGGCACAGCATTTAAGTCAACCGCTATCAAAGACTTTCCAGAAGCATTTCATTACTGTTATAATCACTTAATTTCTGTTACATGGCCTTCACAAAGTATATTCATTAAAATTGTAAATTGTAAAATCCGTAATGAGCAATCAATTAACAATGGCAAATACTATGGGGCTGAACCACTTTAATATAATTTGAAGTGCATGTGTGGAAAGGTGGGTATTTCCACAATGATTCGTGTAATGTCTAGAAGGTGAACCACAACTGACGCGGAGAGAAGTGCTTAGCCAGCTTCTTCTTAATAATTATGCACCGATTTGCTGTAATAATGACATTAATGGGAGTGGTGTGTCGCTCAGTGGGCTAAGCCTCTGTGCCCGTGATCAGAAGGTCGCTGGTTTGAGCAGAATAGTCACATGTCCATGGACCCTTGAGCGAAGCCTTTAACCACCAGCTGCCCTTTGGCTGTCACTCCTAAGCTTGCTCTCACCCGTATGGAGAACAAGATGGGGCAAAGCAAACAGAGAATTTCCCCATGGGGATTAATAATCTCTATTCTACTTGATAAATCGACAAGCTCAATGGAAAGGTCAGCGAAGACCACGTAAACTTGCATCATTTCCGCCGCGTGTAATGAAACATCACGTGCCATAGCAGCCTCCAGCACCAATCACACAGTGGCAATGCAGTACATTTTCGATTCTGCACGCATCCAGGGAGACCCCTGTCTTCCACCCTGCACAAGCAGAGATGGGCTCCAGGCTCTGCGCTGCGTGACTGAACGTGGATGGCTTCTTATAAAATCATGCAGCAAATTCGATATTTTTCTGTGGCCCCCTATTCTTCTTTAATTGAATTATCTACATATTGTTTGATATACTGTATGTATAACCATTTGTTCTACTTTCTATTCTTGCGAGTTTCTTTTAGTTACTATTGACAATATCAATATTAAGAGATTACGGTCTGATACGGAAAGATGCAATAACATTATTCCTGTGAATAATCATTAACTATAAATCTCAAAAACTAATATTTCAATTCTTTACTGAGGGACAATGATGGAACTCTGTAGAATTTATATGCAACTATATGCAATTTATATGCAAGGGGCTCTTGTCGTAACTACCCCAATACTGTAAATCGCTGTGGTACGTAGTATTCCTAGTGATGAAGAAGACGGTAGATGCCGTCACTCCCTGGCTGTTCCGGAAGAGTTTTTACTGGCTTTGCTTTGGTTATGACTGCATTTGAAAATCATAAGGAATAGTCTACGTTAAAAAATGAAAACCCCGTTTCAATTGCCAAGCCGCAATTTTAGAAGGAATACAAAGCCTGAGAGCTTGATATATACTCACCTGCCAGAAAGGTCCAAGCACCCTCAATAATTTCATGTTTGGAACAGCACATCCGGGACTGCAAATGTGTGACATTGGCTGTACTGAGCAGTGCTCTCGGCTTGATCCGTCCCCGATGGCACAGTCCCACTTTTGGAGCGCACCCCGGTGTGGCTGGGGGTACAAATAAAGTGGGGAATGGGAGGTGAAAGGCCTTGCCTGGGATCCATCAGCAAGAGCCGATGCTACAATAAATAAATGCATGCTACTCTCTCAAATGTTACATCAGCGCAAGGGGTAGTAAGTACACCATCCTAGTATTGAGTAAAGCATGTGGCTGTTTTAAAAGCTGGGATCCCTTAGGCAATTCTATGTTTTTGCAACAACAACCGGCATGTTTCTCCATGTTATGAGCTTGTACACGCAATAAAAGGTTGCAGTGCGAAAAAAAGGCCGAACAATTTCAGCATTAGCTATAGTATTTTAATTTCTTCCTTTGAGAAATCCCTGAGTGCCGGCCAAAGACAATCAGTATGTTATTAAGGAATGTTCTAAGCAATTCAACAATTGACAAACAATAACAAAAAAACTAAACAGAGCTTAATGCTCCTTAAAAAAGTCTAGACTTTTTTTATGTCTGCAGACATGGGAATATTTTTACATGTGATAATCCATCCAGCATGAATTTCTGGCGCCACCCTGATTAAATGAAAGAATCTTAAAATTGAGGTCTTTAACTTTTAATCCTTTTACAAAGACCCTTCAGACTGTCAGTGGGTAGAAGGCTTTTCTTGCTGAAAATAATGCCTTTGCCCCATTTTCCAGTGTAATCTCAATTATATTATTAAAATGTGTTGGCAAACTAAAATTATATTAAATGATTCATATTTGGACATTTTTCTATACATAAGGGATTACTGCATAACCTCAGTGCAAACAGGCCTTGTTTCATGGGATATTTTATTTCTGTGAATATATATTTTCTTGTGCATTTTAATCCCCCTCATTTGATTATTGCGGTGAGTGATATAGCAAGCCTTATGCACTAAATTGCAGAAAACACATTATAAGCCCCAGTCTTTGGGATAATTGCATTTAATGAGAACAAGCTAAGGACAGAAGATGCGTTACTTGGGAAGAGTGACTGTTGTTTTTTCCCTTTAGTTATAAGTGCATTTGGTCTGTCAGTTTGGTTATTTACATTTATTGTAGGAACATCCGCATTTTGAGAAGGCAGCTTTTTGTGTGTGACTTCACACTAAAATGGCAAGACACTTCTAAACGAGACATTTAAATAAAAAAAATAGCCATTAGAGCTAGGGACAGCATTTGGGATATTTCAGTGCAATTAGAGGCACAGAGGGTAATTTATTCAGCAGATCACTTATCAACATCAACACAGAGTTATAAGCATGACTGCATATCTGGCAACAGTCTCTGGATTTTGGAAACTCTGCATTACAGGTACAATAAAACTGCAACACTCTAGTGACCTAAAGTTGAATGCATCCACACACACACACGCACACACACACACGCACACACACGCACAAGCAGAGAGAGAGAGAGAGAGAATATTACTATTGTAGAAACGCTACTTTGTGTCTCTTCATAGCTTTAGATATATTTCAGTGAACAATGTATACAAAAAAAAAAATCTTTCTAATAGGCTTTTGTCACCGGATTTAGAATTTCTAGACTTTCTAGAACGCAGTGAATATGAGAAGTCTTATATATAAATGCTTATTAAATTACATCTAACATTTGCATACAGTTACAACATGATAAGACCGATCACTGCCACTACGCGGAATGTATGTAAATATATAAGGAAGAAGCCGGCACATCTCCATCGGGATTTGCGCCAGGGTCATTTTGCGACTGGCGCTAACTTCTGCGTCCGCACCGAGGCGCTCCGGCAGGGACGCGGGCCGCGGCTCTCCGCGTCGGCAGGTGCGGGAGACCGGCGCCGGACTC
Source organism: Petrocephalus schoutedeni (assembly GCA_026780765.1). NCBI lineage: Eukaryota > Metazoa > Chordata > Actinopteri > Osteoglossiformes > Mormyridae > Petrocephalus > Petrocephalus schoutedeni. The sequence goes on along the minus strand of JAODKL010000095.1, from coordinate 17,557,364 downwards.
CGAATTAAAAGCCGCGGCTATCAAACGAGTTCCCGCCCTCTTAACTGACGATAGAAGAAGAGCACCGAGTCTTTTCAGTTTCGTTTTAGTGGTTTTATTTCTTACTGACATTCTACTACACGAGTATAAAGAATAAATAGTAGTTACTCTTATTTTACATGATTAATCCTCCAAAGTTAACTTTATATTTCACGCTCTTGCGCTGCAGAATTACATTGTAATCTATATATATATTGCCGTCTGGTGTCCATAAAACAACATTTTCCGAAGAATGGAAAACAGCTTTAAAGTCCTTCAATAAACATATTTTAATGCTTCGCAATGCGAAGTTCTCTTCAATATAAATATAAAGATACATTACAACCAAGATATGTTCAACAAATACAGTAGACGCTGGTTATACGTAATACTGACCTTTTTACAAGTTTATATTTTAATGGCACCACATATACATAAAATATACATTCCTACACTCGGCAGTGCGTATCAAAAATAACAATGTAGCTATGATTTATATTTATAAAACTTTTATATTTATATATAAAAATCAGTTTGGACAAGAGCATTTGCACTCTGATATAATGGGGTACTGAACTGGTATCCAAGTGCATTTCAGAAGTCCTTTCCGCTGCAGACACCTCCATCGCAAGATGGTGAAATGGGTCGATTTGGCCGGTTTGCAGACCATCCCTTCTGGAATAGAACAGGACCTTTTATTGTAGCAGCTTCCCACTTTGACATAGCGCGGCCAGAATCTGTTCCCGAGATCGTTCCACGTATAAACGACCGGGCAGAACGCATAGGACCACAGCCACAGCTGCAGCCTTCTTTTGAGTTTTTTGCTCGGTTTGTGCCTCTTGCCAAGTTGGATATCAAACTCCATCGACTTTATTTCTTTGGGCATCGCCCCGATGGGCTTCTGCTTGAGTTCCAGGTAACTCAGATCGTCGTGCCCCGCGTATTTGTCCTCTGTCAACGTTACGGACATGAAATGTGAATCAAAGTTGCTGCCGAGAATACCCCTCAGTTCCGTTTCGTTAAGATCCTTTTCTTTCGGGTCAAAGATAGGGTCCGGGTCTTCTTTAAGTTCCACAATTGGCAAACTGTCACTGGGGATGGGGCGGAGGAGGAAGTAATGTTGACACATCCCTATCCTCAGACCAAGGGATAAAACCAGCACATACAATGCGAGGAAATATTGAGAATTATCCATCTCTGGTGAAGCGAGAGAATCGTAATTAGATTAAATAATCCTTACAAGTCCGAGGCGAGCATCCAGTCACTGGTGGGTCAGAAGATGAAATCCGTCTTTATCTGCTCACTATTTCATAACAGACTCGGTTCGCCGGTGATCTGCAGTCGCACTCATGTATAAGTCTTGAAGTTCGGGTCGTCGCGCAAATCACAGCAAGCGGCGGCTCTAACTGAGGAAAGTCAAATGGAAAGGTCCAAGAACGACTCGTCTCGACCCAGCAGAGTCCATGGCAGGATTCGTTTATTAGCCTCTTTTTATTTTCATGAAGGAAAACGTGAAATAAAGAACTTTTTTTTTTATCTGCAAGAAAGGCGTATCGGCATCAGAAGCAGCCGCAGACCGCCACTCTCCTTTGCGCCTTCACGTGCGTAAACCGATTCAGGTCTTCGTCTCTCAGCGTTAAGTCCTGAGTTCTACGTATCAGCATGTTTTCTTTTTCTTTTACTGGACGCCAATCTGAAAATCACCTGGCTCGTCTGATTTATCCACAGGGGCTGTGATGTAATCCATAAACTCATTTTGAATATAGGGTTGCTGCCAGCGACCCCCGACACCTCCTTCCCTTTGGGGGCGGGGGCGAAGCGCGGGGTGGGGATAAGGACGGCCGGCGCCCTCTACTGGCGGAATCACCCGCACAGTTGTTGAATTTGCCATTAACCAATTTTGATAGCGATGACAGATGCCATGAGAAGTGAACTGTAAGTTGTTGTACTTGGCGTTTAGACAATTCATTTATGAACATGTGCCAAGTATAAATGACATTAAAATTATTATTTTTACAATATTAATAACATTTGCTGGCAATAGAAATATATTACAAAATAATAATACAATCCATTCATCCATCCATTCATTTTCTATACCTGCTTGTCTTATACAACATTAACAACTTGGCAATGCAAGGAACAACAGTGTGGAAACAGGAGTAGCAGTCGCCATAACAACAATAACTAATAATGATGATGATAATTATAATAATAATTATTATTATTACTTATCCAGACTATAGCTGCTTCTTCGAACACACGCTCTTGCGCAAAAACACAATGACACTCGTGCAAAGAATGACATAAATCATAAATCAGATACGTCAGCATTCTTTCTGAAGCAGCTCATCTGTGGGACGAAATTTCACAAGGGCGTCGGTCCAGGAACTCACTGGAGCCAGGTTCTTGGTAACGTGCCTCTATTTTGTGCTAAACTTTCTTTCATATATGATTTGGCAATTCCCCTGTTCTCCGAGTACGCTCCTGCCCAAACCCGTAATAAGCACTGTAACTCCCACACAGTTATTTCTCTTCGTGAATTTAAACCTAAATAAAACGAGCTCAAATAAATGTGAATAAAATTATCCGGCTGCGTTGTAAACTGTTACATCGCACGAAACCTGCGAATTGAGTGGCAATAAAAGAGGCGACGTCCTAACTCAAGGACTAATAAAAAGTGCTTAATGTTCACAGCCCAATTTGTCACGGGATACGGTGGTGCCTGGTGCATTAACGCTTCTGACAGGCGACAAAACGGGGCAATGGCTGTTGCCTTTAACTTCACTAAGGGGAAAAATAACGTAGGAACATCTCGGTTTAAAACGGATCAGCATTTAGGCGACTGATCGTCATTCTTGCTGAGAAAGACACAGAAGCCCGTGTATCACTATACAAACGACTGTTCATTTTGCAATAGATCTCAGCAAACGCCAAGGTAACAAATCCATTAGTGCAGGGCACCAACGACTTGATTTATTTTGCTGCCACCTACAAATATCTGTTTTCAATGCTCTCTCCTGCCAACAAGATGAATCTTAAGTAATGTGATACTACTGAAAAAAACTGACGCTAACTGCAAAAATATGTAAAACTGCAAATATGTAAAAAAAAGATCATTTGGTGGCATTCGTAAAGCGAAACAGGGAAATTCTGTGAGAGATTCGTTGACATCTTATTATATTATTATACAATGCGTTAAAGTATTGCTACGTATCTCAAGCACAACAGATATTAACAAAGACGCAATCGATTGGAAAGTAACTAATCAATCAATTGTATGTGCGGTAAGAAGTCTGGCTGCTACGCGTGTATAAACTGCCAAAATATATTAACGATACGTTATTAACGATATATTTGGCGTATCGGATTACACGGCAACCAGGAAAAGGCGTCATGAAATAGTTAATGTGTCTCTGTAGCATTTTAAGTACGGTGCGGTGTTAAGATTCCATTAAACAAAATAACTTTAATGATCATGGAATAAAAAGTTTAATATAATATTTGTCTAGTGGATTGCCTTCAAATTAATGCCAGACGATATATTATACTGACAACTTTTTTCTCAGTCGATGGTTCAGGGTAGGAATGCATTGAAATTACGCTCCATACCCAAGCGAAATGTACTTTATTTAAACATTTCGGATCCTCGCCCCGTCCCTCTCGGTCTCTCTTGCCCGCTGCCTCACACACACACACACGTACACACACATTCCCTAGTCTCAGCTGGCGCCAGGGTCTCAGTACTGGCCTGTGTTTGTGTCAAAAAAGACTAAGGACAATATTTCAGTGTGGAGCCAAGCGACGGGGAACCTCTCAATAAAACCTAAGCAAAATAACTCCCTAATGAATAAAAGCACCCTTGCCTTATCCAGACCTAGACCGAGCACAGAGCACCGTCACAATACCAAGAGCGCATAAACACTGCAGAATAAGTCTTCTTTGGCGCGATTAATAAGAAATATTAAAGCGTCTCGGCATCTTCACTGCTACGCCTGATGTCTCACACGCCTATAACCGAAGCTGGATCGTATTTACATTATTTATTTATAAAAAATATCGATCGGGGCTGGAGAAGGAACCCCAGCAAACGGTAAAAGAACAAAATTGCAAACTCTCGGATTCGTATGACTGCTTATAGTTCCGAACAAGAGCATCATAAAAGGTTCACAGAAACAACTATAATACCTACATCTGCTGGCTCCTGTATCGGTTTATGTTTTAATGAAACGTACCCAATTTGACAAGTAAGAATACTACCAAAGACCGTCAATCCTGTTGGGTTCTCTAGATTATAAAAACTAAATAGAACAACGTATAAGAAAATGATCCCACCGACTTGCCAGCAAGGTTTTCATATTAGTTATCGTGATAAATTACCACAGGCTATTTTTACGATTATTACTATTAGATTTCGAGAACCGCTGATAACATGTAAAATGTGTTTCTAAGCAAACCATGACCGCAGTCATCTGTACATAAAACAACGTCCCACTGTCTGAGAAGACAGTGACATAAGTACCTACCCGAGTACCGACAGCAGTACTGAAGGCCATACGCATCCGTGTATAATTGGTTTGAAGGTGACAGATACCACATTGACAAGGTTTGAATAAGGGGCTTTTACCGGTTTCAAATGAAACAGCACTGTGTAAGACTTTAACAGCATTGCTGGGATTTTCTGCAAAATACTAAAAAATATTTGTAGATCTGATTGACCTCGCTCATTCCGTCAGATTTTTTGTCCATAACTGACAATAGGTTTGCTGGTGATTCTACCTGAATATAATCGCTTCTGGACAGAACAAAGAGTGTGGCTGGTATGCGTCCTGCGTCACGCACTCTCTCGGGGCCTTCTGCCAACACAATCAACATTCCCTGGAGTCACTAGGGTGAGCATGGCTTCTTCGTCCTCTCCATCCAGAGCAGTGTGTGTGTGTATGGGGGGTCCCTGCAACCAGAGAAACACTACAAACAAACCTCTCCCCTCAACCACGTACTTATTAGTGCTACTTAAGGGTTCTCTCCATCTCCTAAGTGAAGGTGTCAGTACTCCGTATTTCATGTAACAGGACCACTTTGGTGAGAGAAACTACCCCAGGTTTCCCGATAGAAAGGATGCGGAGGTCGAGGATATAATAAATAATAATAAATCGGGATGACAGCAAATCTGATGCTTGTTCGTTACTTCAATTATTCATTTTTATCCATACAAAAGACTACAAATTAGACCTGCTGCTTCGATTACAGTCTTATTTTGATTTAATAATAATTTAGTTTTTTTTCCTTTTTTATATTTGGATTGCATTTTAGGTACTAAATAGGTATATTTGAAAATAATACTAAGGGCTAACCCTTAGCTTGTTTTCGGATAATGATGATCTGGAAACTGCCATGTTATTTTGAAGTCCTTCGGGATCCTTGAATAGAAGGTCAGCGATGCAGTCATGCTGATTACTTCGCTATTGGAACGCGCATGTAGTATTCAGATCTATTTATAGGAAAAAAAAAATCCAAATATAAGGAGCTGTATTAGACTTGTAAGTAGTAAGGTCATCTAAAAGGGGTTGGAGTTCCCCAGAATTATCCAGGCACTGGATGGAATCAGATTTTTCCTTAAAAAAATTACTGAAAAAACGACGCGGCTTTCCAGTGCATTACTTTGACTTCCTACTTCCTATGTTGGCCCTTTTTGTCATCCAATCAACACTCTCTACGCTTAACTAGGGAAATTGGTGCATGAATTTCAATCAGTGAGCAATGTTAAGAATTATATATTCAATACCATAATAACCATCTGTGGTGTCAAAAGTATGCAGTTCTCCATTTTCGCATTAATATTGTTTTATCTGAAACGTGGCATACTGTTAATTTGTATTTATAGAGTACAGAAATTACATGGACAGAATATAAAGAGAGATTCTGTTCATATGCAGCTACAAGAGATAGCCTGCATACTCATGCAGAAGTGGTGTCAGAAATAAAACTAGTGTAAAAAAAGTGTAATAGCCCCCTTTGTAATTCTAGCCTGCCCAAGTGAATCCTTTTGTTATCACAAATACTTAAAGAGGCGTTTTCTTCCCGGTTTCCTGGTGAAGTATGCCTAATTACCTCAATGCAGTGCATTTTACCCATCTTACTGAAACTAGTAACAAATGCTCTTTTGCATTTTGATCCCATCCTTGCCTGTTATAGAATGCCTTTGACCCTGTTTGCTCTAAACAAACTTATTGTAACCCAACACATTCTTTCCAGCTTGGGACTTGTCCAGCTCAGCTGGAAAAAGAATCACATTATAGCACTATTTTACATTTCAGTAACAGTAATACAAATAAATGTATATAGCACAGAATGTTCTTTCAAGTACTGAACTCTAGACCTCCTAAGGACTGAGATCATGATCTCTAGATCTGAGGACGTGATGGTGTAATTCTTCAGAGCTCCTGGTGAAGTTGTGGCCTGGATATTATAACCTTTCTGCTTTAGGCTTTCTAGCTTTTGATATTCTGGAGGACTGCAGTTCATCAACAGTTGAATGGAAGAGTCATTCTTACTAAAAAAGGTTAATTGTAGAAGCATCATGCCAGTTGTTTGCTTGCTAATATACTTCACAATATATAATTTCTTGATTACTGCAGTGGGATTCTGTAGTATCTCAAATTGTGGTCCAATTGTGTTTTTTTACAGTTGTGACTATAAAAGGCAATATGACATTTGTCTTTGCAGATCTGCTGGATAAGCCTGGAGTCAGTATCCAAACAGAATACAGTTTCACCAAACTATATAACTTGAGCTCAGGTACACTAATAGCAGACTGGCATTGTAAGTTGTTTTTGATGATATGGAATCTTGGACTTTTTGGTGTTATCAGGCTAATAGCATTTTGACGTTTAAAATGTAAACATCAGAACCAGAAAACATCCCTCACAATATCCTTAATATTGTTGGGTTAGCGTATGGCACGCAATCTAGAAAATTGTACCTAGCAGTATTGTAATTATCACTGAAAAGTATTTGCTACTTTTGCCTCATATTTTCATGGCAGGGCCGTCGTGTGTTTATGGCCACTCTCCCATCCATCCATCCATCTTCCATCGGTATCTTAAAGGGGCCTAGAGCCTATCCTAGGCAACAGAGGACATGAGAGGCAAACACTCTGCTTGGGATCCTGGTCACAATTCTTACTATACAGGCCACGGAAAAGGAATTATTACCTATAAGGGACATTTTATGTTGTCTATTTACATAGTGTATTTTGCACATGGGCACAACCTCCTGACCCCTTCTGGCACAAACCACTTCCGGTACTAGAACCGGACTGGAAGTTAGTGGCATGAGGGCAGTGCTGATTTGTTTCGCACCAGAAGTTTAGTACCGTCACGCCGCCTTGTCCGGAGAGGTTGGCCACGCCTGCAGCCGGCTTCCTAACAGAGCAGAGCAGACTCACGCTCAGCGCGAGGTATTGTTGCCCAGTCCAGCCAGCAGAACGGTCTCCCTTCGTCATCCGTCTAGCCCTGACCCGACCCGCCTGCCATGCGCCTGTTTGTGTCCCTCCTCCCCGGCCTCCTGACGCGTGTTGTCCCTCGTCTCGTGCCTCCTCTGTGGAACAAACCTTTCCGGTTCCGTCGACCCCTAGCTCCGTGACCCCGACCATGCACCTGCCTGACAATTCTGTTTCGTTTACTTGGAGTCCAATAAAGATCTGTGGACTATGTACAACCCCCCCCCCCGAGTGTTCTGTTCTGTGGCAGGTACCTGGTGCAGATGAAAAGCGTCCTATGAAACAGCCTTCCTCTCCTTTGTATTTGCATGCAGTACTCAGCCAGGTGGATTTCTTTTCTGAAACCAACGGCTAGAGTCGCCAGTGTATGAAACACAAAGGCAAGGTGACATGGCCTTGACATGGCCTTTCTCTCTCTCTGCTTACAATTGATACAGTTTTTATTTTGCGCCTGTTTTTTCCACCTCTTCATCTCCGCTGACTCGATCTTTTTATATTATTGGGCTGTCAGGCATTTCACTTTTCCTTCACATTATGTTTCCCCTTCTGGCCCAAGTTCTGCTTGTACTGAGCTGCACAGAACAATGGTGTCTGCTCAAACTGCGTTTCTGTGATTCTCTTTTGTCAAAGGCGAGCAAGTGAAGAAATATAAATGCACTAATTTTGTTCAGCACACAGCAAAATCAGTCATTTTGCCTCCTGTTTTTGAAGAATTAAAACTGCAAGGTGTCCATTTAATATATATAATCGAAATAAAATCATGCTAGAATTTAGTTGCCTTGCATATATCTTTAAAAATAGAACAGTTTTTGTTTACCTATAGCAAATAAAAGGGGAGAAAAACATTATAAATCGTAAAAATTCAGCAAAAAAAGAGACGTTTTCATATATTTTAATGTTTTGTCTGTAAATAATTTTAGCTTGACACATACTAAGTGGACTTTATGGTGAATGTTTATAGACACACACACATTTACATTTGCAAGAATGATTTCATTAAAGTGCTCCTCTTGCCAAAGAGAACATAAAGCTGGCAGTTCCAAGTAACAAAATGAATAACAAGTCAAAAGTCCGACTGCTTTAGTGTTTAATGAAGCAGCCTCCTAACAAAGTAATTTGTCATTTAAGAGCTTCAGTAATCTCTGCTATGGAAAAAAAAAAGAATTATCCTCGAGATCCTCGGGGAACCAAACCTCACCTTTTCTTATTCAAGACTTCCTGCAGAAAATAAAGGGCATGCAAGCGGTTTCTTTACAAAGCTTGTGTTACTGACGAGTTCATTGAAGTGCACCAGCCGTAGGTTTGGAAGAAAAGTGGAGAAAAGTGTCCCGGTGTTTGAATTTCCGCTTTGCTTGTAATAATTGTTTATTTCTTTCTTCCTCTTTAACTATTAAATTGACCTTGGAGTAATTTTCCGGACTAATACTGTGACAATACATGTCGGGCGCCAGTGGGATGTGATACCAAAGTTCAGAAAGGAAATGGGGGTAAAATTATGTTCTGCAGATAAGAGCCATACCAGCAATAGTAGCTGAACGTTCAAGTTGCCCCATGAAGATAATAGCTTGTCTGTGGTGAAAAACCAGGCTTCTAAATAGAGTGGTTTCCTTTTAAAGAAAAAAAAAACTCAGAATTTTTTTATTGTGGCTGCCTGTGTAGTATTGATGAGGAAACCATCTACTTACATGGAAGCTTTTGAATGAGAAACAAATGTGCAATTTCTCATATTATGCAATGCATTTCTGTCTGATTCTAGGCCTCCATATAACTTTCACTTTGTCTCCAGAACTCCAGCCTCTGCCCGGACCTTGTCTCGTCTGATCATAGTATGTGTAGAAATAACTCCAGCAACGGAATGGGTTACCAAAGGCACACTCCACCATAGACAGCTAACATGTTTACACACAGAAGACACTGATCTGCATAGTTTTGCTTTCCACTTAATTGTTTTTTGTAATATGTCAGTACCGGCTACCAGCTTTATAGTCAGGGTAATTTAGGCAATTTTTAAAAGTGTACTTCCTTTTCCGTTCAGGTAGCCCGTGTAACACAATTCTTTTTGGGCATATGATCTTTGACTGTTGTATGGTATTTCTTCTGTTTCTTAGAGATAAAAATGAAGGCGTTTGGATAATGTTCAGCTTATTGTCTGCTCAACTAGTTTCTATTTCCCTGAAATAGCCCAGATACCTCTCCTGGCCGCCTTCTCAAAATCACAGATAAAGTGCACTCAGGTAACTGTTATTTCATGGACAGTGGGATTTCTCAAATGCACATTTTTCCAGCGGTGGCAGAGACTAAGCTAATATCCCAGAAATATTTATATCGTAATTGCTTAATATACTGAATAAATCAGAATCCAGATATTATAAAGTATTTAATTATGTATATTGATCAAGATTTTTTATTAATGCCATGGTAATCCTAATAGAAGGAAAAAAAGATCAAACTCGAATGGATGGAGACGAAAATACCTTTGTTTTTTACACTCTTTTTGTGCAGAAAAAAAGAATGTGTTAGTTAGGAAACTATGTCTTTTGAATGAGGACCAAATTAGATTCTGTGCAATTTGTGCGATTTCTTAATCAGGGCTCTTGGATGGAACGTTATGTCATACCTTCTCCTGCGTATCAGATTGACTTATCTTCAAAAGAAGTAGGAGTATGTTTGTGTATTTCAGGTCGTCCTGTTTTTCCACTAGAAGCTGACGTAAAATTGTTTCGAATTATTCTCTGTTCATCCTTTCTTGTGAAATGGAGCTACAAATTACTCTGATAGAGCATAGTAAAGCTTTTTGAGATGTTAGGATGTAAGGCAGCCAAGGGCGACCCATACAAAATCTTCATGGAGCTCTGATGATAAAATGCAAGGCTTTCTTGATCTTAATAATAAATCTGTGGGCCTCCCAGGTTGAAAGGGCAAATATTCCTGATTCTTTCGTGACCCAGCTAGATAAAGATTTCAGCTGTTTGTTTTTTTCGGTTTGTTATTTTGTTTTTTTCAGTTTGCTACAAAGACCTTTGAAGATCTAACAAGGGAGCAATTTGGACGGTCGATTTGTTGGCTGCGGTCTCACAGTAGGTCGGTGGGGCTACAGCCAAATCTTAGCTACATACACACATCAGCACAAATACACTTAAACATACACACGCAATAAATAACCACATTTATTAGAACATTTTCATTTTAGTGTGATCGAAGATCTTAAACCAAATTGACAGCAATGAAAAATTTACTTAAAATGTACCTCATAATAGATTTCCCTTGTTTTCGTACACTACATATGATTATTGTGTTATTAGGTTCAAAGTTTAATTCAAATAGTGTATTTTTGATGCCTTAAAGGCTACAAAGGCAAAAATTGACATAAATTCTGAAAAAATTATATAATGAAATAAATAAATTATAAGGGGCCTCAGTGACAGCCTCAGTGTCCGACTGTATTGAATACCGTTTTTGTATTTTAAAAAGTCTTTCTCTGGGATGCAACAATCAAAATAATTGCACATTGTGAGCTTTCATGTGTTGTGCAGCCATCCATGAGTGGCTGTAATCTCTGTTATAAAGGGATAATTAATGAGTACTGGCTGACATTAATGTGGAAGTAATACATATAATCTGGCTTGTTTCACTGAGGGGGGGAGGCACTTTTGCTGAGAACATTGATCAATTTTTTTAAAAGCAGTGCAGCTGTGCATGACCATGAGAATTACGTTTCTGGGCATCCCAGTTGTAAATGATGGTGCAGTGATGAGCGTGACTAATTTTAAGTCACAGTGGATAAACAAAACGGCATTATTGACAGTCATCTTACACAAGCAAAACAGCATGCCAATAACTACACTGGGCATGTTTCTTTTTATGGTCTAAATTATATTTCAGTATCTTATACAAGGCTTTCCTTATATGCTCTAACTGCTTATGCTGGTTGGGGTCATCTAGAGCCTATCAGAGGAAGCATAGGGCACAAGGTACACCCTAGATTGGTTGCCAGTTCATCACAACAAATTAACTTAGTATGGGAAATTTAGAGATACCAGTTAATCTCATTGCATGTCTCTGTGCTGCAGGTGAAAACCCATGAAACTCCACACTTTTAAGGCATGATGAAATTAAGGAAGGACAATCCATGGCGTGGCTTATGGACAAAGGGGATTTTACTGACAAACCGAACTCACAAAAACCAGAAAGACAAAAGGGACCATGAGGGGCCCAGCAAAGGTATCAGGGTAAAATAAAGCATAAGGAAAAACTAACACCAAAGAAGTACCAGAAATGCAGGCAAGAAACACAATCAGGAAACACACTGGAATAAACACAACAACCAAGCGAGGAACAGAGTAAGGGCAAGCACTTAAATACACTGGTAGATCATATACAGGGCAAAACACAGGACAGGTGTGAGCTGAACCAAATGAGCAAACACTAAGGACTAGGGGCAATGAGGAACAGTCGTGGGTCGTTAACAATCAACAGGAACTAAAGACTAAGAAACATAAACACAAGAGATTCAAGGAGAACAAAACAACTATAAAACTGAACACACGCAGAGAAAGCCTGTAACTAAGAAAACAATAACAATCAATGCTAAAATACTAAAACACCAGAAAAGGGAATACAAAACTAATCACGAGGATGTCTAACATAGTTGGGGCTGGCCTATGAACTACATGGTGGCCCAATGAGCAGGGAAATACACTAGGATACTAAACCAAGGGGTGCTTGAGGGAAACAGACCTGGATGGCTAGCGACACCAGCTGGCCTAACAGGGAAATGACAGACAGGGCCAGGACTTATCTGGACACACAGAGCGCAGAATGGATTCCACCTTGTGAAATTAGCCACATGCTTGTCTGAAGTAATTCTGTAGGATGCAATTCTAAGTAATGTGCCTGTTCTTTTATAATGTTTATAATTCAGTAGCAACTTGTGCCCAACTTCTTTACTGCTATAGACTCCCACAAATTATACACTTCAGTATTTCTGACTTGAGTTACGTAGCTGGACAAGAGGAGGTGAGATTGGATATAAAAATCACAAACCACAAGCCATGTGTGAGTCATGGAAATCTATCAGACATAATTTATTTCCTTTATGCAAGGTTTTTAAAAAGTGTTTGTCAAAAGAAAACAGATTTTAGAATCTTCAGTACCATACGATGGAGCTCTGGTCTTTATTTCCAACACAAACTTCACTTGACATCATCATGATTGTTTTATATTGCTCAGCTTGTGGTAAAAAAAAAAAAAAAGATTTAAATTATTTGTACAAGCTATTTGTGTAAAGGGGGAGTCATGGGTTATTTCAGTGCTGTCTCTGCAGGGCCTTACCACACTCACTCTCAAATGTAAGGAAGACCACCTCTGATGAAGCACGTCACACCTCCGGAGCCAGTAGCCGCATGCGGGCGACCACACACCTGCATCGATGTGGCACTGAGCCGAATCCTGAGATGTGAAGCTTTGAGTGCTCTGACAGGCGGTTTAGCATGCTAACAGCGGAGCAGAAACGCTAGCTGTGCCCGCTCCTTCCCCACCGGGCCGAGGCTGCCCCTCCTGCCCACCTCTAACCACGCATCGCCAGGGGTGATTACAGGCAGGATGTTTGGACTTTCTGTTAGTGCGGACTAGTGCTCTGTGCACCCTGACAGTTTTCCCTCTGTTCATACTGACTAGGTCGTGTGCCTTGTTTGCACAGGGCTGCAAAAATTAATCAGGACTCTACTGAATTAAGCCTAGCTGAGTGGCGTTTTGTGTGGTCTTAAAGACAGGCCATTCCCTCTCGATGGCAGAGTCACCGCGAGTCAGCCTGGAACCTGTGTTTAGTGTGTCACGCTTCGCCTCTTAAAAGTCACATGTTTTACCCTGCAGTCATTGCCAGTTCGAAATGCACTATTTTGTTAGGAGAAATTTATGAGAAGTTTCAAAAATAGCAAATAAGGGTAAAGATGGAGATATAGAGTCATCGGTGCCTAGAACATATGTGGGGCCAGCAGTCATGCAGTTATAAAGGCAAACCAGTAGAAGTTTTTGAATAAACACAGTTTTAAGTACAGTTTTAGAAACCAAAATACAACACCCTACTTAAAATGGGTGCTCAGATATACATAACAACTAGATCGTCTTGAAATTCTGACATTCAAACAACAGCTCCAATTATCATCACCTGAAAATAACAAGTGGAAAACCCAAACAATCAGTCCCGCCTTAATCCCTGGCAGTGTGCATAATTGGCCTCACAGAAAAGGTCAACAGTACGTTCTGTTCTGACTTCCCTGGCCTAACAGCAGGCTACGAGAGCCCAGCAAATGAAGGGCTGCCTTGATACTAGCCCTGGACCAACACCAAGCTGGACTGATGTCTCTCACCGCACACCCTTAATTTGCTTTGTCAATCTCCAGTCGTGTGTAGCTCGGTATTAGCCTCCTCCACGTGTGCTGCTCCTTGGAGCAGGAGAGCAGGGTCTGCTTTTGTGTCATTCTGCAACCAAAAATTCATCAAAACCTGTATTATTGTTACGTAGACACTGGGCCCAGACTCAGGTGCATGGAAGAAAATGGAGTCAGGGCTGGGGTTATTCAAAGGGTGTTTAAATTAGGACTCAACAAAGCAAGAGCCAAAATATCATAAGTACACAGAGCACTGAGACACAGCTTGAACTAAACAGCTTAAACTTGGCAAAGATCATCTCAAGATTCATCAGTGGGAACATGAGGCACTGGACCTAAACAGACCACCTCCAGGTGGGGATGATTATCAGGGTTGCCAACTCTCACGCATCTGACGTGACACTCTTGATTTCTCCTATGCTCACGTAAGAAATCTTACAGCAAAACTATATGATTCCATTATAAACTACAAATTAGCTGCATTAAAGGTGTTGGGGTAGATTACAATCCTATGGAATTGCATTTACAAGGTAATAAACCTCTTACATGTAAAAGTGTGTGCAGACTTGTCTCGAACTGAAAATCTCACGACAGCCAGCTAACCAAAGTCGACCACACTGTAATTGTTGTTTAATTGATTGATGGCACTACCCTCACCACTCCATAGTAGCAGGTTGGCACTACCCATGCTACATCATTATGCAAATCCAATCTTGCAAAAAAATGACCTATGGATTATTGGGATTAAATAGCTATATACCGGTATGCCTGGTGATTTCATTTTAAATGCAAATGATTACGGCCAGCACATTTCTGTGTTTTTGCCCTTTGTGGTAGTGTCCTTCCTTTGAGTTTTATTTCCAGTAGTCAGCTGGTAGTCTATTTTCCTGTAGTCTGGACATTGCTTTACCGTATTATTTGTTGCTCTCATTTTCTAAGTCTGTAAAATCTAAATAAAGCAGTATGCATAGTTACTAAATGTCCATGTTTCTCCTCACGACTGGATGTATTTCAATTTTTGGTTAATTGTTCAGAGCTATCAAAGCACTCAAAGCCAAGCCGCAGCCAGCGGCGAGGTGGAGGCGCTGCGGCAAGAGGTTGTGAATCTCCGCAAAGCTGTTCAGGAGATGGCTGGCGAGCGACATGCGCTGCGGGCGGCGGCCCGTATCTCCTCCTCTACCCCTGAACCCCACATTTCACTGCCGGAGAAATGGAATGGGGTAGACGGGAACTGTGAGGTATTTCTAACCGCGCTGGATCTGGTTTTTGAATTCCAGCCAGCCAGATGCTCCACAGATCACCAGCGCGTTGCACTTCTCGTCTCCCTTCTCACCGGGCAGGCAGCGGAGTGGGCCACGGCCATCATCCGTTCCGGATCTGACATCGGTCACTCCTACCCAAATTCACCCACCGACTCAGCACGACATTCTGCTACCTGGATAGCGAGGTGGAGGCCGATTCAAGGCTGTACCATCTGCGGCAGGGGGGCTCGTCTATGAGTCGTTACACAGCGGAGTTTCGTACCCTCGCGGTGGAAACCACCTAGGGTGATTCCGCTCTCCGGAGAGCCCATTATGAGGGGCTGGCTCCCCGTATCTGGGATGAGCTAGCCAGAAGTGAGCTCCCAGCCACCCTAGAGGGACCAATCCAACTAGCCCTTGGCATTGACCAGCGGATGAGCTCACGTCCGAGGCCAGGCCCCCATACCCTGCCACCCGCCTCGTCATCCGACGGCACCTCCTACAGGCGTCGTCTCACCACCTTGACCCGAGGACCACTCAGGAGCAGGGGAACCCATGCAATTAGGGCGTGCCTCCCTGACCACTACGGAGAGGGAGAGACGCTAGGGAGAGTCTGGTTATGCCCTTCGGCCTGTACAATGCTCCTGCAGCCTTCGTCTACCTTGACAATATCCTTATTTACTCTCGCACCCTGGAAGAACACATTCAGCATGTCAGGAAGGTCCTCAAGAGACTGCTCACCCATCAACTGTATTGCAAGTTGGAGAATCGTGCTTTCCACCAGCGCTCCACCACGTTCCTGGGCTTTGTTATTTCACCCTGCTGGCCATCAAGTGGGCCCTAGAGGAATGGCGTCACTGGCTCCAGGGCGGCAGTGAACCATTCACGGTCTGGACGGACCACCAGAACCTCATCACCACCAGCCTCCGACCTTATGTCGATTATCTGGGGCTCAATCAGATCACCATCAAGAACCGTCACCCCCTTCCTCTGACGAACACCGCCCTGGACGTCCTCTCTGGTGCCACCCACTTCACCAGGTTGGACCTCCGGAGTGCCTACAACTTGGTGCGCATCAGGGAGAGCAATGAGTGGCATTGGGCAAAGACGGCATTCATCACTCCCACTGGTCACTACGAGAGTCTGGTTATGCCCTTCGGCCTGTACAATGCTCCTGCCGCCTTCGTCTACCTTGACAATATCCTTATTTACTCTCGCACCCTGGAAGAACACATCCAGCATGTCAGGGAGGTCCTCAAGAGACTGCTCACCCATCAACTGTATTGCAAGTTGGAGAATCGTGCTTTCCACCAGCGCTCCACCACGTTCCTGGGCTTTGTTATTTCACCCTGCTGGCCATCAAGTGGGCCCTAGAGGAATGGCGTCACTGGCTCCAGGGCGGCAGTGAACCATTCACGGTCTGGACGGACCACCAGAACCTCATCACCATCCAGCACGCTAAACAGCTCAGCCTTCGGCAGGCGCGGTGGGCACTGTTCTTTGAACAGTTCAACTTTCACCTCTCATACCGCTCGGGGTCCAAGAACACCAAGGCAGACGCACTCTCCCGCCAGCATGAAGCCGACGCTCGTTGGCCCTGGTCACACATTGCACTGGACTTTGTTACAGGCCTGCTGGAGTCAGAGGGGAAAAATACTATACTCACTCTCGTTGATCGCTTCTCTAATGCTGTGCATTTGGTAGCCCTGGCCGTACTCCCGTCAGCCAAAACTACAGCTGAGCTGATTTTAGAGCATGTAGTCCGTCTGCATGGGTTCCCCAGGGACATCATCTCGGACATAGGGCCTCAATTCACCGCCAGATTCCGTGCGCCGGATCCTCGATGCGCGTCCTCGGAGCCGAGGTACCCAGTATCTCGTTGACCAGGAGGGTTATGGCCCTGAAGAGCGCTCCTGGATTCCGACCCGGTTCATTCTCGATCCGTCGTTGGGTATCCTCCCGGCCGAGGCCATCTGGTGCTGGTCCTGGAGGGGGGGTGGGTACTGGCACACTGGTCACTGGTCAGACAATCGCCACAAGGACCCAGAAGTAGATGATTGTCCAGGAGATAAATGGAGGAACACTTCATTCTACCGCCGCTCAGTCATTGTGAAATGACCGATGCCCTTTTCGACCGCCATCACCGGTACTGTGAGTACTCCAGTCTTTGGTTCATCTCTTTGATTGTGTGTGTGTTTAGAACTCGGATTCCGGTGGGAATCTCTACTCTTTATTTAAAGAGCATTCTTATAGTAATCGCGTGGTTATCCTACCTCTTCGCGTAGACTTTTCGTTTGGGTTACCATCCATGCTACATGGGCTATCCGCTGACGCCAGTCAATTCCATGTTTCTACCCGAAGTCCTGATACCTTTAGTATTAATGCTTTTCCATAATTGGAAAATACAGTGATATTGTTTTTAAAATTGCTCATCAGTTATTACACAATACAGTCAAACTATATTTTAGGTCATCATTTAAAAATTACAGAATTTTGTATCACTTTCACGATTATGTTTTTTTAACCTTTAACAAAGCGAATTTTAAAGAGAACAAAAAGATCCTTTTATAAACAGCAATAATATACCATTGCTGAAAGTGTAAGCATAACTAAATGATTGTCACAAGCTGTTAAAATTTTAAAAATATTTTCATGCTTTTCAAGTGTTGTCCTAATAAATTCATCTCCCTGAATACTGAATGAACACATTCAATGCAGTGCTATGTTAAGACATCCAGCTGTGAAGTCAAATAAACAAATGATTTCTCAGAACATTCATTCAATTATCAGTCATCCACTTTATTTGAGTTAATTCACACAATGGAGGATCTCAGTGTATTAACTGTTACACCAACCTTCTACTTATAAAACTCTTTGGAGGGATGAGCTGTTATGCCTGAATGAGGGTTTCCATTGTCAAAGCTCAATAAATGGTTTGATAAACCTGTTGGAAACAATTTTGTTACATAAATGAATGGAGATACGTTAAATTTAATATTCACTTCGGAACATTGCCAGTTCCCAAAAAGGGGGAGAAAAATTCTGTATATTTCTGTGAATAATTACATGTTTTCTTTCAAATTACACCATGGACAAGTGACCCAAGCAATGAATAGGTAGCAGGTGATGACTTGAGAGGAACAGCCAAAGGAAATATAGTAAGCAGACTGGTATTTACTATGTGAAGTCTCAGAGAAGCATGATATCATCAACACCATTTGGGTTCTGCTGGCATCTATGTGCACTGGGCCTCCCTGCTGCATGTGAGCGCTGACTGTGCGTGGACTAAGCACATAGCACGGAGGAGTAAAACAATCTACTAGAGATGGCAGGAAAGTACCAGACTTACGACGGCTGGCAGTCACGTTTGAAGTGGGGGCCCAAATGGTAATAAATGTAAAGAAACTCTTCAACCGAAGAAAACGGGTGGGGGGAAAAAAGACTCAAAATTTGAAACGATCAACTTCTTTTTAATGGGGATGTGGCAGACGGCTGGTAAAGCAGCGGTGGGCTGTGACAGACATCTCTGTAATTTAAAACAGTGCCACAGGTGAGAATCAGTGCTCTGACGTAAAGCAACTTTCAGGTATTGAGGTGGACCATGTATAACACTGACTCCTACTGCAGTTTTTAGCAAAAATGCTATGGGGGAGAAGGAGAAGACCTGTACAGTCCTATATCTAAATTTAGTGGCCCAAGGGAAATACATACATAGATATAAAAATAAAATACACTATATTAAATATCATTTCAAGAACTTACACAATTTTTTTTTTTCCTGAGGAAACAGAGCTATCAATGAACATAAACTTAATGACCGAGGAATCTGCAATGCGTAATGCGACTAAATATAATTTTGTGAAGTTCTTACAAAAAGTCTAATTTATACAAAATTCCTCAAAATTCACAAAACAGTTACAGTAGTGCAAATGGAAAATGCATTTTGTGAATAAAATATAATACAAAGCTGATACTATTTAAATATGCTGATGGAAGGTACACTATTATTTACTTTGGATAGCACAATAACAAAACAGAAGCACATTGTGCAAAGACCTGCAATTTTTACATACACTGCAGCATCAACAATTCATAATAACATTGCAAGGGACCAACAGGCAAATTTGCCATCATCACTAAAATAATTTCAAAGCTGCCAGATTTGTAACAGATATTATATATATTCCAGAAAGCATGAAAACTAACATTGTAGTGGTAAAAGACCAAAATATATTCACACATTTCTTTTGTCACTGTAATGCCCATGCTGGTGACAAGGAAGTAGCACTGGCAGGTCAGGATGCAGAGTTTTACACTGGGGAAATGCAACTCCTAGATTTGAAATAACACCAGTAGAGTGTTGGGCCCTTAGTACGATGTACAATGAAGACCTGGAAGAATGAAGAGAAGCCACATTAAATCCTGGGCACGTTCTTGAATGAGAGGACATCTAGAGGGAATTTCAAAACACACGTACAGTTCGACATATTAGGACTTGTACAGTACAAACGCCTACAATGGCTTGAACAACAGCAATTCCCAACAGCTGTGCAGCAAGAAGGCTC
This sequence comes from Petrocephalus schoutedeni, assembly GCA_026780765.1. Taxonomy (NCBI): domain Eukaryota; kingdom Metazoa; phylum Chordata; class Actinopteri; order Osteoglossiformes; family Mormyridae; genus Petrocephalus; species Petrocephalus schoutedeni. The sequence goes on along the minus strand of JAODKL010000095.1, from coordinate 17,537,650 downwards.
TGCACATTTCCACCCATAAGCGGTTTAACTCAGCTCAGTGCACTTCCTTACAACTTCATACTGGTACAGCTGAGTACCAAGATACACACAGCACAAAACAACCTCATGCTCATTAAACATGTCATTTTTTTTCCAATGCATAACACTAACATTTAAAGTAACACAAGATTTGATTGGATAATTATAAATCAGCTGATTTGGTGTAAATATCACTGTGTGGGACGAATCTGAATGGACGGTGTGGGAGCTCGGAGCGCTGACCCAAGTGGAATGTTGATTGCAAAAACAGTCTTGGGTGACCAGAGTCAGAGCCAAGTAAAGCTGTAAACACCAGTTCCCTCCAAAGAAGTATAATGCCATTGGTGGCGTGCACCGTTTGTTTCCTGCTTGCACTCAGACTACCTGCTTTCCGACAACCAACAAGCACCATCTTGACGGGCGAGAGCAGACGGAGTTTCCTCCATTTGAATTTGGAAATTATAGCTAAGGGGTCCACGTGTGGCCAGAGGGTTGAATCCCAGAGCACTGCTTCGGTGAATATTCAGCTGCATAAGGGTGTAAATTGTCACGGTACCAAAGTGGCTTAGATATAGTCAGGGTTGAAGGAAACAGAACCTATTTTTAAAATTTTCAAAATACCAATTTTTTCATTTGGTAAGCGGCATTGTTTATGCAATGTCATGATGTATTACAAAGAGTGTGTATATATATATATATATATATACACACACGTGTACAATAAAATGGGTAAGTGGCATTGTTTATGTAATGTCATGACGTATTACAAAGACTGTATATATATATATACGTGTACACTAAAATGGGTGGGTGCATGTTTGCCATGTCATCACTTGAATTATCCGCAGCATGCCAATTCACAGAAAGATCACATTTTATCTAATCTATTGTTCAGTTACTTATTGGTGTCACAGCCTCAAATAGAGGCAGATATTCAAGTCTGAAAGTAAGAGCAGTGCGTCAGAATCAGGCTGCATTGATGATTATTGTTTTAACAGTCAAAGCCATAGATTTTACATTTTTAAAACAGTTGACCAGCAACATCAGTCTTTATACATTCTATTGTAAGGATTCTATATCCAATTATGTCCTGTATACATTTACTTATAAAGTGAACTTCATCTATACGTCTCATTCACGTGCTATTGTGGAAAGAGGCAGTGGTGAAAAATGGGTAGCTATGAGAATGCTGCATGGTCAGGTGGGTCTGATGGCCTGCTGCCTGTTTCTAAAGTGTACTGCTAAGTATCTCAGACACTTGGGCATTGGTTTGGTCATCGGAGTCTGTGTCTTGAGCCACACTACTTTCGAATGCAGCAGTGGTGGCACTACACCCCCCAATATCCAGGGCCCAGCTGCGAGGGTCTGGGCCTGGTGAGGTCTCCTTGCAAGGCTCCACATAGATCCGGCGCACGTTCTGCCTGGATTCCCTTCTCATGCCCTTCAAGCCTTCTAAGCTGTAGGTAGTGTGAGGTGAGACGGGGCCCTGCAGCAGGTCTGTGAAAAGGCCAACGGAGGAGGCAGAGGTGGACTCCAGGGGCAGGTCGGCGTCGTGCTGCTGTGTGTAGATGCCTTCTGACAGCGAGGTACCCAGGCTCTCGCTCTGGACCCGCAGCCAGCGCTGTGTCACTCCCGCGTTGCTCTGCTGGGTTTGGGCCCTGGGTAGCATCTTCCTCTTGGCTGGGGGATTGGGTGGAACCTTGCTGCAGGACACCTGGTTGGCAGTCTTGGCGGAGTAGCCCGACAGCATCAGGCTCTCCATGTTCCTGGTGCAGGACTCGGCCTCTGAGTCCTTCCGGTAAACGCTGTACTTGACGTCATGCACCTGCAGGACGTCGGGGGCACTGCCGCTCAGAGCGTACGCGGCCTGCTGGGATATATCTTGAGAGGAGGAGTACACCAGGTCTAGGTCCCGTGGACTTAAAGCATCGCTGGAGTCGTAGTCGCTGTCCGTGGGGAGGAACACCTCAGAGCATCCCTCTTCATCTGAACCAGGCTGGGAGTCTGGAAGTACAAAAAAACAATGGAATAGGTAATTCACAATTAATGACTTATAAATGTATATATATAAAATAATACTGATGAACTCGGAATGGGCATGGAATTCACAGTGGATGTATCTGAGAGTTTGGAGGGTTCAAAGGTAATGGCAATAGTCTTGGGTAAGAAAGGAGTTACCGCTCACACCCTTTCGTCTGCGCATCTCTGGCGAGGGGGAGGGGGTGGGGAGGTATTCCATGTTTGACGAGGTGGAGTCGTTCTTCTGCACAGTGGGCTCGATGGCGGGGTCCACCAGCCAGGTGATGGGAACCCCGCCGAGGGGCTGCTTATAGCGGGCGTACTGCAACGCCTCCGTGATCCAGCGCATGTCCCTCCACATCTCGTCCAACTGCTGTATACGGGTGACAACCAATGGTGAGCTGGCCGATGTCCACTCCGACCGTTCACGGTGATAATGACCCATGAAGCACACTGCATCAACCAATGAAGATGCTTAGAAGACTCATTTAAATTCTACGCTGCAGAACAGTAAAACATATGCACCAAGGACAGACATATGCATATACAGTATGTCTGTGCATATCCAAGCATAATCCATCCATGCGTTTTGCATTAAACGCCATTTATCCATTACAGCGTCACCTGGAGACATTCCCAAGCATCAGGCAAAGAACACGCTGGACCCGAATTCCTGTCAATCATAAGAGGAACATGCAAATTAAACACACACAGCCGGGTTCGGAAGTGAACCCCTGAGGTGTCAGACCACACGGCTACCCGCTGTCCAGTACATTGCACTTTAATTTAGCCAACTCTTCGACAAACTACCGTGACAGAGAAGGTACGAGTGCATCGGCACTTTGGCTACATGCTGACTTCACAGATACTTTCCTGAATGTACCCCAGTCCAGAATCCCAGTCCTTCTATCCTGCCCTGCACTAACTCTATTTTTTGCATATCAATGTTGTTATTGTGCTTGCTCTTTGGGGCACTAAGTTCGGTTATACTTATTGTTCAATGTTGCTTTGCACAACTGTTGTTTGCCTTCTACTGTATAGTAACTTTCTTGCCAATTAATCTTATATTACCTATAATGAATATTGCATATTGCATTCATCTACATTGCTGCATTCTATGTACTGCTATTATCACTGGTCCTGCACAACACCAGAACCAGTTCCTGTTTCTTCCAATAAAGATTTCTGAGTATTTCAATTTGAATATTTATATTTATATGTACACCGTTGTAATGCAAGCTACAGAACAGAGATAATCTGGAAAAAGTGATTAAATTTTTATAGAGGTGATGACTCTGTCACATCCTCATTCAGTCTCATACAAAGACACATTTATTTTACTCCCCTGAATTGGAATGACTGTTTCTGGCTAGATGAGAAGGACTAATGATTAAACCTGACTGGACCAAATGACAGAAGCAGTGGATATGGCTTCATTGCTTTTGTGGCTACTCGACCACATTCAATGTTCATTTCACAACGTGAAATCTGCTCTGGTCTGTGATTCAGTAAAACATTATCTGTAAACATACTCACCAAGACTGACTACACCTGGAAAGGTCTGTCAACTTTTATCAATGCAAAAATAATAATGTGTCTGCTAACTTTTGGTGTAAATATCAAGACATCTCCTTTAACAGCAAAGATGACTTTTTCAGACGTAACATAGTTCTTAGAATGAAAATCTGTCTTACCTATCAAAATAAGGCTGTTATTAAGGAATACACTGTACTGTACCAAAGGTGGGCTGGATTCTAAATCACAACGTGTTCTCCATCTTATCTGACCCGGAAGCTTCCTGAAATTCTACTTTATTGCTGAGTGTACAATTTCTGTCACACCAAGTAACCACGGAAATTCCCTTTTGAAACCCCATCGACAAGGGGTGCTTATTTCATTAAAGCAAGCTTAAATAAACTTCTAGGAACATTTAGACCCCTTCCTGGCAGAATATGAGAGTTCTCGATGCGCTGGGAATGAGTCTTGACATCGGGAGTGAGTATTTTGGAAGGCATGCCTTCAGATGACAGGGAGAGAACTTTGTGAACCCTTACGGGGGGATTTGTTACATATTCCTATTTTTGTTCGACTTGAACGTTTACGAACAAAAGCTATTAGGACATGCGGGTTTTTACGAATTATAGGAATTTGACGTGCGACGGTCAAAATTCTGTCGTCCAAACATTGTAGGTGATGGCACAAGCGGGTATTTTCCTGAATAAACTTATTCCAATTATACATAATAAAACAGTTGAAATTCTAGAAGAAATGAAATAAATGTTGCTGCTACACCCAACCCCTAGAAACCTGACTAGTGATCACTGATTCATGGGATTTAGGCATGGACACGCGAAAAGAATGATAGTGCAGGACGCCGGGGCGGAATTCTTGGCTATGGCGGCCGTCTGGCATCGAGACAGGCTGTGGAGCTGGCGGAAAGCAATCTATGGGGGCCATCAAGTGACATTTCCCATTTAATAAATCAGCAGATTCGGCTGAAAGAACAAAAAAAAACGGGGCCACGGGGCGTCTGAGAGCAGTGACTCGTAGATGACCGAGCAGCGGGAGGAAAGAGGTGGACAGAAACGATATCCGTCCCGCCGGAGTGTGCATTTGCGCTAATTTCCAGCGGTACGGAAAGCTGACGTGCGGAACGTTATCCGTCGCTGTTCATTAACAGAGATCAACAGTACTGCGCAATTTGATGATGGAATGAAATTCCTTCGGTAGTTAACGCATGGATATTTAGTATTTTTAAACCTGATTAGAGCATGTTATCAAATGGTGATGCCAGCCTAAATTTCTCCAGCAGTTGAGCCTGTGACATGCACAAACCTCAGATATTCTTTCACAATACTGATGCCATTTGCTATTTATAGAACGCGAGATATCAGGCGGCTCAATATCGTCACAGCCTTGCCTGTTCCCTGATGGGACTAAACTATATTGTGCTCGGACAAAGTGATAACTTCACTGGAGGAAAGATTGGAAACTGGACTAGCAGCAAATTAGCTCAATTTTACTATTTTAATATCATACATTTCTAGAAGATGATAATAAGGTTAGCCTGAGATAATAATGGTTCAAATAACTGATAATAGGATGTAGTTTTAAGCACACACAAACGATACAGGAAGAACATTCTCCATCACACTAAGAGCCTAAACTACAGTTTTCCTGAACCTCTTCCAAAGTTCTTGGAAGCAGGACTATAAAAATGTGCTGTGTGGTTTTGTGGTTTATCTCTATTCATCACAAAGACTATAGCAGCAAAGCTGGATTAGTTCTTCACGAAACAAATTACAGATGATTTATTTATATTTTAAATTCAAAACAAAAATGTAGAATTCTTTATAGTTTTTTTATTGTTTTAATGTTTATTGTTTAGCCTTTATATTTTTATAGCCTCAATACATAATTGTTTTTTGCCCCTTTTAATTTTAAATGCCAGATGTACAAAACTCACCATTTGTAATATGGGATTATAAAGGTGGAGACAATATACTTTTGGGTAAAGAAATCTAACAACACAGAGTTGTGATGATTACTAGAACAGCAATATTTTAATGAAATACCTGTATGAAGTCCAGAATATGCTGCTGTCTCTGCTTGGCGGTTGCAATTTCTGTGTCTGAGATGGCTTCCCGTACGGCCTGCTGAGTAATGAGAGCGTCGAGGTCCAGCACGGAGGACAGGCGACAGTACAGACTGATAAACTTCTCCTTGTAAGTGCAAAAGTGAACTGCAAAACAGAGAGCAGATTAACGAAGACAGGGCATTAAATCAGCCCCAGACCTCACATTTAGAAACAAGCTTCACAAATATAAATAACCGCTTCATAAAATATATCATAAATATGTAATACATAACATGTACATACATAACATGACATATAAATACAATGTATAGATAAAAACACACACATATAAATGTAAATAGATATGTGTGTGTTTTTATTAAAACATACATGTCTCTAATCTCTGACCTACACGCACACATAGGTACACATAGGTGTGAGTGTAAGAGGGGCATTAACAATCTGCCATTCTCCTTACAGGTGTACCTCGCCAAATGGCTCGTAGGGCCGGCTACGGCCAGTGCCGTGCCTGTGATTTACTGGCAGCCCGCGGGGAGCCAAGCGAACAGATAGGAATCTGTGGATTTTTTATAAGGCCACTGAGCTAATATTGTAGCCGAAACAGAAGCCAGTCTACCTAGCTCAAACATTTGAAGAGGGAGGTTGAGGAACCCCGAGTGCAGGGTGTAAGGATTAGTCTGTCCCGGGGCAGTGCAGACGTCGTCTGAGGCGGGGAGTAGAAGAAGAAAGGACACATTGTGACCCAGCTCCAGCACTTCCTGTGTGTAGAGACGGAAGTGCTTGGCCTGCAGAGGGACACATGCACATAAGTTGGGGGGCGAGGGTTACAGGGCGGCACGCGCTCCACGCATGCCTGCACACATTATGGGCCTGCACTTTTACACAACCTGTCATTTCTGCACTTCAATCTGCCTGGGCAATGCACAGTACTGTATAGTGTACGTACAAGCATGTGTGTGCGGGTGTATGCGCGCCCGTGTGCACGTGCTACACAAAAGAGCACTATTCCCCGAGAATCGTCCACGCTCCCCAACAAACCCGGTCAAATCTGACGGGCCGGAGTAATGGCGAACGCTTCGGCTTAACGGAGTACGCGACGTCTCGCCTTCCTGTCCAATTCGCAGTGCTTAGCTTTCATTAGCCGCACAATAGGGAGCATTTGAATAACGTAGCTGCCGGATGCTCCGGGAGACACAGGGCAGTAAAGCTTAATGGCGAGGCTGTGGAAAATACAGTTTATGACTCAGAGCACAAAATGTAGAGCTGATATAAAAGCAGCAATAAACCTCTGAGCAAAAGGGGAAACGGCTTGGACCATGGCGGCAAAACTCGAGGGCGATGCGCGAGCGAGCCGGCGAACGTCCACCGCATTCCCCGTGATTCATTTCACAGGTCACGGGAAAAAACACATTTTCACAAGCTCAGGATGTTTCAGCAAAGGGGAGCGTCGACAGTCGCCGTTAGCCGAGACTGCAGACTTCTGGCAGGCGTGAGCGTTCTCGTGTTTTCGAAAGTCGTCATGATGGGACCCGGGCTTCGGAGTGCCGGAATGATGGAGACTTTGCTTCCCACACATGACACACGGACTTAATCAGCTCCTCGCTGCTTTGCATGTTTCTGATAGAATGAGAGCTCCGATGGGGACACGGGAACACAGCAATGTTGAGAACAGTATCGCTAGGCCCATTACCCAACCGCAGGAGAGGAAAGAAAATAACTTTGGCTCCTAATGAACTCCTGCGGCTTGCGAAGTACCTGGTGCAGAGGTAGATTGATCTGCTTGAGTAAGCCTTTGACGGCCATCTGGAGCTCGTAGAGGAAGAGCGGGTTGTGGCAGTCGCCGGTCTGATCCGCACTTTCCACGTGCACTGGGCCAGACAGCCTCTGAAGCCAGTCCCACTCGTCTCTAGGCGAGAAGGAGAGACGCTCAGAAGACGCAAACACGCCGCCTGATTCTCGCCCCGGAGTGACTGCATGTTTTCACACATCCCTTCAGCCCTGGCATCTGTAGCATCGGTGGGGCTCAAAGTATCAAGTACCATCGGCGTCAGCCATATATTTGCACTAATGTCCCGTCTGACACTGAAGTATTATGGCGAGCGCTGATCGCCACACGTGCCAAGACACAGTAACACTCACTCGCACCTTGACTTAAGAACAATGGGGACTATGTTATTGCTTTGGGCCAAATATTCCACTTATCTAAATCATTAAGAAGTATACAAATGCGCAGGAAATATTTGCCTGGAATGCACAGAAACTTTATCCTGGTGAAAAAAGAGACTCCCAACAAAACATTACGTTGAATGTCTCTTTCGACCAGTTATTACAAAAAAGAGAAAATTCGGTAATTGTAAAACATTTTCTTTGATTAAAAATAACGGCTAATGTTCTGTTTCGCTAACATAATAAGAAAGCTGATTACAGTTCGCAGGCAGCACTATCAGGTGTAATTAGAAATGGCGTTCAAAATATTTTCTTTTTTTTTTAAAGCTGCAATTTGCATCTTGGGGTCTAATTCAGCAGTTTCTCTGTAGGTGCCTGGACAACAAGCCAGAATGCGTGAATGACATACGCACTGAAAGCAGTTTGTGAGGACACACCACTGCCTGTGAGGCATGTTTATGGAAAAAAGCCCTGGGGCTGAAAATGGGCATCATATCATGTGCGCCCCACGTCTGGGACACGCCGGCCTCCTGCAGACTGCCCCGGTCCGACGCATGGAAAGCAACAGTAAATTTAGTGTTTTACTGCCACATTGAGTGGTTGGAGAATATGCTCCCTGTCTAGACCAACCTACTGGGGTCAAAGCCCTGACCTGAGATTACAATAAATAAATAGTTCATTCACAGAACAAAAACAAATAACATTTTTGTTTTGCCTATTAAAAATGTCCATGTGAAGAAAAGTATGTGTGCTCGTGCTGAGGAGTGATTACTTAAAACCCCAGCGAAGAAACCCCTCCTTTTCTGTCGCTATACGTTCCCCTTTGCTTCCTTCTAAATTCAGGCATTGAAGGCATTTTTTTTTCTCATCTGAGTTTTCTTGTCTGCGAGGCAATGGGGTAGCTTGATAAACTGCCACTGAAAAATGCCCAGGAGACCTCAAAGAGTGTCGCCCAGACTGCTTGCATGGAAATATCCCTGCTTTGGAATTCAAATCTTTAATTAAATACTCAAGTTGCTTGATTCAGGAGTGAAACACGTTACGCACCACATTGTACTATATGGCATGTAGCTGATGTGCCTTTTGGGTTTCAATAGGCTGTCTCATGTGGAGTGAAAAAAAAAAACCCCCACAGCTTGGTTTCCTCCGTCTTTTACCGCTAACTCTCGAGTGTATGCCTGTGTTCCTCTGGCCTCCGAGAATCCACAAGCTGCAGCCAGCCGGCATTGCAGAAATACTTCTACCTGGCTGCCGCAGTCCCAGTTAAGAGGAATAATATCTCACGGTGCCCAAATAAACAGCTCCATGTGAGGGGCTTCCTTTTACAAGGAGTATCAAATGGGGTGGGATTCCTCAGTGAGCCTTCTGGAGCACCGACTGTGACAGCGGGGGCCGGCCGCGTAAAACATGCTCAGACTGCAGTCGCACATCGCGAAGTAAGACGATCGCCGACTGCGAGGAGACGCCGACCTATGTTCCCTTTGTTCCCTCGGCTTGGAACGCACATCGGTATTTCATCGCGACTCGCAGCATTAAAAAGAGAACGATGACTTCATCGCTTGAGCGTGGGTGTCGAAAGCTCACCGTGAGACATTCCAGTTGTCCCGGATCCTGCAGTGGCACAGCATGTTGGGCACCCGTTGAGGAACCAGCACCTTGATCTGATCCACAGAGCTGCTCAACTTCAGGAAACCCAAGTAGAGGCCAGAGGAGAGTCGGTGCTGACTGCGTCTCTGGTAGGCCAAAATATCCTGAAGAGCAAACACAATTCAGATAGACATTTTGCTTAGAACCTGGTCTTCTAGGAGCCCGCAGAAATTACCCCTGCATCACGAGAGGGCCTAGTGTGTCAGATCGACAGCTGGGGACGTGCCTGAATAGTGATGAGCAGGATGTCGAGTGCGGTGGGCTCCTCCGGCGTGGAGAGCGACTTCCTCTGGCTCTGCAGCTTGGAAACTTGCATCCATTTCCCGTTGAAGAAGTAGAGGCTCTCCACCTCTCTGATGGTCACCAGGAGGACGTTCCCATGCCTATCTTTGATGGGTTCATAGTAGACGCGACCCAAGTTGTGCGTGCCCAGCAGATTCTGTGGGGCAGTCAGGTGACAATGTTGACGGCTGACATAAAAGTGAGCCAAAGCACAGGAAAGAAAAATTGTAAATGTGCCCCTAGGAAAACTGCAGGGATTATAGGAGAGGGGACAAACATCTGAGCTCTAAGTCTCTACCAGGCCCTCGTGTTTTCCTGAGGCGTGTGAATTCTTAGACAACAGCAGCTCGTGAGCTCTCCAGAGGCACAGTGCTAGTGTCAGCTCCCAAGCGCTCTGATTAATTGTTTCATTTCCCTCTCATAATGAGCTGGTAAACAGACCCAAATCCTCATTACGCTCTGCCTTCAGACAATTCATTCAGATGAGCAAAGTAATGATTCGGGCTTTAAAGGGAGCTAGCAGCCTGGCATCTGAGATGATGTGAAAACAGCACGGCAGAAAATCCAGTGCTACAACACGATACAATCGGTCCTACTAAATACTGCTAAGATTAAACCATCTTAGCACTATCCTTATTCTAAACTTACACTACACCCGGATCAATTTATGCAGGTTAACAAAAAGCAGATCACGTGCTGTATGCCATACAAGAATTTGATGGGGTAGAGCCATCGAGTTCCGTAGCCCCTTTGTGTGAGGAGTAAGACCCGCTTTATGTGATATCTCTGTTCACACCAATCTACTTTCCTTTAAATGTGCACATTAACAGCTTCCCAAGCAGAAAAATACCAAAAAGGCCAAAGGGAGTGAGTAATACAGCCTCAGATGGCGGCTGAGAAACAGGCGGCGTGTCGCCGCATGGCAGCCGTTGACGGGCTGGTTCGGGGCGATCCTGCAGAGGCGGATTGACGCGCCTCCCGGCTCTGTGGAGTGCCCGGTAATAAGCAAAGGCTCGTTCTGCGGAGCCGACTCTGACCTGGAGCTGCCCAGCAGCGGCCAGCATCTTCTGGCGGGCCTGGAGGGTGGAGGACGAGGAGATGGACACAGACATGCTCTGTCTCAGCCACCGTACGTCCTCCCACATGCAGGAGAGCTGCCAATCGCCGCAGGTAGAGTCAGTCATGGGCCCAGATCACACATGCATGCATATATGCATGAACACACAGATGCACACATACAGAGAGATACTTCATAAATGCAAATGCATCTTCCAAAGGCTTTGCTGCCGCAAGCTAAATGTACACCGGCCAGCTGTTGTCCTCCGCGGTACAATTTACTCAGACAGAAGCACAATAATCCAGCACACCTTAGCAAACCACAGAAAGTCCTGCATGAAGGAGCTGGTGTAGGAGTCATCGATCTCCACGATGGGGATCTGGTCCTCGTTGGTCACAAGGAGATTGTCTTTGTGATAGAACACTGCAGCCACATAGAGACCCCTGCGAATAATGAGATTAGGAGCGCGGTTGATTTCATTACGTCACGCCGGGCTGTGCCAGAGCGAGCTGAAATACAGTCCCGACCGCCGTAATTACACACAAGGAATAGAATGTTAAAAGCCAAATAAACCGATTAGGCAGGGCGTTTCTCCAAAGCCGGCCTGTGAAAAGACAGTGTAATACCTGTAATGGGCTGAAGGCTAGATATTATAATCTCAGTTAGACATTTTTACTGTTCCTGCTTTATTATTAACAATATAACACATAGGAGAAATGCGCTTATCCACGAAATCGTCATGTTTACAGCGCTGAGAAGACCAATTTTTCAAGAATAATGGAACATCATTAAAATGTCATCTGGTGCTGTCGGTGTGTGAAAAACGGAAAGAAAGATTTATTCATCGCTCATCCGCTCCTCGATACTGCTCCAAACACTCATAAATCAGGTGCTATACTCACTAAAGTTGAAGCTGTAGATATATTTGCATGTGTTGCAAAAGATTTTAGTAGAGCTAGAAGTAAGATATAAGACAAGGTAAGTGTTTGGTAATTGTACAAGGACTAATGGCACTAAGTATTAGGCTGACTATCATTGCGTGTTTGGATTTTTCAGGAGAAAACAGAAAAGATCGATCCGTTACTGATTTGTTATGCACTGGTGTGGTCTTACATCCAAATATATCTTAATCCAGTGAAATTGCAAGTCTAATATGACTTTTAAATGGAATAAAAAAAATCAACAAAGAAAAAAATGCTTCCATAATCACCTTTTCAATGTTTTTACGAATTTGTTTGAAGAATGGAAAAGGTGTTTAAGGCTTCGGGAAACTGACTGCTTCCGGCTTGGGTTCTGAAGCTTAGACGTATCTAAGGAACAGAAGCACAAAGAGAAACCATTAAGCATCTTGAAACTGCTCTCGTGCAAATGGTGGGCAGATGAAACAGTTTGCTCTGCAGAAAAGCTGTTTATGCATTAGATATAGGCAATCGTTACAGCTTGGTCACACTACCTATCATCCAGATCTCCTGAGACGGTCGATGGATTTATATTGTGCTGAATCTCCTCAGATCATCTAACAACACCAAGGCTGATTCAATTTCTTCTCACAAAGTAACTGTTTCAAAGCATCAATTTGGAACTGTAATTCCATTCAAACCGTAATTAAAAAGTTCTGAAAGATTCCTGTGATTCACATACCAGGCAGACACTGAAAATTAATAACACAAAAGCCACATACTTATGAAAGTTGAAGGCAAATTATATCAATGGCATATTTACTCTATTATGGTTAATTGTATGACACTATAAGATGAAATGGATAGCATTTCATATTGGGCAGTTATTTTAAATTGCTG
>JAODKL010000095.1:17507507-17522528 GCA_026780765.1 Petrocephalus schoutedeni | reverse complement strand
CCTAACATTTGAAATGATTTAATATGTTTTGGCTCATTAACTTAAAATCCCTCAACTACAACATACTGCATTTTTTTCGTCCCCTATCTCTCTATAATATCACACTTAATGCGATTGTCTCAAAAATTTAAGATATAAGATTTTTATACTACAGATTTTAATTTATTCAAAAAACTGTTAGCTAAATTGCAAGCATTAAGTGAGTTTGGCAAATAAAAAGTCTGAAACTGGATTAAAGTGTTTGGTATCTATGTTCAGCGTTACGGAGCACCCCAACCTTTGAGCCAGACACACACAGCAGACCAATGCCATTCCACTGGCTGGGGGGTTACTCGGCCAATTCCCTTCTTATGGAAGCCCATGAATATTCCCTGCCAGACTGGGTATTTTCTGTTTTAGCTTTTTGGGAGAGACGAGAACTGAGGATTTTTAAGTTTTATTTTGTTTACATATATTGCTATATTGTCACCGATTCTCCCTTGCTTGAATTTTGCTCTGAATTCCCCACAATTAAACGCCTTATGACCTTGGCAGTTCTACTCATATCTGTTAAAGCCAGAGAACATGTGAGAAGATAAGGGTGATAGACAGAGAGTGTCAGACAGGGGATGAGACAGACAGGGGGAATCTGGAACTCATAGACAGGCAGGGAGAGTCTGGGACCCCCAGAGAGACAGAGGGAATCTGGGACTCCCGGGCAGATTAGGAATCTGGAACTGCCAGAGAGAGAGAGGGAATCTGGGACTCTCAGACAGACACTGGGTATCTGGGACTCCCAGAGAGGCAGAGGGAATCTGGGACTCCCAAAGAGACAGGGGGCATCTGTAACTCTCAGACAGACAGGGGGAACCTGGGACTCCAAGAGAGACAGGGGGTATCTGGGACTCTCAGATAGACAGGGGGAACCTGGGACTCCCAGAGAGACAGGGGGTATCTGGGACTCCCAGACACACAGGGGGACCCTGGGACTCTCAGATAGACAGGGGGAACCTGGGACTTCTGGGCAGACAGGGGGTATCTGGGACTCCCAGAGAGACTGAGGGTATCTGGGACTCTCAGACAGACAGGGGGAACCTGGGACTCTCAGATAGACAGGGGGAACCTGGGACTTCAGGGCAGACAGGGGGTTTCTGGGACTCCCAGAGAGACAGGGGGAATCTGGGACTCCCAGACACACAGGGGGAACCTGGGACTTCAGGGCAGACAGGGGGTTTCTGGGACTCCCAGAGAGACAGGGGGTTTCTGGGACTCCAAGAGAGACAGAGGAAATCTGGGACTCCCAGAAATACAGAGGTAATCTGGGACTCTGAGACAGGGGACATCTGGGACTCCTGGGCAGAATCCCCCTGTTAAGGTGAGTAAGCAAATTGAAAACAGATGTGCAGCCACGTCCCGCTGATGAATATGCTGGCACCAGCACGGCCACCCAGGCCGGCCTCCCCGCCCCTCACCTCCGGCACTGTAATGCTGGTGTGTAGCTCGAACCTGCTGCAGCAGCCTCTCCATGGCTTCGATGTGGCCGCGGTACTTTGGCTCACGCCCCTCACAGTCCCTCCAGTCTGGGAAAAGTAATAGATGGGAGGCATCACCTAAACATGTCTCAAGGGGCCCAGAGAGTAATGAAGCAAGCCCACCTCATCTCTCTGTCGTGTTTAATATAACCTCACATGACGCACTGGCCATTATTCTCACACACTGCGGCAGGCTGCGGCAAATCTTTGCCTTTTCAGATCTACGGACTATAAGAGTGCCGTCGCTTTTATTCATCCCCCGGCTTTCATCAAATAAATCAACTTCAAGGTTCCACCGAGCAAAAACAGATACTGAAACTTTGGAGATGATTTTGACTATCAGCTGAAAGACACTGTCTGCCTTCAAGGATGAAGGCATTCAGTCCATCTTCACGAGTGATTATTTTTGAATCTCTATCAATAGTGCTTAAATATAAACATAAAAATAAACTAACGCGAATATTGTTTACACGCGGCAGAACTGCATATATATATATATATATATATATATATATATATATATATAAAAATTGAATTACCACCTCAAAACTTGGAGCAGAAAATATTAAACTGACTGCGTGAAGGCTACACATATTCGATAAACAAAATTTAAACTTAAGAACTTACTGGACGGGGCAGCTGATGGAGGCAGGGGAGGCTGTGGCGGACTCCAGCCCTTCATGTTATAGGCTGAGACTTGAACATAATAAGTCCTTCCCTGCCACAATATAAAAAAAAAAGGTGATTACTCATTCCGTCTCTGCTAGAATGGTATTAACATAGCACCCTTGAGCTAAAATAAATATCTTTATTTATGTTGTGTTCCAAAGGCAATATGTTGCTTGGATGATTTTTTCTGCAAATGTGCTGCACACAAAGTGAGTAGGTGTAGGTGCCTCTGTATGTAGAAAGGGGCCTGAAGATGTTCCTTCTATTAAGCTCAACTGAACGGCTGCAGAGCAGGATGGATGTCTACAAGGGATTTGACCTCCAGGTTGAATGGGCCAGTCATGGAGACAGGGGTCACCTCTGGGCACAGACCCCCTGAGGAGGCTGGGGTCGAGGCCCGACAGACAGGCAGAGAGGAGTCCCTATCTGACCACTGACCTTCAGCGATCTGACAGGAAATTACTGCAGATTGCACCTCAGTTTCCTTTGCATGTGGCAAATCTCCTCAGATCTCTCCACATGACAACGCGCGAAAATCCTTTACGCTGTCTGCTTATTCCTTTGTGTATCGCAGATCAAGAATACCAGACAAATTACGCTTAATGACTGGCGGCTGTTGCCAGAGGAATGGCCGATCTGGCGTTATTGCCAAGAGCGCTGGGGAAAAAAAAAATGTCAGGACCCGCCCCCTACTTCACTAAATGTCGGCCTAGCGGGGGGTGGGGTTGGGAGCCTGCTCAGCGGAGTGGCGTGGCATTTACCGTAGTGAGCCCTGAGATCGTGCACCTCTGAGACTGCAGATTATCCAGGATCATTTCCCCTGCCAGCAAAGAGAAGTCCTTCAGGCAGCTCCACTCCACTGCAAGACACAGAGCGCAAAGCAGGCACTTCAGCGAAGAAGTCTGCAGCTGGGGCCCCAAAGAGAGAGGGCCTGGGCCCCCACTGCAACACAGGACTTCTGAAAACATTACGATAACTTCAGGGCAGTCAAACTGCCAGTGACGTAAAACGAGCACTACGACTGTATATAAATATTTAGAATATATGCTTAAATATGCTGATGCCTAGTCGATATTAATGGCTGCAATTTAATACAATTATTTTGACAAGGCAACTGGGAAAGAATCTTTCATACATATTTTATACAGCAGCATTAGCTGTATACAATAGATGAAATTTCACTTCTTCGAAACAGAATTTTGAGTACCAAATGGTATCTCTTTATGAAATATTAACTCCGGGTGAAAAATATGTTCCTTTAATTTGTTATTTTAACAATATACAGTGTGAAAACATATATAAATAATGATCGAATCTTTTATGGGACATTGACGTAGCCAAAGTCTTGCGCACTGTTGACTTTGGAGATATTTCGTACTTGAAAACAAATCTGTGCAGTATTTCAGGCTCTGGCAGAATTCGGGATTTCGGGTCTGTGCGGGTAGAAGAGCCTCGAAGGGAGCCCTGGCTGCTCGCAGCACGGTATCAAGTGAATGTGCTACTGGTTGGCGTCTCTCCTGGTTTGCACTAAATGGACACCGCTGCACACCTCTCCGAGCGTGAACCTCTCTCTAAATGGCCACAGGGAGCATCAAGTCACAGATGAATGTCGCTGCCATCTACACATGTACTGTACTGAGTTAAGCTGCATGTGGAGTTGGGTAACAAAACCTCCCGTGCTTCATGTTCACCTCAAGGTGAGGATGCATGTGGAAAAAGAAGGAACCCATCACATGTCTTCTAGTAACACATAACGCTCTCAAAGCATGTGATGCAATTAAAATGGGCCCACTGTAGACACGACTGCTGAAGATCCAAATGGTCTCCCAGCAGTCTACCGACATGCAGGGTCATAGAAAGCAGCCTGTCCTTGAGAAGTCACTGTCAGCACTTCATGTTGCATAACGTCAGCACTGCACTCCATCCCACTCGAAGAAGGGTACTTTGTACATTCTGAATTCCTCTCATATCGAGCCGCTCACCTTCACTCGGCAGAGACCGACAAAAACAGGCACGATGTGTTCTTCAACAAGAAGGGCTCAAGGGCTTCAGACGGCCGTTAGAACCGTCAAGAGAGAAGCTGCCTATTCCCTATTATCTACCAGCGTGCGAGGTAGCTAAATATAACGCAGGGACAGAAAGAAGAGCAAAGAACAAACAAACAAAAAAAACATAACGTGGATCGGCAAATGAGCAATTTAATGAATACTAAAGGTAAATTTTACAGGAAAATGAAAGGAAAAAAGTTAACACAAGTAAAAGACAAATAAATTAAATTATGCAGAACATGAAAAAACCCAAGTCAAATGGTTCAAAAGGGGAGAAATCAATAGCAACGATATATGAAAATTACCTACGACTGCTCCCCATCCTCCTCTCATGCAGCTAGTCAAACCACAAGCCCTGCTCTTTTGAAGCACCAGGCCCCTGAGAAATCTGACATTTTCATGCCTGAGCTCTTAATGAGCCATGCTACCACTTACGCAACATGACTGATCACTTACTCAATAATATCTGACGGCATGAGCTGCTGCTTGCTATATAATAGGACTTCTAACTCCGATCCTATATGCCGTGATGCTCTGTGAAGCAACAATGAATGCAACTAGGTTAATGGTGGCATGCTTTCACAAATCGTCGTGTGAATATCATCAGTTTGTGATTTCAATAGGGATTTAGGTATACGTTATTATTTTATTGTATGCTCCTGACTTACGTGACTTAAAGAACTGTAGATTACTTTGGGAATATGAAACTGAACTTCTAACTACTCCATCTATCCATCTATTCATCCATTCCTTTCAACCTAATAATTCACAGACGGCCACTACCTGCACAATAAACAACGGGCATTTAATGGACATTCAGTGTATCAGAAAAGCCTTTTCATTCTCCGTACATACTTGAATAAGAAGCATATGCACTGTAAGCTATGGGCTTTACGTGGTTTATTAGGCTGAGCAACATTATAGTGATTTTTTCAAAGGGTCGTGGGCCACGGCGGCTGAGTGAATAATACTACTGCCTCCAGGTTGTGGGTTTGACTCAGGTCCAAGACCTCTGTGTGCGGAGCTTGCATATTCATGTGGGTAATCTCCTGGTAGCCAGGTTTCCTCCCACAGTCCAAAGGCATGTGCCTCAAGGGAATTGGTGATCTAAATTTCAATGAGCTGGGCTATGGGTGTACATATGACTGCTCTGTGATGGACTGGTGTCCTGTTCCGGGACTGTACATTGCTGAAATTGGCAGGGGTGGGGAGGGCGTGTTGGCCGAGGGATTTGGGTGATAAACATTCACATCCTATTCCTAACCACAATTGTTTGCACCTGTCCCTCATTTCCGCTATTCTTTTTTATACATATATATATATGTGTGTGTGTGTACGTCTCCCTTCCAGTGGCAAACCAGAAACCCCGTCCCAGAAGCAGGAAGTGCTGGTGAGAGCAACCGTCTTCTAGGGTTTTTTTTTTGCACCAAATTCCCCAGAAGGGATTTTTTTTTTCTTCACTCCGTTTATTTGCTTCTGACTTTCCCCCCCTCCTCTTTGTCCCCGATCCCCAGAGGAGGCAACAATCAATATAAACTGTCCTTTGTAGCTCTTTCTGATTTAGACGAATGCAATGTAAAAATTTAGAGCAATGTATATAAAAAAGAGTATAAAACATATATATATATATATAGAAGCAGTAGGCTTCAACATAATTGAAATGCAGGATCAAATAAAAAAGAAAAATGACAGCATGCGATACATCTTACATTTTACTTTCCCTTACTTTTAATGACCTGTTGACTTTATATTAAATTTTAAATTGCTATTTGTTGTTATGTGAGCCATAATGATGATGGCTGGGACTGTACTGTACACCATTTAGATGAAGAGAACACAAACAATACTCTCTTAGTGTCTGCTGCAGGAAGACGCGAGATGTTGAAAATAAGAAAATACATAGCACTGATTTGAAAGCTGAAGCAGATAATTCTCCAAACGTCTTATACCAATCCATGCACATTTTATTGTGTTTCAGTTTTTCTGTCACACCATTGCTATTTTTTATCCAGCAAATGATCAGGATATAATGATCAGAATCTCTTCTAACTTCATCCACCAGAAAAATCTGTAAACGATTTCCCCCGAATTCCCAGAAGAAGCTAAAAGGAGACTTTGCAAATTAAAGGGTGAGCGGCAAGCGGCCTTCAGACAAGGTGAAGGGGCACAGGAGGAGACCGGGGGCTTCAGCCCAGGTGTCCAGAGAACGCATGGAAAGGCAGCCACAGGTAGGTCCTGTGCCCTCTTGCTCCTTTTCCTCTGTGGCAGGAGGGGTCGCGCTGAGACGTTGGGGAATACGAGAAAGCGTGGGCCTACCCAGCCATGGATTTTCACTTTTCGGGGAATGAGAGGGAACAGCTTATAGGAAAGAGAGAGGAGATCGGCAAGTGAGCCAGGAGGATACATCTGCATGGAGCACTGGGCCCAGACTGCTGTATGCAGACAGGCAGAGTGACAGCCCTGCCTCTATCGAGCCTCCCCTACTTTGGCTAATGCACTTTTATTTTCTATTTCTCCTATCCCTCCTGACATTCCGCCTGCCTTCCAGCCTGCGGCACCTCCACCACCTGTGAGCTCCTTCCTGCCTGCCCGTCCTTTGTCCCTGTGATGGCTCCCTTTCCTTCTCTGCTGCTGTACCGCGGTTCATCCTGCCATCAGAAGCAGCACAAGCACCTGCATGCCGGCACCTGCCTGCCACCCCCCCCCCCCCCCCCCCGCATCGAGACTCATATCTTAAAATTTTTATTGTGTAAATTAGGATTTTGCCATCCTGTTCATGTGACCTCCTCTGCCGGCCCCTGGAGGATGGGCTCCCCCTTTGAGTCTGGTTCCTCCAAAGGTTTCTTCCTTCTAAGGAATTTTTCCTTGCCACTGTCGCCTCTGGCTTGCTCACCGGGGGGTTTGGGCAGAGCTAATGTAAAGCTCTTTGAGGCAATGTAATGTTGGGAAAATGCACTATACAAATTGAATTGAATTAAATTAAGGTGTTTGATAAGGCCGAGCGCCCAGGGGAGTGGATTACCACCAGCATAACGGCTTCAGTTTTACCATCATCAACTGGACCTTTAAGAAATGTGAACACACATTCCCGAAAAGCTGGGTGCCTGTTCCCTTGAAATGAAGCATTTTTTTCCTGTCATCTCAGTTTTATTTATTAATAATAAATCAGTCTAGTGTCATCAGATCCTAAATTACTTGGAGCCCAAATGACTGGGCTGGAATTCATTTTTAGATTTCTTATAATGAATTTTGTCACTTCATTGTAATTAAAGTATTAAAGAATTCTTAAATGACAAGTTAATAATGCTTGTCTTATCTTGTATGACTTAAGGTGTAAATCAATTTGCAAGCAGGTGATATATGTGCTGTATATCACAAAATGCTGTATGCTAAAGCAAAATATTTATGGCATAATTATGCTTTATAATCATTTCACTGCTTACCCTTACAAAAATGTGGCTTAATTAAAAAACACACACAATCTGGAGGCTGATATTTCATCACATGCCTCATCACCAGCACTGAAATTCTATAGCGATCAGATAAAGTCACCGAAACATATCTGGTTTCTTCACGTAAGATAACTGCACATTTTCGGGACATCAAGCATAATCTTGAACCCACAGATCAAATCAACAAAGCTACTATTATTAAGGGATTCTTCCAGATCTATTTTTGGCGTTCGTATTTTAACCATGAAAATATACGAGCAGTTAGAAAGTAACCGAGACTGATTCTCATCCGCCTCAAAGACGACCAACTCGACGGAAATTATAAAAGAAAGCAGTAATTTTGGGAGAGCATGGAAGTAAATCAAATGACATTCTATAGGGCTGTTAAGCAGAAAAAAACTTGGCTTTCCATCTTACTGTGGCTTCTGGGATAAACCCAAGAATTTCTAATATGACATGGAGTCATTTGTCAATGAAGAGAGGGCATTTTATTCCTGCTTGACATTGTCTATAAGCATTGTCTAAGAATTGCGTAGTTAAATAAAAAGGTCATATAAGGATATATAGCTGATATATAGTGTTCCCCCAAACAGATCTGCAAAATCTGAAGAAAATGACTGATATTTTGGAAATTATTTCAAAATTTCACATAGAAAATAATAATATATAACCAAAGTGACCAGTGCCTTCATTGCTCTTCCAAAAGTCGTTAAACATGGAGGTATTTGAAGTAGCTGACAGTGATTATAACTGATGATTGGTGCCATCAAAATGCATGCAGATCTCTGCCAGTTTTCCACCCTGGAAAAGAGAGCCGTTGGGGTGTATTTTTCAGCAGTGACTTCCAATTAATCACTATTGACGTGCACAATTTCTCTGAATGATTCACAATCTATCCCTTTAGATTAAAAATCACCACAAGCCCCTGTTTGGAAAAGCGGATATGTCAGCAGCCCATTTCTCACACTGCCCTACGTGCAAACGGGAACACACACTCGCTCTCACAGCCCGGGTCAATGTTTTTGGACTGTTTTGACCCGAATCACGTTGGGTTTTCAGCCTAATTTATTACTCTGGGTTTTGTGGGGTTCGTCTGTGCTAGGAGAGCCAAAAGGCTAAATACAAAGCAAAACAAACAAGTGTTCCCGCCGCTCGCTTAAAGCAAACAGGTCTTAACGGCTTTGAAGTGCGGGGGGACACAGAGGGGGTCCTGAGCAACGACAAGTACGGAGCCACTGCGCTCACATTCCTCTGCTGGCAAAAGGGGGCCACCAAGGGATCAGGGGTAAAATGGACAAATACTGCAGCGAAATTAAAGACTTTTATCTATGGAGGACGTAAGCGCAGGAATCATCCAACATTTGATGCAGAAAATGGAATTGCACGTGGGCAGTCCAAAGTGTCACTAATCAACCAATGTTTACCTGCCGGAACAAACTTATTGCAAATAAAAATATAAAAATATGCCATTATATGTCAAAAATCTTTTTTTTTCCTGGCTTGTGTCAGTAAGTTTGAAAATACGCAGATATATTGCAAGGAGTATGATAAACAAGATGTTTTCCTACAGCCTGAGAAGGACTTACGCAGGAACAAATAAAGACTAAGGTCGCCCATGCTGTAACAATTATTTAGGAGTCATTTAAATTACCTGTAACTATTCCAGAGGCTCAGACTGAAGGCTACACTCCAGGAAGAAGAGAGACCACCCAACGCTTCAAAGAGCAAAGCCCTTGTTGTTTTTGTTAATGATTTAAATAACAGTGGCAAGCCACAACGAGGCTTGCTGAGGAACTGGGTTTTCGTATGGAGAAAAAAAAAATATTTGCTATCCAGAAATTAAGTGTTAGAAATTTTTTCCAGAATTACAGAAATTATAGCTACAATTTTTCTAACATCAAGCTTTACAAAGCATCCACATAGTGAAAAATGCTATAAATATATAGTAGGTGGTGTGGAGTGTTTCCTAATTCGGCGAGCTGGTCCATACCCCTGTACTTGGTGACCACTGCTGAATTGAAGCTGAGCGGCTCCTGATAGGTGACGGTGAGGGACGTGCTGCTTGTCACACTCAGACGCACGTTGGCCGGTGCCTCTGGGGTCTCTGGGTGGGAGGCAAACACCAAGAGGTCACTCTAAACCAGTGTTTCCCGATCCGGTGCTCGGGGCCCCACAGACAGTCCACGTTTTTGTTCCCTCCCATCAAGCCATGGACTGTCTGACAGGGAGCTGGGAGGGAGCAAAAACATGGACTGGCTGGCAAACACTGCTGTGTGGCCCAAGTAGCAAAGAAATACTCCAGAAAAAAAGCACAGATAGTGTCTGGATGAACAAAAACCCACAGAAGTATGTGTGTAGTAGGGTATGTGTAGTATTTTTTGCTTCCATTTGACTTTATGAAGCCGTTGCGGTCATGAAAACAGTTATACTTTATCCTGCAAAGCGTTTTTTTTTTTTTTTTTTTTAAATACACATTATATTTAAATCAAGCATGAAACAATTTCTCTGCATATAGGAAGCGGTCTTATGTGACATATGCACATTGAATGCATTCAAGCACTTTTACTGTATCTGTTGAGTAAGTAGCTTCATTACAACAAACGAATATATATAGAGTTATACTTAAATGCAAAAAATGCAATGACAGTACTATTTTATCCACAAATAAAACCTGTGCGTGTAAAGATAAATTTATGATTCTGAGTACACTGTGTTCCCTGGCTTTTCTGAGAGAGTAGTAAGCATGAATTGAAGAGTAACTGCAGAAAAGCATTCACCTACCCACTACTCTGATCCTTGTTTTGACTACCTCAGGTCTACAGCTTGGTCTGGTTGTAACTCAAGCCCACATACTGGAACTAATTACATCATGCAGCATAGCTGTAATTCCACTGATGCCTCAGTGAGAAATGGTAAATCCCTAACGCAATTGGCAGCCTTTTTTATGGATGCCTGTGGCTACTTATTGCCGATGTCTTAAGGGATTCCTCTGTAGTGACTAAAACAGGAGAGCATATAAAATGAACTGGCAAGGGAAAAAAAAAACTGAAATCATCCCCTCAACAGAGTGATAAGGGATATGTTCCCATTGAAGGAGATGAGTCCAAGCAATGCTTCAGATGGATGCAGGCAGCAAAGGCGGAATGATGTGTGTGGAGCTCAGAGTGACAGTGTTTTCCCTTTCTGCTCTCGTGTAGTGGCACCCTTCACCACAACAGCTGAAACTTCTTTTGATGGCTCAGTCGCCACATGCAACATCACCCCCTCACTGCAGACTGCAAGCATACTGTATGCAGTCCGCAGGGAAATTACCTTTTGGTGTTCCCTTTAGTGCGTATACTTGGATCTGTACGGTATGTGTCAAGGTGCACATTTTTAAACCCTGCCAAAGTGACTCACGGTACTAATTGCGGTGGGGGTTTAATTAGGCCACACATCCCACTCACTTGCATGTTCGATGCCAGTCTTCATGCGTTTGTACAGCTTGTACCGCCACTCCCAGGCTTTCTGCTGCTTTTCCCTGTCGGAGCTGTCCGGCCCGTCGCTCAAGCATTGGGCCGACAGTTCGCTGACACGCCTCTGAGCCTCCTGGACCAGCGTAGAGAGGTGCAAGATCCGACTTTCCAAACTCACGACTGGAAAAAAAAACAAACAAATAAGAGAGCACAGATGGCAATTGGGCAGAGCATTCCTCTGTTGTAGCACAGCACAGCTGGGTGACTCTCTGGTACTCCTGTACACCTAGTGGCCATGTTGTTTACTGTTCCGTGAATTCCTCTATATCAGTGTTTCCCAGCTCTGTCCACGAGGACCCCCCAGACAATCCACGTTTTTGCTCCCCTCTAGCTCCCTGCCAGGCAGCCCACATTTTTGCAAAAACGTGGACTGTCTGGGGGTCCCTGGGGACCAGGGATGGGAACGCTACATAAGCCAAACACAATCACTGTTCATTACGTCCTGAAGATGTTTATAAACAGGTATCAATGGCTGACTTAAGAGGGTGATGAACGGATGACCAGCATTCCACTCCAGACTTACTTACAGACTCACACACTTAATCATCTGCTACATGTCAGTTTGCTTAGCAGGGTTGAACAGTTTGTTGGCCTTGGACTCCAAAGGTGTTTTGTCCTATAAGTACACTTTTTATTTTTTCTCCTCCATTGTTGTGTGGCCTTTCCCCACCCTTAGCTACTGTATGACAGAAACTGTTGCGTCAGTCTGTGATTCTATACTTCTCCAATCTTTAATAGAAACCCTGGGAAAAACACATTTAAAAAGCCTAAATAAATGAAACCAAATTCGTATTTTGTAATTGTGCCTTCAGTAAGTACATGGGAGAAAAACCCACACCTCATCAGTTCTAGGTTATTAAAGTATTCAGGGATAAATATTAAAAATAATATGTTCAGTTGTAATGTTTCTTTACATTTCCACAGCTGAAGTCCAAATATTTAGTCTATGCTAGAAAAACCGAAAAGTTCATTTCTCATTTCTAAATGTGGGCAGTTAGATTGCAGGTCATAGCCAGTGCCATAGTGACAGTGAGGTAATTAGGAAATGAAAATAAACTGAAAAATTAATTGTAAGAGGTGCAATTAATAAGAATAGTGAATTTGTCATAAGATTCGCAGAAGCACAAATTGGATGGTTCACATTATAGCAGGAATATTTACTGCATGTGACTATGGGGTGATCACAGAAATTGCCGGAATAAACAGACGATAGATCAGAAACTACAACAATACATTTTGTATCATTTGTGAACTTTTCATGTAGCTTAATTCATGGTAAATGAGATTAAGAAAAGGAAAAAAAAAACTCAGCATTGCCTGAATAGTATGTTATGTAGCTGAATAACCCAGTGATTGCACCCTCATTTGCTAAACAGAAAATGATTGTTTGTTTGCTTTGTGAGGAGTATTTATTACCCATCACTGGATGATGCAAGTATTCTGAATGTGGTTCCGGAAACAGCCGAACACACAAGCACATTATCAAACGGCAGGCAGCCCAAGCAAACTGTTCCACATTTCTTCTTCCTCTTTATAATGGAAGTAACGTAATTAAGAAATACCTGAAGAAATGACAATTGACGGTACAGCCGAGATAAATTCAATAAAGGGGAAAAATAAGATTAACATTTAACTAACAAGAAGTGGCAAAGTGAATTAGGCTTAAACTCTGCAATTACCTGCCACAGAAAGTAGAAGTCATAATGACCATAAAACTGCAGATGCAACTGTCTTTGGACACAAGTCCTTGCTGGTTTTAGATGTCAAAGTCTCACTGGTGTGCATTTATTTATGGGACTTTTATTTGGGGGTTCTTAGGTAAGCATTTTGCCATAAGCATTTCAATTACAAACAACCGCTAATCAGATTCAACAGGATTTTGTCACGACACTCTAAAATAGAAAAATGGCATTATTGAGAATTATGTGTGCAACTGAAAACAAAGACTGGAACAAAACCTTGTGATCATTTAAAATCTGTTTGGCAGGCTTGGGCATTTTCAATGTATCAAATAAAATCAGTCAATATAAGCACTAAATGAGGATTCTCTGCTTTTAAAATAACACACTATAATGTTCTTCTGGGTGAATGTCCTTATAGTTAAAATGCATTCCCTGCTGTCGGTCTCGGGTACTGAAAACAGAGTCAAGGTAATATTGTTTTGAAAAGGTAACAGATATTCACATTAGATACGTTGTGTTAATGGCTGTCACAGACTAGAGAAATATTTTTCCCTTGAGGCTCCCGGTGAAACATAAACTCCTAACTTGCTGGTGATAAAACACTGCGGCATAAACTTGTGATTATAAATTTTCTAAACATAACAATCCTCTTACTATTATATATATTCCATAAATGGTGGAAATAAATTGCACCTGTTGACATCTGGCATCTCGGTACCTGAAAAAATAAAATTCTAACGTGTTGAAAAGGTGACATGTTTAGATCGATTCTCCTTTCCCTATTACAGGATCAAAAGTGGAGAAGTGTTTTCAGAAAATACTATTTAAAGTCAGGAACTGTTATAACCACGATGAGTGAGATCGGCATTTATGGGAAAAATAAAGAGTAAAGGACATTAACTGGAAAAGACGTACATTTTTCTCCATTAGAATCAGGCAAGCGAAAGCAAAAATTCTTATTAAAGAACAATACCTGGGAACATAAAGAGTCATATTCTCCATTTAAAAAGAAGTAAAATCAATGTGTATGTCTGTCTGTGGCTGCTGCTTCTCATTAGTTTTGATTTGTTTACAAACGAAGCCAGCTAAGAAAAAAAATATGTTTTTTACTTAAATTCTGTCTGGAACACACAAGGCCGTGTTTAACCTGGTTGATTTGTCATGGTGAAACGAATTTTGCCACACCAGTCTTTTGTACACAGCGAGTATGGCTGCGAGACCTGGACCGTAGGAGAAAAATATACAAACAAATAGAATGTGAGAAAGCCTCTTTCAGTGGGCTGTTATGTTAGAGTACTCCCCAAGGGAGAGGGGGTTTACAAGATAAATGATAAAGTAAGTGTTGTAGACCCAGAAAAGCAATAAATATCTTTCTTACTTGGGGGTCTGCGCAGCAGTGGAAAAGATGGCAGTATTATAAATTGTGAGGCTCAGCTTCCTGCACTCTGAAGATTGGCATCTAGGAGCTAAATGCGGTTAATTGAGCCACCTATAAATGAATGGTTGAGCTTAGCGATAGTGTCTTGACACACACGGTTCTTACTGTTGGGAGACGGGGAATGTCCTAAATAAGGCATTGTAGGGACAGGGCAATCCTCGTAAATCTGCGCAAGTCCTCACACACCACGTAAGGCCTTAAATTGTCAGGGCTGCGGTCGATTGGTTCACTTGGCAGTTTTGGAATTACATAAATATAATGCGCGCTGCCTTAGAGGAAAAATACGGTCACGTTTATGTTTGTTTACAAGGATCGGGCTGTACCATGTTATAACTATTTTTTTATAAACTTATTGCATGCAGAGGCACAATAAATCACATCGTGTAATTGTCACATATTACATGCATCACTGGAAAACTTAAACCATTAAATGACAAGCCAGGTTAAGATTTCATGGGGGTACATCTCACCCTACACCCCCTCCTCTTCTCCCCACAAAGTCTGGCCCACAGTATTTAATGTTTCATGTCAGACAAAATTCCGTAGTATAGAGAAGTACTGACAAATTTAAACACTAAGGTCTTGTAGGGTTTTTTTAGCGCTGTCGTAGGAGGTAAGAAACACCTGTTAAACTGCTACTAGAGTAGCACCAGTGCCAGCCAGACAGAGAGTTATTTAATACACTTTCGGTGTGGGTGGGGGGTTG
>JAODKL010000095.1:17448843-17475634 GCA_026780765.1 Petrocephalus schoutedeni | reverse complement strand
TTAAACTGTTATCTTTGAAATGCTACCATGGTGAAGAATTTCCTTCTTTTCAGCATAGACAGCTGTGGGTTAAATTTACATCACAAAGCCTGCTTGTCCACAAAAATACTGGAGCACTTGCCCTACCATAGTGATGCCATTGATATTCTGCGGAATTTTCCGTCTGAAGTCCAACTGCATAGAAACGACAGAATGTCAGGATATTTGCGCCACTGCGCTTTGGCTCGCCATGGGACAATTAGGTTCGTATTTACCTGACAGCACTGCTCTGGTACGTCACTCTCACCCTTAAAAAACATAACTAAATGGACACTCCTTCTGCAAAGAATTTTTTCGTCTTGTTTCACATATCCATGCTCTCATGATTTGTTAGCCAGTTAACCTGCAGCTCTACGGTTCAATTTCAGTGTATAACTACAAATATACAGCATGATTATATTTTATACAGAATTGACCAAAATATGTAGATTATAAATCCTTTCCATGTTGAAATAAAACTTAAATCAAGAACTGTATTTAAATGATCTAGTGTTTACGTACATTTTTCTTGTCTAACTACAATAACACAACAGCATTATCAATAATAATAGGTTGAGAGCATGGATTATGTATTACAATTAGTTGTTTCTGAACAGTGAATTGATGAGCATAATTAAGATCTTGCTCACAGGTGCACTACTTATATCGTACATCGTTTTCCGCAGAGAAGCAGTTGTTGTGCATGTATTACACGATTTGTGTTTGCTCATATAGTACTTAGCTAGCTATTGGTTGCTCCTCACGTAACATGCATTGTATTTCTAACAAAGATACCCATAATAGCTTGCTCAGTTGCTATAAGTAAGTCATTTGTTTGTTTTAGTTAAACTAAAATCAAATGTGCGCATTAACTATAGCTTTGTAAACAGATGAGGCTTAACTGAAATTCCAATTCTAATCCCTGACACTGCCCCAGCAACTCAGCTGCCGAATACGACACGTTACATATTCCTTATCCTACAGTACGTTATGCCAAAACCTCAGGGAAGCTCTTCATCAAGGCCTTTGTTTAAAAGAGAAAAAGTCCAAATAAGCATACACAGTTACATTTAAAACATCTTACATGTCCTGTTTTGATTGAAAGCTAGCGTGACTGCTGAATTTTACCTTCACATACCGCAGTAAATACAAACACTGCATTTGCTTTCAGTACAAAGTACAAATAAGGCCCCTGTGAATAGACAGTTTATGCTATACTATATGACCTTCTGTGGTAGCTTAAAATAAATAGGCACTATTGACCCAGTGTTTCAGAATTTCTTCACTTATTGTGATACCTAGTACGAATCATAAGTATAAAATTTTCATGCTAGGCAAGAAATTATTTAGCTTCATACAATATACCGAAATTGTATATTTTGTGACTTTTTTTCAATCATATTTTGTACATTAAGGAAAAAGGAGTACATGTAATCATAATACAAAATAGTCTGCATTTTAATTCCTGATTTCATTGCATCTGCTTTGCTTTTGCATGGCCTAGTCTTGGTAAAGCTGACCATGATTCTTCAGGCGCAATCAAAACCCTACAAGGACCCATTACATTATCAGAACAACACATGTACAAGACCATTTAAACCAAAGAATTGAGTAGAAATTATAATATGTAACATACAGTCGTCCTTTAAAATGGGTGGACATGATGAAAATTATACTACGAATAAAGAAAAAGTAGTCCTCAAAACCAGAAAATTACTAAATTTGCCACGCATGTGCACGTTTTCCATTACAGCTAGCCCTATTTGGCGAGATGGTCTTTTTAAAGACAAAAAAGGCTATTATTAGTGCATGCTGTAAGTATAACCTACGACTTTCACTGTCCTTTTATATTTGCTTCAATATATTGCAGGCCAGCACCTGGTTAAAAAAAAAAAAAACCTGAATGTATATGACAAATGTACATTTAATTATAATTATATATCTTATATATTATAATATGCCTCTGATGTGTCATACTTTAATTCCTAATTGCATTGATTACTACACAGATATAGAAATGCTGTTACTGTGAATTTTACCCTTAACCACATCATTATTGTTGCTGTCAAAATGCATTTGAGTCGTTTATTCCAGAAATATTGTTGTCTACACACCAAAGGCATGAATCATCTGGTTAGCAACATCTTCAAGTAACTATACAATTAGCGACTAGCCATAAGGCACCTGTGCATGAGAATCATGGACATGTGTAGTGATGGAGAGGTGCACAGTACATGGCAGGATGCCTTTTCATCAGTTACAAACAAAAACCATGTTAAAGAGGGTTTGCCTTACGCCTTGTGGAATTATGGGCCAGAGATGCCATCTTTAGAGGAACGTGCTGTTATTTAATTAGCTATCTTCCATATTGTAAGGAGCATAAATCCAATGGAGATTGTGACCCCACAAGAATACTGACCAACCATAACGACAAATCCTAATAATTAAATGAAATGAAGACGATGTAGTGTTACCACAGCCAGGTATTGCTAATACACAGACCTTGGTGTCCTTCATAACACGGTTCAAATCCCGTGGTCAGCAGAGTGGGCCCTTCAGCAAGAGCCTTAACCCCAATTACTCCAGGGACTGGCTGACCCTACTGTCCCCTCTACACCGGTTTCATGAGGTGGGCTCCTGGGATGCATTTCCTGCTGTCCTGAAGGAGGTCCCAAATATATGCCGAGCTTTGGCCACTTTTCCTTCACTCTCTGGTCAAACTCCTCTAAAATCATTTCTACTGGGTTTAGGTCAGGTGGCCGGCTTATGCGATGCAACACTATCACTCTCCTTCATAGGAAGCTTGGTGTGTCCAAACTTTAGACTGGTATTGTATGTGTAAAGAAGACTGCAATTATATCATCCATTATCTAGTTGAACCAACAGTCAATAAATATATTGTCTGTGAAAGAAAAAATAATTTTTATCTGACTTAATGTGAATAATCCTTATATAAAATCAGGGGCCAGAGGCAAAGCGAATGCAAGGCTTAGTAAATCATATCAGTTTTAATGCGTACACCTGAAAAAGTACTTATCCAGAAGTACTGTCTTGCATAAAAACAAAATAAAAAATATAAACAAAACACATTACATAGGAAATTGGCCAAGAGCAACAGGTTTATTCAGAATTTTTTCCCTTTTCAGGGACAGATGGGAAACATGACAGGGAAATGGGGAATTACTCATTAGCACAAAGAAATGAAGAAGCCCTTTGGGTGAAGGAGGAATGTTAATCAAACTTGATGCTGGTCACTGGGTACAAAAAAGGACCAAATGAACAAGTGGCAGTCAATGAACTTGGCAATGATAACAATGCTTTAGCCCAAAGTACTAGGGGTGCCACGGAAACAGAACACACCATTGTGTTTGTTGTATCAATACAAACAAATCAACCAGAGTCTGGTGGAACAAATTAATATGCGTAATCACGATCACCTGACTCCCCCAGAATGCCTCAGCACAGACATATCTGTTATCACTGACAAAGCCAAAGCCAAAAAAGAATGTTTTTTTTTCCGTTCTTTTCCCCTCACAAAGACAACAGACTACGGTTAATATGACAGTGAATGTATTTGTCACCTATGTATTGCATAGTGTTTCTACACACTAGTGAATATTGATTTGTGTTTGTCTTAAACTATTCAAGGTACAAAATGAAGGCTAGAAACAATATTCTTTGGAGGCAGTTACATTGTGCGCTTGATGCATTAGAGTCTGTGGTGACCTGGCATTTCATCCTAGTTGTGATCTGCCTATAGCTCTGTGCTTCCAGTGATATACTCAAGGATCACCACAATACTGTCACATTAAACTTTTGGGAAAAGCAATCACTGAAAAAAGAATGTTTAAAAACCATGTTTAAAAATGTTTTTTCTTTAATGTTTCCATTATTCTAAAATGTCACTGCCAGTAAAACCTTTGCTATTTTGTAAGATGTTAACCTCAGTCATCAAAAGTGATAAAAAGCACAATTTCAGTGTTCATATGTGGTTAACTAAGCGTTAGGAGTAAGAGTAAATGCCTAAAATGACTGCCAAAGTTCAATGACTGTTAAACATGTGGTCTAGGATACTGGGTCCAACATCAATAACGGAGCCCGGAAATACATTCAGGAAAAAAAATGGGAAAAGGTCCAGGCTTTATTTATAGCACATCTAACACCTTCTCTAAATATGTCCAAATCTTACACAGACGATTTCACAAAGCATTTTTATTTCTGTTATTTCTTTTCTCCAGAAGAACATAACTTTACATTAGAACATTATTTGACAACAGGGCAGCAGTGATTAACACTGTGGCCCCTTACCTCTGGGACCAGGATCCGAGGCTCCGCCCTGGACCTATGCCTGATGAGATTGTGATGTTCTCCCCGTGTTGTTATGCTGTTTCCTCCCCCCGCAGTCCAAAGACAGACTAAGATGAACTGTACATGCCAAGGGTGTGACTGAGCATGTGAATGGTGTGTCAGTGTGCCTGGGGATGGGCTGGTGATGTACTCAACTGTGTCATTTCCTGCCTTATGCCCTCAGCCTCCCGGGATAGGCTCTGGACCCCCACGACCTTGAGTAGGACAAGTGGGTAGAGAAAATAGACGGACGGCATTCTATGACAGCTAATGGTTTGATTTGCATTTTCAAATTATGTGGTTTGTATTTTATTTCTTTTTCATGCGACTTATTTTCTTTCATACTACAGACAAGAGCAGTTCTTGACTGACGCATCATTTTCCAGTTGGAGTCATTTTTGATGTAGGCCCCAGGCATTGATTAACACACATATGAATAATTCTAAGAGAATCTATTCAAACTCTGATCTGTGGATTTCGCATGTACTGATTCACCTTACATACGGATGCACACAAGAGAATAATTCACAAATTGAGTTATTGAAGTCAATTTCAATATTTCCTTTTTTCTAAATACCGAAGGAATGAACACTGAAAGCTTATTGTATCATCTACAATTTCCTCCACAGGCATGTACATACATCTGTCTGTCTGCCCATCTAAAGTCCCCACTAGAACAGATTATTTTGATAAATGTGCCCTCATGACAAGCAGTTGTTCTTTACATAAAGCACCCCGTTATAATGCATATCAATACTATATATAAAAAAAACTAAAATAGAAGTCCATATTGAGCATAGTTGAAAACATGGAACTGCAAATGAACATCAGGGAAACTAAGCAAGCATTGGCCATTTTAAATAGAATATACCTAGTAGAACAGTAAATGTCTAAGCTTATATGTGATTCCCAGAACAGGCAAGTGATAGATGCAAGCTACTTTTGTGTTCTCTTAAAATAGGTCTAGGTAAAATATTTAGTTGCAGTTTTTTGTAGGCAAAAATACATACATATATAAATAATACATACAGTATATATATATATATATATATATAAGAAAAATAATACAATGCTTCCATTTTGGTACCTGCTTTGGTACCTGGTTGGTACCTGCTTTTTGTATTTACATGTTTTGTTATGTATGCAGTAGTTGTTAATCTTTTATTCCACTGACTGAAAAGCACTTTGGGTCCTTTTTAAATGTGCTATACTAACATGGGAGAGGTGGTGTGGCATGGAGCAGGCGGAAATTAGGTGACGATCCACTGCAGCTCCAACACAAAATAAGGGGTTATTGGGAGTACGAAGTATAACAATACAAAATAAACAGACCACGATGGGTCACAGCAGAAACACGGACTAACTAAAAAAACTAGAAAACTAAACACAACTAGGGAACAAGCAAAGACTGGGAATCAGGTACGCAGGGAGCAGACCAGAAGCAGAAGCACCAAACATAGCGCACACAATGACCAACTGCATAACAAAATAAAGGCAGGCACTTAGATACACTTAACACTATGACTAACAAGGGGCAGGTATGACTAATGGAACTAGGGGTAACGAGGAACAGGTGAGGACAATCTAATCAAAAGAGGAGTAGGACAACGAGCAACAGGTGGAACAAATTAACTAGCACAGACCTAAGGAACATTACAGACACTGAAACTAGAAAACACTAACCGACACTCTAGAATGCACTCTGATAATTTACAGAACCAAATATTATAGACAAGACAAGAGAAAAGGAGGCAAGAAGGGCAAACCTTAGACAGGGAAACAAATGCCTAGCTGAGGAAACACGCTCAGTCCACTGAGCTATGCGGCTATCCAGGGAAGAAGGGAAACACACTGGGGACTTAAGGGGCAAGCGACAGGGAGGAGCTCAGGATGGCCAGCATCCAAACAGGGAGGAGACACAAATGGAAGGGTTGGATGGGCACCAACTCCAACACCACACAAATAAATTGCCTTGACTTGATGACTTTCTTAAAGTAAAGATATTGTTATGAAAGGACACCTGTTGTGTTTTTGTGTATAAGCTAAATGTATGATGTACAACTAACTGAGTTGACAGTATCATCACATACAAACTTACTAATGTTTACAATAATGTTCTTCTTTAAGGCTCTTGTAATTGTTAGCAGTTGCTATGGCCAAATCTAACTATTAAAATCAGATTTTAGCTGAAACCAAAACTTATGTACAGAGAGCTCCCC
Source organism: Petrocephalus schoutedeni (assembly GCA_026780765.1). Taxonomy (NCBI): domain Eukaryota; kingdom Metazoa; phylum Chordata; class Actinopteri; order Osteoglossiformes; family Mormyridae; genus Petrocephalus; species Petrocephalus schoutedeni. The sequence continues at coordinate 17,469,050 of JAODKL010000095.1, read as the reverse complement.
TAGGACTGACCATCCAGCATCACTGAAAATCGTATGATTTCGCTTAATTTTCACTTTTTTATGGGTAGTAGAGCGGTGGATGGAAAATTTGCAATGCTCACCTAAGGGGTGAAAGAATGTGTTGTCATCCTTTACCCCATCATTACCAATTCAATATCAGGAGAGTACATATGGCAACAGCCTCTCTCTTCCTTTCAAAATGTATACCTTTCAGCTTTTTGACAACAGACATTTTCACCATTCAGTATGAGCTCACTTGCTGCAAAATTAAATAATGGACCCTGCGTGAAGTCTTGACCAGTTATTTTAATGCTGCATTTGTTCTTCGAAATACATTTCAGAGGGCATACTAGGTGATCAGATTTTGGCCAAGACGCCCATGAAATACCACTGCTCTTTCTTAAGGGGGCCCATGTGGTTTTTAAAGCCTACAATAGATCGGCAGCCAGTCTTATTTACAGGAACCCCTTTATGATTTTTGTAGGAGCACTGAATCATCAGAGTACATTTTACTTTTTTTGCATTTTCTGTCCACCAGTAAATCAGAGCTATTTCCAAGATCATTCAGGCTTTCATACAGGGTCCTTCAGTATTGATTTAGTCATTCCCTACATAACTCTTCTGAAATAATACAGATGAAGGCAGTACAATTCTGAAAGACCCACAGTACATACACGCAGAATGTTTTTATGTATATAACATTGTTCAACATTCATTGTACACACCAAGGGCCACCAGAGTTATTATATCACTCACACACACACACACAGACACGCACAAATCTGAAAAGACTGATCCAGGTATACTGCAAGAGGGACTTATACAAACTAGAGAATTCAGGAGGACCATGTAAACTCCACAAAGGCAGAGTTATGGGTGTCATTCAAACGTAAAACCCTGAAGCTTTAAGGCAAAATATTTACCACCACTTATGATCTACAATATTACACTTTAATCATGAAAAATTAGTAGTTAAAACTCTACACTTCAAGACGCTTCCTCATTGTAAGAAATGTGGATAAATATTATATCTCCTTAATATCTAAATAGCAAAACAGATGACATCATCTTTTCACTGATCTTTATTAATCATGTTTCATTTTTACTGGTAAGTTTATGGGCAGAATGACTCATCGAATTTACTCTCTCTGGATGGCTTAATACTTAAAAATGATTAAAGTGTAATCAGATGCCTTTGTTGGTAGTACGGTGCTCTTTCTCTCCATTACATTTATATGTCATTTCATGAAAAATTCACTAAAAATAAGAAAAAAACAAAACAAACAAATGACACAATCCCGTTTGGTGGCTGAAAAGACAACTTTCATCTCATCCAGGCACATAAAATGCCAAAGTTCGCATTTTGACTTGGAATACAACGCATACAACTACAGTACTGTAGACAGTAAAATAGCTGTTATGATTAGTTTTTCCAGAACTTAAATGACATTAAAGGACTTTTTTCCTCAGAGGTATATCAAGACCCATCCATAAGACATATATGGCAAACTTGTTCTCGCTCTCCCACATGATTCTCGTCATTCCTTTGGGCGGTTGGCCTCCTGGGAAGACGCTAACGAGCGGCAGATGTTTGGAAAACACAAATATGGCAATATTGTACTGACTGCACATTCGCAGTCAGACTCACTGACTTTGGCATAAAGGGTGATTCCAGCTTCAAATGGCCATTTATATGCTTTATTCTGCACCAACTCGTTTATTCAATGAACAGGGCCTTTGTTGTTTGTTTGTTCTGTACTCTGTGACATATTGATGGTTTTTCCCCCCCATATCTTTAGTGCATTGATCAAACAAGTAAAGTAAAATAAAAATGCACAAGCAGCAGGTCAATCTTTATGAATTTTCACTTCAGACATTTTTGTATTTATATCTAGTAAGGTTCATGGGCTGCCATATCTATATACTAAAAAAAGTAAAAAAAAAAAAACAATCATAAAAAAACAAAACAACCTATGCAGTGGCTGGGTTTCCTAATATAACACAATTTCAAATTCCACCAGTACTACCTTATAAATTTAGCTGTTTACCTTCAATAGAAAACTAAGAGTTGCTTGTTCATTTAAAATGTTGTCCTGGCAGTATAACCTTCAGGTCTGGACGACCACCAAGTCTATAAAGTGCTGTGGGAAACCTTGCGTTGTGCGGCACAAGCCGTTGATTAATGTGGTGCAGTTTTCAATATACTTAAAAAGTAGTATTCCATTTTGCATACTGAGCACTTGTAACTCACTTGCGCAACATATGAATGCAGTCTCACTTACAGCTAAGATTTCCAGTTACGACACGTCTCAGTACAGTTTTACGGTTTACACTATATTCTTCTAGAAGAAAAAAAAAATTAAAGATTCAGAAAACCATGATGTTGTTTTCATGAAATATCTAACCTTAAGAATGTGAACCGCAAATAAAAAGCAATTTCTTAAAGACAAAACTGCCCTTTAACCCATGACAGGAAGTGCATGATTGCTTCTATTCAACATCCATTCTCAACGTCGCAAACGTAAGTGCAAAACATGCAAGTGTAAAGAAAAGCTAACAAAAACAGCCAAGGTCAAAAACCAATGGTGGTGGAAACGCCGACCTTCCACCCCCAGCCCGCCTCATCCGATATGACGAAGAAGAGGGGCGATACTCACATGCAAGTTCCTCAGCTTGATCTTGCCTCTCTCCAGGCGGGCCAGCAGGTTCTGCCTCTCTCTTTGCTGCTGCTGCTGTAGCAGTTGGTCATCCACGGAGATGGTCTTCTTCAGCGCTGCCTTCTCTGCCTCTCCCAGGGGGACGGCGCGGTGGCCCGTGTCGCTGTTGGGGCTGCGCTTCGGCCCAGGTACGGCGGGCAGGGTTTCAGCTGTGTCATAGTCGCGCTGTAGTGATCCTAGACAAAAGGAAACAATAGACACCCATTAGCAACCAACACCACACAGCAAGGCTCCAAAGGACGGCAAGACGAGACTGCAGCCTGACATAAAATGCTGGTAACGCCATGTCAGGCCTATACCAGCTTCACATTCGCCATTATCTGATTTGTGTTGTAACCAACACCTACTAACACCTACAAATATCAAAAACAGACACAGCATGTATTTAAAAAAGCCATTTCTGACAATTTATATGTGACGGCACAGAGTGATAATGCTTTTGCAGCAGAAGAGCCCAAACATGCTACCCCACAGCTCTCACCGTCAAGCAGTGCTCAGGCGTGACCTAATGTACCATATGTGGTTTGGCTCTTTGCGATGTACCTTCATCTTGTGTTATTTTGGATCTGTCCCATCTCTGCTTTCTCTGGGGTTTTTCGCGTCAGCCGTCTGTATGGAGATGGACAGCTCACGACTTTGAAGACCAACTACGTTTCCGAACTCGAGAGGATCAGAGTCACGACAGCATGGTTTTGATTTTAAAAGTCTCGGCTTGATCTCGGTGTGGGTTCCTGCCGTTGATTTGAAACTTGTCTTGGCGTCTCGCACAAAACCACAAAGCAATAATTCCTGAGCCTCCAAGTCTTAGTCTGCTAATGACAAGGCCAAAAAATGAGGGCTGGTTCAATATCTTCTGAAGCCATTCTCTGTATACTATTGTCTATTTTTTATACTGTAAACGTAATACTTTCCCTTTAAGTTGGCAGAATATTCTGCCCTTCATTGCTTGCCTATATACAGATGCCAGAGAGATAATCAATAAAGCGAAATACTACGATTAGCTAAGATTTCCATTAATAGCCCACTGAATGTCACATTGTCCTTCTTCCTCGACTGTTTCATCCAAGCATGAACAAACTGAAGGAGAGGAGGAGTTAAAAGCCACCGGCTGTCACAGGAAAGAAATCCGTCAATATGCCACTGAGGATGACTCCAGTTAATAAATCTTCACATTACTCTCCCGTGAAAAACATTTATACTGAATACAAATCGACTGCTATTTGCTCTGCATGAGTTCTGAGATGTAAGTCATCTCAATTCCAAGTCACTAAGTCGGTTGTAACCTGGAATTGATGTCATAGAGGTATAAACATTTAACGTGAAATTCCTAGATTTAGCCCTTTCTTTCATTTCACAGTCAGATGCATTTTTCAAATCTCTGTCCGCACCCATGCTTGTCCATCACTGTCTTGCCCCTTGTGCTTCTCATCATCTTAAAATGAGTAAAAAAATATCGCTTTTGTTAAGAGGCCGGTTCCACTTCCCTCAGCTAGGCAAGTACACTGCCCATCTCTGCTTTTCTGAAATCTACCTCATGCCACTAGGTCTTTAGTATCACAGAGAGATTTGCACAATGTTTCACTTCTTTATTCCGCTCCTCTTTTTACTTAAACCGCAGTTCCCCCCCCATACTTCAGCTTTCAATCACAAAACACAAAACAAATCTCTAGTGAATGAAAAAAGGCTGAGATTCCGCCACTGGTTTTGCAGTCAACAAAATTCCAAAACATCACGTGCATTTCCTGGAAACCAGCATCTGGTAATAAATGTAATAAACTTATAGAGGTATGCTTCTTATTTTTCACTGCTGCAGTACACATTTTTGTTTTAATTATAATAATTAATAATTCAAATTATCAGTAAAACAATGATGCCATAATGTTGATCCCTTCTGACTGTTTTTGTTATTCAAGCAGCATTATCTTAGAATAAAAGTGGCATGAAGTAACCTGAAATTCTACTACCTTCAAATGGTCTGCTTTTACCTGGCCATGATTAAATCGGCCATTGTGTTTTAATAAGAGAGGATCCACTTGTGGGATGCAGATGGCTTAATTCCAGATTGCAGTCTGAAAAAAAGTAAGCAGTCAAAAGCACAGGCGGCAGGATGTGGAACAGATAATGGTCAATAAAGAAAACCATAGTCCATAGGCCACATACAGACAGAATATCACTAGGGCAGGAAGTGTAATGTGGAGAAAACCACCAAGCCTTAAACATGATATGAAAAAGAACTGAGAGCCAAGGCACAACAATGAAATTACACACGACTACGCCAAGGGATGACTCAAAACAAGGGCCTAATACACACAACCAGTAAAACGAGTTAATGAGCCGCTGGTTTGCTGATAGTCCTCTGAGTGTGATCAGTGAGAGTGTGTGCGTGACTGAATGTAAGCTTGGCTGGATGAATGCGTGACAGTACACCCCCCCTACATAGGCAAAGGGCAGCATGATCTGGATGAGTGGTTGAAGTACTCAATGAGGAAGGGTCAATGGTGTCACAGGAAGGGAATCATGACTGGACTTCGGAGCTGTAGCACTCTCAATCAAATAGTTACTGCAGCTGACGCCAATGGTGCCTATAATCCAACGGGGCATGGACTTAATATGCAGGTTCATCACCAACATCTAGAGGAAGTGACTCAGCCAGGATGGAGCCAATGAGTACAGAATACACCAAATTTAAAGAAGAGAAATTATGATGATTAGAGGGTCAAGCCTCTTAATGATTTAAAAACAATTAATACACAGTACTGGGCAAAATCCTTAGGCAAGGGTTCCCCAATTCCAGTCCTGGGAGACCAGAATCCATCAGAAAGACACACAGAAGCACACAGAACTACAGAGGCAGGGACCATGAGTTATATTGTTTAGAACCTGATAATGCATGCGGTGCCAAAGTCCGGCATCCTAAAAAGAAACTGACATAGTGGGTGACACTGACAGGCAAAAACCTCCAAAGGTGAGGGTGTCCTCCACGTTCTGATACATGACTTTGGATAAACCTTTCTATGATGGATAATGGATAGACCTTCCTATATGGGGGACAATGACAAGACACTTCATGGCACAGTCCTATTTGGGCGAGTGGCTGCCTTTGTTTTACTGAAGACATCTTTAATTTGCCGGTACTCTAGGGGAATGTTTTTGGGATCTCGATGGAGGGAGCCAAACATGGAATGCCAAAACTCGCAGTGACACCCAAATCCCTAACCCAGTAATTCCCCTCGCTTCCTGAAGATTAAAAGGTCATGGACACTGAGCCAGTGGTGCCCTAGAACAACTAGATCCTGGGGAGAAGAGATGACTAACAGTGTATCCTTCTGATGAAGCCCCCTAACCTGAAAGTGGAGTCAGTTTGTTCATTGACACATGCTGTGCCCAGAAGATGACCTTCCAATCCATTCATATACAGAGGTGGAGAGATGCCTTCATGCCTAGCTCCTTGGCCAATGAACACCTAGGCTTAGATGCGGGTGTGACATCACAGTTCCCCAAAGCTCTCCCATAATCAAAACATTCAGGTAGCACTTCATGACAAAACAGTGACCTAGATATTTAGAAAATTATATTAAATTAACAACTGTGCTAAATTCAGGTCACAACAGAGAAAATGTTGCATAGGTCCACATAATTCATCATGCATCAGACTAAAAACATTTTGTGCTTGTTAGACATACTGATGAAGTACATAAAATTGCAATCAGTTACAAGTTACTAAATATATTAAAACCTTAAATAAAATACAATTATAATTAAAATCAAATTATTGGTTCAATTGTGTTGTATTCTATTACAATTAAATACATGCTGGTTAATTATTGTAGGACTGCAAAGGCATTTCAAAGTGGACAATATAAAATTTAAAGTTTCACCATAACTACTCCCTAAAATCATTGTTTTCCATGAATTTGACATTTCTGACAGCTGTGGAAATGATTTTGGTGCCACTAACGCTGTGTCATATATGCTTGCACAACTGAAAATGTCGGTTGTTGTAAGTAGCATCTTATGAATTACACAATACTTCAAAGCTATCTATCCTTCTTCAAGCCATAGTCATAGACTGTGTGCAAACAGCTACCCTGAATCTACTGTTCATACATTAAGAGCTCCATATTTATGTAACTGCTTTCCCTTTATGCAAACTTTTCCTCCTTGATTTACTGCATTATCCTTGTAATTGTATAGTATACTTATTCCACCTCTGAACTTATTTCACATAAGACCTCCAGACCATTTAAATGTTTTAAATTCAAATTTTCTGAATATCCTTAATTAGACGTGTACTACTTTATTTTGTCATAGACTTCACTATGTCATAGACATAGCTATCATGTCCGTGATAATTTTTGAAAAAGTTTCATCATATTTTTATTATGTTCTGGTATAAAAAAATGCTATTTAAAAAAAGAAAATTGCTAAAAATGGGAAAGTAGTGAACCTCTTATATTCTGGCACACCTGTGCATGCAGGAATACGCTGGCTGCTATGTTAGCTCATTAAATCTACATGCATTATTCTCAAGTGCTAATTTCAACAAATGTACGCCACTGCTCTAACTATTAGTGAGCATGAGTCTGAGAGCCAAACTGACAATAAAATGTCATAAAGCATTAAAAATATTCAGTTATTAAATATGGCAATACTTTATGGACATACTTACAATATGGAATTTGGAGAGGTTTTGAGTGGTCTGCTCCAACCCCATTTAAAAGCTTCTTTGCAATGAAATGTTGCAGAACAGAAGGTTTTACAGGAACACACATAACCTGTTATAGTAGAAACTCTGTTGCTATCAGCGATGTACCAGTAAGGAAATTTCTGGCCGATTCCGATAGCCAATCATTTCGAAACCTGACACCAGTACCGATTGTTTAGCAGGCTCGGCTAAGTAAGTTTGAAGGGGCACTCCACCCAAAAAAAATTAAATGAATAAATCCCAAAAATACGAAAAAATATTTATTTTTGGTAAGAAAACACCAACTCTGGCATACAACAACAGTCCCACAGCACTATATCGTATAAGTATCTTATATATTTATAACATTTATAACAGAGAAGAGCTGATCATCAAGTGTGATAAACCCTGTAATTTTCCAAGTAATATATTTTGATTTGGCACTGTCTGCACTGAATTTTCTTTTGCTATCAAATGTTTGTGTTACTGATACTTTATTTGGCAATACTGCAGCCTCTTTATTGGAACAGAATTGTTTTGCAGAAACCCCGCATACTCTTTGCTGTCTCACCTTATGGTGGGCAGTCAAATTTGTTGGGTTGAAATGTTTATTAGTAGATCCTCCTTGTAAAATTTTAGCAGAGCAATGTTTACAAAATGCATTTCTAATGTAGTTGAAGAGGTCATAGAGGTATTCTAATGTTTCTGCTAATGTTAAAATAATTACACATAGTAGACATTTTTCTAACTGTTTAGTACGTGATTGAGTGGTTGGGTCACCATTTTAATTATCGATGGTAAGTATCGGCTCATTTTTAATCGGCCAATGGTTGTTTGCTGCTATAGCAATAATAATAGCAGTAATTGGCTAATACAATCAGTTCATCTGTAGTTGCAAATTGTGCTTAAAGTACCAGTAATACATTGCTTTCTATAAGATTCTATTGGTTATACTTTGCCTTAACAATTATCCTTGTTAATATTAACATATAATATATTAATATATTATAATAAATATATAATATTAATATTAACAAGGATAATTGTTTAAATCAGTTTTACTTTATAATTGGTGATGTAGATAATGTGTATAATTACATTAGGATAGTTTCTTTTGGAAAAGGACAAACTGAGTTAGGTAACTAGTTCCTTGTTTGATCCTGCTTTGTTTTGCAGCTGACAAGTCATGAGTGATGCCCTGACCTTCCTCCTATAGCTCAAAATGCCCTTAAGGTAAACTGTTGGCCCCGGATTCCTGTGTGTGTGTGTTTGCTTGCAAATACATTGCAATGTACATGCGTCATGTACAAAATATACCTTGCATTACCCCAAGTCTTTCCAGAGAAAGGCTCCAAAGTGGTTAACAGAAAACAATGACTGCAAACCAGAAAAATCCTCACACAGCAATGTTTGTACATTATCATGCTTCCAGCAAAGAGGTATTGTGTTTCTGGTGTATAAGTTTCATTACTGTAGTGAAACCAACTGTAAGTAAGGATTGTGTGTATTATAGGTACATGCAAATATGCCAGGGAAGGCACTCAAAATTAAAAATGTATGGCATAGTGATTAGCATAAAACACTTGGCAGAATTTGCTGAGTATGTTTGGAATATCAAGACACCAAGTCAATGTTGAAATAAATTTTACGATATTATGAATTTATGGGCTGGTAAAAACTGAGTGACATTATGAGGGGTCATGCATTAAATGAAAACTGAAACTCAACCAAAAGTTTGCATAGCAAAAAATTCTTTTGTGGCCTTAATCTGGGCATATATCACGCAGTATTGTAATTATTGCTTTGTTATCATATGATAATTTGGTTTATTTAGGCCACCCCTAAATCCGTTTGAAATTTCTCAGCGAAGTTTAGAAGTTCGGTAGACTTTGGCACTGCTTTTTAAAAGCAAAAACCCAAAAATCATTACCTGTTACATGAACCCTGTTCCCAAGGCACTTATCACTCTTGCTATGTGCCATGCAACTGTACAGCTCCCTGTGGAGCTCGGTACATTTCCATCTTGATGCTTTCCTCCTTCTCTTTTAACACAACAGGGGGAAAGGGTGTTGGATTTCGCCATCATTCAGGAAACCTGTCAGCTGTTGCACAGAGGTGTATCAAATTTGTCTTCCAGGTCAGCTGAGATGTGTATACCAGCAGCACGGCAGCGGATTTCAACCGTGACCCAGTTAAAAATGTATGATGAGCTGCCAGCCATTACTTAATTGATACATGGAGTAACAGCAGCGCAAAATGGCGGGGCCTGTGATGCCACAGTCAGAAAGTACAGGTTTCACACTCAACAGAAATGGAGTTCTGGGTGGCATTAAGAATAGGAGGAGAAATAAATGATTTTTTGTATCACAAATATTAAAATTAGTAAGCATAGAGGAAAACAAGAACCGGATGATAAAACATACCAGTGCTCCTTCATAATATACTGAATTGATACAGGAAGACTTCAAATGCCAATAAAGTAAGAAAATACATCAATATACATACCATTAAAATGTTCACGTTTGTTTTATGGAACTAATTCCAATTAAACCACATACTGGTGCAATGTTTTAACTGATAGCTACATTCTACTTAAATCTCCACGAAACTTAGTCAAATGGCCTCAACAGCGCTGATATATTGACTTAATAATGTTTCACATAAAATAAAAATATTTTATCGTAACAAGATCATGTGATATGCATGATTTTGACTCCAAATATTCACATCCCAGCAGAGTGTTTATGTTGTACCATTGAGCTAGACACTAAACAAATTTCTTCATTAAATGTAGAGCTTTACAAAATAACATTTTATTTAGTTGGATTTACTTTTGACAATAGTGTCTAATTAGTAACTATACAATATATACAATAATATGTGAAAGTATGCATCATCATTTTTTGTGTCAACCTTTTCTCCTTTTTTTATGGTGTGTGCATTTGTTTTGTATTTTATGTAGTATTTATACAGAATATTTCTTAACGCTTTTAAATAACACACATTTAAAAGAAAAAACAGTTTTACGCAGCAATTTGCATTTCATCGCTGCTGCTGACACCATAGTCCAGCAGACAGTTAACTTCGTTTTTCCTAGTAACCATGTAACCATGGCGATGTCCCAAGTAGCATCTGCCAGGAAGAATAATGCCAGGCCAGGCTGCATCTGCTGTAATACAAACTGATGTCTTACACGGATGCTTCTGTCAGCTCAAGTTCGCCTGCTGTTTGGGTAAGGAAACCATGACAGAAGGAAGCCTCTTGCTGCTCTTCTGCTGATAAACGTAATGGAATTCTGTGTTATGCTGCTCTGAAGCGTTCATTTTTCAGGTCAATTTGCTTCTCTCTGAGTGGCTTGTGTTTCTTGATAGCCTTTGTTAAAGCAATCTGTCTCTGCTGATATTCCCTCCTGTGCTTACAAATGTCAATTCATCAAGCATCTGTCAAGTAAGACAGTCCGCGACCCACTATAACAACAGTCTGACCTCCCGCTCAGTGCTTTTATCATTTCCATCATACTTTAAATGGCATTGATTTAGTTTAAATTTAAAATGTAATTTTATCCAGTGGCAAATCCAGTGGCACTGTGGTTCGAGTGGAGTTTGCATGTTCTCCCTGTCATCATGGGCTTTCCTACTGGTACTGCGGTTTCTCTCCACAGTCCAAAAACAGGGTAAGGTGCAATGGAGTTGGAAAACTGTCCGTAGGTGTGGAGGTTGCGTGTGTGTGTCCTGTGATGGGCTGGTGGCCGATCCCGGGTCGCTCCCTGGGAGTACAGTGGATGGGTGGATATTTGGATACTGGTTAGATATTATATCAACATTAAAGGTGCAACAATGGGGTTTCTCTGAAGATCTCCCGCAGCAGCATTGCAGCTTGTGACCCTAACGCCCAAATGGCCTCCCTCATCATTAACCCCTTCAATCCCAAATTTTCCCGGCAAAAAAAGTGCATGCATTTCACTCCTTAGACCGTCCTAATACATAATATGCACATCCCACAGATGCTTGATTGAATTAAGATCTAGGGAATTTGGAGGTCCTGGCAACACCTTGAACTCTTTTTTAAGCCCCTAAAATCATTCCCGTCTGATCAGAGTATGTACCGGTTGGTCATGAGCATCAGGTGACCTATCCACTTCCCATAACTGTTTCTGGTTCCGGTCTGCAGTCTGGAAGAGCAGAGCACTGGATGCCAGTCCAGTGCATGGAATAAACATGAAAAGAACAAGCAAATTCCACACATATAGAGTCAAGATCAGAATCAAATCAGTTTCTGTAGATTCTTCCCCAGCACGACCCCAGTACTGTGCTCTAATGATGCATGACATTTTATGCACAGGAGTTATATACACGGTTCCTCAAAGGCTGCTAGGCTCGCTCTCTATGATACAGTGAGGGATTCAGGATTCAGTCCAGGAAAGAGCAGGAGCAACTAAGGTGGGTTGCACCTGACAGGCATGCCTGTTTCCCAACTCAGGGCAGGCTCAAAGGGGCCACCACAAGGATTACTATCGCTGTTTCACCTGTGAGTGCCTTGGAATCTCAACAAAAGAAAGCAAAGAGCAGATTGGAAGGGTTACTGGGGAAAGCAAGTCTGACCCGTGCTTTGGTCTGTCCCCATGAAGAATCTTACGGATTAGCTGAAAAGAAAACAGATGAACAGATGAACATTACATTCTATTTTGACTAATTTTCCTGTTGCATCACTTCTGTCTTGAACATCTCGCTCCCCAGGGAACAAAGACGCATCTTGATGTTTCTGTTTAGATCAGTGCCATGGAAATAAAATGTAAAAAAGTTGTTAAAATCTGAAATGACTGCAATTACTAACCCTATTGGCAGCATAATTCAAAGCCATTATCATGTGGTATTCAAATGTCATGAGAATTAAGGGTGGTAAAATGCTAGTTTGTACTATTTGGAGAATAAAGTAAGATTTTTTTCCAGTCTACTGTAATTTCTACTTTAAAGAAGCATTGTACATTAAAGAAAGTCTCCCCCACCATTTTATGGTCGTTAATTTTGTAAGAATCCTTCGTCGTACGAAAATGAACATCACTAGGAACTGCATGAAACTACTAACCATGACCACATGAAAAGAGTAAAACCGCAAAAATATAATGAATGCATTTACATCACGGAGAAGGCATGATGAATGTCATATTACTTAGTTCCTGGGGCAATGACTATTCATACAACAAGATGCTTACAAGAGCATAACTTTAATTCAGTTAAATTGTATGTGTGGTATATGGCCTTAAACAGTATGCCTACATGCAGGGTAAACAGAAGAAATCTACGCTATAGTATAGAGATATATAAAGTGCAAACTTATTGTGGGTTATATAGCCTAACTGGGAACAATGACTGTTGCATAGTGGTCTCAATAACATCAAGTGTTGCTGTTGAGATACATCGCATAGTCATCAGGGCAATGTCGAATCCATATTCTGCAGCAATGTCTCTGCAACATAAAGATGCTTTGCTGATGAATGTACAAGCATCGCGGAGACATCGTGCCAATGCAAGTGTGCTGTCTGGGTAGTTACTGTATATTATTTTAGTGTTGCTGCTGTGACACAGTGTGAGACAATACAACTGTCACATTGTATCTGTCATTGTACCTAATATCAGCCATTCATTGCACCACTGTAAGGTCAGACGATGTTGGATCATAAACAGAATATAAAGGGAACAGGCTGCATTAGTCCACTACTATTTTTACTCAAACCTAAAGTAACAAGCAATGAGGCAATTTAAATTTTAGTACTTTTTACGGCCTTATTTACTTTGAAAAGGTAATTAGTTACAATTACTTTGTAATGTGTTACTACCATCACTACCAATGCCCACCATGAATACAAATGTTAACTAGTACAAACATAAATCCTAGTAAACAGATGACAAAACATCTTTTCATTGGTCAATTAGATGTCAAATACTATCAGCAGACAGGAGAATGGGAGAACTAAAAAGTCACAGTCATCAAGAAGTGTACATGCGCAGTTTTCATTGGTCACCAATGATAAGTTCTTCTTCATATAACATTCCTTCAGCAAGATACCCATCTATGCTATTCTATTTTCAGTATAATATCTATATTTATATATTTATATTTATTTGAAAATATATTTCCAATCCTAACTGTTTCTCTACTTATATTTCTAGCCAATTCCAGAAAGTGAACAACAAAACATAAAAAAGACTTTTCCAGAGCAATAGTCAGTTGTGATTCACAGAGATTGTGATACAATTGCACACCAATGACAGTTCAGAATGAACATGCAGAATAGGATACAAAAATACTTCTCTGTACTTGGGCAGCCTTATAAATACAATGGTTATTTAAATGGTAAAAATAATATTATAATACATCTTAAACATCATAGCTAACTAAATTATACTTAACGGAATGTATAATTTGCATTCAGTGTTGACTGCCTACAATTTGCACTGCAGTGATGCAGTGTCTTATGTTATATAAAAATAGCAATGGTCTAAAATTAGCAGTCCAGATCATATACCCATTTATTTCCTACTCAATTCTAAACATAGGAGGCTCAATTTAACTATGTATCAAATTCATAACACAAACCCTTGCAAAGACAACGTATGCTTGTACTCTTTTGCGGCGAGGGCTGGCGAATTTGCTCTAAAAATACAGTTAATTGGGCATGTGATTCAATTAATAAAAGGGAATCAAAAGAGTAAAACAAAACAGGTCCCAAGGTAATGGAAAAAGGGCCAGTTTCTATGACAACTGGTGCAGTGCTGTTCCTGTGACAACAAGGGGTCTAGTTGGGGGGAAAAAATACAATTTAATCTCCCCCTTCTTCAAATGACACACATTGCAGTGAAAGTCACATGCACACATATAAAGACATATTACATAGGAAGACTAAATCACCAAAAGAAGACCGGATACTTATGTTTGCTACCATATTTACCTGTTAATAAATAACAATATTTTAGACGTTCAGTTGGCAGGGTTACAGATTCTAATCCAGTCCCAGCTTTGTTTATGCTGACCTTCCATACCTCTGTGATCATCTGGGTTTTTGCTGGATAATATAGCTTCATGCCACAATCCAGCAAACAATTTCAGTGAATGGGTGACTCTAAATTGCACAAAGTGAATAAACATTCAATGAGTTCAATGACCCAACAGAGTCACATGCAAAAGATGGTCCTGATATTGTCCTAATAAATACTACAAGACTAGCCTTTATTCATATGGGCACTTCTAATTCACTTACAATTTCAAAAGCCTCTAAAGTGTAACCAGTTTGGTTGGTAAAAAATCTGAGACCACAGCGGCACTACAGCCCGGGCCATCAAACCATTACAACCACTATAGAAAATAGGTAGGTATGTGTTCTAAAGTGAAAACAAATTGCCATTGCTTGTGGGATAAGATACAGGAGTTTCTTCCTCTGAGAAACACTTATACTGCTGTTACCGTCTGATAGCTGCAGTGTAAAAGAAATACAAGCATCTTACAATCACTTATTTTGGACAGGGTCACGAGGGGAGCAGCCTGAAGCCTGTCCCTGGCAGCACAGGGCACAAGGCAGAGGTAACCCCAGGATAAGCTGCCTGTCTATTGCAGCCATGCAGATCCAGGTAACAATGTCCAAGCGTAAAGCTGGAGCAGGTTATTTGCTTGTTTGTTTATTTTTACAGCTCATCCCTCATTGGCTGAAAGTGACAGTAATGTAGAGCATAGAATGGTTTGAGTAACTACGCCGCTCAAGGCCCAGGCTAATACCTACAGGGGGGAAGGGTAACTTCCACTTTCTGCAAACTTTCTTTGTCGCAATTGCGGAATTAGGATTAAGCAGCTCCTAATTCTCAATCTCAATCCTAAATCTCAGTTTGTCACATGACAGAAAATGTGTTATTTTTTAATCAATACGGTATTTTACATACTTCCAGTGACACTCGGCACCAAGCAAAGGAGCCATTCTGAGACAACTACCACCAAGTACTGTTTTGCAGTTTCCCCAATATTATAACACAGGGTGCGGGGAGATGTTAGGGGAAATATAGATACATGTGGAAGGAAGCAAACCTCTCAGGGCTTAAGGTTTAGTTGTGCTGGATTAAATCTGTGATACACTGAATTCAGAAAAGAAGACTTCTCCTTATATTCTTTATTCCAAATATTACTAACTACCGCCCAAGCTACAACATTTTAACTCCTTGTAGTGGAGGTCAAGCTGAACAAAGCTCCCACTTTATCAACCTATAACAGAACAGAAAACAATCCTACATTGTTTGCCTAAAGTGATTCATAAATAAATTAATTTTCATGACTTTATCAAAATAAAGCAGTGTTTTTCATTCCAGTCCCTGGGGACCAGCAGACAGTCCACATGGACGGTCTGGCAGGGAGCTGGGAGGGAGCCAAAACGTGGACAGTCTGGGGGTCCTCCAGGACCGGGCTGGGAAACACTTAAAGAAACGGTCCTTATAGAAAACATTGATCGTTACCATGGAGATTACATTCCACGGCTGAATCTAAACATTGCCAGGCACCATATTTGATGCAGTTCTGTATCACGTGAAAAATATCATTACTGCTTTTTTCTGAAATATAATTAAAAATGCTAAGTAGTAGATGGAAAGTCCAGACAGATTTTATAACTGAGGAACTCATTTCCTGAATAATTAATAATGATATTATACCCCATATCTGGATAATAGAACAAACTACCAGTACAGCAGAAGATCTTTTGTGGAAAGCTGAACATTGGCTAGGACTAGTGGAATATATTATGCATATATTTTATATTAAAATTAATATTTCAATTAGAATTTCAATATGACAGTTGCTAGTTGTGTGTTTTTCAATGCTTCTTTTAATGAGGAAAGTGACTCGTGAATAAGATTAAAAAAAATTTTTGAATACTTGTAGTAGTAAACAGTTTTTTATGTGGTTTGCATTCCCAGGAGAGGAGAATGATAACAACTTGATATCAAATTATCAAGTTTAAGAGTTTTCATTTTTTGGAGACAGCTGTTGCATGGGATAATTATTTTGACACCTAGATTTTGGGATGCCTGCAATGCAAGGAAGTAAATAAGTAAGTAAATAAGTAAACAAGGTAATTACAAACCATCGGATTTCTTAGCAAATCAAATAATCCATCCATGATTTATTCAGCCAATTGCAAATTCAAAGGCAACATACCAAAATAGAAAATATACAAAAAAATGTTAAAGGTACCATAGAATGCTAATTTTTGCCAGTATTTTAAATTGTTCACTGGTTTCTACATTGAAAGTCTATGGCTGGGTTTGGTTGAAAAATGCACAGAGGCGGTTTTAGAAGGCAATTAATATGTTGATGAGCTCTGTTCTGATTGGCTGGTTTACAGCGAGGCACCAAAATGGCTCACACAGAACCAACATTATGTGCCGAATAATGACGTTTTGGTCAATGACAGTCCACATTTATGATGGTGGTCCTACAATATTACAAGTGAGCTGAAAAATTCCTATAGCCTAGTGACGTTGTAGTGGAATGCATTACTCACATGATTGTGGTGATGCTTGTGTAAACAAACCTACTACGCTGTCAATTGTGTAAATGTACAGCCCATAAAACTTGACAATAATAATCAAGTATGTCACTGGTTTATGTATTTACTATACTTTTTATAGTTAGAATGTACTCTTTCTACTTTGCCAGAAGTAACTGTAATACTCAATACTTAATACGTTAGCCTAGGCACAACGTTAGCACAATCATAACCTTATTTTTAGTATTGTATTTTGCATGCATTCAACTAATGATTTTGCTAATTTCAACATGCAATTTTTACCAAGAACTCCAAACAGCAAGCTGAGCAGCTGATAAATGTAGCTGTAATAAATTTAAACTAGACTTGAGCATCAATTACATATTTGTTTAGTTAACCGAAAAGAGGCTACAGGCAGCACAGAAGGCTCATCAGTGTCGGGTATCACAGACTTTGTTATGTTGTGTACTACTCCCCTACTAACCTGGGGTATATTTCCCAAAATCATACCTGCTAATAAAGTTAGCAACTTACATAACTGCAACAATGGAACTGGAAAAGAAACCCCTGAACAGGACTTACCATCCTAGCCTACTAGTAATAACCTTACATCAGCGGCTGTTGGTATATATTTTTTACTTCACCGGGTGCACTTGGGCACACATGCCCCCTCGAGAGAGAAAATATGTGTCACAGGTTGTGTGGGTCCATTGGGCTTGAACCAGGGCTGGCATATGTTTATGTTTATGTTATGTTTGGGGGCGTAGCTACAACTGTTACATAATAGTCTAGGACTTTTGAATCAGCCCATTTTAAAGCCTTCTTTTTCATATGCGGGATTTATATTTGAAAAAGGGAACAACAGTGTTTGAGATTTGCGGAAAGTCACTTCCATGTGGCGAAAGTCTCCTTATTCAACTATGACGTGGCAAAGTCAGATTTTCATACCTTTAAAGACATTTGGTGAGTGAGGTGCTGTGATAGCTCACTGGATGTCACCATGGATACACACACCTAGAGCAACGGACTCTCGACCTTGAATCTGTTCCATCCACTGTCTATTAAACACATAATATGTGCCCTGTGATGCACTGGAATCTCCTGCAATCACATTTCGAAAGAGGCCCCAAAAGTATTGAACATAAAAATTTGGTCCATACTAACAAAATCTTAAGTCTATCTCTGGAGATAGAGTTCAAAATGTAAATAAAAATAAGCTTGTATAACAGGAAAGTGATCCAAAAGTATATATCTGTGGTAGCAAAGACGCTTTGGAAGTAACGGGTCACTCTCTAAATGCACTGAGCTGATTGAGTTACATGAGGCGACTGCACTTCCCCTAAATTCTGTGCAAAATGGGAATTCTGTGTGTACATGTACCTGAACCACTGAATTACAGCACCCTCTATTGGACCACAGAAGACAAACAGGATTATGGAAAACTCAGGACTCAGAACCAAACTCAGGACATTCCCAGTAAAAAAAAAATGCATGAAATATTGTAATTATTGTAATTATTAATATAACAAGTGTAAAACAATAAAACAAGAATGAAATAGCATTATATTGCAGTTTTTTTTATCATACTATTCAGAATACTTTGGCTATTATTCATAATGAGCATCAACATACAAAAACACAGTACCAGTCAAAAGTTTGCATATGCCAAGCTTCTGACAAAGGGCAGTAAAAGTATTGCATCACATGACCTGGCCACCTGACCTAAACCTGACCTGTAGAGATGGTTTTGGAGGAGGTCGACCAGACAGTGAAGGAAAAGCAGCTGTGAGTGTTCAGCATATATGTGGGACCTCTTTCAGGACAGCTGGAAAAGCATCTCAAGAGCCCACCTCATGAAACCGGTGTAGAGGAGACAGTAGGGTCAGCCAGTCCCTGGAGTAATTGGTTAAGGCTCTTGCTGAAGGGCCCAATGGTGGGATCACCCTGCTGACCACGGGATGTGAACTGGCAACCTTCTGAGCCCAACCCACAGAGCTGCCCCCTCCCCCCACACACAAATAGTTTTTTAACATTTAATACCTTTTGGTCAGTGCATAATTCCATGTCTTATCTTATAGTTTTGATGTCTTTATAATTATTCTAAAATGTAAAGAATAGTACAAATAAGACTTTCCATGGATCGTGTGTGCCTTGTGCCCGTAGTATCCGGGACCTCACCCAAAGTGCTTTCAGAAAATAATGGATGGGTGTGCCCAGACTTTATACTGGTGCTGTACAGTGCTCACAGAAAATCTTGGGAGGCTTGCTTATTTTTGTAAAAAATATTGCAAATGTATTGGTTTCATAACAGAAGTACACTGACACGCAATGCACGTATCTCCAAGACATTCAGTTCTGTTCTTACCATTTTGCTATAATAGTTTTTCTCAATTTCTTTGGTACATTTTGTGAAGCAGACTTAACATTCTCAAGACTCTAACAGCAGTTCAAGCATATAGTGCAACACTATGGTTTGGCTGCAGAAGCCTGAAATTTACCCAAAACAATTAACTCATGTCTCAAAAGCAAATAATTCCACCAATGATTTAGCCAGTGCCACTAACATTAAAAGTTCAGTCTGAATCGTTTTAGCCATGAGAGTCAAAAGGCTTAGATATATTGTTAGTATGTCAGCATAAGTATGCTCCTGAACCAACAAGACTAAAGGAACTGAAAATCACGGTAAATCATGGAAACTGTACAAAACCATTTGCATAGATGAACTAAAACATTTGGAAATTTGTGTGAAGCAATGAGAAATTATGTTGTTGCTGTGACATTATGGTGTGGGGATCACACTTGCTATTCTGCAAGTGTTAATTGTCATTTGAGAAATGCTCCAAAGCAAATCAGAAAAAAAATGTATTACTACTTAAAACAAATGTTTTACATAACCACTTTTGGTTAATTCATTAAAACCAGTAAATTAGTAAGATTTTTACTGAATTAAGCAAGCGTGCCAAGACTTTCTGTGAGCAAAGTATATGTTGCAGGTAGGTAGGTAGATCGATTGATCAACAGACAGACAGACACATAGATAGATAGATAAACACAGTTGCTAAAACAGCATTATTTTTTTCAAAAATTGTTTGCCAAAAAGCTTCACAAATAATAGAAAAACAGAGTAAAAACTAGCTAATAAAATCAATTGATTGATTTCCTCCATATACACTCACCTAAAGGATTATTAGGAACACCTGTTAAATTTCTCATTAATGCAATTATCTAATCAACCAATCACATGGCAGTTGCTTCAATGCATTTAGGGGTGTGGTCCTGG